>JAMPIV010019010.1:122500-853507 GCA_024509875.1 Oreohelix idahoensis
ATTTTTATGCCCGAGCTGCATACGATCCCTGATAGGCCACACCTTTCTTGCATAATGTTCCTGTCTGTTGCGGCTGTCCCATTCACATAGGAAGCAACAAAATTTAGTATACCCAGTCTGCATGCCCGTGAGAATTGCAATGACTTTTAGGTCTCCACAAATCCGTCATTGGTAGTCATTGTACTTTATTTTTGCCAAAAGTATAGCCATATTGTCATAAGTTTCTTTCATATGAACAGAGTAGGCGACTGAAATTGATGAAAATAAATTTCCATTATGCAATAACACGGCTTTTAGACTAGTCTTGGAAGAGTCGATGAAAAGTCGCCATTCGTTGACTATGTGCTCATGACCGAGGTGCACCATTAGACCTTTTAAATCTTTGCAATAGCAAATGTCATCATGCATCTCAAAGTATTGAACAAGTTCTCTGTGTCTATGACGAAATTTAGATATCGGAGTATTGGGCGCTAAAAGATTCCATTCTTTGAGTCGCGAACCGAGTAATTCCGCTTGTCCTTTGGTGAGAGCGAGATCACGTATTAGATCTGAAAGTTCTGAATGGTTAATTAAGTGAACACCATCATTCACCGGTATATAATCCGAGTCAGAATTAGTTTCTAAAGCAGGTAAACTATCGCTTTCTGATGGTTCATTCACGTCCAACGGATATTGTTCTGGTGGAACTGGGATCGGACACGTGATTGGATCATGAGGCACTGGTTTCGAAACCGATTCAATATTTGGATAAACCATAGACTTTCTAGTTTTAAAAGTGAAACCATAGATATTTGTCAAGCAGAAGTAACAATCAGTAGCGTGATTTGTCGGTTCACGCCATATTACTGGCACTCCAAAAGGCATCGACTTATGCTTCGGCGATTTTCGTAACCAACCTGCCAATGTATTTGCACAAGTCGAACAAACTGCATTTGGCATCCAAGATTTATTTGCATCATCAACTTTCGAATCGAAATAAAGTTCATATGCTTTCTTTAGCAATGTTGTAAAGTTTTTCTGGTGAACACGATCGGTAAAATATCCGCACACGTAACAGAACAGATCAGCCGAATTTCTACAACTTCTAGAAGCCATATTTCACTCAGAATTATTTCAAAATAAAGTAACTATTTGAAATATAACGTAACATATGTCATGCATCTTTTAGCAGTATAAAAAGTAGAATTATTTTGCATTTTATTAATTTTAAAAAAGTTATATAGTAAAAATGAAACGGAGCAAATAACGGTTTCCCAAAAATATATTTATTCACAAATATCTTAAGAACCCGACGTGATAGAGATAAACGGATTTCAAATTTGAAATCAGCGAAAGAAACTGACCTAAGAACACTTATTCTTATATAAGAAAGAAAAATGTTGTTTGTCAGTGTAATTTGTCTTTACGAAATATGAATCCAAAAAGCATCAACTAATTCTTTAATTCACGAAACATAATAATAAAAAAAATTAAAGATAAACGTCACACAACAGAAACTGTCGTAAGCGAGTGACGTGTTTGAAACGTCAGTAGACTTCATCTCAGCTTTATGAGGTGGTGTGACGAGTTCCCTTCCTCGCTAGCATTTCCTTCCCTTAACTCGAGAGAAAAGCCAGTTGCTTATCATCCATGTTGCTAATTCTCATAGTTTTCATTTTCTCAAAGTTAGTGTCCAATTCACATTTGTGACTAATGCTGTTTAATTGCTTCCTTTGCACTTGAAGTTCCTGTCCACTTTCAGCCAATAAAACTCTATGATCTGCATATCTGAGGTTTTTAATTGATCTTCCACCGCCGATGTTCAGACCTGACATTTTTTTTTTTATCTGTCTGAACATTTTTTCCCTGTGTATATATATATATAATTTTAAAGTTAGTATTGAAAATATTAGGAGTTCGCCAGGGATGCATCCTGTCACCAGTGTTCTTTAATATATATCTAGAACATATTATGCAGGAGGCCCTCTACGATTATAAATCAACCATATCGATTGGAGGCCGCCCTCTGTGTAATCTACGTTTTGCTGATGATATTGATCTGATAGCTGGAACAGAATCAGAACTTCAAGACCTTACCTCTAGACTGGAGAAAGTAACAAGAACGTATGGGATGGAAATTAATATAGAAAAAAGCAAGATATTGGTGAATAGCCATAAGAAACATGTTCCGACCAATATTACGTTAAATAGGCAAACGTTAGAAGAAGTTAACACCTTTAAATATCTCGGGTCCACTATATGTAGTGATGGAAGATCAAGTAAAGAAATCAAGACAAGACTTGAGATGGCCTCAGCTGCCATGACAAGGTTGAATGTGATCTGGAAAAGTAACATCAGTTTTCCTGTGAAGATCAAATTATACAAATCACTTGTATTATCTATTCTCTTGTATGGGTGTGAGGGCTGGACACTCACTGCAGATACGGAGCGAAGGATTCAGGCTTTCGAGCATAAATGTTATAGAAGAATTTTGCGCATTTGCTATAAAGAGCACAAAACAAATGTCTATGTTAGAGAGAAGATAAACACCTATGCAGGCCACCAAGAACCACTTTTGTCAATAGTGAAACGTCGAAAGCTTGCCTGGTTTGGGCATGTAACTCGTCATGACTCCCTTTCGAAAACGATCCTCCAGGGAACAGTCGAAGGTAAACGGAGAAGAGGAAGGCAAAGAAAATCCTGGGCTGATAACATCAAAGAATGGGCAGGACACGGTTTTTCCACACTTGTACGCATTGCTGAGAATAGAGAGCAGTGGAGGACCATGTCTGGTGATGCTTCCACCATGGCACCCATACGACCCATGACGGGTTATGGGTTGAGATGAGATGATGATTGAAAATATAGTAACCCATTTTGGATACAATTTGGATAAAATATCTGAAGTCTAATCAGATACAAGTTTTATTATGCAACGGAAAGTGTCTGTACCAAATTTCGCGTTCATGGATGAATAAATAATAAAATTATTCAAAAATTATTAACTCAAAACAAGGTTCTGAGCAATTCACTTTTTTCGTCGTAAGAAACGCACAATTTCTTAAGACGATACAATTTTCAAAGTCATAACACACAAGATTTTAATGCGTTGTGACAATTAATTTTTACATAGTTAGATTTAGTACATTCCCAACTGAGATGGTTTGGCCATGTTTGCAGAATGGGAGAAGATCGACACAAGATCCCTCGAGGTAGAAGCATCATTATCCTTATATCTACAACTCTGCCAAGAGTAATCTTGTGCGAAGGTAGATGCTTTTGAAGATCCTTATTAGATACTCTAGGTTTTTGCCACTGTTGGACCACTACTGCAGAGCAAGGGAAGGCAACCAGTGACAGTTAATCGAAATTGTGGAAATTACAGCTCAGTAACGGATATACCACGTATAATTCAAAACACAATTTGCGTTGGACGCACTCTTTTGCGGTATTAAAGGGAGTGGGGAGGGGAGTAGGGGGTGTAGGAGCGGCACTGAATTCTTAATGAAAAATAAAACTGCTGTGTTTGGCAATTTGGATTATTACATTTTCTAATAATTTATAATCTCCTATCATTCTTACTTACTTACTTATTTGTTCCTTTTCTACCGTGAAGTGTAGAGGTTTGTAAGAGAGAGCGCCATACTATTCTATCGGCTGTCTTCCTCCTGGCTTGGTTCCATTCTAGTCCTTGGTCCTTCAAAGATTGTCTAATGTTGTCCTCCCAGCGGACTTTGGGTCGTCCTGGAGGTCTGGATCCCTGGCTATTAGTTTCCCATTCTTGCCGTGGTAGTCGATCTTCTCCCATACTGCAGACATGGCCACACCATCTCAGTTGGGACTGTTCTAAATCTAACTATGTAAAAATTAATTGTCACAACGCATTAAAATCATGTGTGTTATAACTTTGAAAATTGTATTTTCTTAAGAAATTGTGCGTTTCCTACAACGAAAACAGTGAATTGCTCAGAACCATGTTTTGAATTAATAATTTTCGTATACTTTTATTATTCATTCATCAATGAACGCGAAATTTGGTACAGACACTTTCCGTTGTATAATAAAACTTGTATCTGATTAGACTTCTGATATTTTATCTAAATTGTATCCAAAATGTGTTACTATATTTTCGATACTAACTTTAAAGTTCAAAAACTCAATAGGCCTATCTAATAAAGTTATCCAAAATCTAAACCATCAAAAGTGTTCAGAATGCAACTATGAGCTTCCAGTTCAAAGCTGGTGCTCATAAAACAAAACACATTTCTAAAAAGCCTTAATCAATTAAAGTATAACAATAAAATCAAATATGGACATCATTTCCATGCCAACCAATGTCACACACCCCCCATCATTCCCGGGGATCTCTATTGAGACAAAGAAAGAATATGACTTCTGTTCCCTCAGGCATGTCGTACAAGGCTACAAATATGAGGTTGGTCATAAGACTGGCACTTTCATCTGGTAAAACGAATAGCCACAGAAACTACAGCTGCCAGAGCACATGAATGCTTGGCACAGGTTTTATGCAGGGAGACCAACGTCAGTGGTGGCTCCATGCTTCATAAGGAACAAAAATGCCAATGCTGATGATGAATATCACTGCACTAACAAATGTCTTTGTTATACATAATTATTGTTTGTTGCCAGTTAAGGGAAGGAGCTGCAGTGAAATGCTATGTTCGTTATTCATCGCAGGATTTCAATGAAAATGCCCATACTTAGGATCCCGTTACACGCCTTATTGAGGCATATTGGGAATATGGTGTTAGGTCCATATTTTCTCGACCGTCGGCACAGTAGGGGTGATGTGGTCAGCATCACACCGGCCGCCTTAACCTTCCCATAGTTGCTCTGGTACCCATTTGGGGCTAGGTCGACCCAGGAGCCGTTTGCGGCCTAAAAAAATCCCACCTCATCTGGGGATCGAACCATAGACCACTGAGCTAGGAAGCCAGTGCACTAACCACTATGCTACTGCGGCTCCATACTTAACCTACATCAATCATAGCATAATGAAGAGTTGAAGGTATTACATAACAGGTTGCCACGGAAACAGCAGCCATATTGATTATATTGTTCTGTTTCAGTTTCCTATGGCTTTTTTGTTTATTAATCTAGCAATACCAAATTTAAACAGGATGTTTATAATTATATTTTAAACTTTTGTCAAATTGGATTTTTGATAACTTATGTAGATTATGAATTGGGTGCCAGAACAATTCTGGGAAGGTTAAGGCGGCCGGCGTGATGATGACCACATCACCCTTAGTGTGCCGATGGTCAAGAAAATACGGGCCTAACACCGTATTCCCAATACGTATGCCTCAATAGGCGTGTAACAGGATCCTTTACCTTTTTTTTACCTTTTATGTAGATTATGAGATATAGATCTAAAACTAGTAACCATTTCTTCTTTTCAAAATTTTACAACTTTATTTCCAATAAATCAAAACTTTAATAACATGTCAAAAATCGGATCTGACAAAAGTTTTTTTTATCTTATGGAAAGTATTTTTTTTTTAAATGTGCAAGTTATAAGAACGTTAGTAACATAAAACAGAGAAAATCCAGATTTTCTTCATAGGAAAAGGACCATTTCTGAAGAAAATACTATTTGAAAAATTATGTACACCTACCTAGAATGTGTTCTGACAAATGATTCTCACATATTTAGATTCAGGGGAATATAAATTATCCGAATTTAGACTAACCCCAACTGTCATTTTTGTGCTGTTTTGAACTAAAATGTGCTGTATCTCCACCCATTAAGCATTTGTATCTTAATTTAAATCCTGCAATTATTTACGAAGTATCATTGCACTGTAGCTCCCAGAAAAGAAAAGAAAAATACCGTAAGAAACAATAAAGTACCCAAAAGAGAAATGAATAGAACTTCCGAAACACTTTGTCCTCACATTTCCGACAACTGCTGCAGTGCTGAAAAGTGTATAACCCCGCTAGCCTTGTCAAGATATTATAAAGATGCCTGCTTACTCCCGTGACAAGACAGATAATACGTACGATACGCTATCAACGTGTGTTTCTTGAAGTGTCATTGTAAGGAAGTCTTGTCAAGATAAATCCAGTCTTATCTACACGTTTTCGAACATAATGCACCATGTCAAAAAAACATGTGATTGTTAAACAAACATTAAATTGAGTAATTATTGTGCCCGTCTCCTGGGAATAGAAGAATACAAATAAAGAAATCATAAAAGAGCTTGGAATTAAAAGAGAATTAGTGAATGAGATTACAGTTTCGTGGATACAATATTTTGATCACATAAAAAGACATAATAAAAAATCATCCTCATTCATTATGATTTTCTTTTGCGCTCCTTACGGAACATGGAGTCACTATTATAGTTGGTTCCTTTGCAGGAAGGAAGAGTGAACCAAGCATTCACTTCCTCTTGCAGAGATTGTTTCTGTGGTAATTTCTTTTACATGATGATGTTGCCAGCCTCATGCACAACATCATAGTAGTAGCCTTGTACGACATGCCTGAGTGTGATGTGGTCATATTCTTTCATTGCTTCTTTAGACACCCCAAGGAACTACAAAGGGAGCTGAACTGAAAACAAAATGAAAGGAAAAGTTGAAGCAAACGTGCAAGAAGAAGACAGAGCTATAAGTGGAAACATAACATCAAGAGATGGACAGAAAAGAGGCTTTCAAATTGTACCAATAAGGGTAAAGGTAGAGAATGTTGAAGATCTACTGCACCTGACCTTCGATGCAAAGATACTAGCTCATCTGATAAATCCAAGAACGGTAATTATTCGAATTCCGCAGCTAATTCGTTCTGAAGGTTTCCGCGCAAGTTGAAAATCTGCGTAAGTCGAATGGTAGTTAAATACTATGTGTTTTTGGCGTACATGTTCGTATTTAGTTAAAGCTAAATGGGTTATGTTTATGAAAAGAACACTTTGATAAAATAAAACGTTATTCAATATCCTATCGAGTAAGTACCATGCCTAGTTGCGTAGGCTATCATGCATCTCCACAACCTCCGGGCTGCAGTACTATTTATTAATTATATTGTTGACTTATTTCCCTACCATGATGTAAAATGATCCAGTATTTTCTCTGTTTATCGTTCTCTGTCTATTTTTCCATCAGTCTTTCCTGTTGTCACTGTACAGTTTGATCGCGTCTTACACGGTCTTAACTTAGTCGGATTCAGCTTTACATGGAAAGGGGTTAAATTACAGAAAGCGTTCACTGTAAATTATACTAATTTCGTACAGGAATTTCTTTATAAATACATAAAAGATTATTTATTGAAACTCTAAAAAAAAAAAAAGTGAAATAATGCCAAAAGTAAATATAATAAAGGGAAGTAGTAATAAAAATGAAGGTGAAGCACAATACATACTTGGTAACTATGCAGAAATGCTTACTCTGCACGTATTGGCATTACATTGTTGCACAGGTTGTGCAAGAATGGCGCGATACTATGACGCGTACGGTAAGCTCCATGTGAGGGTTTTACTATCACTGCTTTATAAAACGTACTTAGTAGACTTCATTTTGTTTTTTCTGTCTCTATTTTGCCTTCCGGCTCCTTTTCGGGTAGGCAAAGTTATAAAATGTCCATTTTCAACGAAGTAATCCAAAGTTGCGACTCCTACATCTTATGTTAGCGTGCATTCACTGTGTCATTAAAACGTTTTGTATAACTATTCTTTTAATTTTATAAATTGAAAAAAAAATCTTATTGCTAACCATGGCTTCTACATGTAAAGAAAGAATCGTTAAATTTTACAATATATATTTAGTGAAATAGCAATGTCAAATAGCATTTATCCGAAAATTGAGCAATTCGCGGAGGGGCTTGCTAGGGCTACCACCATATTTTGACTGTATGCATTTTATGATCTTATGTGGTGTCCTCACAACCTAACCCCCGTGTAAGATGTGATCGAACTGTACGCTCCATCTTTCTTCTTCTTAAAACACGCCCAAAGAAAGAGATTACTTTCTTCTAACATGAGGGATAAGCTTCCTCTGCTCATTGGCCTCGTTCAGGATATCCTCATTATTCTTTTAGCTGTCCAGTAAAATACGGAAATCTTCTCAGTACAGTACAAGACTACATTAAAAATAAACGACAGCTGTTTAACTTCTGTACGGTTGAGAATGCTGGAGAGTAACAGAAAAAGAAATGTCCAAAGTTCCCTCTTTCCACACAACCTGCCTAAGGAATATTCTTCGAACTTTCTGGCCATACGCCATCACCAACCAAGAATTGCTAACTCAGAGCCACCAAGAAGACATGCGCACCATCATAGCTGGTAGATGCTACAATTGGGTTGGCCACATCCTCAGAAGTGACACTGACACCATCACAAGAACTTCCATGCAAGAGATTCCAGAAGGAAAGCCAACGCCAGGTCGGCTAAAAGCTACCTGGCGGAGAACTGTGGAGGCAGAGATGCAAAGCATCAGCCAGATCTGGGGTACCACACAAAGAATGGCTGTCCACCGAGCGAAGTGGATACAGTTTGTTGGCTGCCCTACAAGACGCCACCAGGCATGATAGTTACTGATTGCTTTATCAGTCAGCGGCCAAGAGCCAAAGAAGAAAAAAAGAATAGCAGATTTTAACATTCTACTGTAAAACCAATTTTTATTTTGTTCTCTAATCCTACTAAATATAAAAACACACGTAATTTCGAAAGCACTTGCAATATCGACGAAATTATTTCTTTTTTAATAAATAACCTTACTTTAGTCTCCATAGTTACAATACGTCTTTTCTTACCACTGTAAATACATGCACTCTTATCATATCAAACTTATTTAAGGTTTATATTTTGTTTATAAAGGAACCACCAGAGACACAATTGAATGTTCCTGAGGCTGAAAACGATCTAGATGTAAATACAGACATTCCACGAAAAGAAGAAATCACAGCAATCAAAGGGTTAAAGAACGGGAAAGCTCCTGGCCATGATAACTTAAATGCAGAGCTATTTAAGACAGACCCTGAGCTAGCAGCAGAACTATTAGAACCACTATTTGCACAAGTCTGGAAAACGGGGACAACACCATCAGAGTGGAACAAAGGAATAATTGTCAAATTGCCCAAGAATGGAGATCTTGCAGACTGCAATAATTGGAGAGGAATCACTTTTCTCTCAGTTCCCAGCAAAATACTAGGCAGGATAATTATATAGAGAATTTCAAAAGCAGTAGACCACAAACTGAGGAAAGAACAAGCAGGATTTAGACAGAACAGAAGATGTGTAGATCATATATTCACTCTCAGGAACATCTTAGAGCAGTGCTCAGAATGGCAAAGACAGCTGTACATTAATTTCGTTGATTTTGAAAAGGCTTTTGACAGCATACATAGGGACAGTTTATGGAAAATACTGAGGGCTTATGGAATTCCAAGCTGCATAGTGTCAATCATAAAAAGCCTCTATGCCAACTTTACGTGTAGTGTTGGGAAGAGCAACCTAACCTTTGAGGTGAAGACAGGAGTACGACAGGGATGCCCCTTATCAACCACTCTATTTTTAACAGTCATAGATTGGGTGATGCGCCAGACAACAGAGGGCAGTCCAAGAAGAATAAGATGGACTACATTTTCTACATTGGAAGATCTGGAATCTGCAGATGACATTGCACTACTAGCACATTCACATCAACACATCCAGGAAAAAACGGATAGACTTAATAAGTTTAGCCAGCAGGTGGGCTTGAACATCAATTTAAAGAAGTCAGAGGTCATGACGCTCAATGTGAGCAACCCTGAGCCCATATCATTAAGGAATCAGCAACTGGTACAGACAGACACACCTTCACATACCTAGGATGCATAGTAACACCAGACGGCAGGGCAGGCAAAGACATCAACATCAGAATGAATAAGGCAAGAACAGCCTTTTTTAGCCTAAACAACATCTGGAAGTCCTCTCAATACAGCACAAGCACACAATTAAGGATTATATCAGAGCTGTGTGCTTTCTGTGCTTCTCTATGGTGTGGAATGCTGGAGAGTTACAGAGAAAGAAATGTCGAAATTGTCCTCTTTTCACACAACATGCCTAAGAAAAATTCACCGAATCTTTTGGCCGAATATCATCACCAACCAAGATCTGCTTACTCGGAGCAAGCAAGAGGACATGCACACCATCATAGCTAGCAGACGCTGGAGCTTGGTTGGCCATGTCCTCAGAAGAGACCCCGATGCCATCTCAAGAACAGCTATGCTTTGGACCCCTGAAGGAAAACGAAAGAGAGGCCGACCAAAAACAACCTGGTGGAGGACTGTAGAGGCTGAGAAGCAAAGAATGAACCAGAGTTGGAGCACTGTACGAAGGATGGCCGCCGACCGAGCAAAGTGGAATCAATTTGTTGTTGCCCTACAAGACGACACTAGGCGTGATGGCCACTGACTGCTTTGACGGTCGGCGGCTAAGGATAAAAGAAGAAAGAAGAAGAATTTTGTTTATATTATGAATGGCGTAGGTTTACTAACAAGACACAACTTGTGCTCTAGGTTACAATACAGCTAAAGATAGTCCCATAGCTGATACTGCCTAGAGGAGTGAAATGTTAGACACTTCACAATACTACGTCCAGCTTTAAGAGGTGAGGTTACCAGTTCAGTTTCTCGCCGCCTTTGCCTTCCTTAACACAGGAGCAGAGGCAGGTACCCATTTACAGCAAGGTAGATTGCAGCGTGACAAACTCGGTACCTTTGCCGAGAGAGACCAGCGCTCTTACCACTCTGCCAATCGGACGCTCTACAATTGTGATGAAACTGTCAGCTATGCGTCAGCTTACTATATCTTTTCCTTGCGGGTTTTGCATTCTTGTGACGAGGCACGCTTCTTTCAACCTAGACTTAAGTCCGTTAGTTTGTTGTATCAGAGCGCAATTCGCCATTCAAAAATAGGTAACTCTGTTAACTTGAGTACAGCGTTACATGCTAAGCCCTAAAAAGGACTAATAGTACTTATCTGCTAGCATGATGAAGAAGCCTGGAAAAGGACTGCCATCTACACCAACGCTGCCCTTATCGCATCTATGTTTGGCAAACACTGGCTGTAGTGTGAGAATGAAAGTTACTATATAGGAATGCCACCTATTATGTTCAAAGTTGCGCTTGATAGATGGCGCTACTGATCTTAAGTCGAAGTACCGCAGCCTCCCATCTACAAACCAGAGTAACTCGAATCCGTAAAAGTCGAGGACTTACTGTATAGCTATTCTCAGATCAAATCGCGTTCCGTCTCCACGCAGAAGGACAACATTATCTGATCTTCAGTTTTCTATCTCTGGCCTTGGTGGTGCTTTTTCTGACAAATATTTTATGTTCACTTCTTGAGAGATGAAAGGATTATTTTTTGTTTACAGACATGGAAAGATTTGAACGAATAGCACAGGACAGGAAGGTTTGGCACGAATATGTTGAAGACCTATGCTCGGTATGTATGTCACCGGATGGCCTACGTTAACGCAAGCTAGCACGTTAACAGTAGTTATAAGAATAGCAAAAGATCTTGAGCAAGACTAGTTGGTAACAAAACATCACTGGTCGAACATAACCAATGAAATCGTCGATGGCTATATTTTTGACAACGGCAGTCAGAACAGAGTTCAGTCACGCAGTTCACAGTTCAGTGATGCAGACGTGTTTACGGGAGAGGTTTCAACCTTAGTGCGGGCCCCGTGTTTTTAAAAGGTTGTGTGATTAACCTCTGGGCGAGGAAATACTTACCACTGAAAACTTCAATGTTTCACAAGTTATATTATTCTAGGAGATTGTGTTTTCCAGTTTTGTGGCCAGTATTTACACGGTTTGTATGATCTAGATTTGTTCTAATAGAATGATTATTCTGCTATGTAATGTATAATGAGACTCTAGGCGAAGCCTATCGATGTTTACAGAAGAGCTCAAGCAGACATTTTTCCTATGACGATGTCCTTTTACAAAGACATCTTGATTTATGTAAACCACAAGCGTTCTGGCCGCTGATAGCCAGGATATTGAGTTTTGTAATTGAATATTGCCATTAGTCCCTTGGACTCTACTGATAAACAGTTTTCCATGACTTGTAACTATTACTTACTCATGTATGTTGAGTATGGAAGCACTAAGCAGATACAAATGATCACTGACAACCTGCGTTGAGTAGAAAGGATCTGGTCTTGACAACATTCATTTGAGTAATTACACCTCTTGCAGTCGCCAGTTACCACTCATAAGTTAAATCTGCAAACCAGTAAACACTACGATCACTTGGGAAATTTAATAACAATGAACTCAGAAGAAATATGTACCACCTGTGACGAAAGGTTTACATGGTGTGAAGGTTTGGCATATAACCTTGGTAGATTGCTGTAACGGTCACATACATCATATAGTGCCGTCACCAGCGGTAACATGTAGATGAAGAGTAATGAATGAATGAATTAACCTGTTCATGCTTCCTTTTCAATTAGCTCGTTGTATTTGTCTTTCTCTTCTGCCTGCAACAAATCCTTCTGTTATGGTTTTCAAAAGTGTTATATCTGTCTATAAGTCCAACATACAACAAAAGCACCAACCAAAAAGATACATTCTTAAATTGCATGCTTGCATAGAATAGAAGAATTTGCATGGTTTGACAAGATCTGACGACGTGAATCAGACACGTGCCATTGGAACAAGAGATGAGAAGAAGACGCTGGCGATGTATAGGACGCACACTGGGGAAACCTGTTGGTAGCATTACAATGTAGTGCTTGTTGTGGCTAAGATGGTTTGGCAATGTCTGCAGAATGGGAGAAGATCGGCTACCACGTCAAGCATGGGAAACAAAGAGCCAGGGATCCAGACCCCCAGGACGACCCAGCGTCCTCTGGGAGGACAACATTAGACAATCTTTGAAGGACCGATAACTAGAATGGAACCAAGCCAGGAGGAAGACAGCCGATAGGATAGTCTGGCGCTCTCTCTTCCAAACCTCTACACCTCACGGTAGAAGGGGAACGACTAAGTAAGCTTGTTGTGGAATCTCCATGGTAGAAAAGCAAATGGAAAATGGAAAAAACACATGGAGACGAGAGACAGCAATGAAAATCATGAGGAAGAAAAGGAAAAATCAGGATTAGATGTCACGTGACAGGAAGACCTGATATAAGTGTGTTGAAGGCCTATGCTCCTTGGGGAGCTAAAGGGTGATGCTGATGTCCATAAAATATTTGACTTGCCTTATCTGGGGGCTCTTTCTGTATTTATTTTTTCAGTCCAATTTTTGTTTACAATTCTCTTTCCAGTTCTATTTTTTTTTTCTCCACAGAAATAGGTAGAGAAGTGAAAGTATCAGATAAGTTTAATTTTCATCCGCCCATCAATCATCTTGACAGAGTCTACCATGTTCAGCCGAATTTATTTTTGTTATAATTAATGTATTCAGTGTCAGTTAGCTTCCATTTTGTGTTTTCTTAACGTCAGCATATTATTTACAGTTGAATTTACTTGGTAGTAACTTTGATAGCAGAATTTCTTGTTTATTGTCTTGAAATCCAGTGTAGTTGTTCTACTGATGTAGTGAATACGTACTGATGTACTGAGTGTATGATCTACTGATGTAGTGAATATGTACTGATGTACTGAGTGTATGATCTACTGATGTAGTGAATACGTACGGATGTACTGAGCGTATGATCTACTGATGTAGTGAATATGTACTGATGTACTGAGTGTATGATCTACTGATGTAGTGAATACGTACTGATGTACTGAGTGTATGATCTACTGATGTAGTGAATATGTACTGATGTACTGAGTGTATAGTCACTTCGATTACGGAAACAACAGCAAATGGGTTGATTTGCCGTTGCCCTAAAGACGCCACTAGGCGTGATGGGAAACAATGGCAAAGAAAACCTATCTGCTGTTGCCCTAAGACGCCACTAGGCGTAATGGCCACTGACTGCTTTGACGGTCGGTGGCTAAGGACGGAAGAAGAAGAAGAAGACTGAGTGTATGATCTACTGATGTAGTGAATATGTACTGATGTTCTGAGTGCATGATCTACTGATGTAGTGAATATGTACTGATTTACTGAGTGTATGATCTACTGATATAGTGAATATGTACTGATTGTATGATCTACTGATGTAGTGAATATGTACTGATGTACTGAGTGTATGATCTACTGATGTAGTGAATATGTACTGAGCGTATGATCTACTGATGTACTGAGTGTATGATCTACTGATGTACAGAGTGTATGATCTACTGATGTACTGAGTGTATGATCTACTGATGTACTGAGTGTATGATCTACTGATGTACTGAGTGTATGATCAACTGATGTACTGAGTGTATGATCTACTGATGTACTGAGGGTATGATCTACTGAACTGTTGGCTTTGAAAGGACAGTCAAGAACAAGGGCACTTAAGAGGCTCAGCGAAACTGATTGTTTCTGCAAGCAGAAACAGGAGTGAAGTTGAAAGCTGCAACCAAGGTGGAGTGAGTTCAATTCTCTGCACAAGACAACAGGAGGCTGACACTTGGGAGTCATGACCAAAGTGGGTCCGCCGCCCCCCCCCCTCCAGTGTAACTTCCGGTTTCCGGTTCAGTGGCAGACATTTTAATTCCAACATGTGACACACATCAGGGAGTGTTTTCTCTTTTTACAGTTTTATGGTTTCCACTTAATTCTTACTGTCTTTCCCTTCTGTTTTTTTGTTTTTCTGTCCCTGACGAAGGCCTTGTGGCCGCAATGTAGGTTTTTCTTGTCCTTTCTCCTAGTAAGACGCATTACATTATTATTATTTTGTTCATTCGACCGTTTTACCCCGTCTTATTGCAGGACTCCTCATTTACTGATATTATACCTTAGAGTTTAAAGGAGATAAAGGGGCCGAAACACTTGATCGACGGGGGAATCCTTCAGATGATCAGATTGTCTCCTGGTGTATCGCTCTCTGTATAGAGTTTTCCGATCATCCAGCACAATGCCTTCGCCAAAAATTTTAATTGGCGTTTTTCTAAACTGTCCATTCAGATTCTGTTGCTTCAACAGATCAAATAGTAAGGGAGCCACTTGACCTCTCACACCGACGCCTAGAGCTATGACTTTGGCTGTTAACCCCTCATATCTCAGATCCCCAACTCCGTGACCAGGTCATCATATTTGGTGTCACATAATTTTGGGTCGCTCTCTTGTCCACTACGGCCATATCTTGTGACATTTGTTGTACTGACTAATTACATGCTTTTCAGTGGTCGGCACCCTTTTCTTTCTCTGCTATGTAGCAGATATTTGATATTGTCAGATCATTTGACACTCCTTTTTGGTGATAATTCAGCACATTCGCTCTGCGCTTCCCAGCTTTGCTAAGATTAGCGCAGGTAACACAAAGATGAGCCTGGTCAGTTTAGCATAGTTTTGTTTGTCCAAGCCGTGCCAGGCGATAAAATTACTCGCCAGCAGACGGATTTTGTGTGCATAAGCGACGGATAAAAGATATTACTTGTCTGTGCGACACAGTTTGGAAAGTCATGAATGACATAATCGTTTCCCAGTACACCTTGTTACAAAGACATTACTTTATATGAAAGTAATATGCAGTTATTTGTAAACATTGCCGAGAGTGGACGGACGCGTCACTTCCATATATGGGAGACGTGACCTTTTGCATCACGCACGGAATTTCAGGTGGAAATGATTCTGAATCACCCCACCTAAACATGCATGTTTGAAATGATTGGAGCCCTGCTTAGCATCGTAACAAAAAAATGCGGGGAAAGACAGGGCCATATAACCTGACGAGTTTGCAGTTTTAAGACACTGTGAGAATCGCTTGCCAAGACGAAAACCAAACTGCCAGATTTAGAATCAGATTCATCATACCGGACTTTGTTGGAGCATTTTGAAGGACTTAAACAGCCCAGGAAAACTCTATCATTTTAATAACGAAAACCGGGATCTGAGGAAACTGAAAACACAGAGTCAAAGTGGAAATTTATTGTTAAAGTAACGACCCCAAAGAACACGTGTAAGAGACATCTGCAAGTGCCTTTACTCCTCTGATCAAACAGTCTTTGAGCCAAGATTGGCATAAGTTGTACATTTTACATTCTAAAGTTTTCATTACTAACATGTGAACTAATATGTATATATTTCCATGTGAATATTAATATGTGAAAATTGCTAGTGTAAGTCCACGTCCTTTGAGGCTGGCAACCTCAGCATATAGAATGATGATTTCATGAACCAACACTGCACGGGCTGGTGACTGCTTTATTGCTAGTTTCTTAAAGAGAACTAAATGCATAGGTAGTCCCAAGTTCCATATGAAGCAGGGAGGGAAAGATGGAAGAAATTATGTACATTCTAATCATAATATTTACATTTTCAAACCAGTGTAAATGTCTATGTAAGCATACTCACTTTAAAAATAATGACAGTTTTCAAACTTTTCAACCAATGTAGACATAAATGAAAACATATTCAATCTATATTGTGAACATTTTTCAACCAGTGTAGATGCATATGTAAAAATATTCTATCTATCCTATTAACCTTTTCATTTGATTGTAAAGTAAATATTAGGCTATTCAACTTAAATGTAAAGAAAGTTTTCTCTCGAGGGATTAAGCTTAATTCTCATCGAGGGTAAAGTCTAAGGTAGATGGGATGGTGGAATAAGAAGATGGGGACACATATGTATATGTCGGGAAACTCAATACTCAGAGGGTATTTGTTTCTATTCTTTTACCATATTAGTTGGTAGTACCAGTTGAGGGTACTATCTCTGGAACAAGAAGGGTACAAGTGGCCTGTAGTCGAAGCTAGGTCCACATCAGAATGGGCTTAAAGACAAGGGACCAACTTCGTTGACACTTCCTGACACGTCTGGGAACGTGCTGCGCCCAACAACCTTGACTAGTGACGAGCGAGATCAGCGATACAGTCTACCAAGAACCAAAACATCAGAAGGAGCAGAACCGTCACTGACAGCTAAGTAACACATAAAAGCTGCCAAGTGATCTCTTTTACAAACTTTCATTTCATCACGCAGTGATGATAATTTTCTGATAAAGAAATATTCAATTTTTAATAACTGTTGAAACTTAATTGATTATTAAATTTGTTATTTGTAAATATACAAATTTAACGTCGATTTAATGTTAAGATATATTTATGTATATTACATGTTGGCCTCGTTTAGATTTGTTACCAGTTTAAATTTACGCGCTAACATGTTTATCTGAAGTCAACATGATGTATTTCAGACCTTAAGATACCTTGTATTATCATTGAACGAGATTATGTGTAGACGTCACTAATAATAGGATGACGTAGTAAGGCGCTGCACTATGCATGCAACGGTCCTTCTTGACCTTTCGTCATTTGTATCCGTCTAAGCAAGACATGGATTATTACTGCTCCCGGCGTGAATGAATTGTACAGTCTTCCTACGTGGCTTTAAATTATACGAAGGTCGCCACTTTAATTATACTGATGCAGTATTTGAGCATTCAATATTGATGAGTATGTTCCTTATGAAGAAGGACATTCAGGGAGTACTATTATAAATATTTCCATCGCCAGCTGTCAGTTTTCACTACCCCTGCATTGCGAGTAAATAGGCTGAACATGCGACGATGCATTATTGACTGTAGGAGACTGCTTTGAATATGTATTGAATTACTGCCATGCATTCATATGATGTCCGTCATTAAAATGTACTTGTATGTGGACCCAACCACGAATAGTATTATGAACTTTATTCAATTTGACACATTGTTGTGTTGGACACTCACGTCATTCAAATAACAACTCAGCACGATTACTCTACCACTCTTCTCAAACCCCACTTAAACATTTTGTCATTTTGAATGTACTGCACATTTGTCTCAGTCAATTTACTAAATACACTTTAAACAGAGCTATCCCGAATAATAAGAATTCCACTGAGTAAATCAGGGTGGGGGCTTGAACGAGCTGAAATTAATAATTGCTTAATTCTTCATAAAAGGCGGCGGACCGATATAAGTTAACAATTGCCCTGCCCAACGTAGCATTGTTCGAGACTTCTGAAATATCTTATGAAAACTCACTTGCGATACAAGCATCATTATCCTTCTATCTACAGCACTGCCAAGAGTAATCTTGTGCGAAGGTAGACACCTTTGAAGACCCAAATTAGATACTCTTGAGTTTTGGCCACTGTTGGACCACTACTGCAAAGCAGGGGAGGTAATTCCGTGACATTTGGTCATTTTGAAATCATGCTGCTAAACTATTCTGGATTAATTAAAATGACACTGTCACTCAATCACCATCAAGAAGTGTAGCGTCCGCATCTAATTCTAAAGGTGCCGGGTTCACTCCCAGTACATGGCATATAATTGATGGAATTATTTGTTCACAACCAGTGGTTCCAAATGATGTCATAATCCCCACTAATCGTATTTGTAGTGAGATAGGATGCCTGGCCTTCTCAGATAAGGGCTAAAAAATAGGAGGTCTGTGTGCAAGCTGCGCACGTTAAAAATCTCTCGGCAGTTAGAGATTGTAAAGAGTAGGCCATACGGCCACTGCCCTGCAAAATTTAAAAATTAGGAAACCTACCAACCACAAATTTTTTTATAGAATGTGTGATTCCTGTATATACACACATCGGGATCCTTCAAACCAAACCAAACTAAACAATCAAGTATTGTTTGTCAGCTTTAGTTTCTTTCTTGGATATTTCTGGTTTCTTCTGATCTTGAGATGTATGTGTTTGTAATATGAAGACTAGTTTTGCCCTGAGATGTCTTTTATAGCAGCTAGCTCTTGTGTCACTCATATAACAGTATGTAATTATCATTGTTACTACCCTTCTGAGCCTCAAGAAACATAGACTTCAACAAACTCATGCGAGTCCTTATGTTCTGTTCCATTCGATCAAGGTCTTTACATGTCGTTTTTTATCCTTAATGTCTGTATCCGGTTTTCACCTCCAAGTGTTTCCCGCTTCGCTCCATCTTTCTTAAACTGGGGGTTTCATAACAAGGACGACCTTTTAGTACTATCAATAGGTTTCCTCATAATGTATCCTATACGTCGCCAGCGTTTTATTCTCATCTATTGTTCCATTGGCACTTTGTCTGGGTTTTGTCGTCAGTTCCACACTGGCAACCTTGTCATACCATTTCAATCCTTTAATTCTACGCAAGCCACCCATTTATGAAAGTCTGTAACGGTATATAATTTACATACATACAACATAAATGCACACGCACGTACATACATACTGCAAAACTCACATGTAGAGCCTTCAATAGACGGATAAGTTACTATCTGTAATACTTACGAGAAATTGGAAGAATAATTAAGTCCATGTAACAGCAATTGTTCAGATGTCAAATAATAATGTAGTCACAGAAATAGCTTCTGCCAATAAATCACATATATACAAAACTGTAGGATTGATGCTACTGTTCCGTAGATTTCCTGCGTTTAGTTCTGCATTGTATTCAATTATGAAATATGCAGGCGCAAGACGAAACGTCCTGTTTACCAGTAGCGGTGAATCCGACAACAAAACACAAAGTAGTACGGAACAACAGTCGTGGAGTTATCCGCCCTTGCTCATGCTTGTTTTACCTGAGGAAGATAAAAGACAAAAAAACTGTTGATCTTTCTGACTACGTTGTCATCAACATTATTATCTTTAGCTTCCCGCAGAGCATAGGCCTTCATCGAATTCTTGCAGAGCCTTCATGTGATGTACCAGCTGTGCAAGTTGTTTGTAGATATTCTATAAATCTTTTATATGTCTCCAGATTCCTACTCCGGATGTGTGTGTGTATCTCCCTATATTTCTTGTACCCTAGGAAGAAACACCACTATAAGATGTAGAAACACATTGGCAGCAATATGGACACAGTTGGAGGGACAGACAATGATATAAAAATAAGTATACAATAGGCTAGAGGAGCTGTCATTGCAAAAGGAACTTATAGAGATCAAACGAAATCAAATCCAACCCAAAGAACCTGAAAGTTCAACTCAAAGGTCAAGTCAGTCCTGTTGTGTGGCTGTGAAACATGAAGAACAACAGAAAAAAAAAAACAACCAAAAAGCTACAGACTTTCATAAATGAACTCTCACGTAGAATAGAAGGACTGAAGTGGTATGACAAGATCACCAATGTGGAACTAATGACAAGAACCAGACAAGTGGCAGTGTAACAAGAGATGAGAAGATGGTACCGGAGATGCATAAGACACACACTGAGAAAAGCTGTTGATAGTTTTACTAGACAATCCTTGTTCTGGAATCCTCAGAGTAAGAGAGATAGAGGAAGACCAAAGAAAACATGGAACAGAGAACTGGAGACAGACATGATGGGGATGAAGAAAACTTGGGAAGACTTGGAGCTGATGGCACAGAACAGGAAGACTTGGAGCTGATGGCACGGGACAGGAAGACCTGAGCTGATGGCACAGAACAGGAAGACTTGGAGCTGATGGCACAGGACAGGAAGACTTGGAGCTGATGTCACAGAACAGGAAGACTTGGAGCTGATGGCACGGGACAGGAAGACTTGGAGCTGATGGCACGGGACAGGAAGACCTGGAGCTGATGGCACAGAACAGGAAGACTTGGAGCTGATGGCACAGAACAGGAAGACTTGGAGCTGATGGCACGGGACAGGAAGACTTGGAGCTGATGTCACAGAACAGGAAGACTTGGAGCTGATGGCACGGGACAGGAAGACTTGGTGTCACGTAGATTTTGATCATTAAATTGCCTACATCTTCTTCCTATTCTCTCACCCGCATCCTTTATTTTATTATCTTTCCTTACTTGTTTTTTCCTCTATTTTTCGCATCACTCGTTTGCGAAAAATATTTTCTTCAGTATTCTCAAACTTTACCTGTTTCTTTTCTCAAAACTGAGAATCGCACTAGCATTCTATTACGCAGATGTCAGTCGCGCAGGTAGACGAGAATGTGCGAAAAATTCGTTTCGCTGGACATAGAGCAGACTTTTGGTCTACCATTTTTCACCTGACACTAGCGTAAGGTGTCAAACCCGGCATCTCTACGACGCAGTACGAGACGGTTGTCTGAGAGCTGCTACTGACACGCGTACATCTCGGTCAGTAGGTGGCAGTTACGACACGCGTTAAGCTGACGTAAATGTTGGGAGTAGGGGAGATAATTTCGCTTGGCGAAATAAGTTGGGGCCCTTTGTCTGATTTTAAGATATTGGCCCGAGTTTGAAACTTTATTTTCATTCTCACTCAGTAACTTCGCAGTAAAGACAGAACTAGCCTTCGTTCGATTTCTAAATAATCTCTGTTAATAGAGATGGCCTTTAGTTTGGTCGAAGTGGTTTAAGTTCTTAGTACTTCTGTGTCTGAGGTAAAATATTATATACTATATTCTAGTATTTTGTGCAGTGATTAAGCGTTAAATCTCTCATTTCATTCTAACTAGTTTCTTTTGAACAGAGTACTTAATTTATAGTTTGTATTATTTTTCTAACCCTTGCAAATACACTATTTCCTCATAAGTTATCAAGAAGAACAACGTGGCATGCCCCAAAAACTGAGATACATAACCAAATTGATTTTATTCTTGTATCCAAAAGATTCAAGTCCAGCATTAATAAAGCCAAGACTAGGACTTTTCCTGGCGCCGACATTGGTAGTGATCACGACATGGTATTGATGACGCTCAAGCTTAAACTCAAAAAGAACTATAATCAAAACAGATGTTCTCAGTTAAGATTCAATTTAGACAAATTGAAAGATCCAGAAATCGCGGGAATCTTTGAGGCAACTGTTGGAGGAAAATTCGCAGCTCTCAACTTTTTGGAGGATGATATCAACTCAATCACAGAGAACATGAAAGACGTGCTCATTGAATCAGCAACAGAAATACTTGGTAAAAGAAAGAAAATAAACAAACCATGGGTTACAGATGAAATTCTGAAGTTATGTGATACACGGCGAGAAATGAAAAAGGTTAAGAAAGAGGTTCCTGAAGCAGCATGGCAATACAGTATGGTGAATAAAAATATTAGAAAGAAAATGAAACAGGCCAAAGAAAAATGGGTAGCTGATCAATGTGAGTCCATTAATACGGGGCTAATAAAAGGTAACAGCAAGGCAGTTTTTGACACATTAAGAAGACTATCAAAACCCCAACAGCCCAGGGTAACTGTCATAGAAGATAGCAATGGGGCTCTGCTCAATGAAAAAACAGCTGTAATGAGAAGGTGGACAGAATATTGTAAAGAATTATATAACTGTAAACTTGACACTGACTTAGGCATATTAAACAACATTAAGTGCGAAAACAGAGAACTCGGAAATGCAGCAATACTACGGGAAGAAGTGGAAGAGGCTATATGTTCGATGAAAGGAGGGAAGTCACCGGGTGTGGATAATATACCAGCAGAGCTCTTGAAATATGGAGGACCAGATATAGTAAAAATCATGACAACAATTTGCCAGAAGATATGGAGTACAAAAAAAATGGCCAAAAGAATGGACGCAGTCATTAGTAATACCGCTTCCAAAGAAAGGAAATCTAAAAATGTGCAAGAACTACAGAACAATTAGCCTTATTAGTCATCCAAGTAAGGTGATGTTAAGGATACTTTTGAACAGAATAAAACAGAAATCAGAAGAAATCTTGTCAGAGGAACAGGCTGGCTTTAGACCAAAAAGAAGTACCTCAGAACAAATCTTCAATATTAGATTACTGATCGAAAAACATCTCCAGCATCAACATGATTTATACCATAACTTCATCGATTTCACAAAAGCCTTCGATCGAGTCTGGCATGAAGGTTTATGGCAAATAATGAGAAAATTCAATTTTGATACCAACATCATAGATATCATTGAAGCACTATACAAGGACGCAAGCAGTGCTGTTTTTGCAAGCAATGACATTGGAGAATTTTTCAAAACAACTGTAGGAGTTCGCCAGGGATGTATCCTGTCACCAGTGCTCTTTAACATTTATCTAGAACATATTATGCAGGAGGCTCTCTACGATTATAAATCAACCATATCGATTGGAGGCCGACCTCTGTGTAATCTACGTTTTGCTGATGATATTGATCTGATAGCTGGAACAGAATCAGAACTTCAAGACCTTACCTCTAGACTGGAGAAAGTAACAAGAACATATGGGATGGAAATTAATATAGAAAAAAGCAAGATATTGGTGAATAGCCATAAGAAACATGTTCCGACCAACATTACGTTAAATGGGCAAACGTTAGAAGAAGTTAACACCTTTAAATATCTCGGGTTCACTATATGTAGTGATGGAAGATCAAATAAAGAAATCAAGACAAGACTTGAGATGGCCTCAGCTGCCATGACAAGGTTGAATGTGATCTGGAAAAGTAACATCAGTTTTCCTGTGAAGATCAAATTATACAAATCACTTGTATTATCTATTCTCTTGTATGGGGGTGAGGGCTGGACACTCACTGCAGATACGGAGCGAAGGATTCAGGCTTTCGAGCATAAATGTTATAGAAGAATTTTGCGCATTTGCTATAAAGAGCACAAAACAAATGTCTATGTTAGAGAGAAGATAAACACCTATGCAGGCCATCAAGAACCACTTTTGTCAATAGTGAAACGTCGAAAGCTTGCCTGGTTAGTTACAGTGGAAATACATAATAAATTATATCTTTAGCTTACTAAACAAGTAGCTATAAGGAATTAAATTTAACTGCTAAATACTTAGTCGAGAATATTTTATATCTAACTTATAAATGCTAGATGCGACATCAGTGAATATTGACGGAATACGCATGATATTCCTAATTCATGATGATCGATTTTTTTAAAATATAACTTATTTCTCGGAAGTTTTAAATTATAAGTCAAGCGGTCGGCTTGCTATTTAAAATGTAAGTTATATTGAGTACATAATATGTAAATGATTTATATGTGCTTTTCCTTTTATACAGTGAAATACTGGGGTGACCCGAACTTTACCGGCATTTAATAAGAGTTTCATATTTGTGAAGAAATAGACAGTCCTTATTTTGAACCCCGTGGGTTTCTGAAGTAATACTGGTCTGACAGTGCATATGCCAACTGAGTTAGACAGAAATACTATATCCCACTAACGGGTTTCAAAGACTGTAATGATCAATACGGGGCCTTTGCGCCAGATCTTAAATTCTTTCATAAACTCTACGTAAATTTTCTGCCTGGCGGCGTGTATATTACAAGAAATAACATTAACATTGTCCGACTAGATTAATTTGTGGAAAAATCTGTGGTGTGACCAAAGTAAATCCTATACGGAGAGAAGGCACCGACCTGACATTCCTATTACTAGAAAACTTAAGCTAATGACATTGTGCTCTGCTAACTTTCGTGCCTGGACAAAATTTTATGTGACCTAAATCAGACATTCGAAAAATTAGAACACACAAGGAATCGTTCCCTGAGACAGAGAGTTCAGTACGTCTTTTGGAACTGGGGATTTCTTGGTCGATGACTGCATTTTCGGGTCTGTGTGAAGGTCCTAGAATTTATTCTGTTCCCAGAGGCAGCGAGCAAAGTTGTGAGTATACCTGTGAGCACATGGCCATGGCTGAATGAATGAGTGTACGCAGGTCAGAGTGTTATTTTACCGTTGTATACTGTCACCCATTTGCTGTCCTAATTTTTTTTGTTTAATCTGCAGAATTTGTTGCTATTGCTAGAGTTTTCTTTTTTTCTTAGGCTAAATCAGATTATTCAACTCTGTTTATACATTTACGAGGAAAAAAGAAAAACTCTTAGTCTCAACCCTATGTATCTATAACTTTTTGGGCCATCATCTGTTCTCTTAACGGGGCTGTGGGCTAAACCTAGAGTTAAGATTCTAACGGGCTATCATCCTTGTAGCATTTTCTTGAATTTTATGACTACTTGTATATGCTTTTCCTTGATGTATTTCTTTGGTGTTGTGAGAAGATTCTAAATGATAATTAAAATCTCTCTTGAACTTAGAAAACGTGTTGGTCAGCTCGTTCTAAAATATATATATCATTGTTATAGTTTTCCCACGTCTGTGTGTTTAACTGTCGTCACGTGTATGTGCGTGCCCGTGAGTAGATAGAGATTTATGTAATATATATCTGTGGTTTAGACTGTCTGACTACTTTAGATCTGTCGTAGAAGATAGGTGAGAGAGAGAGAAAAGATTTCCTGCTCTCAGAGACAGCCTCTATATCACATTCTATCATCTCACTCGTGGAATCTATTTCTTTATACTAACTCTCACTGTGACTATCACTCATTTCAACCTATTCAGAAGGGACCAACCCAAGTCTTAATTCTCCTATCGAAAATCTACGACAAATGGGGTCTCACCCGACGGATTTTTGAACTTGGAATAGGAAGACGAGTACGACAAACGTGGACTCGTCTATCTGGATTTTGTACTTAAGATTCTTTATTCTGTAATAGAGTAAGAGTGTGATTGTCTTGTGAGTTTTATTTTATAATAATTTATCCCCTAGACTGGATTTTGTACTTAAGATTCTTTATTCTGTAATAGAGTAAGAGTGTGATTGTCTTGTGAGTTTTATTTTATAATAATTTATCCCCTAGACTAACGATCTGTTTTCGGGCGTGCTGACCACACAAACTGATAAGTTTTTTCCACAGCATTAAGAAGCATTATACATTTGGTTTACAGGTTGATTTTGTCGGAATACATGTTAATTAATGATTTTGTAATACTAAACGCTGGTAAGTTTTGTGAGTGTATAACATTCACAAGGGTTCTGAAGCAGGAAGGTGTTTGAACTAAAGTTAAGGAGTGCGTTTCGGACTATTTGTCCAGATTAATTGCCTCCTTCACCCTAACTGTCTTCAGGGGTAAACTTGATAGTGGATTAAAATTAAGGGATCATTTTCTCTTTAATTTTTACAATAATTATTTTGTTTCCACTGTAGCAACTTATTTTTCAGAAGTAATCTTAACTACCATTTAGTTGGACTAGTCGTGTTTTGCATTAGGTGCTTTATTGCCGATTAATAGCAGCGATAGTTAGATTTTTATTTTTGGAGGAGGTATCCCAGGGTTAAATATATCATCTTTTGATTTTTGGTATTTTATTTTCTCGTAAGTGGTAGGAACCAGTGTATCCTTTTCTAAATTTCTTTCTCCACTAGTCTCAGTCACTGACATAATATGGCCGAGAGGGCAAAGCTTAGACAACTCCTCAGGGACGAAGCGAGAGAGGAGGGACTGGAAGGAGAGGAAGCGAAAGTGTTTGTCACAGACGAACTTGAGAGATATGATGCGGAGAGGAAAGAAGAAGAAGCTAGGAAGAAAGAAGCGGAAGACCGGCTATTACAGCAGAGGAAGATGGATGAGGAAATGGAAATCCGCAGGGAGAGAGAAAGAGAGAAGGAGAGACAGCATGAGGAAAGAGAGAAGGAGAGACAGCATGAGTTGGCTCTTAAAACTCTTGAACTCCAAAGTCGTGGGGCTGCCTCTACCTCCAGCAATGGAGAGTCTTCTCCTCATTCCTCCTTAACTGATCCTTCTAACACTCAATCTACTCATCTCACTGCTATGTCTTTTCCGCTAGAATCTTTCCCTTGTCCAAATGAGAAGATTGACACTTGGCTAGAAAAATTTGAGAAAATTGCAACTCTGTACGGTTTAGAGAGGTCGCGTTGGAATATGAAGCTTTCTCAGGCGCTGAAAAGCAGTGCATATGATGTTTACGCCAAACTGGAAAGCAGCCAACAAGACAACTATGATCTGTTGAAGAAAGCGTTACTGGAGCGCTTTGAAATGAATGCTCGAAAATTTTTGCAACTGTTTCGCAACAGCAGGAAGGAGAGCTCTGAAACTTTTCACCAGTTCCCATCTCGTCTAAAGGGATATCTAACAAAGTGCCTTGAGCTTTCACAGCTCCCCTCTACCTATGAAGGTCTTGAGGAATTTGTTTTAACGGAACAAATAAAGAACACTTTGTCTGCTGATACCCGGAGATTTCTAGCTGAGCAGGGGGCAGAAAAGCTTGACGACATCTTACAGAAGTCTGAGCGTTACCATAATGCGCTGGCTGAACTACCGGCCACAAAGCGGAAACCGACAGAGGAGCATTTTCGAAAACATAACCTAGAGCAATCTTCTCAGGCTTCTAATCAGAATAACCACAGAGAAACTGGACCTCAAAACCCCCCTCCTGAAAAATCCAAGTTCTACAAGAACAAGTACCCCAACCACCCCAAACAGTCTGATCAACCCGACCGCCCTACATGGCAGCGTGGCCAGAAAGGTCAAGGTGGCAAAGGGAGAACCCCTGAGCACGGGACATATGATCAGACCGAGCACACCGAGCCTAAACGCATCGGATGCTTATTAACAGTCTCGCAAGGCGGAATTATTGACAGTGATTCCCAACCTGTTGGGGATAGACCCTCAACGCGAGGTACTGTTACTTTGAACGGTTCTCAAACTTCTTGCTTATTTGACACGGGGCTTTCTTATGATTGCATTGTTGCCAGGAACCTGGTCAAACCCGGTGAAGAGACAGCAGAGACCGTCCAACTTTGTGGAGTTCGTAAGAGTGATGCACCTACAGCGCTTCCCATCGCATTGGTGGAGATCCACTCTGATTTCGTCAGAGGTGTGATCAAAGCTGCTGTTATGGATGATCCCATCTACCCAGTCATACTTGGCGGGAGATACGTGTGTATTGGGAAACCGGAAGAGCCGATTGTGGCAGCAGTAACTACAAGAGGGCAAACCAAAAAGGAACAGGAGCCTGCGCTAAATTTGTTACCTAGGGAACTTAAAGAAGCGCAATACAAGGACCCTACTTTGGCACCCTGCTTTAGGAAACTGCCCATGGCTAAGGAACCCAAACAGCACGGGGACATTTTTTCTAAGGATGGCGTACTCTATCGGAGAACGGGCAAGCCTGACCAAGGTTACAACCAGCTCCTAGTACCGAAACAGTACAGAAGCCAAATCCTAGAAATGGGGCACTCTCTTCCCTTCAGCGGACATATGGGACAGAACGCCACAAACCAACGTATAACCACTCATTATTGGTGGCCAGGAGTAAATACTGATATTATCAGATATGTCAAATCCTGTGCCCAGTGCCAACGTGTGCCACCCAAGCAACGGGCACCCCCAGTCCACATGGGTGAAATGCCAATAGTGGGAACACCATTCGAACGGGTTGTGATCGACATTTTAGGGCCTTTCGAAAGGACTAAAAGAAGGAACAGGTTCATCCTGACCTTAGTCGATACATGCACTTTATGGGCAGAAGCTATCCCGCTAACATGCGCAGATGCCAAGCATGTCGCAGAAGCCCTCGTGCAGATTTTCACTCGGTTGGGATTCCCTCAGCAAGTGTTGACGGATAACGGATCTCCATACCGAAACCTGTTGATGGATGAGATCGTTAAGATCTTGAGGACCCAACACATCCACACCAAGCCTTATACTCCGGCCGGAAATGGGCTCGTGGAGCGTGCAAATGGAAACCTCAACATGATGCTAAGTAAACTGGCACAAGTGAAACCTGAAGATTGGGATCTTTGTATTCCTGGAGCTTTATTTGGCTACAGAGAATCTCCTCATACTTCCACAGGATTTCCGCCAGCTACACTCTTATTCGGCAGACCCATTAAGGGCCCGCTTGAAGCCTTACTTCAGTCTCTGACACACGAGAAGGCGGATGAGACAGTTGTCTCAGCAAGTAAATATGTGTCGGTTTTAAAGGAAAGGTTGAAACTAGGGTGGGACCTAGCGACGACTAACTTTAAGCGAGCACGCACAAAGCACGCTATCCGATACAAGAAAGTCGCGAAAGAGAGAGAACTGGAAGCAGGAGAGAAAGTTTTGGTGTTACTCCCTACCGGAAACAACCAACTGAAGATCGGATGGCAAGGGCCATGTACCGTCCTGAAAAAGATTTCTAAGGCTAACTACCAGATCTCTATTCAAGGAAAGGAGAAGGTTTTCCATTTAAATCTTTTAAAGAGATACTTGGAAAGACCAGTGCCGACCTCCGACCATCTCCTGACGATCGCCAAAACTGACGAAGATGACGATAGTGGCAGGGATATTCCACCGCAATCACACTAAATCTTTCAAAAATATCAGAAGCGGCGACGCTCTTTCAAGCGCGCATGGGAGACATTCCAGAGGAAGGAAACTTTGGGGAGTAGACTTGAGTAGGAATTGAACAAAGATGAGAGGGAAGAAGACAGACACCCCGAAGCTACGGTTATAGGAAATTTAATTCCATAACGTAGACATAGAGTGCTTCCATATCTTAAGGAGGGACGTCCTGTCACGTAGGTTTTGATAATTAAATTGCCTACATCTTCTTCCTATTCTCTCACCCGCATCCTTTATTTTATTATCTTTCCTTACTTGTTTTTTCCTCTATTTTTCGCATCACTCGTTTGCGAAAAATATTTTCTTCAGTATTCTCAAACTTTACCTGTTTCTTTTCTCAAAACTGAGAATCGCACTAGCATTCTATTACGCAGATGTCAGTCGCGCAGGTAGACGAGAATGTGCGAAAAATTCGTTTCGCTGGACATAGAGCAGACTTTTGGTCTACCATTTTTCACCTGACACTAGCGTAAGGTGTCAAACCCGGCATCTCTACGACGCAGTACGAGACGGTTGTCTGAGAGTTGCTACTGACACGCGTACATCTCGGTCAGTAGGTGGCAGTTACGACACGCGTTAAGCTGACGTAAATGTTGGGAGTAGGGGAGATAATTTCGCTTGGCGAAATAAGTTGGGGCCCTTTGTCTGATTTTAAGATATTGGCCCGAGTTTGAAACTTTATTTTCATTCTCACTCAGTAACTTCGCAGTAAAGACAGAACTAGCCTTCGTTCGATTTCTAAATAATCTCTGTTAATAGAGATGGCCTTTAGTTTGGTCGAAGTGGTTTAAGTTCTTAGTACTTCTGTGTCTGAGGTAAAATATTATATACTATATTCTAGTATTTTGTGCAGTGATTAAGCGTTAAATCGCTCATTTCATTCTAACTAGTTTCTTTTGAACAGAGTGCTTAATTTATAGTTTGTATTATTTTTCTAGTGACGAATTACAGTGGAAATACATAATAAATTATATCTTTAGCTTACTAAACAAGTAGCTATAAGGAATTAAATTTAACTGCTAAATACTTAGTCGAGAATATTTTATATCTAACTTATAAATGCTAGATGCGACATCAGTGAATATTGACGGAATACGCATGATATTCCTAATTCATGATGATCGATTTTTTAAAATATAACTTATTTCTCGGGAAGTTTTAAATTATAAGTCAAGCGGTCGGCTTGCTATTTAAAATGTAAGTTATATTGAGTACATAATATGTAAATGATTTATATGTGCTTTTCCTTTTATACAGTGAAATACTGGGGTGACCCGAACTTTACCGGCATTTAATAAGAGTTTCATATTTGTGAAGAAATAGACAGTCCTTATTTTGAACCACGTGGGTTTCTGAAGTAATACTGGTCTGACAGTGCATATGCCAACTGAGTTAGACAGAAATACTATATCCCACTAACGGGTTTCAAAGACTGTAATGATCAATACGGGGCCTTTGCGCCAGATCTTAAATTCTTTCATAAACTCTACGTAAATTTTCTGCCTGGCGGCGTGTATATTACAAGAAATAACATTAACATTGTCCGACTAGATTAATTTGTGGAAAAATCTGTGGTGTGACCAAAGTAAATCCTATACGGAGAGAAGGCACCGACCTGACATTCCTATTACTAGAAAACTTAAGCTAATGACATTGTGCTCTGCTAACTTTCGTGCCTGGACAAAATTTTATGTGACCTAAATCAGACATTCGAAAAATTAGAACACACAAGGAATCGTTCCCTGAGACAGAGAGTTCAGTACGTCTTTTGGAACTGGGGATTTCTTGGTCGATGACTGCATTTTCGGGTCTGTGTGAAGGTCCTAGAATTTATTCTGTTCCCAGAGGCAGCGAGCAAAGTTGTGAGTATACCTGTGAGCGCATGGCCATGGCTGAATGAATGAGTGTACGCAGGTCAGAGTGTTATTTTACCGTTGTATACTGTCACCCATTTGCTGTCCTAATTTTTTTTGTTTAATCTGCAGAATTTGTTGCTATTGCTAGAGTTTTCTTTTTTTCTTAGGCTAAATCAGATTATTCAACTCTGTTTATACATTTACGAGGAAAAAAGAAAAACTCTTAGTCTCAACCCTATGTATCTATAACTTTTTGGGCCATCATCTGTTCTCTTAACGGGGCTGTGGGCTAAACCTAGAGTTAAGATTCTAACGGGCTATCATCCTTGTAGCATTTTCTTGAATTTTATGACTACTTGTATATGCTTTTCCTTGATGTATTTCTTTGGTGTTGTGAGAAGATTCTAAATGATAATTAAAATCTCTCTTGAACTTAGAAAACGTGTTGGTCAGCTCGTTCTAAAATATATATATATATATATATATATATATATATATATATATATATATATATATATATATATATATATATATATATATATATATATATATATATATATATATATAATTGTTATAGTTTTCCCACGTCTGTGTGTTTAACTGTCGTCACGTGTATGTGCGTGCCCGTGAGTAGATAGAGATTTATGTAATATATATCTGTGGTTTAGACTGTCTGACTACTTTAGATCTGTCGTAGAAGATAGGTGAGAGAGAGAGAGAAAAGATTTCCTGCTCTCAGAGACAGACTCTATATCACATTCTATCATCTCACTCGTGGAATCTATTTCGTTATACTAACTCTCACTGTGACTATCACTCATTTCAACCTATTCAGAAGGAACCAACCCAAGTCTTAATTCTCCTATCGAAAATCTACGACACTTGGAGCTGATGTCACAGAACAGGAAGACTTGGAGCTGGTGGCACGGGACAGGAAGACTTGGAGCTGATAGCACAGAACAGGAAGACTTGGAGCTGATGGCACAGAACAGGAAGACTTGGAGCTGATGGCACAGAACAGGAAGACTTGGAGCTGATGGCACAGGACAGGAAGACTTGGAGCTGATGGCACAGGACAGGAAGACTTGGAGCTGATGGCACAGAACAGGAAGACTTGGAGCTGATGGCACAGAACAGGAAGACTTGGAGCTGATGGCACAGAACAGGAAGACTTAGAGCTGATGTCACAGAACAGAAAGACTTGGAGCTGATGGCACAGAACAGGAAGACTTGGAGCTGATGGCACAGAACAGGAAGACTTGGAGCTGATGGCACAGGACAGGAAGACTTGGCATTAGTTTGTTGAATGCCTATGATTCTTGGGGAGTTGAAAGGTGAAGAAGAAGGAGAAGACAATCCAGAACAAGGACTACTGTGTAGTGCTATTATCGACATGTTCTCTCTCATCGTGAGACCTGTCGAACGCCAGCGTCTTCTACTCATCTCTAGCTCCAGTGACAATTGTCGGGTTCTTGTCATCTCTTGTTTCAGTGACACTTTTCTGGTTCTACTCATCTCTTGTTCTAGTGACACTTGTCTGCTTCTTGTCATCTCTTGTTCTAGTGACACTTGTCGGGTTCTTGTCATCTCTTGTTCTAGTGGCACTTGTCTGGTTCTTGTAATCTTTCGTTCTTGTGACACTTGTCTGGTTCTAGTCCTCTCTTGTTCTAGTGACACTTGTCTGCTTCTTGTCATCTCTTGTTCCAGTGACACTTGTCGGGTTCTTGTCATCTCTTGTTCTAGTGGCACTTGTCTGGTTCTTGTAATCTTTTGTTCTAGTGACACTTGTCTGGTTCTAGTCATCTCTTGTTCTAGTGACACTTGTCTGCTTCTTGTCATCACTATCACATTGGCGATCTATCATTCATTTCCCTTTTCCCTCCCCTTAGAACATGCAGCCACCATTACCACTGGTTCTCTTGCAAGAAGCCGGCACCAAACATTCGTGTGTTCCTGCAGTGCTAGTTTCTGTAGAAATATGTTTAACATGACAAGATTGCTAGTCCCATGTATAAACTCATATTACTCGCCTCATACGACATGCTTAAGGGACCAGTAATCCTATTTCTTCAATGTGTACTCAGAGACTCACGAAGACAACATCGAGTGATGTGTACTAAAAAGCAATGGTCCAATTTCTCCCTCATGCCATGACCTTCCCATTTTATGTAAATGAACTTTCCTCTCGCAAAGGTTTGAGCTGATGGCACGGGACGGAAAGACCTGGCATAAGTTTGTTAAAGGCCTACGCACCATAGTTAGCTGAAGGGTGATAATAATGACTTCCCTCTCGCTGCAAAGTTATCAGGTTCTGTGATCGAAACCTGATAGCGTCTCAATCCAGTCTACCTAGCTGTTAATGGGTACATATCTCTGTTCTTGAACTAAGGAAGGCAAAAGGCAACGAGGGAGGGAACGTCACCCCATCTCATAAAAAGCTGGACCTAGTATAGTGAAGTCTCTAACATTTTATTCCCCAACGGCAGTATCTGCTATATGACTGCCTTTACCTTTTAACTTAATGATACTGGACGGTCTATAATCTTTCGGTAGCATAGTGGTTAGTGCCACTGGCTTCCTAGCTCAGTGGTCTATGGTTCGATCCCCAGATGAGGTGGGATTTTTTTAGGCCGCAAACGGCTCCTGGGTCGACCCAGCCCCAACTGGGTACCAGAGCAACTCTGGGAAGGTTAAGGCGGCCGGCGTGATGTTGACCACGTCACCCCTAGTGTGCCGATGGTCAAGAAAATAAGGGCCTAACAACATATTCCCAATGTGCCTCAATGGGCGTGTAACGGGATCCTTTACCCTCCTTTATAATCTTTCGTATGGCCTATTATTTGCAAGCTGACCCGTTCCAGGACGTTGACATTGATTCTTATTTTTCTGTACACGGAATTTTTAACATTCTTCTATCCAAAATAACATTAAATATCTGAATTGTTCAACCTATTTTAAGCCATGTTTACAGAAGAATGCTAAATAAAAACACACTGTCAAAGTAGCTTACCGAAACAAATCTTCACATTTATCACACAACAAATTTATTAGGTTTGGCGCCGTGCCTACATAAACTTTTCATTACCAAAATCTTCTTCAGAAACTTTCTTTAAAATACATTAATGTTTTAACAAATGCATTTATGTAAATAGCTTAGATCTCGGGTGGGTAATAGAATTTTGAGTCAAGCCACAGGTGTGGAACATTTCATGATTCATTCGCCACATGAAATATAAATGGTACCTAACTACATTGATTACACGGGGAATTTCCAAAATCGCTTGAAATCAGCGTTTCTTAACCTTTTGTGTGCAATGAACCCCTTTGATTTTCTTATGAAGGGTATGGACCCCTTTCATTGTCCGATGAAAGCCCTGGACAGATTGTCTGACGAAGGTTTTGGAGCCCTTTGATTGCCCGATGAAAGCTATGAACCCCTTTTTGTAAAAAAAAAAAAAAAAAAAATTGCACATAAAAGTAGAATAAAAATTCTTCAATTTTAAATTTTAAGTTTTGTACACATGCCCCTTGAAATCCATTCATGGACCTCCAAGAGGGTCACTGACCACAGGTTAAGAAACTCCGCTTTAAATTACTTTATTACAGCTTGAATATTGCTAATGGAATTTTAAAAAAAAAAATTCATGAACGCTCAATGCTAAACAAAATCAGCGTGAAGCCTTGCAATCCAACGTGTCAAAATTTGACTGCATATCTGAACTCAATAAATTTCTCAGCTCTGCCTTTAAATTCATATCCATTTTTCGAGATATGTGTTTCGACTTGTTCAAAGTGATTCGGGCAAACGTTGAGTCACAAAGTCATCATCATCAACAGCTACCATCTCTACATCGAAGGTCGGCTGTAATGGATCACCAACTTCTTCTGTCTCTTGTCTTGATGGTGCACTCTGTCCATCTTTTGATGTTATCTTCCCACTTATAGCGCTGTCTTCTTCTTGCACGTTTTCCTTCAACTCTTCTTCTATTATTGTCTTCATTAAGTTGTTCCAAGAGTCTCGTCGAGCCAAAAATGGAAAATAATTGAATCATGTAATAAATGAAACAGCTCTTCCGAGTTTTCGGGAGAGGTCAGAAATATCAGTATACGTATTTTCAGCCGTAAAAAAATTTCAACAATTTTTTTTCAATGAAAAGTTTGTACAGTATTATTCCAGGCACATTTAATCCACTTCGCCACACGTTTGTTGCATGTTGGCCACACGGGTCGATTGGCGATCATGCTAACCATACCTAGTTCAGATGTTGTCACTAACGAATGAATGCCTATCTGTTCCTTAATAAGCACTGAAGACAGGGAAGGAACAGGAGGACTGTTCACTTAGGCATGTCGTAGGAGCCAGCTAATAAGAGGTTGTACATGAGGCTCGCAACCTCGGCACGTAATAACAGAAACCACAGCTACTAGAGTACACGAATGCTTTTGGTGCAAACTTCCTACCAGTAGATCAGCTACCCTTGTGGCCCCATGCTTGACGTGGAGCAAACAGGGAAATGAATGAATGAATGAATCAATCAATCAATCAATCAATGTTCACAGGAGAACAAGATAAGTGCCAGCGGCAAGAAAATGCTGGTGGCAGATAGGACAAACAATTAAGAAACCTGTTGATAACATTATTAGCCATTCCTTGTTCTGGAATACCCAGGATAAACGAGGTTCAGGGAGACCGGCAAATACATGGAGAAGAGAGCTAGAGGCAGAAATGAAAAAGGTAAAGTAGACTTAAAACGACCTTGAGCGAATGGCACTGTCCATGAGGGACTAAAATGCATTTGTTGAATGCATATGCTTCTCAGGGAGCTGAAAGGTGATGATGATAAATTGGACTAGAGCCACACTACACTTGACCCCTTGCAGGAAGTCTGCGCTTTAAGCAAAACGATCCTGCGGAGGTGTTTTGCGTAGCAATTTGTCTTAAATGACATGTTTGCCTACTCCATGCACACAGCCTCGCTTCCATCCGCCTCATTTTATGATATGCCTGGTGAAGTGTTGTTTTTCTCACGGACTATTGAAAAAAAATGACACCGGTATATCGTTAAATTAGGTCAGATATTAAAAAAAATGGAATGGATACACACGAGAAAGAATTAAAATTCAATAAACCATGCCACAGTGCTTTGAAAATGAACCCCATTTCAACATGACAGAATAAAGTTAGTCTCATTTATAGATACTGTCGATACAGTATTACTATTCTTTGTTCCCCTTTTGGGGTCCGGTAGCACAATTATTAAGAAAAACCAGCTGAAAGCATTACAAGGTAGTCCGCGTTCTTGAATCATCAGGGAAAGAGGAATAGAAAAAATGTAAAGGTACTCCCATAGCACAAACAGCCATAAGGGAGTGAAGTGTTAGAGGCTTCACATACTCTATGTCGCACTTTATTGGGGTGGTCCACCAGTTCCCTTCCTAGCTGCCTTTGCTGTTTCCAAATGAAGAGCTGAGTAAGGTATCCATTTCCAGCTGGTCGGATTATCCATTAGGTTAAGTAGGCTGAAGCCTAGTGTCGTGGAGCTCTTGAGGGTCCGTGCATACGTTAAAAAAATAATAAAAAATGCAAAGATTTTTCAATTAAATGTGTTTCTTGTGTTTACCTTAATAAAATAATAATAATAAACAATAATAAAAAAAAAATAATTACAAAATAGAGGTAAGCAATGCTAACAAACCAAAATACCAGTCTATTAATAATACTAGTATTATTAAAGGGTTTGAACAAAAAATATTAAAATTATTGCCTATTAGGTGAAGGCCGGGCCCAAACACAAAAAAGCCTAGATGCCCTTATTGGCTTAATCGGGTCATGCAGCTGGTGTAGACTGAAGAGAGCAGCTACCAAATTCGATCCTGGAACATCGTACCTGTGCCGTGAGAGGTAAGCTCTGTAACTCGCTTAACTAGTCAGCAGGTAAATTATTAACGTACTGAAAGAAGTTATGTGTATCTTGGCATATTAATGCAAACTTTTTGTGTAAAATGTAAACAGTCATGTGATTACAATTTTAACAACAGCTGATTTTAATTAACTTTCGCTGCAAACTTTCTCAATGGCGTTGATTTTGTTATTTCAACTGATAATTAAAAAAAGAAGCTTTATACAAATACTTCGATCTACACCTGTCAGGATCAGTGTTGCCACAGCTGGGTATTTTTTACTAGATCTGGGTTTATCTCTAGAACTTGAGTGGCAACCTTGGTCAGGATACATCAGTTATGGCTGTAAGGGCACTCTTTGTGGTGGCCAGTGTCCCCCCCCCCCCGAATTAAAACAAAAAACCTAGATGGTACCTTAAAAAACAGTAGATACACCTTGATTTTGAATTTTGGGCTACTTTGGGCGAAAATCGAAAGTTGATCTAGGTGGCATTCTTCAACTAATGAAGGAAAATGACACCTAGACGGGACCCAAAAAACAACCTAGATCTAGATGAATCCACCTAGGAGTGGCAACGCTGGTGGTGGCACAGTACCGACACCCAGGTATACGCCACACAGCTAACAACAGCATAATTTTGGGAGTGTATTGCTGCTAATGGAAAGACCTTGAACGGATGGCACGTGACAGGAGGACTTGGCATGTGTTTGTTCAAGGCCTATGCTCCTTGGGGAACTAAAGAGTATTGATTGATTGATTGATTGATTGATTGATTGATTGCTGCTAATCGCTTTCTTATGGAAATGACACTTAAAATATATGATTATTACCATGCCTAATGAGAATCATCAACTCAATGTCAAAGCAGCCTTCTTGTATGGCTCTGAAACTTGGAGAATAACAAACATGAAACCCAAGAAGTTACAAATTTTCATAAATGGTTGCTTGCGTAGAATAGAAGGACTGAAATGATACGACAAGATCACTAATGTGGACTGATGACAAGAACCGGACAGGTGTCAGTGGAACAGTAGGAGAGAAAGCGGCGATGGCACGGGATGTGACATACATGGGGAAAACCTACTTATAGCATTACAAGGCGATCGTTATTCTCGAATCCCCGGGGTAAAAGTAGTAGAGAAAAACAGACGGAGAAGGGAACTGGACAAATCTGTGACAGAAAAAAAAGACATGCCAAGATCTTTGAACGCAAAGCACATGGTCAGAAAGGCTTCGCATGTATTTGTTGAACTTCTATGCTTCACATAGCATTAAACAGAAATGATGATGATAATTCTCATGCCTAATAATTTAATAAAGTTAATTTATAGCCTCTTCTGGTATAAAAAAAGGGAAATGTAGTTTCATAGCGGATACTGCATAGGGGAGTGAAGTATTATGCAGTTTAATTTTGATATTTGAATTCTGGACTTGACCTTGTATGGTGAAGTCTCTAACACTTCACTCCTCTGAGAGTATCTGCTATGGAACGTCCTTTACCCTTTTTTAAGTTAAAAGCTCAAACTACTGTATAGCTTACGCAACAGCTGAAACCCCCCATGCTCTGCATTGGACTTAATTTGTGCCAATTATTCTTTTCTTTCTGTGAAAATTTTTGTTTTTTTGGTCTTTTAAAGATCTTGCGCTTATACGTCACCCTTTCTTTCAATTAAGTTTATGTACTAGTAATAGCGCTATCTAGTTACGTATTTAGAACAAAGGGAGTCATACGGGTGCACACATGCACTTCACTCAATAGTGATTAATCCAACTATATCTTTAAAGTTACAGATAAACAGGTTTAATAATCACCTGCAGTTTAACAGTATAAAATAAATAAGGTTGTTCATAAAAAAGAGGCGATGATATTTATATAGATAGATATATTTATTTGTATGATTTAAACTGTTGTGGAAATTATGGAAAATTGTGAAACGTTGGTTGGTTGCGCTGTTATAGTGCTTAGCTTCCGGTGGGGTCGGTTGGCGTCTGCTTCAGTCACTGCCTCTTCCCACAGGTGCCTTAGAATGAATCTTCTCTTCAACAGTCGTTTGGTGGCTGTAACACGTTTCATGCAACATGTATGAGGTAATCATATAGGTTGTCAAGCGTCTTCACAACCTGTCTGATGTTGGTGTCTAGTGTCGACTGCTGGCAACTTGTACCATAAACTGAGAGGGAAACAAATGCCTCTTTTGAGTATTGGGTCTCCTGATATGAGCATCAGGCGATTTCCGCTTCCATCCACCAATTCATCTTCCTCAGAAATTGTACCCTCCCTCGGCGTTTATTTTAACCCGGTGAGTGGGATGAAAGTGAGCCGCGGAAGACAATAACAATTAGCATATATATATATATATATATATATATATATATATATATATATATATATATATATATATATATATATATATATATATATATATATATATATATATATATATATATATATATATATATATATATTCTTCTTCTTCTTCGATCCTTAACCACCGACCGTCAAAGCAGTCAGTGGCCATCACGCCTAGTGGCGTCTTGTAGGGCAACAACAAATTGATTCCACTTTGCACGGTCGGTGGCCATCCTTCGTACAGTGCCCCAACTCTGGGTCATTCTTTGCATCTCAGCCTCCACAGTCCTCCGCCAAGTTGTTTTTGGTCGGCCTCTCTTTCGCTTTCCTTCAGGGGTCCAAAGCATAGCTGTTCTTGTGATGGCATCGGGGTATCTTCTGAGGACATGACCAACCCAGCTCCAGCGTCTGCCAGCTATGATGGTGTGCATGTCCTCTTGCTTGCTACGAGTAAGCAGATCTTGGTTGGTGATGGTATTCGATATATATATATATATATATATATATATATATATATATATATATATATATATATATATATATATATATATATATATATATATATATATATATATATATATATATATATATGAAATTTAATAAAGTGTTTGTATAATAAATATGATATACCATCATTCACTACCTGCTCTCTATGGAGCCTGGGGTCACTTCTGCTGTTGGTTTCTTGTGAGGAAACCCGCACGAAACAGTCATCAGCTCTTGCAGTGGTTGTTCATGTGTCAAGTTATTTGCAGTGATGAGATAGCCAGCCTCATATGCCAGTGTACACCCACAGGCACTTTATAATACAAAATGCAAATATGAAATGACAAAATGTACATAATTCAACTTATCCAGAGTTTTGTTCGGGCGAGCACAGACTTTTTGAGCAGGAAACGTCCGAACAATGTCGGGCAACTGTTCAAGAATCCGTAACTTTCATATGTGTTGGGTGTCTAACTGAGTGCTTTTGAGGTTGGATCCTAGAACTTAAGGCGCAAAGTGATGTCTCTGCGGTTACTCTCTTCTAATATTAGAATTGAGGTCCAATCCTATGGCCTGTCCTATATTTGGGGCCTAATATTCCGTGGTCCTGTCTATGATTTCTTCTTGACGAAATTGGAAGTTAGTGAAGTAGTCTTACAACGCTGTAGAATATAAGCGAAACTTTCACCTACACATCCAGGTCGCTTACTTAGAGAAGTCTAATTAGGAGCAGTCTATCTTAGCATCTCAAACACCAAACCAGTTGCGAATAAGTGTCTGATTTTGGTAGAGATCTATTCCCTTACTATCCTCATGTAGAACATTACTACATGGCAAGATAAGATATTGCCATGTACATGTAATTTTGAAACTCCATAACCATATAAGGTATTGGTTCTTCCGTTTCGTCTGTCATGTTTACAAACTCGCTACTTCACTGATCTAACGTTATAATCTACTCCAAGATGTTATTTTCTGGTAGTTGATTATCACAACAAATTCCACCTGCCGGAAGTATTAAATCACTGTCCGTGTCTTAATCTGTACCAAGATTATTATCCTCCTACATCCCAGTGAGATTGACCGAAAATGTGTTTGCAAACTAGCATCTTATCATGCGGCAACATGGGTTCGCATATCTTCTCAGACAAAAAGTCTGGTTTAACAATAGGAAACTCTCTCAGTGTATACTCTTTCTCCGTCTGGAGCTGATGATAAGCGTAAAGTCAATGCGGCAAGTTTGCTTCTTTGCTAAGCGTCACCGATAACAAAGGAGAAAATGACAAGGAGAAATTGGTGGGTGAGAGGTGTGATAAGATGTGATAAGAAAACCTTGAACGATGAAATCACAAACAACGAATACCGGAAGAATTAGCACGTAAAATGAATGGCAGAATAATAATGTCGGAGAGGAGTGAAGACCAGAAAAAGAGAATGAACATATTTCGTGACATAACACAACAAATTGTTTGTCTGCTGACGTATGTGAAGAATCCGCCACGTTTTCAGACATAAAAAAAAATATTGCGATCAGATAATTTTATATTTATATCCGTGTTTATTTCAATTGATCCTGTTTGGCAATGGCTGTAATTTAAAGTTCAGTTTTAGCTCTGTATAGGGACATTGCATATTAACATTAAACTGGGAATAATCTGCCTCGTAGTGCATCGTCTTTAGTTCATTATACATTCATTACCCCGCAGCTTCCTAAGGAGAATAGGCATTGAATCAAATAACGCAAGCCTTCTATTCTGCACAGTCCGCTCAAGGCCTTTCAGTATGTCGTGAAACATTCTAAATCCTTACTTACTTAGTCGTTCCTCTTCTACCGTGAGGTGTAGAGGTTTGGAAGAGAGAGCGCCATACTATCCTATCGGCTGTCTTCTTCCTGGCCTGGTTCCATTCTAGTCCTCGGTCCTTCAAAGATTGTCTAATGTTGTCCTCCCAGCGGACTCTGGGTCGTCCTGGAGGTCTGGATCCCTGGCTCTTTGTTTCCCATGCTTGTCGTGGTAGCCGATCTTCTCCCATTCTGCAGACATGGCCAAACCATCTTAGTTGGGACTGTTCTATTTGGGTCTGCAGCGGGTGGGATTTTAGGCCTTGACGTATCGTCTGGTTGCGGACCATGTCTCTTCTTGTTACTTCAACCACCTTCCTCAGATACCTCATTTCTGAGGTTTGAATCTGGCTTTTGTGGGCTGTAGTCATTGCCCATGACTCGCATCCATATGTCAAGACTGGGACATAGGTGGCGCGGTATACAGCCATCTTCGTTTTCTTACCAACCTCTTTCTTGCTGAGGAATCCTCGATTTATGGCCTGATAAAGTCTCCCAGCCGCTGCTTTTCGAGTGGCCAACTCTTCTTTGATGCCCCCCTTTCGGTCTATAATAGCTCCGAGATATTTAAAGTTGTCGACCTGCTCCAGGACCTGTTCTCCCAACTTAATCTGATGTTTTCTTTCTTCTCGTGATATCACCATGGATTTTGTTTTAGAGCTGCTTATGACCATCCCTCTCTTCTCCAGCTCTTCCTTCCAGACTTGCAGGTTGGATTGGAGATGTGTCTCTGATTTAGCAATCAGGACAACATCATCAGCAAATGCTAGCTCTGAAATACAGACCTGTCTCATCTTCCAGTACCCCACTGAATACTTTCTTGTTCTCTCCTTACATGCCTTGATGACATCGTCCATGAGGAGTATGAAAAGATAAAGTGACAGGATATCACCTTGTCTTACAACAGTGGTTGTCCTGAACTCTTCTGACTTATAGTTTGCTGTCCTCACATAATTTCTGCAAGACTTGTAGAAGCTCTGTATAGCATGAATCAGAGGTGCTGGAATGTTCTTCCTTGCCAAACAGTCCCAAAGTTTGCTCCAGGGGACCCTGTCAAACGCCTTTTCCAGATCTATGAAACAAAGATGGATCTCACTCTTGTACTCAAGGGCCTTTTCACTCAGAAGCCTGAGTGTGAAGATTAGGTCTTGAGTACTTCGGTTTGCTCGGAATCCGCACTGGGCTTCATCCAATTGTGGCTCAGCTAGGCATCGGGGTAGATATTCTTCTTCCATGGTTATTGTCCGGAAGAAGGATAAGAACATACGAATTTGTGTTGATTATCGCAAATTGAATCAGGTCACAAAGTTCGATGCTGAACCGATGCCTTTGTTAGAAGATCTACTGATTAGACTTTCTAATTCTAGATTCTTCACTAAACTTGACTTGTCTAAAGGTTATTGGCAAGTGCCTTTAGCAGAGCATGCCAAACCTCTTACTGCTTTTTCTACACCTAGGGGTCTATTTCAATGGAATGTTATGCCTTTTGGTCTCATGAACGCCCCTGCCACTTTCGTTCGCATGATGCGTCGAATTCTGTCACATCGTTCGGATGTCATCGCATACTTAGATGACATCTGTCTCTTCAGTGATACCTGGGAAGATCACTATTTAGGGTTATATGACTTACTGTCCACTCTACGTGAGAATAATTTGACAGCGAAACCTTCTAAAGCTTTTGTTGGTTTTGGTGAAATCTCTTTCCTGGGTCATCGTGTTGGTCATGGTCTCTTGAAGACAGAAGACCACAATACTTCCAAAATACTGAACATCTCTGTTCCTAAAACGAAGAAACAAGTTAGGAGTCTCTTAGGTTTAATTCAATTTTATGGGAGATTTATTCCAAATTTATCTTCGATCATGGCACCTCTCTCAGCATTGTTGAAGAAAGGTTCGCCTAATCTGGTCCGTTGGTCTGAAGAATGCCAATCTTCACTAGACCAAATCAAGAATATATTTTCTTCTCCTCCCATCTTAAGATTACCTACTCTTGATAGGACTTTTGTTCTTCGGAGTGATGCTTCATCCACTGGGATTGGAGCAGCACTGATGCAAGAATATGCAAATACTCTGCATCCTGTTATGTACATTTCTAGAAAACTAAATGCGGCAGAGAGGAACTACTCGGTTTTAGACCGTGAGTTGTTAGCGATGGTTTGGTCAATTCTAAAGCTACAAAGATTCCTCCTGGGCGCACATTTCATTCTAGAGACTGATCAGAAAGCTCTTACAGCTATTCAGACTAAGAATTTGAAGAGTTCGAGATCCACTCGATATGCTATAGCTCTTCAACCTTTTCACTTCACGGTACGAGCTATCCGTGGTGCGGATAATGTGATGGCTGACATTTTGTCTAGATGCCCACATGACTCCAACTAATACTTCTGTCCTATATTTCCATATATTACAGAGTCATAACACACCTATATTTCTACAATAGATTAGCACATCTGTACTTACTTTATATGTACACACTATCGTGCTTTGTTGTCATCTTCTTCTGTTCGTTTTTTAAGATGATAGAGGAGGACTGAGTAGTTAATATAAGGGCCGTTAGTTTACTAAACAGCCACAATTATTAATAATGTATTGTACCTTATGAAGCATATTAGTTATTAATTAGCATTATATTGCTTGTACTTTCTCAGAATGTCATTGTTGAGCTGAGGACTTACCTTACTAGTATCAAGCATGACGAGTTCTAGATTGTGTACTTACCCTCGGAATACCAGAGCATATGTCCTGGATCGTCATGTAGTTTAACTTTACTATGTACTTATGTCATTACATGTCAAAGAATGTACTATTTAAATTTTCCTATCAGATTTGTACATCCATTTTTAAAGACAATATTAGAGTATGCTGTTTAATGATGATTATGGTAACTTGCATACGTATTTTGTGTTTACATGCTAACGTGATGTGTGTTGGTGACACCTCCCCGATGTGAATATTTTTTGAGACATATTTATTTTTCTGTTGAGGTATATCCTCACCAGACACTCTATATTTAGCCTCATGTTAGGCAATTTAATTAATTATCAGCGCATAATTCGTGCGTTTTGAGCCGCTTATCGCATGCTCTTTGATATTTAAAAAAAAAAAAAATATGTTCCACATTTTTTTTATCGGGAGGAGGTGGTGATATGTTGCGTGATAAATTCTCGCAACATCGTTTTATTACAATATCTATTTTATAACGCAAGGGCAACAACTGCTTGAAATTTATAGTCACTTTTCTCGGTAAGCATTTGTCTTCCCGCGTTGGTATTGAATGCAGTTAAGTTTTGAGCTGTGGTCTTTTTGCGCTGGACTGCGCATGTCTGGTCTTGTTTTTTGGTCGATCGGTTTCCGCCCACCACTAGTGGAGTGAGCGATTTGAATGGCGAAAGAGATGCCTCGTTGAAGAGGGGATCTCCGCTATTTGTTGTTCTGTCAGGGATGTGTAGTCCTCTTAATGGATATTTCGTTTATTCGAGATAATACCTCTAGTGTTTCCCACATGTCGGGAGGCGTGATATTTCTGTGTATTTCCTGAAGGCAAGGTAAATTGACTTTTCATTAACTCTATCGATTTTGGGTCGTGAGCGATTTCGATTCATAGCCTGTCTTCGAAAGTCGTCGTCACGAGATGTTTTTCCCAGCTCACATGTCGCTGTATTGTACTGCATCGGTTGATGCATGTCCCAAGGACCATTACTTGCTACTTTGTTAAATGAACTAGGTTTGGAAAACCTTTATTATCTAGAGGATATTTTTGAGGACATTATTTATACTTCGGCAGACGTGTCTGTCTTGCTGAAGTCAGACTAAGGAGAGTGAACTGATCTCATACATCTGGTTATCTCCTGGCTGTTATAGAAAAGGATGGAGTTTTTCACCTGACTACATTTACAGCACTATGAAATATAACATGCATCTGACTCATCATTGTAATGCTGTCTACCGTCTATTGCTGTATTGAATGTTGCTGTGATAATGACTGTTTGATGTGCCTACATATTCGCGTAACCATTTTGTCACTGTGGCGTCCACAATAAATAATGAAGAAAAACGTCAACGGCTGTTACAAGAATCATTGACTTTATACGTCGTGAGTTTACTGACGTCCTATGTGGATTGCCCTGTTATTTTTGTATGAACATTGTTTGACTGAACACATCTGCACACTACACAAAACCAGACATGCGGATACCATCCATCATCATATGGCATCACGCATCAATTAGGTCTTGAGTACTTCGGTTTGCTCGGAATCCGCACTGGGCTTCATCCAATTGTGGCTCAGCTAGGCATCGGAGTCTCTGCTCTAGGATTCTAGAGTAGATTTTACCAGGGACACTGAGAAGGGATATGCCTCTGTGGTTTCCACATTGTCGATTGTCACCCTTTTTGAAAATCGGTGTTATGATGGCAATCTCCCAATCCTTTGGTATGGCCTTGTTGCACCATGCTGCCTGTAGGACCCTTAGGAGTAATAGGTCGCCTGATGCTCCCATGTACTTAACCATTTCTGGTGTTATACCATCATGCCCTGCTGCTTTGCCCATCTTGATTTTTCTCCAGTGCTGCCTTCAGTTCTTCCATCTTTATGTCATCTTCATCACCATTTGTATCCTCTTCTGTGCTAGTGGTTATCATTTCTGATGCTCTACCTTGCTCACCATCAAGGAGTTCTGAGAAATATTCTTTCCATCTTTCCATTACTTCCTTCGGGGCAGTAAGCAATTTGCCTTGCTTGTCCTTTATAAATTTAAGAGGGCATTGTTTTTTTCCTTCCTCATGTTCTTTAGGGTCTTATAGAACAATTTCTGGTTTTCTTGCGCATCCTTTTCTAGCTTTTCTCCAAATTCTTCCCAGGACTTCTGTTTTGCTGCTAGCACCTTGTTCTTTGCTTCTGTTCTGAGTATCACATATTCTCTATATTTCTCTATTTGTCCTGCTGTGTTTTTAGCTCCTAAATATTGTTTCCATGCCATTTTCTTCTCTCTTATTTTCTCTTTGACTTCCTCTGTCCACCAAGGTGTCCTCTTTCTCTTGTTCCCAAGTCGGACTTCACCACATGCTTCTGCAGCAGCTGTCTTTATGATGTCCTTGAATTTAAGCCACAGGGTTTCCAAGTCATCAGGTTGTTCTTCTGTGTTTCTCACCGCTGTAGCAATAAGCCCCTGATATCTGGTCTTAATTTCTGGCTCTTTCAGCTTGTAGGTCTTAATGCTCATTTCTTCCGTTCGTTTACTTGGTTTCTTGCGTGGTGCTGGACAGTTCCTAGGCTGAGCAACTCTTTCAGTTGTTCTTTTGATTGTAAGCAGGTAGTGATCACTTCCAATCTCTGGCCCCCTCCAGACTCTAGCATCCCGGACATATTTGAATGAGCTCCTCCTAACAATGGCATAGTCGATCACTGACTTCTCATTCTTTGTTGGTTCACACCTAGTGTATGCATTTATGCGCTTATGGGGGAACTTTGTAAATCCACATATATAAATTAAAAGGTAAATGTAAAGCCTAACGCATTAATTCAATAAAAGGGAAAGAAGAATGGTTAAAGACCCGTGCTTTCCAATAGCGTACGCCTGTGTTAATAGAACGTCATGCTAGTTGAACAAGAAACCCCCTTTTTATGCTCCGTCTGCATAAAACTACACACGTTCGAAAAATACAACTAGTACTGTGTTTCTTAGAAAACCTTGAGATACGCAAGCTGATTAATGACCTAGATTAATACTAGCATTAATTTTATTTTATACACTGCGTAATGAAAAGACAGATGAACTTAGGGTAGAGAGAGAGAGGGCTGAACGGAGGAACGTATGCAACACTAACACGCGTCTCGCGATATAAAATTAATGCCACCCCCAAGCGTAAGGCATGAAGCACTAACTTTTTTTCAAATAGACAGTGATAAAAAACACTACCAATACGAGGGTTAGGTTTAAAAACCTGTTTAATGCTTATTAGTAAACATGACATTATACTGTTTTATGTCTGAAAGCCTGACAGTACCGAGACACCACATCGTATCGAAGTGAACGGGAGGTAGAAGAAAATGCATATTTTGAACGCAGCCACTTAGCTCCATAAAATTTATATATTTGGGTTCCTTAGGACTTGCTGACAAAGAATATGTTAAGTGTTACGCAAATAGTCTAGGAATTAACAAATTATAGCCAAAAGAAAATAGTGAGGTTGTCTGACAGCACCAAATCAGAATTGCGCAGTGGCATGTTTTGAAACCACCATTTTACGGGAAATAGGCCACCATGTTAAATCCTATTTGATTGGCGGGAAGTATATGTAAGACGAAACACGATTAGTCGGACTGCAAATACTAATTTTGGTAGTTAGGGGAAACGTAGGAAGAGTAAATTTTTTTCAAAAGCTTGTGTAAACATGGTCCTATTGGCTAGACCCGCTGATATAGTCAATTAGGAGCGTCTGTTCAGTGCCACATTTTAGAATAAACTTACTAAGAAACAGTGCGTTGAGATCCAGCTCATATTTTTCTAAATAAAAGCCTGGGACAGAGGCAGATCGGAATTTGTGCCATAATTCATCGCCAGTCAACGTATTTGTTTATTATTTCCATGAATTGTGGTAAGATTGACATATTTGATATCTTTTTGATGAAAATTGAATGTGAATTGATAATTTATGTCTGTATATGTGTGTGGTTCAGTAGCAAACATGAGGCAAAGCCTAGATATTACTCCAACCTGAACAAAACTTGTTGGAGAGAAGTATATCTGCATGGGATCGCCAAATAGTACACTGACACCTATCTTATTGACTAGAAGGAACTAATGCTGGAATTGCAGAGGCGTAGTAACCATTAAGAAGAAGAATACTGGTGTAAATTGTTTCAGATGAAGCTAGCAGTTGGCCTACCGCTCTGAACTCAGTGTTTGTTATGTATTGTGTTCAGTGTGGAAATAGATTATAAATTAGTTCTGAAGTAGGAGGTACAACCTTCTTGTTTCAGGGACCGTGGTCCTAACTTATTGAAGCAGCACCTGGTCTGAGTTTTGCTGAATCCAGAGGCTGATAGCATACCCCTTGGTCCAGATAGCGACCAGTGAGGTGTCTCAAGAACACAGTGAAGCAAGCGAGCAGAGGAGACTGTTTCCTGCCGCAATCACAGAAGATAAGATTCTGTGGCCAGAGCAGCTCAATTTTATGTGCCCCCTCTAAAATTGACAATATATTAAATAAAGAGGGACAATAAATTGTTTCAAATGACAGGAACTGTGAACTTTTCCCAATACGATTTCCACCATAAGCAAACACTTGAAGTCATGATGACAAACAACAACCTAGCTTGAAAAAGGCAGTATTACCTCATAGTACTACTTCACAACTTACACACATAGAATAATAATAATAAAATATGTCAATACAAAGATCATATCGATAAATTGTGTACATACCACTTGTAATTACATTTGATTGTGATTCCTGGTTCACTGTGTAGTTGAATCAGGATATCTATTATTGAAAGGAATTAATACATATATTTTTAAACTTTAACACTTGACTCATTTAAGATAGTCTTATAGAGTGTTATATGTGTGTGAGTGTCACAGTGTCGTAAAGTGTTGTGGAATAAATTAAATTGTTTATCTGTCTGTTGTCGTTGTGACTTACACTTCATCATTATCATAACCCTAGACATTCAACGTAGTCATCACAATATTCCAGAATAATTCTGACTGAGGTCTAAATGTGGTAGCAAAGAAAGGTTATCTGTAAAACACTACACCTATTAGATACAGATACCTTCACAGCTGATCTCAGTCAGTACACTAAGTCCCCTATAAATATTTATAACATCCCACTTTACCACATATATTGTGGTCTCGCTCCCGGGATATTGAACTTTCTCCTATTATATATATTTGGAATAATAAAAATTTAAAAGGTATCCTTGGGTGAAAATAAATAAGGTTGAGCTCTCAGTGCCTGTGGTTGTCCTTAGTTAATTAATCATAGATAAAATTGTTTGGTTAAATATTTTATACATTTACCTGTTAGAAAATGGCGGACCTGGCCAAATTTCGATCTGCTGCTGTGCAGACTGCAAAAGAGTTAGGAATGGAGGGACAAGTTATGATTGCTTATGTCACTACTGAATGTGACAAATTTATTGAACGCGAAGAAAGAAGATTAGAAAAAGAGGCTGAAAGAAGGTTAGAGGTTGAAAAAGAAATTAAGAGGTTGCAGATTGAGGCTGAGGCTAAGGCATTGGAGGCAGATAAAGAGATTAAAAGGCTCCAGTATGAAGAGAAGAAGCTGGAGGCAGAAAGAGAGGAAAAAAGATTGACTGCCGAAAGGGAAGACAAAAGATTAACTGCAGAAAGAGAAACCGAGGAAAGAAGATTGGCTGCAGAAAGGGAAGCAAAAAAGGAGGAGAAGAGATTACAAAGGGAACATGAGTTACGACTAAGGGAGTTTGAGTTTCAAGGCCATGCTCCTGAAAATGGTGCCAGTCCTTTTACCTCCGATGCTAATGCTAGTCAGGGAGCCTCAACCTCAGCTATGAACTTTCATTTAGATCATTTTGTTGAGAAAGAAGGTGATATCGAGAGCTATCTAAATAGATATGAACTGTTAGCTACCACGTATGGGTTAGAGAGAGAAAGGTGGAGCTTAAAGTTATCTCAAGGACTTCGTGGTGCAGCTTATGAAGTTTTTGCCAAAATGAGCAGAAATGATCAAGAAAATTATGACATGCTAAAGCAGGCTCTTTTGTTAAGATATGAAAAGAATGGAGAATTTTATAGGAAAAACTTTAGGAATGCTAAACTACTGTCAGGTGAAACCTATCACCAGTTCTCTGCACGGTTAGAGACATACTTGGAGAAATGGACTTCTCTGGGGAAAACCCAAGATCTTAAGAAAATGATCCTTATAGAATAACTAAGAGAGTCCATGGCTCCAGACCTGAGAAAGTTTCTCATGGAACAAGGTGCAGAGAGGCTGGGTGAGTTATTAAATGTTGCTGAAAGGTATCAGGCAGCTCAAGCAGAGGTAACAGGTAACAAAAGGAAACAGGTAGACTATTTTAAGGCACCACGAAACTTTGATACGTTTGATCCTAGAGATCAGAACAAAGGTAAGCACCAGTTTGATAGGCCACGGTATGACAATAAAAATAAAACCCCACAATTCGATGAAAGGAAATTTGATGAAAGAAAATCTTTCAACCAAAAAGGAGGTGGTATAAGACTTGTCGGATGGACAATCATGATACTGACCGTTGCAGAAGGAAACCTGTGTATATGGCCACCCTTCAGGTCAGGTCGACCTCAAGACAGGAGGAGGATATTATGATAAATACCACTCCAGAAGAGATGAGGAAGGCACAGGCTGGGGATAAGACCCTCAAGCCTTGTTTCAGGAAATTGTCAATTTGTCATACAACTCCAGGCAAGGGAGATTTTTACATGAAAAACAAGTTGATATACAGGAAGGCCGGAACTAGATCCAATGGTCACGGACAGTTGGTTCTTCCAAAGACATATAGGGCAGAATTAATAAGGAGCTTACATGTGAGAAAAGATGGGGACCATGAGAAAATAGGTACCATCATCCAAAAGGTGGCTCACAATTATTATTGGCCCAAGGCAAGGTGGGACATTGAGAATTTTGTAGAAAGGTGTAGCATAGCACATGAGGGAACACCCACAAGTGGGAACATTGATCAGGACCTGGACACGCCACGGGGCAAACGTAGGCCTGACAATAGAAAGAATAATAAAGTGGACCAAGTGGAATGGGAAGCCCCTTTTCACGGACAAGCTTCAATTAACTGTTTTACAATGGCCACTATGCGGAGAGTGCAAAAAGATGTCTTACCCCAGGATAAGCTGAAAATCCCTCAATCGGACTTAAACAAACTGGAGGAAGAGGATGTAGAGAGGAAATCTCTCATCAAGAATTCTAAGTGGGGAGAAAGCCCCAAGAAAAGAATTGGTAGCGGTCGTTTTGTGCATGATAATTCTGGGAAGAAAAATCATCACTATAGAGCTTCGAGTGGAAGAGACCATACCGGTGCATGGACAAATAGGTCCACAAAATTAAAGGTCCATATGAAGCGCTGTTAAGAACGTGGACTGATGAAAAGGCAGAGGAAAATATTACATCCTCCTACCAATATGTGAATGAGCTGACCACTCGTTTAAAAACTGGCTGGAAACTTGCCAATGAAAATTTTAGACAAGCCAGGAAAAAAACATGCTGCCTATTACAACAGGAAAGCTAAAGACAGAAATTTGGCTGTGGGAGAGAAGGTACTGCTTCTTCTACCCGGTAGTCAAAATAAGTTACAAATTGGATGGCAAGGTCCATGTACAGTTCTAGAGAAGGTGTCTAGAACCAATTATAAGATAGATAAGAAGGGGAAAGAAAAAATCTATCATGTGAATCTCCTGAAGAAATACTTGGAAAGAGAAAATCAGGAAGAGACACACTTGTTGACCTTGTCCATTGCAATGGAGATGAAAAAGGAACCACTTTCATCATTTGAATATCCATTACACCCCTGTCAGACAGCGGCACAGGTGAAAATCAGTACACATTTAACGAAAAATCAGAAAGAGAGAGTGAAACAGGTTCTAGATAATCATACAGAGGTGTTAACGGACCGACCGGGGCATACAAACTTATTGGAATATGATATGAAACTGATAGACCCCACACCTGTCTGTATGAAACCCTATTCGATTCCTTTTGCTAAGGAGAAAGCCTTGAAGGAAGAGATAGACTATTTGTTGAAGGAAGGAATAATTTCACACAGTGAATCTTCGTATAGTTCCAGTGTGGTGCTCTTAAGGAAACCCTCTGGAGAACATAGACTCTGTATAGATTACAGGAGACTGAATGCTATCACAGAAGGACAGGTGGATCCATTGCCGGATACAAATCAGTTGTTTGTCAGGCTAAATAAAGCTAAATATTTCTCAAAAGTGGATCTGAGTAAAGGATACTATCAGATTCCAGTAAAGCCTGAGGTTAGACCATACCTAGCTTTTAGTACCTCAGAGGGACACTATGAGTTTAACAGATTGCCATTTGGATTGAAGAATGCGCCTAGTGTCTTCTCTAGAATGATGAGAAAATTATTGGATCCACTCCACAACTCAGATCTCACCATATAGATCAACTCCTCATAACGTACAATTTGAGGAACATCTAATCTTCTCTGGACATGTCGTTGAGCAGACTCAGAGAAAAAAAAATGGGGAATATTGATTGCTAAGCAGTAGTAAGACAAGCCGTAACACTTGCAGCTGTACAGTAACATATCTGAAATGGATTCTTGGATTGCAGAGGTCTGAGGCAGATTTCTTGAGTCGTGCCTACTTTGAATTGACCCACCTGCATTAATCCATGATAAAAATAAAATTAGCGAACCGGTGATGCGGATTTTCTAAGCCGCCATCCGTGTGATGAGAATCACCGTAAGCCCCAGTAATAATAATAAATTTCTCTATGTGTATATAGAATTATAGACTGACATATTACGTCTGTTTTAAGTGGGGAGAATTTGTCGTGAAACATTCTAAATCCACATATATAAATTAAAAGGTAAATGTAAAGCCTAACGCATTAATTCAATAAAAGGGAAAGAAGAATGGTTAAAGACCCGTGCTTTCCAATAGCGTACGCCTGTGTTAATAGAACGTCATGCTAGTTGAACAAGAAACCCCCTTTTTATGCTCCGTCTGCATAAAACTACACACGTTCGAAAAATACAACTAGTACTGTGTTTCTTAGAAAACCTTGAGATACGCAAGCTGATTAATGACCTAGATTAATACTAGCATTAATTTTATTTTATACACTGCGTAATGAAAAGACAGATGAACTTAGGGTAGAGAGAGAGAGAGGGCTGAACGGAGGAACGTATGCAACACTAACACGCGTCTCGCGATATAAAATTAATGCCAACCCCAAGCGTAAGGCATGAAGTACTAACTTTTTTTCAAATAGACAGTGATAAAAAACACTACCAATACGAGGGTTAGGTTTAAAAACCTGTTTAATGCTTATTAGTAAACATGACATTATACTGTTTTATGTCTGAAAGCCTGACAGTACCGAGACACCACATCGTATCGAAGTGAACGGGAGGTAGAAGAAAATGCATATTTTGAACGCAGCCACTTAGCTCCATAAAATTTATATATTTGGGTTCCTTAGGACTTGCTGACAAAGAATATGTTAAGTGTTACGCAAATAGTCTAGGAATTAACAAATTATAGCCAAAAGAAAATAGTGAGGTTGTCTGACAGCACCAAATCAGAATTGCGCAGTGGCATGTTTTGAAACCACCATTTTACGGGAAATAGGCCACCATGTTAAATCCTATTTGATTGGCGGGAAGTATATGTAAGACGAAACACGATTAGTCGGACTGCAAATACTTCTTCTTCTTCTTCTTGCGTTCGCATCTTTGATGATTACACCGTCAGACGAGTTCTCATGATGAATTCGACTGTTGTTTGAAGTTCCTCTTTAACTCCATATAGCTTTGAGTTTAGTGTTGAGTCATTGTGCCAGTATATCTTTCTTAACTGGTCATACAGAGGACAGTCCTGTAGAACATGCTCAGCAGTTTGTTCATTTAATCCACATGTGCACAGTGGTGAAGCAGACAGTCGTAGCTTGTGCATGTGTTTATTCAGTTTGTTATGCCCTGTCCTGAGTCGAAATATAGTTATCTGTCCCTGCCGGTCGAGAGTGTGATAGTCGTCTTTGGGTTGGTTCTGTTCTCTTCTGATAGTCTGGATAGCTCTCTTTTTCTCAAAGTATGTGACTTCATTCTCTTCTTGTTCACATTCTCCTCCCTTTTTTGCAAGTTTATCTGCCTTTTCATTTCCGGGTACACCACAATGAGATGGTATCCACTGAAGTATGGTTCTCTTTTTGGCAGCTACCTTGTTTAGTTCATTTCTCAGATGCGGGAGTTTACCACCCTTGAGAGCTTGCAGGACAGACAGTGCATCTGTGAGGATGACTACCTGGTGGCAGTCAGAGTTGGTGTTATAAATCATATTTGCAGCTTGCTCTAGAGCTTGAACCTCAGCTGTATAGTTGGAACAGAATTTACCAGTGGGAATGTGCCTAGTCTCATAGTGGTTGTCAGGATATGAGATAAAGATACCGGCACCTCCATTCCTAACAGCATTAGTTGCTGATCCATCTGTATAGGCTTGTATCCATGATTGATCGGGATAGCTTTCTTGGATCATACTCAATGTAGCAGTTCGTTTTTGCAGATCATTATACTCACATCTACTTGTGAGACCACTGACTGATGTATTAATTTGGAGGGCACTGCTGGCCTGCTCCCATGGTACAGGGTATAGGGTGGGCTTCAGTGGTGTTGTCTTCATGGATAGGTCTTCTTGATGCTGTCTTATAAGTCTTTTTCCCCGATGCACAAAGCTGCTACGCTTTAGACGTCCCAATGCCAGATCATCTAGTCTTGCCTTCATTGGGTGCGTTGGCATACTGTTGTACTTTTCCATCTGGATCATGGTTTTTGTGTCTCTTCTATGGGACAGTGTCTGTAATCCAGCAACCTTCTGCATCTCTGTTATTGGTGTAGTTTTCATGGCTCCTGTAATGAGCCTGAGAGCTTGATTTTGCACCTTGTCCAAAGACTGCAGATGTGAGTTAGCAGCTGATGACCATGCTGCTGAGCTAAACTCTAAGAGTGGTCTTATTACTCCATTATAAATCTTCTTTAGATTTCGTTCATTTGCTCCCCAGTTGGTACCTGCTAATTTTCTGAGTATGCCTAGTCGTCTTCGGGCCTTTCCTTCTGCATTTTCAATATGCTTATTCCATGTAAGCCTTTGGTCAAATGTCACCCCAAGATAGGTGGGGTAGCTTTCTTCCTTGATCACGGTTGTCCCTAGGTGTATGTTAGCTGATTTGTCCTTGGGGGCGAGGGAGAACAGTGTTGTGGAGGTTTTGTCTGTGTTTATTGTGATAAGCCATTTCTCTGCCCATGACACTAGCATGTCTGCTGCCCGCTGCATTCTATAATTTGCTGTGGTGACATTTTCATCAGTGCACCAGAGTACTAGGTCATCTGCATATAAGGCAGCTTTCACTCCTGCAGGGAGATCTTTCACCAGGTCATTGATGTAAACAAGGAAGAGTGTTGGGGAAATTACTCCTCCTTGAGGTACCCCCTGATGGAGCAACACTTTTCTGCTCTGCAGACCGTCAAGAGTGACTCTAGTTCTCCTGTTATGCAAGTATGACTGGATCCATTTCATCATGTTGCCTTGGATTCCACTTCTCCTAAGTTTTGCAATGAGGCCATCTTTCCACACCTTGTCAAAGGCCTGCTTGAAGTCGACCCAGATCGTTAGGACCTTTTTCTTCTCCTGGAAGGCATCTTCTATTGCTTGAGACAAGTAAGTAACTTGGTCTTCTATACTGTAGCATTCTCTAAATCCAGCTTGTTCCGGCACCAGGATCTGCTCAGACTCTAAATACCATTTCAATCTGTGGTTGACTATTCGCTCCATAGTCTTCCCAACACAGCTTGAGAGACTGATTGGCCGGTAACTTGCAGCCTCGGTCTTACATTTCCCTTTCTTTAGTATGGGTATTGTGATGGCTTCTCTCCATACTTGGGGTACCGTTCCTTTCAACCAGCTGTGGTTGAATATCTCAAGCAGTTTTGTCTTTGCTGCCGAGCTCAGATTTACTAGCATTTCGTTGCTGATTTTGTCTGGGCCGGGTGACTTTTGAAACTTAAGCTTGGAAATAGCCTTCTGTATTTCTCCTAGTGTGATGGGTTCCCTCATTGGGGCAGGAGTATCTGTCTGTCCCATGGTTGCCAGTATTTCTTTTCTTATCTCTCTCTGATGGTCTATGTTAATGGGTAAGTTGCTTTCTGAACTGTATCTTCTAGCAAACAAGTCTGCAGCTTGTTTTCCTCTGAAAAGTTTGCCACCTTCATCCAATGTGATAGTCTGCCTTGGTGAGGAACGCTCTTCATTTAGAGACTTGACTAATCTCCAAAGTTTCCTGCCGTCTTTCTCAAGGTTCAGCGATGCCGTTTTAGTTCTCCAGCTTTTCCGTTTTTCTTCTAGCTTTGTTCTCTGAAACTCTGCTACAGCCTTTTTCCATTTGTTGTGAGTTTCAAGTGAAGGCTGAGACTCTGCGTCCTTTCTAGCCCTGTCCATAGCTTCCTGACGTTCTTGGAGTGTGCTGGACCAGTATGGTATGTAGTTACGCCGGCATCCTTTGGGAATGGTTTCTTTTGCAGCTTGTAGTATGCATCTGTTGAAGTCTTTTACCACTTCATTAATGTCTCTGTTCTGTACCTTGAGGGTAGACAGCAGCGTGTTCACCTGATGCCTGAATAAACCCCAGTTGGCTTTTTTGTAGTTCCATCTTGTAATGGCTGGGTCTGTACTGAGAGTTGCACTCTGGACAGTAAGAAAGATTGGGCGATGGTCGCTTCCCCCTAGTTGGTCTCCTACTTCTCTACTAATAGATCCAGCTATATCTGGTGTGGAGAAGGCAAGATCTGGTGTTGAAGTTGTGTGCCATCCTCTGGAGTAGAAGGTAGGAGTATCTGTGGCATTATTGACTAGGATTAGGGAGTGATCATCTTGCCAAGTTTCAACCTCTTCACCTCTGTGATCCAGATGGTTATAGCCCCAGCTCTGGGAGTGGCTATTAAAGTCTCCAACTGCTATAAAGTTGGTGGCTGGTACCTGTATAGTGCTGAGACTCAGGGGTTTGTTGTTCGGACAGTAATAATTCAGGAGTTCTATTTCCATCTTGTCTACCTTTAGCTGCAACAGCTGATATTCTGCTCCATCCATGAAGGTTTTCCTTTCGTGTGCAGGAATGTTATTCCTTACAAGAGTAAGTACTCCTCCTTTTCGTCTATCTTGTCTGTCGGATCTGAAGCATTGATATCCCCTTATTTTAAAGGTTTGATCTGCTTTCAAGTGAGTCTCTTGGATACAGCAAACACTGACTTGCTTCTCATACAAGATGTTTTCCAGCTCTGTCTTTTTGCTGTATCCAGCCTGCTTGCTGTTCACTCCCTCTGCATTCCAGTGCATCATGACAAGTGGCACTCTGGGTTTCTCTTTTTCTGTTTTGTTTTGGTCAGTAGTTCTCCTCCGCCATCTGCTGACTCCACAAGACGGTCTAGAGGGTCCTCCAGTAGCTGAGGGTGGGCTCTGTCGAGGCTCAGAGCCCGGCACTGCACCTGCCTGGTGGAGCTCCACAGGGCGAGCACCAGTACGAGATTTATTTGACGGTGTACTCTCCATAGAAAAAAAAGCGAGTTGCGTGATACTGTGGTTTCCGGTGCGCCTTCTGGCCCAGTATCTACGACTTTAGCACCTGTTCAACGGGAGAGTGGGCTCATCCCTAATCTGTTTAAGTTCCCAGTAGTAGACTATTTGCAAGCAGCCTGGGGGTGTCACTGCTCTGCGTGGACCTTGTTTACCGAGGCGGCGTCCGAGCTCGTATGGTAAAAATATGGTTGCGTTATCTTCAAAATAGCCCTGTCTTTCCGGTGGCTTTTCTGCCATCCTGCAACTTTGAGTTAGGGAGTTCTGAGCTCCAGTCTCTTTCCCAGGCATTTTATCCTGGCCTGGCACGCATACAGAGGACCCCACTTCTGGTTCTAAGTTAGCAGTTGGGGATAGGTGGGGTAGCACACTGTGCATTCCCCGTCATCCAGGGGGCTCTCCAACTATGCAGAGCTTGCACAATGCTGTGCTCTGGTTCTGGGCTCTCCCAAGGAATCCTCACGTCCTGCACAGAGCCACCTCCAGACACCCACCACCTGCCAACCCTCCACTGCAGAAATCTCCTGCATGCGGCCATCCAGTCAAGAGCCAGCACTAAGTCCGGTGCCCAAGTGATCCCCCCAAGCTCAGTGTGCAATGCTTGGTTCTCATCATGCTGCAACACAGGGGGGACTGTGATGCTCAGCCATCTCTCTCAACTCTGCACCGACAAGTGACATCGGGGACTTAACTGTGCCTCAGTACTGGGAGGCCCCGTTTCCGGGTACACCACACACAGCCAATTGAGGCAACGGTCGCCGTGGGCGTGTCTTCAGTGGGGAAGTTGTGGAGTCTTCCTGTCCATGTTCTTGCACATCCTAACACTGCCCGCAAGACATCGGAGGTTTGGAGAGTGGCCTTCTCTGCTTTTTTGAGCCGGGGTGGGCTCCCCGGGCAAGTCTCGATGGGGATCGGGACATGTCCACGCGCCAGTGGGCCCAGCATCGGCCGCATCTGATGGAGGACTTGCTCTGCCAGGTTTGAGTTAGTAAATTCCAACTTTGTCATCTTCATGGCATTGTGATGCTGGGGTGCCTGTGAATTTCCTACCGCCCCGGGTAGAAGCCAGAAGTGTACTGTGCCAGCTCTGGGGGAGATAAAGGGGGTGTTTCTGCATCTCCTTCTGATACGTAGCCAAGGTAGGGCTCACAGTGCTCATTCCCCGCCACCAGATTGCCTGCTGGTTACGCCGAGTTCTCCGAGGCTCTAGGCATGTGACCAAGAGTTGAAGGCAATAGGATCGTCACGTCCTGAGTCTCTGTGCCTGTACGATGGGTTCCGATCTTCAGGGAGAAGTCCACACTCGTTCCCACTCCCAAGACTTGTTCAGTATCCATCTGGCTCCTTCCCACCCACAGAGGGCGTGTACGGTGTAGTGCACCGGTTTTATTATCGAGGTTTGCTCCTCTAGATCCGTTGTGTTTAGCCTGAGGATTCGCACCCTCAGTTACCAGGACTACCTCGAGGAGGGTGTGGCTCTTCACCACGCACAACGATCTTGGGGTATGAGAGGTTTTGCTAGGCCAAGAGACTAACACCGCAATGGTCGCTCCTTTCATGAACAAGAATTCACTAGGCCTAGGGTGAAGCAAGGGGGGGAAACCCACTACCCACAACACCAGCACATCATACCCCCTGTCTGTAAAAGACTTTGCCCCACTGCAAATACTAATTTTGGTTGTTAGGGGAAACGTAGGAAGAGTAAATTTTTTTCAAAAGCTTGTGTAAACATGGTCCTATTGGCTAGACCCGCTGATATAGTCAATTAGGAGCGTCTGTTCAGTGCCACATTTTAGAATAAACTTACTAAGAAACAGTGCGTTGAGATCCAACTCATATTTTTCTAAATAAAAGCCTGGGACAGAGGCAGATCGGAATTTATTATTTCCATGAATTGTGGTAAGATTAACATATTTGATATCTTTTTGATGAAAATTGAATGTGAATTGATAATTTATGTCTGTATATGTGTGTGGTTCAGTAGCAAACATGAGGCAAAGCCTAGATATTACTCCAACCTGAACAAAACTTGTTGGAGAGAAGTATATCTGCATGGGATCGCCAAATAGTACACTGACACCTATCTTATTGACTAGAAGGAACTAATGCTGGAATTGCAGAGGCGTAGTAACCATTAAGAAGAAGAATACTGGTGTAAATTGTTTCAGATGAAGCTAGCAGTTGGCCTACCGCTCTGAACTCAGTGTTTGTTATGTATTGTGTTCAGTGTGGAAATAGATTATAAATTAGTTCTGAAGTAGGTGGTACAACCTTCTTGTTTCAGGGACCGTGGTCCTAACTTATTGAAGCAGCACCTGGTCTGAGTTTTGCTGAATCCAGAGGCTGATAGCATACCCCTTGGTCCAGATAGCGACCAGTGAGGTGTCTCAAGAACACAGTGAAGCAAGCGAGCAGAGGAGACTGTTTCCTGCCGCCATCACAGAAGATAAGATTCTGTGGCCAGAGCAGCTCAATTTTATGTGCCCCCTCTAAAATTGACAATATATTAAATAAAGAGGGACAATAAATTGTTTCAAATGACAGGAATTGTGAACTTTTCCCAATACGATTTCCACCATAAGCAAACACTTGAAGTCATGATGACAAACAACAACCGAGCTTGAAAAAGCCAGTATTACCTCATAGTACTACTTCACAACTTACACACATAGAATAATAATAATAAAATATGTCAATACAAAGATCATATCGATAAATTGTGTACATACCACTTGTAATTACATTTGATTGTGATTCCTGGTTCACTGTGTAGTTGAATCAGGATATCTATTATATAATAATAATAATAATAATAATAATAATAGCCCCTTCAGTCATAACTGACTATGGGAATGCGCCCCTGAGGTGAAAGCCCTCAACTGCTTATTTTCCTGGTGCTCCTTTCGACGTTTTCTCCTCACCTCTGCTTCTTGTGTGAGCCTCTCTTCGCCCAATCTGAGGTGGTGCCGTAAATAGCATCGCCACTTTGTGCGATCGGCAGCTTCATCCTCCCATGTTGCTGGATCCATGTCCAGTGCCCTCATATCTCTCTTGCACACATCTTTGAACCTCAGCTGTGGTCGCCCAACTGTTCTCTTGCCATCTGCTAATTGTCCGTAGAAGATATCTTTTGGGATGCGACCATCTTCCATGCGGCGAACATGGCCAAGCCTGCGAAGTCTGCGCTGTCTAAGCAGCGTATACATACTTTGAAGGCCAGCACGTGACAACACCTCGACATTTGTCACTTTATTTTTCCACGAGATGCCGAGGATGCGGCGTAGACACCGCAAATGGAAGGTATTGAGCCTTCTTTCTTGCTTAGCATAGGTCGTCCAGGTCTCGCTGCCATATAGGAGTGTGCTGGTGACGCAGGCATTATATACCGCAGCTTTGGTCTTCATTGTGAGTTTAGAGTTTCCCCAAACACGCGATGTGAGGCGCGCAAAGGTAGCTGCAGCTTTGCCAATGCGGCTGTCGATTTCTGTATCCAGTGAGAGTTTGTCATTGATGGTAGACCCTAGGTATGTGAAGTGGTGCACCACTGCCAATTCATAGTTATCGATAGTGATAACTGGTGCAGCACCCACATCCTGACTCAGCACATTCGTTTTCTTTAGACTTATTGTGAGGCCAAAGTCCTTGCATGCTTTAGTGAAGCGATTCATCAAGCTCTGAAGCTCCTGTTGGCTTTGAGTCACGACTGCAGCATCATCAGCGAACAACAAGTCTCTTATAGTGACCCTTCTGATTTTTGTTTTTGCCTTCAGCCTTGAAAGATTAAACAGACGGCCATCTGACCTAGTGTGAAGGCATATTCCTTCAGTTGCATCTCTGAATGCATGTTTCAAGAGTAAGGCAAAGAAGATTCCGAAGAGGGTCGGAGCCAGAACACAGCCTTGTTTAACGCCACTTCGTATATCAAAGGGCTGTGACATGCTTCCAGCATATTGGACTGTTCCCTTCATGTCGTCATGGAATGACTTTATCATTTCCAGCATTTTAGAAGGGCAGCCTATTTTCAGGAGGATTTTAAAGAGTCCATCCCTACTAACCAGGTCGAATGCTTTTGTGAGGTCTATAAAGGCGATATATAATGGTCTTTTCTGCTCTCTTGATTTTTCCTGAAGCTGGCGGAGAGAGAAGATCATGTCTGTTGTTGATCTGCCAGCTCGGAATCCACACTGTGCCTCTGGATATATGCGCTCAGCTAACTTGTGTAGTCGCAATAAGATGACTTTGGCAAAAACCTTACCAACAATACTAAGAAGAGAGATGCCTCTGTAGTTATTGCAATCACTTCTGTCTCCTTTATTTTTATACAGTGTTACAATCTTGGCATCTCGCATGTCTTGAGGAATAGTTGTCTCTTCCCAGCACTGGCACGGCATCCTATGCAGGGGATGTAATAGCGTGCTCTTACAGCATTTGATTAAATCAGGAGGAATCCCATCACTGCCTGGTGCTTTGCCAGAGGCCAAGCTATCAATGGCCTTGCTGAGTTCCTCTAATGTTGGTTCGGCATCCAGCTCCTCCATAGTTGGCAGACTATTGACAGCATCAAGGGCTGCAGGCGTAACGGTATTGTCTCTAGCGTAAAGCTCAGAGTAGTGCTCGACCCACCTCTCCATCTGCTTACCCTTATCGGTTAGCTTCTCTCCGCTGATGGTTTTTAGCGGTGCCGTCTTACTTTTATGGGGGCCAAGTGCTTTCTTTATACCGTCATACATTTGTCTAATGTTGCCTGTTTGCGCTGCGATCTGGATGCTCTCACTGAGCTGGAGCCAATAGTCATTTGCACAGCGTCGAGCAGTTTGTTGAACTTTGCTTCTCGTAGCCCTCAGGATCTGTAGGGTTCTGGCACTCGGTGAACGTTTGTATTCATTCATAGCACTGCGCTTAGCTTCAATAACAGGTGCCATCACATCTGATGAAGCGTCAAACCAGTCATTTGACTTTGCTGTTTTCTTACCAAAGGTGGCAAGTGCAGTACTTTGAATGGTGTTCCGTAGATGCTCCCAGTTCTCTGTAATAGTATCACCATGCTGAGGGCTACTGAGCACTTTCTTGAAGGTCGCAGTGAATTGAGCGATCATGAAAGGGTCTGACATCTTGCTGGTATCAATGCGTGGTTTCCCTTCATGTCTGACACGATAGAGTTTTCTTGGTTGTGCTCTGATTTTGCAGCAAACCAAGGAGTGATCTGTGTCACAGTCTGCACTATGGTACGAGCGCGTGGAGAGCACAGACCTGAGGAGTGGCCTTCTGACGAGAATCAGGTCAAGTTGGTGCCATTGCTTGGATCGTGGGTGTCTCCATGACACCTTATGCTGGGGTTTTGTCTCAAAGTAGGTGTTGGTCACGCAGAGATCATGGTGGACGCACAACTCTAAGAGCCGTTGTCCATTTTCATTCATCTTGCCAATACCAAACCTGCCCAGACATGAAGGCCATGAAACATTATCGGCACCCACTCTAGCGTTAAAGTCACCAAGGAGAACAAGCTGTTCTTGCCTAGGTATGCTTTTGATTACTGCTGCTAGATTCTCGTAGAACTCATCTTTAGCTTCTGAGGCAGAGTACAGAGTAGGAGCATACACACTGACAAGGGTGATGGGACCTGTGCTAGTTTGCAGGCGGAGCGTTAACAGGCGTTCTGATCCATTCTCGCCTGGTTCAACCATGTTAGTTAGCGATTTTTTGACCGCAAAACCTACTCCGTGTTCTCTAGCTTTATTAAGATCTTTCCCTTGCCAATAAAATGTGTAGTCCTTCTCGCTCACCGTTCCAGAGCCCGCCAGGCGCGTTTCCTGAAGTGCAGCTATATCCACCTGAAGTCGTTTAAGCTCATCATTAATTATTATTGAAAGGAATTAATACATATATTTTTAAACTTTAACACTTGACTCATTTAAGATAGTCTTATAGAGTGTTATATGTGTGTGAGTGTCACAGTGTCGTAAAGTGTTGTGGAATAAATTAAATTGTTTATCTGTCTGTTGTCGTTGTGACTTACACTTCATCATTATCATAACCCTAGACATTCAACGTAGTCATCACAATATTCCAGAATAATTCTGACTGAGGTCTAAATTTGGTAGCAAAGAAAGGTTATCTGTAAAACACTACACCTATTAGATACAGATACCTTCGCAGCTGATCTCAGTCAGTACACTAAGTCCCCTATAAATATTTATAACATCCCACTTTACCACACAGTATCCTCCCTATTACCTTAACGTATGACTCATTTTTCCCGTCTACAAGAGTTAATCGGTGTCCCTAATTAGTTTCACATTGCTGCTGCCGCCTGTGCAGTTTTTTCTTTGTTTCTTTATTGATCGAACATTCAATGTTCTGAATCAGAAGGTCAGACTAGACTCCTTTAGGCTTTCTGTAGTTGCTTCATTATGAACGTCCTTACTACAAAAGCCTATGAATACTTCGTACAGCTTCCTGAAAAAGGACCAACTGCATAGTGGCCCCCTGCTCCGCAACGAGTGCAAACGAAAAGGATGAAGATGATATAATGTTCCTTAACAGAGGACCTTCTTTTTTAATTTTCTTTTTTGTGTGTGGCTAAGTTGACTTATTGAAATTATTTCCTTTGGTTGAAAATATCCATGACGTTTTTGAAGTGGTTTTAGCTTAAATAATTTTCGACATGATGGGCCAACTATTACAATTTCCATCACCCCCCTCCCCCCCTTCTTTAGTCGCCTCCTATAGCATGCGTGATAGGTAAAGTATAACTAGAGCTGGCTCTAGGGGTTCAGTCTGTGATAAACAAGCGCCAAAGCCTTATCGCCCTATCTTTTTCTACATCTTTCTTATTTTGTTTTCTCCCACATCGAGCTCTTTCATCCCACGTTTTCCTATTTCATCTGTAAACTATAATCTTTATTACTCGCGACTGGTATCTACAGAACCACATTTGTTCTTTCATCGGTGGTAAAGAAATTCTTTTGATTCAGTTCCCACCTTGTTAAACACATCTGGTTTCACGAGAAGAGCGCGGCTGACACAAAAGATTAGTCTAGGCCGTTTTTTAAACACAACACAGTCACCGTCTCGCACAATACAATAGACCTAGCAACAATGAACTCCAAGAGTGTGATATCAAAGGCCCTCGATGCGGAACAACAACCTTTGCTTCCAGACGGAATACAATAAGCCGTGTCGTGCCGACAAAGGGACTTGTTAGCATGTAAGCGACAATGGACCGAGAGAACAAAGGCCCATGCCTGCAGCATAGAATAAAAGCTGACACACGGGGCGATAGACAAACAGAAGTTGACGGAGTGCTTTGTGACAGTTGGAAGGCGGTTGATTTTCTTTGCATCTGTTTGTCATACAGCACGGCATTGAAAGTTGGTAGCGAGTGGCCCACCCACTTTTAGACTGACAGGGGACAAGAGAGATTCTAGGTACGAGAGACCAGATGGAATCTAGGCTATTGGTTGTATGAGCCGAGTTTCACGTCACAGGCAAGATTTGGGAACATATGGGCGTGTTAAGAAAATATGTACCGCGCAGTTCATTAGAGATATGAGCCAAGTTTTTTCAACACTGCGGTGTTGAGAAAAATCCCTAAAGCATAGCCTACAATTAATTCAGTGTGGATAAAATATTCCATATCTGTGGTGCATTGTGTTCTCAAAGGATTTTGCGAAGGGAAAAGAAGGTTAGTAAATCTTATACAGATTATTAATACTTTTTTCTTATTCTTTATTAATTTTAACCTTAAAGCGAAGTGTGCGAAAGAAAGTTTTTCAATTAATTCTTTTCATAAATGATTAATAAAATCAGAAGATTTTGCTCTAAGATGATAGGCTGATAGGAAGTAATTAATAGTACATATTTCACCTTCATCTAGCTTGTAAAATCATCATCACAGTCTTCCATGCGCACCCACTCTCATGCACAACATATTTAACATCATTAGAATCGAACTCATAGAGATCAAAAGTGAATAATAATAATAATAATAAATTCTTTAAGCACCAAACACGGCGCATAAGGCAGAAACCAGTGCTCTCCAGGTTGTTCGTTGTGACGCCACTCCTCTTAGCTCTTGCACATTATTTAGGCCCAACGTTCTTCCTTCTCTTATTATTGTTCTTCTGAGTGTTTCTTTTGGTCTTCCTTTTTTCCTCTTACCCTCAGGAACCCAAGTGAGCGCCTGTAGTGATATTCTGTTGTTTTGCATTCGTAGGACATGACCGATATATGACCATCGTCTTTTCCTTATATAGTCGGAGACATATTTCTGCCTAGAGTCTTCTCTTATTTGTCGATTAGTCTTGAATTCTTTCCAACTGATGTTCATGCGTTTTCTAAGACATTTGTTCTCGAATGTATTCAGCTTGTTCTCCAATGATTTTGTTATTTTCAAACTCTCACAGCCGTATGTTAACACTGAGATAACATTTGAATTAAACAGACGAAGAATAGTGAGAAGTAGAATAAATAAAAGTCAACAAGTGATATTAAGTGTGAAAACTTACGAAGACTTGTGTGTGTCTTCAGATTATCAGAAGTCTGAGTCTACACGCTACGTGTCTGACGTCTAACCAGAAAAAAGATATCAAAACGGACATTTGGCTAGCAGAATTCGTCATAATATCCTTCATTCCTCAAATAAAAAGGAATATTTCTCGCACACGATTAAGACGGTGGACGCACCATTTTTCGTCACCTTATATCACGTGCGCACAAGTTCAATACATAGTTATATCAAATCACTCGAAAGCTACTACAGGAGTCAAGCTAAAGCTCATAGTTGATTACTCATATCAAGTTCAGCTCTTTTGGAAGCATACCATCTGAAGTCAAGCTAAAGAGCTCAGAAGTTGAATCTCATATTTATACCAAGTGCAACACACTCTTAAGCGCATTCTATGAAGCAGACTCCAAAGTATATTTTATGAATCACGATTACATACTCAAGGTAATGAGTCTACATATCAAGAACATTTCGTAAAGATATCCAGTCAAGCCAGTACCCTTCGGAAATTAGACAACCGACATTTTTCATACGACAACTGTTACTGTTGATTAATGCTATAGAGATATTATTAAACAGTGAAGGACTGTATATCGTCAACGTTCTCAATACAACAAAGGTTTTCATCAGAACGTCCTCGACTTAGACATACCCCACTCGGTATAACTTATAACAACTTGGGACATTCTATGCATACATAAGAATCATCCTACCCGGGTGAAGCATTTAGAGACACATGGACTGTGTAGATTACTCACTATTTTGGTAATACGCATCTTATCATAACATCATCATTTAGCTTTACATAAGTTCATTCTTCTATTTAATTAACTACAATATTAATATCTCATCTGTATGTTTTTGTATGAATCGTCTTTTGCGATCATCACGTTCTAATCACTACTAACCCTATATGTGTAGAGATTTAATTAATAAACCCACTAATCGTTTGATCATTATCTAGTTTGTTAATGTATCACTCGTGCTGTCGGTGTTTAATATTTACACATTGGTAAATTTCTACACTCAGATGAGTGTTACGGTATATGTTATTAACGCCGTCTGCTAAAGGTTAGCAGACGTGCAATTGTAAAGGTTAAGACATTTAATATATTACGATAGATGTTTCAATTATTGAACGCTCCATACACGATCGATTATGACGTGTCTAGCGTTGTTTGGGTCACAGTCGGTAACTAGGAGACGCTACCCTTTGTTACTTGACCGCCAAGCTGAATAGCTGCGTTTTCTAACCCTCCAATTCAATGGCATGATATAGCCATTTATATGTGCATTTATGATGGACCAGGGTCAGTCCTAGAACTCTATATGAGAGGAAACTTATGGAGGTTAGTGTTTAACTGGAATCCTCAGAAGGAGGAGAATAATCGTCCAATCCGTATGAAATATTCAGACTCGCAGTCTCACTGTCGGCAGGTAGCCATGTCTATCTGCGCGTGCATATAGCTGTGATGTTCTGACGACAATACTGCATTGTATCCTTAAACGGACATTGACACGTAAACCAGCAGTCTACGTTATTGATTAATTTATGCATGACTTATACGGACTTATGTTCTGCTCATATTTGAAATGATCATCCTGTGTGTACATGTGATTAAATATTACGGACTCAACCTGAAGGCATTAATTACTTCATTAATGTTGCTGAGTTCAAGTATTACATGTTACTTCTTCATACCATGCTACTGAGTTGTATGAACGCTTCACCCTAATTCGCGTAATGATAAAACAAGCACGATGAACAAGAAATCACTAAAATAACTATACTCAGCACATGATCTTCAACCGGCAAATAACTCAACAACAAAGTGGTGGCCAGTGTGGGGAACGACAGAAAAAAAAAAAACTTCTGTTCCTTACGCACATGTTAACCACAATATTTACGATCAAGTTTCGATCACATGATCCAGTCGAAGATGACGTTGTACTCATTATAATGCCTAACAACGTGACGTCACCGAAGGTCGTGTAGGTGAACTGTCGGAGAAACCAAAGCCGTTTTCTAAGTCTAACCGGGGGAAACATGAGCCATTTGAAGCAAACACACGATATGGACTACAGAAGCAGACAGTCATGGGCTTTAGCCTAGCTGTTGACGACCTCTAGCACTGATCTAAACAACGGAAAAGATAAGTCTAGTTGTTTAACTGTCGTCATTGCAAACAGTAATACTGAGTCCATGCCTTTTGCCTGCATAGGCATGTTTTTTCTGAATGTGTTTCATGTATTTTTTTTGGTTGTTTTAATGTGTTGTTAATTAGCGGGCCGGTTGGAGGGAACTGAAATCTCTGGGGAATGTCGCGAACAGCTGACCACCTAGATTTCAGTCGGTCTTAGGGCAGTTAAACGATTGCACTTTTGGAAGCCCCATTGAGGTTTGCCGGTGGACTGCCTGTCCAGATCTGCTATCGTTCGACGGTTTGTGTTAGCTGTGCCGTTCCGTAGATAACTGGCGTATTTTATTTGTACTACGTTCCGTTTTGTATCATGTTCGTTAACTATTTCGTCCAGTCTACTCTTACTATCAATTTATTTTATAATTGTTAAATGTTTGTCCGTTATGAGTCCTGTGATGTCATCATTTTTTGCATTCATTTTTTTTGTGTACTTTGTATATTAAGTTGACCTCGGGTCAGTCCTTGACCCTTCATTTGGCTTGTGACACTTCCGCTTGTTTTATTTAGTTCATAAATTCATTTTTAATTGTGAAAATGTCTTGTTTGCGTCTTGACATTGTTTGTACCCTTTAGTTGCATCATTGTTTTGTTTGTCCTCATGATATATATTAAATACTACATTAATAATATGATATTATATTCAATAATACACTTGTAATTTAATTTAATTAATTTTTTTCTGATATTTAAGGTTAATATGGGACATTGCATAATTATGCAGTGATAGTCCAAGAAATTAGCACTACAATTTTATAAGAGATGCCTAGGGCATAATAATATAATATATATATTGACCAAATAAAATAATCTTATAGTCTACCTTTGAGGTAACAGACCCATTGTATATTATTTAATATACTTTTCTGGTACTAAGAGAGTGACTTAGTACATTGAACAATATAATTACTAGGAATCATGCCCAACATTATTGGATATTAAGATTAATTGTGTGATGTAATTACATTATAGTTAACAGATATCATAACTATTTATGATATAGTTAGTACTTAGATACAATATTGTTACAAAATATTGTCTATTAGTTGAACTTAGACATAAGAGTTCAGTACTATTGTGATTATTTATATTGAATATTCCTAAGTTGAGTAAGTATAATAATTACTCTGAAGCTACTATTGACTATTTTAATCAGTAATTATCAATAATTACTTACCAGATAAAAGTCAAAATGCTTACTATAGACCATTTCGTTAAAATTGGTAAAGAATATGGTTATAAATCTCAAGAACTTCGTCAGTTTGCTGAGGCAGAACTGGAAAAACATAAAGCAGAAATGGAGGAACGTGAAAGAAAAGAAGCAGAGAAAAAGGCTGCATTAAAGAAAGAGGAAGAGGAACAAAAGGCTGCATTAAAGAAAGAGGAAGAGGAACAAAAGGTTGCATTAAAGAAAGAGGAGGAGGAACGTGAAAGAAAGGAAGCAGAACGTGAGATGAAGCAAATTGCCAAGGAAAATAGATTAAGAGAGATTGCTCAACGTGAAAGAGAAGAGCAAAGAGCAATTGCCAGACAGAAAGAAGTGAACAACTTGTAACGAGAGGAAATTATTTTACAACAAGAAATGGAATTGGCGCGTATTAAATTGGAGACAGCAAGATTACAAGCACAAAGTGCTGATGCAAACCAGAATAATAACGCACAAAATGGATCGTCATCCAGCCAAACTAAACATTTCTACAACTTTAAATTACCCACTTTCAACTTAAACGTGGACGACCTTTCATCATTCCTGTCACGTTTTGAACAGACTTGCAAAACAAATCATTTGCCCGAAGAGTCATGGGTACTCAAGTTAAATGAATTCTTGGTTGGAGAACCATTGACGGCTTCTCAAAATGCTGACCCATCAATAGCAAATAACTACGGTGCTATTAAGTCCTTGCTTTTACGAAGGTTTCACCTGGACGAGGAACACTGTAGGTTGAAATTTAAGGGAATTTTACCTGAATCTCCAAAAGATTTTGCAGGATTCATTGCGAACATACGCAATACATTTAATAGATGGGTTGAACTGGCAGAAGTCAACAAATCGTACGACAAATTAGTTGATTTACTACTACGGGATAAGGTATTATCTTCGGTTAGCCAACCATTCTTTGCATATTTGCAGGAGCGTAAACCAGGTACTATTGACGAGTTGGAAAAAATTTCTTTAAACTACTGTTCGGCACATCCGAATGCGAACATTTCTAACTCTTCATTAAGAGAACCTCTACCTGTGGCGTCTAATATGGCCTACAATCATAATAACAAACAAAGACATCACAGTGTAGACAGAAGTAGGTTCCAAAGAAATCACAATGTTAACTTTCAGAAGGGACATAATAATGATTTCAACAATAAAAATGAGTTCAACAGAGGTAGATCACGAGATAGAAATTATTCACCTCAAACAAACTACCACAATAGTCAACATAACACTAATTATAATCGATCACATACCCCCAATAATAACAATAACTGGAATGGTAATAATCATGGCTCGAGACATCGAGATAATAGTTACTATAGAGGACGACGAGATAATTCTAACAATTATACTCGTAATCGATCTCATTCTCGGGGATCATCTCAGTACAACCATAATACAGGGGCGGCAGTTACAAATAATACTACCCCTATAGCTCAGGTCCCACTTGACGATAATACAACACAGTCTTCTGCTGCATGTTTTGCTATTAATTATAATGTGGCAAATAGTTGCCAACAATGCAATCTTATTTTTCAGAAGGCGAAAGAAACAGTGCTTAACTGCGGACATATTACACCAGAGGTAGGTCTTGCAGTCAACGATGGAACAGGCTCACTAATTTTTAACAGGGGAATCGTTAATGGATCCGTCGTCTCAGTGCTGAGAGATTCAGGATCCACAACGATTGGTGTACGTCAGTCGCTGGTACATCCTAGCTGTGCGACAGGAGAATATGTACGCTGCATGACATTTGGTGGAACTATTGAGTTCTACCCCACAGCTATTGTTCATATTAGAACACCCTTTTTCACAGGGAATGTAAAAGTATGTATGCTAAAAAAGCCTATTGCTGATCTGATGGTTGGTCGTATACACGGCAGTAAAGATTGTACTCCAGATGAGATCATAGAATGGGAGAAACATAACCTATGCACTGGAAACGCCGTGACGACTAGAGCGCAGACTCAACTCATGGAGAAAGTTAGTGATAATAAGATGGATGCAGACAACCAAGAGGAGTTTGTAGTCAATTCACCTATTGACAGGGAAACATTTGCAACTAAACAAAAAGAGGATAAATCTTTAAAAAAATTTTTTAAGCTGGTTGATAAAGTTGACAATCTATCCTCAGGTAATAATAACAAACATTGGTTTGTTATTAAAAATGACATATTGATTAGATGTTTTAATGACAAATCACAAATGAAACAACAAGTTATGGTCCCGTATACTTTTAGACGGTACATTCTTCAACATGCGCATGACTCACATTGTGCTGGACATATGGGATATACTCGAACACGATCTCGAGTACTGTCTTCATTCTTTTGGCCAGGAGTGTCAAGAGATATTTCGCAGTATGTACGTTCCTGTACTACATGCCAAGAAGTGAAAGCACGTGGAGCTTTTCACACGGCGCCTATTCAGGCTTGCGATATCTCAGTAAGACCGTTTGACAAGATGGCCATAGATATTATTGGTCCATTGCTACCATCGGCCAGAGGACATAGATTCGTCCTTACGTGCATTGATTTGTGCACACGATGGCCAGAAGCTATCCCATTAAAGACCACCACTACCACAGATGTAGCTGATGCACTACATCTCATCTTTTCTAGAATAGGGTTTCCTAGAAAACTTTTATCAGACCATGGGTCACAGTTCATATCTGACACCATGAAGGAAGTCATGAAAACCTGGAACATTGATAGGAATTTAAGTAGTATTTATCATCCTATGAGTAATGGTGCAGTTGAAAGACTTAACCGTACACTTAAACAACTACTACATAAGGTTACTGTTAAGCACCCTCATGACTGGGACAGAGCACTCCCAGCTGTTCTATTTGCTTATCGGGAGGTACCGCATGAACAAACTGGCTTCTCTCCCTTTGAATTAGTTTTTTGGTGCTCCCCCAAGAGGTCCTATGGGACTAATAAAAGACTTATTAATTGACGCGGAGATGACTCAGGACACTCAGTCATCTTACGAGTATGTGATTAATCTTCGGAAGAACATTATTGAGTCTTGCCAGTTGGCAACAGCTTCTTCTGAGGCTGCAAAAGCTAAGGCTCGATCTCTACAAAATAGGTCTCGACGATTACGCCAATTATTCCCAGGCGATGAGGCTTATGTGTTACTTCCTCACAATAACAATAAATTATTGATATCTTGGAATGGTCCTTACAAAGTCATTGATAAAATTTCCGACGTTGATTACGTCTTAGATATCAAGGGACACAAAAAGATATTTCATATTAACATGCTCAAGCAATTTCATACACGTCCTGAACACTTACAGTCAATTTTTCATGAACTAGATGACACCACAGTATCTACTTGTTATTATTCTAACTTATCCGTCATCCAGGAAGAAGAATCTTCTTTTCCTGAGGTACAGTTACCATTACCGGTACCAGTAGTTCAACCTACTGAATCTTGGCGGGATGTAACCATTTCTTCAACGGTTACACCGCAACAGCATCTACAGATTGCTAATCTATTACAATCTTATCCAGATGTGTTGACCGACGTCCCGGGTCGCACATCGGCTATCAGTCATGACATTACTCTCAATGACGATACACCTTTTCGTGTACATCCCTATTCGGTTCCTTTACATTTCCTTGCTAAAACTACTAAGGAACTTGAACAGATTTTGTCTCTGGGAATCATTGAGACTAGTAATTCGCCATTCTCTTCTCCATTAGTGATTGTCCGGAAGAAGGACAATAACATCAGACTATGTGTTGATTATAGAAAATTAAATGCTAAGACTATAGTTGACAGCGAACCACATCCACTTATCGACGACTTACTGCCACGTCTATCCAACGCAACTATATTTAGTAAGATAGACTTAACTAAAGGTTATTGGCAGATACCACTGACCGAAAAGGCTAAGTACTACACCGCATTTTCCACTCCACAAGGTCTATACCAGTGGAATGTGATGCCTTTTGGGCTTGTTAATGCGCCAGCTACCTTCATTCGCCTGATGCGACAAATTTTATCAGGTAGACCAGACGTTATTACATATATTGACGACATATGCTTGTTTAGTTCGTCGTTTGAGGAACATGTTTCGGGACTTAGATATGTTTTCGACACTCTAAGGAATTATCATCTAACTGCTAAACCTACAAAGGTGCAGATCGCGTGTAATGAGATAACCTTTTTGGGACATATCATTGGAGCGGGATATATCCGAACGTTACCTAGTACGGTCTCCAAAATTCTAAACATAGCAGTTCCTCAGACGAAGAAACAGGTCAGGAGTTTGTTAGGACTTGTTCAATATTACAGTAGATTCATACCAAACTTGTCATCCATCACGGCTGTATTGTCTTCATTGTTAAAAAAAGACATGCCGGTGAAGGTGACATGGACTGGTATATGCAATGAAACTTTCAACAAAATTATAAATTTGTTTTCGCATGAACCAATTTTAAGACTTCCCGATGCTTCCAAAAGATTTTTCTTACGAACAGATGCTAGTAACTACGGCATCGGTGCATGCCTGCTCCAGAACGATGATGGCGTTCTACATCCTACCTTATATATTTCAAGAAAGCTAAAGCCGGCAGAAACAAAGTATTCCACAGTGGACAAGGAACTTTTATCACTTATATGGGCAATCACGAAACTAGAGAAGTTCTTGCTTGGTGCTCCATTCACCATACAGACTGACCAGCGTGCTGTAGCATCTTTGCGTAGATCAAACCACAAAAGTCCAAAACTCGCCAGATACGCGATCATCCTGCAGCCATTTGAATTCTCCATTGAACATATTCCTGGCACTGAAAACATTGTGGCGGATGCTTTGTCACGTAATCCTATTGACGACGAATAATCAACATTGACATTCCTAAAATACGTCAATCATCACTACATTGGATAGAACGAAGTATCGACTATAAGGGAACTAACCTTGACTTCAATTTAATATTTATAAACACTATATGCATCACAGAATTGAACTAAAGACAATCAAGGTATGCATATTGACATTGAAACTTCGTCTAACGTCCATACACAATATATGAATATTCGTTGAACAATCATGGAACAATATCTGACGACAAGTCGAACTTATTATCCTATGTGCACTTAATTCTTGGATCCTAGGATAATTGACATTTTTGTCCGACGTAAATGTTTCAACACTTTGTCTAAAAGAATTCATCAGGATCAGGACTACGGATGGATCATCATATCCTATACTAATTAATTAGTTAACTTAACTTCTTAATTGAATTAATATCAATAAAATGAAATGTGAGAAAAATGAAATGAAAAACAAAAAAAAAAAAGAACGAAATATGAAAAGAAGAAATTATGAAAAGAGAAAATAAATCTCACACAAGTATTAGATTAATATTTTTTTTTAAATGTACCCATACGTTATTTAGTTAGTTAAATTAGATAGTTATTATTCACTAACACTTAACACACACAATTAAGTTAAACTTATATTCGAATTTCTTTCTATTTCTTCTCACTTATTTGTCTTTTCTTCTCTCATAACATCACGTTACATTAGAATCTTAATAATTTAACTCTTAATTTAATTAATTAATTTAATTTTAATTAGTCAAATTAATTCCTATATGACATACTAATACGACAGACCTTACTTTAATTTAATTCTATCATTCACTATTGACATTAGACATTTTATTTAGTTGATATAATAATATGCATAATATTGATATATAATATGATTAATCTTAGATGACTATGACAAATAGTTAGTTGACATGACCGCGACACGGTTCTACTCAGAACATCGTCGGCCATATGTCACAATTGTGTTAAATTTTTTTGAAAAATTGTTAAGTCGGATAGATCTTGAAAAAAAATCTATCGATTTTTTTTCCCCCGGTGTACAGGGAATTGTTACGGTATATGTTATTAACGCCGTCTGCTAAAGGTTAGCAGACGTGCATGTGTAAAGGTTAAGACATTTAATATATTACGATAGATGTTTGTAAAGCTTTGTTCTTTCTACTCTGTAAAGTTGCTTTCACACACACACTGTAAAGTATCAGTCTGTCTGCTCTGTAAGGAAGAGTGGTGTGTTGTTGATATCAGGCATGCTCCAGTCTACCCAGCTGTAAATGGGTAACTCACCCTAGTCCTGAGTTAGGGAAGGCAAAGGCTCCAGGGGAAGCAGGCCCTAAACTTGGTCACTTCAGCCGACGCAGGATGGTGTATGTATAAAGTAGAAGTGTAGAGTGTGATTACCGCGAATGGTGTACTGTTCGTGTGCTGACCAATATAACCACTCACACTTGTGTCTACAAGGCACCAATGCAGACTGCTGGAATCTTAGTTTACTCAATTTATTCAGACGTACACACTGGGACATACGAGTACATCATGGTTCGTTGACATATCAATTTGTAGGTATACATAGCAGATCTGAAGTCATGACACATTCAGTAATAATGGGCAGTACATCAAAAGTTCAATGTCATGATACATTATGGCCACATCCCCCTATCTGACTAAACGCGTCAGTGAAGGGCGGATCGATAAATAACCAAAGTTACTTGACGTCCATAGTTTGTAGTATATATTATGAAACCACGAAAGGGGGTTTCTAGCAAGATTGAGATCTCCCTGTCACTGTCCGATAATAAGATAAATAATCTGTTCTCTTGGCAGTGATCAAAACATATGATGACTGAAATCCAACATGGCTGTCTCCCTGAGTTGTCGTTCACTCATTCATAGGAAGGAGAATATAAGCCAGAGTTAATTTATAATGGGTATATAAAGGATTTCATAAATGTTTCCATACAGCTCTACGGTGATCAGGTTAATTCACGTAGCCATAACCGCTGCAGGAAAATCTGTCATCTTCGTCGATACCAAACACGACACTAGCATAACGAAGCACCAAAAGTCAAGCTAGGCCTAACCGACGAGAGATCATCAAAAATAGGAGCTGGGTTTACCTGGAGTCCGAATCATCTATATACTGACATAAGGAGAGTCTCTAACACAAACTATCGTAGAGACACCATCTCCTTCAGTAGAAAAACCACTTCGTAAGACATCTTTTTCTGACGAAAGGACCAGCTCTAGAAAAACGTACCCCGCCATTTGTAAGCAGTACATCGGAACTCATCACGACTTGTCAAGACAACTCATACTTCCGCTAGCAAGAATCTAGTCCCTCCTACCCATCCAAAATATACAATATAGGACTGATTCTACTTGTACTAATAATATGTAATACATATGAATTCAGGCCATAAACACAATACGCAAATTAATATATTTTCTGGCCCTAAAAAATAAGTACAAACGCAAGCGCAATATCCTTGCGCTGGATCAATATCCAGAACGATTACTCCTATAATCAAAAGTGTGAATCAAACATGGATTATCTCGCTTTTACCATAAACAGCATTTTCATACACAAATGAATGCATGTCTATATTTTTCCCATATTAAATAGCCATATCGATTTTTGTAAAATGTGCGTCAAATATGCACGCAACAGATTACCACACCCCTCGGGAAAAAAAAATGGTACTTTTTTTTTTTTGAAATACATCTAGGAGCAACATACAATAGGCTCACAACGCACCAATAACAATGCGCAGATGATAAGCATAAGTTTTATGACCTTAGAGAAAGTACTTCTCTAAGTATAAATATTTCCAGAGAGGTGTCACCAACGCATACTACAATATTAGCAATGACACAATTTCCACATTAGTTTATACATAAATTCCATCTAAGATATCTTAACATCATGATCATCAAAGACGAAAAACATTGAAAGATCAGCGGTGAATACATATCAATGAACCGCTAAGTAGTGTTACAATCAATATATGATATATTACATATGTGTACACATTTCAACATAGAAACAACTGTATCAAAGTTTATAACAGTTATGAATCATGTGGGCATCTAGACAAAATATCTGTCATCACATTTTCTGACCCACGGATAGCTCGCACCGAAAAATGAAATGGCTGTAGAGCAATTGCGTATCGCGTTGATCTCGCGCTCTTCAGATTTTTACTCTGAATAGCCGTAAGAGCTTTCTGGTCAGTTTCCACAATGAAATGCGCGCCCAGAAGAAATCTTTGCAGTTTAAGGATTGACCAAACCATAGCCAATAATTCACGGTCTAGGACCGAGTAATTCTTCTCTGCGGCATTTAATTTCCGAGAAATATACATCACAGGATGCAGAGTTCCAGAGTACTCTTGCATTAGTGCAGCTCCAATCCCGGTGGATGAAGCGTCACTACGAAGAATAAATGTCTTATCCTTAGAAGGCAATACTAGGATAGGTGAAGTAGAAAACATAGTTTTAACCTTATCCAAATGTAGCAGGGGCGTTCATAAGACCGAAAGGCATGAAATTCCATTGGAATAGACCCCTAGGCGTCGAAAAAGCAGTAAACGGTTTGGCGTGTTCGGATAGTGGAACTTGCCAATATCCCTTAGACAAATCGAGTTTAGTAAAGAAGTGAGAATTCGATAGTCTCGTAAGTAGCTCTTCTAGTAAAGGCATAGGTTCAGCATCGAATTTAGTCACTTGATTCAATTTGCGATAATCCACGCAAAGACGTATGTTATTGTCTTTTTTTCGTACTATAACCATCGGCGAAGAATATGCTGATGTGGATGGTTCAATAATTTTTAACTCTATCATCTCATCTAACTCTTTCTCTACCTGTGCTTGAAAATGTATCGGGATAGGATACGGTCTGACTCTTATAGGACTATGGTCAGTAAGAATAATGTCATGTTGAATGACATCCGTTTGACCAGGAATGTCAGTAAGGACATCCTGAAATTGTTCTAACATAGTAGAAACTTGTTTCTGCTCTCCTGGAGATAATTCTGGAGAAATTGCAACATCTTTCCATGATTCATTAGAGTGAAGAGGAATCATTGGAAAAGGTAAATTTACATCCGAGAAACTCGTTCCTCATCCTGTATTACTGACAGAGATGAGTACTGTCCATGTTGGACTGGAAAATCGTCCGTTGCCTGGAAAACAGGTTGTAAATAATCAGGACGTTCATGGAATTCCGTGAGCATGTTGATGTGGAAGGTTTTACGCTTCCCGTCAATATCGACGATATAGTCAACATCGGAAACCTTTGATATTATATCGTACGGACCTTTCCAAGAAATGAGAAGTCTATTTTCCCTACAAGGTAGCAAGACAAATGCTTTGTCACCTGGACAAAGTTGACGCAAACATCTCTTTTTATTGGCAAATTCCCTTGCCTTCTGTTTCGCAAATTCAGAAGAAGCAGTTGCCAATTTGCATGCTTCAATAATCTTGTGTCTAAGTGCGATGACATATTCATAAGAGGATTTTGTGTCATCGACAATATTATCAGCAGTTATAAGATCATGCAGTAAGGACATAGGACCTCGCGGTTTCGCGCCAAAGACAAGTTCAAAGGGAGAAAATCCTGTATGTTCGTTGGCGACCTCTCTATATGCAAAGAGAGCCGCGGGTAAAACCCTATCCCAATCCTGAGGATGATCTTCTGTTATCTTACCTAGTAGGTTTTTCAGAGTTCTATTCAAACGTTCCACCATCCCATTGGACATAGGATGATAAATACTACTCAGCGATCTCTCTATCTTCAGAGTCGACATTACTTGAGACATGGTATCCGATATGAGTTGGGTACCATGGTCGGATAATATTTCTGCTGGAAATCCCAGACGAGAAAATATTAACCAAAGAGCATCTGCGACATCAGCAGTAGTTATGCTCTTTAGAGGAACAGCCTCCGGCCAACGTGTGCACATATCAACACACGTCAAAATAAATTGGTGTCCTCTAGCAGACTTTATCTTAAATGGACCAATGATGTCTATTGCCATTTTTTGAAATGGCCGAATGGGAATGTCTGCAGCCTGAATAGGTGCATCATGGCGTGGACCTCTGGATTTAATCTCTTGACATACTTTACAAGATCGACAATAGATTCGTATGTCCTTATTCACCGCAGGCCAAAAGAAAGATTGAAGAACTCTAGCTTTAGTACGGGAAAAACCCATATGTCCAGCACACTGCGAATCATGAGCGTGCTGTAAGATTTTAACTCTCATATTTTTAGGCACAAGGATTTGAGAATGAATGGACTTAGCGGAGTCTTGTACCATACGTACAAGTACGCCATTCTTCATCGTAATCCAAGATTTACGATTAGTATCCTTATTCGGATCACCTTTTGTTGCCAGAGTAAAGAATTTCTTTAGAGTAGGATCATCTTCCTGCTGTTTGATAAAGGAATCGTGGGAAATCTCCAAGGGATCATCTTGGATCTGCGCATCATTATCTTCAGAATGTGAAGATTGTGGTATATTGAGAGCTTGAGCCCTAGTGATTACTGCATTAGCAGATTGCATATTAACATTTTCCCAATTAGAAATTTGCTGTGGAGTGCATTCTTTCACTCCATGAATGCGACCGATGATAAGATCAGCGATCGGATTCGGCAAGAGACATGCTTGCACCTCTCCTGTAAAGAAAGGCGTAGCAATATTGATAATGGCAGTGGAGTACTTCTCCAATGTGCCACCAAATGTTACACATTTGACTATATTGCCTGTAGCTCGAGAAGGATTTACGAGTGATTGCCTCACTCCAATTGTAGTGCACCCCGAGTCGAAAAGAATTGATACCGGAGTACCATCTATTAGGCCCCTATTAAAGACAAGAGCACCCCTTCCATTATGCGCAATTGACGCATGGAGAGCGGGAAGTGGGTGACCGCAGCTTAAAGTAGACACTGTGGTTGGATCGAATAATGTTTTGCATTGCGAACACTCAGATGCTCTAGCAAAATCAAAAGCGGAATTCGCTACACTATTGGAGTCTTTTTTATCATTATTCTGATTATCGGTGTCGTGGAACTCCTGTTGTGCAGAGTTAGCCTGGTAATAAAATTTACCATGTCTTTTGTGTTGTGATCTACCTCGGTTATAATTGTCTCTATAATTATTATTGCCTCTGTTATAACCCCTATTTGGGTTTGAATCATAATATTCATGATCATAATCATCATGCTCATTAAATTGAGTATCCCTGTAATATTGTTTCTTTTGTCTCCATGAAGCACTTGGGTAGTTCCTATAGCTACTCCCTTTCCGAGAATTTCTAACATTATGGGCACCCCTCGCGTGTCGAGGACTATCAGCCCGATTCCAGTTCTTCGAAGAAGAACTCTGATTTGAGTGGTTATCTTGGTTTTGATACTTATTCCAATTAACCTTTTTATCAAATTTATTTTTAGCTCCTTGGAATTTGTGTGAGTAATTCTGATTATATTCTGTTGCCGAAGCAACTGGCATACTCTCTTTAATGTTAGAGTTACTAAGAATCATGTCAGGGTGTGCCGTGGCATACTGGTCACAATATTCTTCCATTTGCTTTATTGTACTTGGTTTACGCTCATGTAAGAACTCTAGGAATGATTTATTTACAGAAGACATGACCTTGTCTCTTAGCAATAAATCTGTAAGACCATCAAATGTTTTCTCTGTTTTGGATAATTCAATCCATCGTGAAAGTGTAATTCGTGCTTTTGAGATGAATTCTGAGAATTCTACACCTACCTCAGGTCTCATTGTTTTAAACAAAAGACGATAACCTTCTTCAGACAGCTGATATCTCTTTATCAAAGCTGCCCTAACAGCATCATAATTATCTTTGTCGGCCTCTTCAACAAAATATAACTTACTCAGAGACTCCCCTTTTAGATTTTCAGACAACTGATTCACATACTGTGATTTGTCAACATTATGAGATCGACAAGCCCGTTCAAATCTAGAAAGCCAAAATGTTATGTCATCACTGGTAGGGTTAAACGCTGGTACCTTGACCTTGTACACGAAGGGTTTACCATTACCACCAGATGCCTGATTAACATTACTCATACATGTCAATTTTAATTTCTCTAATTCAAACTCATGTTCTCTTATTGCTTTTCTCTCTTCAGCTTCTCTATCTAATCTTCTCTGTTCTGCAGCAGCTTCTAATTTCTTCTGTTCTGCAGCAGCAGCAACTTCTAGTTTTTTCTGTTCTGCAGCAGCTTCTAATTTTTTCTGTTCTGCAGCAGCTTCTAATTTTTTCTGTTCTGCAGCAACTTCTAATTTTTTCTGTTCTGCAGCAACTTCTAATTTTTTCTGCTCTGCATCAGCTTCTAATTTTTTCTGTTCTGCATCAAATCTCCTTTCCTCCACTTGCATCTGCAATTTCTTAAGTTCAGCAGCAGTATCAGCTTCTTTTTCTAATCTTTTTTCTTCAGCTATTGCTTTCCTTTCTTCTGCAGCAGCTTTTTTTTCTTCTATTTGAAGTTTTCTCTCCTCAACCGCAGCTTTTTTTTCTTCAACAGCAGCAGCAGTTTTTTTCTCTTCTGCAGCTAATGCTTTGTCATATTGAGCAACAGCCCATTGTTCTAAGTCTTTTCCAGTCTTATCAAGAGATTTTCCTTGAGCAATAAAATAATCTAATGTAGACATATTGTCTTCTTAAATCAGAAACCTGAAAAAGTAAATAAATTACCCTCTTTCAAGTTAATGGGAGACAAGTCTATACCTTAGACTTAGTCTTAGTCCAAACTTGTATGGTTTATAATAACCAATGATAACTTGAGTACCTGTGGACAACAATAATTGTATCTCAAATACTGTGGGGACAAGCCTTACAAAGGTCTTGTATACCTCAATGTAATCAAAGATCACTTGAGTACCTGTGGAAAAAAATATTTCCCTTTACCAATCACTTTGGGAGACAAGCCTTACAAAGGTCTTGTATACCTCAATGTAATCAAAGATCACTTGAGTACCTGTAGAAAAAATATTTCCCTTTACCAATCACTTTGGGAGACAAGCCTTACAAAGGTCTTGTACATTTTGTTTTATAACAATAACAATCAGAAAGTACTGATCTGTACTATACTATCAGTGTATACCACTATACGTCATATGTCAACTAAAGACATTACAAATGATAAACAAGAAAAGACAATCTGAAAACATTTGCAGAGATCAAATTAAATCAAATAGGAGAAATGAAAAAAATGATCACAGAAACCGTGATGATAACTGCCATAAGATAACAAGACAAATAACGCCACAGTGTATAAACATAAGGGTGTAAAAAACTGAAATGAAAGAAAAGATGAGACCTACAATTATACAAACAAATCAAACAAAACTAAGGAACACAAAAAATGTTACAAATACAAATATGAAACAGTCGTCACAACTAACCAAATATTTGCAAACTATGTTGCATGCAAATTTCAATTAAGAAATTGCTCCCTATCGAACGCCAGAACAAGACCAATATTATTCGGTATTTCCTGTTCTAGTCACCACCCATCCAGGCCCGCAACATATAAACCCCTACACATATAAACAAATAACATGTAAGCATAAATAGCATATAGCATACAATATCATTTATGTCATGAATGGAATGTGTTGCAGGTATAGTGTTGTAAAGCAGGCACAGTTTATTTTAATACTAATAACTTGCCACTTTATTCAGTAATAGATTTAATTTTAAACTATTACACTGTCAATTTTTCTCTGTTGAGCATCTGAAGAACCAACGATGAACTATGCACTTTATGTTCAGCAACACTGTGATTCTTCTGTACGTTGAGAAATGTCAACAATATTGCTCCAGATATTTTCTACACTTGATACCACTGTCCTGTGTAATACTGTCTGTACAGCGAAAAACTGTCAACAAGCGCTGACCTAGATACAGCATCCTATCGGTAATACAGGTCAAGCTGACATCGACTGTATAGCTGTCCTACTGGTGTTGATGTGTTCAAACAAATGTTCTTTCAGCTGTAAACTGTGATTCTCAACACAAAACTGCGTAAGCTGGACCCAGGAATCTGGCTCGCCACTGTAAAGTCTTGTTCTTTCTACTCTGTAAAGTTGCTTTCACATACACACTGTAAAGTATCAGTCTGTCTGCTCTGTAAGGAAGAGTGGTGTGTTGTTGAGATCAGGCATGCTCCAGTCTACCCAGCTGTAAATGGGTAACTCACCCTAGTCCTGAGTTAGGGAAGGCAAAGGCTCCAGGGGAAGCAGGCCCTAAACTTGGTCACTTCAGCCGACGCAGGATGGTGTATGTATAAAGTAGAAGTGTAGAGTGTGATTACCGCGAATGGTGTACTGTTCGTGTGCTGACCAATATAACCACTCACACTTGTGTCTACAAGGCACCAATGCAGACTGCTGGAATCTTAGTTTACTCAATTTATTCAGACGTACACACTGGGACATACGAGTACATCATGGTTCGTTGACATATCAATTTGTAGGTATACATAGCAGATCTGAAGTCATGACACATTCAGTAATAATGGGCAGTACATCAAAAGTTCAATGTCATGATACATTATGGCCACATCCCCCTATCTGACTAAACGCGTCAGTGAAGGGCGGATCGATAAATAACCAAAGTTACTTGACGTCCATAGTTTGTAGTATATATTATGAAACCACGAAAGGGGGTTTCTAGCAAGATTGAGATCTCCCTGTCACTGTCCGATAATAAGATAAATAATCTGTTCTCTTGGCAGTGATCAAAACATATGATGACTGAAATCCAACATGGCTGTCTCCCTGAGTTGTCGTTCACTCATTCATAGGAAGGAGAATATAAGCCAGAGTTAATTTATAATGGGTATATAAAGGATTTCATAAATGTTTCCATACAGCTCTACGGTGATCAGGTTAATTCACGTAGCCATAACCGCTGCAGGAAAATCTGTCATCTTCGTCGATACCAAACACGACACTAGCATAACGAAGCACCAAAAGTCAAGCTAGGCCTAACCGACGAGAGATCATCAAAAATAGGAGCTGGGTTTACCTGGAGTCCGAATCATCTATATACTGACATAAGGAGAGTCTCTAACACAAACTATCGTAGAGACACCATCTCCTTCAGTAGAAAAACCACTTCGTAAGACATCTTTTTCTGACGAAAGGACCAGCTCTAGAAAAACGTACCCCGCCATTTGTAAGCAGTACATCGGAACTCATCACGACTTGTCAAGACAACTCATACTTCCGCTAGCAAGAATCTAGTCTCTCCTACCCATCCAAAATATACAATATAGGACTGATTCTACTTGTACTAATAATATGTAATACATATGAATTCAGGCCATAAACACAATAAGCAAATTAATATATTTTCTGGCCCTAAAAAATAAGTACAAACGCAAGCGCAATATCCTTGCGCTGGATCAATATCCAGAACGATTACTCCTATAATCAAAAGTGTGAATCAAACATGGATTATCTCGCTTTTACCATAAACAGCATTTTCATACACAAATGAATGCATGTCTATATTTTTCCCATATTAAATAGCCATATCGATTTTTGTAAAATGTGCGTCAAATATGCACGCAACAATGTTTCAATTATTGAACGCTCCATACACGATCGATTATGACGTGTCTAGCGTTGTTTGGGTCACAGTCGGTAACTAGGAGACGCTACCCTTTGTTACTTGACCGCCAAGCTGAATAGCTGCGTTTTCTAACCCTCCAATTCAATGGCATGATATAGCCATTTATATGTGCATTTATGATGGACCAGGGTCAGTCCTAGAACTCTATATGAGAGGAAACTTATGGAGGTTAGTGTTTAACTGGAATCCTCAGAAGGAGGAGAATAATCGTCCAATCCGTATGAAATATTCAGACTCGCAGTCTCACTGTCGGCAGGTAGCCATGTCTATCTGCGCGTGCATATAGCTGTGATGTTCTGACGACAATACTGCATTGTATCCTTAAACGGACATTGACACGTAAACCAGCAGTCTACGTTATTGATTAATTTATGCATGACTTATACGGACTTATGTTCTGCTCATATTTGAAATGATCATCCTGTGTGTACATGTGATTAAATATTACGGACTCAACCTGAAGGCATTAATTACTTCATTAATGTTGCTGAGTTCAAGTATTACATGTTACTTCTTCATACCATGCTACTGAGTTGTATGAACGCTTCACCCTAATTCGCGTAATGATAAAACAAGCACGATGAACAAGAAATCACTAAAATAACTATACTCAGCACATGATCTTCAACCGGCAAATAACTCAGCAACAATGAGGTTGGGGGCTTTTTCTGTTACGGGATCTAAGGGTAGAAGCTAAGGTCGTGGGGAAACATAACTCTTTCCATAATTCACTAGAAAACGCTGTCCAGTGGAAAGCATTCGCATTCTCTTCTTCTTGTCCTTATCTCGGATAGTTCTCTACCTTTTCTTAACGAGCCAATTTCTGGAGACCTTCTACTTAATATCTCAAAGGCTATTCCTGGCGAAAACTACTGTCGTAGTTGCTCCAATTCTCACCACACGACACACTCGCCCCGAGCGAACTGTTTATTTGGTGACCCCTGAACACACACACACACACACACACACACACACACACACACACACACATATATATATATATGTATTTATTTATTTATTTATAATTACCATTTCCCCTTTCGCTCCATACCGAACACAGGGACACCACTGCAGCTCTGGTCTCCCCTTGCAGAGAGCCTGCTCCAAGTTGTCACATGCTTGAGCAACAGTGGTTTTTGTGGCAACTTGTTCCACGTGATGAGGTTGCCAGCCACCCATGCACATCCTCATATTAGTCGCCTTGTACGACATGCATGAGCGTGCAGGTTCGTTCGTTCGTTCGTAGTTATATTCTTTCTTTGTCTCTTCATAGACCCCTCCCCCCCCCCCGTGAGAATCACGTGACTACTAATGCAGCATGGAGTCACTATTGTAGCTGGTTCCTTTGCAGGAAGGAAGAGTGAACCAAGCATTCACTTCCTCTTGCAGAGATTGTTTCTGTGGTAATTTCTTTTACATGATGATGTTGCCAGCCTCATGCACAACATCATAGTAGTAGCCTTGTACGACATGCCTGAGTGTGATGTGGTCATATTCTTTCTTAGATTCTTTAGACACCCCAAGGAACTACAAAGGCAGCTGAAAGCTAAAATGATAGGAAAAGCCGAAGCAAACGTGCAAGAAGAAGACAGAGCTATAAATGGAAACATAACATCAAGAGATGGACAGAAAAAAGGCTTTCAAATTGTACCAATAAGGGTAAAGTTGGAGAATTTTGAAGATCTACTGCACCTGACCTTCGATGCAAAGATACTAGCTCATCTGATAAATCCAAGAACGGTAATTATTCGAATTCCGCAGCTAATTCGTTCTGAAGGTTTCCGCGCAAGTTGAAAACCTGCGTAAGTCGAATGGTAGTTAAATACTATGTGTTTTTGGCGTATTTGTTCGTAATTAATTAAAGCTAAATGGGTTATGTTTATGAAAAGAACACTTTGAGAAAATGAAAGTTATTCAATATCCTATCGTACTAATCCGACACAAAAACGACAGTTCTCACCTACGAGTGATTCATAGTGCTTATTTTTTGTTACGAGAGTATCGGCGTACCTGGTCTTTGCTTCCTTAGTTAGAGCGCTGACTTCTAGCAGCAAAGGTTCCGGGTTCGATCACGGTATCGCCTCGCTCCAGTTTACCCAGCTGTAAATGGGTACCTGACTTTTCTCTTGAGTCAGGGAAGGAAAAGGTAGCGAGGAATGGAAATGGTCACCCCCCACCTCTCGATGCTGGACCTAGTATGGTGAAGTCTCTAACACTCCTCTACAGCAGTATGTGTTATGTGACTACATATACCTTTATCTCAACACACAGGCCATTGTCTACACTTACACAAGTCTACTTGCAACGGGCTACATAAACAGTTGCAGGTATTCTATTGGTTGTAAATCAGCTTAAGGAGTTTGGCTTCTTCGTTACATATGCATTGAAAATGCAAATGTTAGAAAAAAAAAACCTCCTGATATAAAAATGCGATTCATTGAAATAACGATGTCACGACCTTGATATATCCGGTTTGAATCTCTTATCACTATCAATGTTGCCACTTCTAGGCGGATTCACCTATCAAGGTTTTTTTTTCTTCAAAATTCAGAGTGGCAACGCTGATCACTGTTATAATTTTCCTTAGGGGCTATCCATAAAATACGTCCACAGGAGAGGGGGGAGGGAGGAGTATGTAAAAAGTGGACAACTGTGGACATGGGAGGGGGATGGGGGGGGGGGGGGGTAAGTTGAAAGTGGACGCCCATTTCACAATCCACACGGCAAATCTCACTCACATACAAATCTCATGCAGCTGTCAAAGTGCACAAATCTTGCATCAGACAGCTACAACTGATCCAGATGACGACGATATTGGTGATGCAGATATTGCACCAAAGCAACCAGAACAACAAAGTTCTGACACTGGGGTCATTATTGTACGCAGCCTGTTCGACTGGTTGCAGTCTGAATTCACTGCTAAATGAACGGCAAACATTCACATTAATATTGTGGCAGTTAAGATTTATCATTTAGAATTTTACTACAGTAAACTTTGTTTCAAAAGTTTAAGACATCACAGAAACAGAAAGATAATCAGTTTTAATAAACAATTAATTTAAGATTATAATTTATAAAATTATGCTTCCATGATCAAATTTCTTTATAAAGTTTTGTTGCATAATTGTTTGACTCATTAATTGTCAAAACTTTCATTTTTGGTTGACTGTTTTAATATTAAAAATAATTATTGCGCCGGTTTAGGGGGTGTCTTGAACTTAGGAAACCCGCTGTATTATGATATGCATAGTTTTTGCATACTTACATTTTTACTGTTACTATGTAATGTGCAATATTTAGTAACTCGTGTTTCACATAATTAAACTGAGTTATCTGTATATAAATGGAGTATTGTATAGACAGGTGATTAAAAATGTAAGCCTACTTACTTACTTACTTAGTCGTTCCCCTTCTACCGTGAGGTGTAGAGGTTTGGAAGAGAGAGTGCCAGACTATCCTATCGGCTGTCTTCCTCCTGGCCTGGTTCCATTCTAGTCCTCGGTCCTTCGAAGATTGTCTAATGTTGTCCTCCCAGCGGACACTGGGTCGTCCTGGGGGTCTGAATCTATGGCTCTTTGTTTCCCATCTTAGTTGGGACTGTTCTACTTGGGTCTGCATGGGGTGGGATTTTAGGCCTTGACGTATTGTCTGGTTGCGGACCATGTCTCTTCTTGTTACTTCAACCACCTTCCTCAGATACCTCATTTCTGAGGTTTGGATCTGGCTTTTGTGGGTTGTAGTCATTGCCCATGACTCGCATCCATATGTCAAGACTGGGACATAGGTGGAGCGGTATACAGCCATCTTCGTTTTCTTACCAACCCCTCTCTTGCTGAGGAATCCTCGATTTATGGCCTGAAAAAGTCTCCCAGCTGCTGCTTTTGAGTGGCCAACTCTTCTTTGATGTCTCCCTGTCGGTCTATAATAGCTCCGAGATATTTAAAGTGGTCGACCTGCTCCAGGACCTGTTCTCCCAGCTTAATCTGATGTCTTCTTTCTTCTCGTGATATCACCATGGATTTAGTTTTAGAGCTGCTTATGACCATCCCTCTCTTCTCCAGCTCTTCCTTCCAGACTTGCAGGTTGGATTGGAGATGTGCCTCTGATTTAGCAATCAGGGCAAAAATGTAAGCTTACGTGTGTAATCAAGACCATGTGGAGTGGACGTCCACAAGGGGGGAGGGGTCAGTCAAAAGTGGACAGAGGTGGACATGTGGGAGGGGAGGGAAAAAAATGCCAGAATTTTGTGGACGTCTTTTATGGATGGCCCCTTTTGACTAATTACGGAGCAAGGAGCCACCACTGTCGCTGATTCATTTGCAGGAAGCCGGCATCAAACAGTCACAATGTTCACGTATCAGTGGTTTCCGAAACAATTTGGTTTATACAATGAGGCTGGAATCTCTTATGAGCTTTCTTATTTTGGTATCAGCTGTGCTCTCCGTTCTTTCTTTTTCTCCTGATTTGCTAATGAATGACAAGTCAAATCGTTGCTTCAATTTGTATCATAAATTATTCATAACCAGTGTAAAAGCCCGTCATAAGACGGGAATTAAATTCAAAAGCACCAATACCTAACGGCTATTTTACTTATTCAAAAGTATTTTTAAAAAACCACTGTGCATCACTACAGTACACGAACTACGTAGCAGCAGTGAGGATCCCAATGTGTGTATATGGGATCATACATTCTATAAATATTTTTGTGCACACGGTCATTTGCGTATTGTTCTTTGGTAAGTGTTACTATTTTCGGGAGAGTACATATAAGGGAAACAATACAATTAATGTCTAACTTTCAACCAAAGTTGCATCCCTTAGCGTTACTGACAGAAAAAGCTGGGAATTTATATATATTGATTCTTTCCATCCCTTGTTGTTGCTCCTGATGGAGCACAGAGACACCACTGTAGCTGTACCCTTGTAGGAAGCGTTCATGTGCTATTGTAGTAGTGGTTTCTGTAGTGCTTCGCTTTACATAATGAGGCTGCTAGCCGCATGCACAACCTCATGTTAGTCACTATTTACCAGTGGCGTATCCTGGTAATGCGAGCTAGGCGTGCTGCTACTTAAAATGAATATGTACGCCTACTATTTAACTTCTTCCCCTCTTAATTTAAAAACCAACTATATTCAATTACGCAACGATAGTTATTAGGGGTATTTGTCAATTATCTCCGAAATACTAATTAACTTACAACTTGAAACTCACTGTCACTATAATAATCTGCATTCCCGGCAACCAACAAAAATTAATCACAAAAAACACTGGACGGACACAGCCGATTTTTACAACCCGAGAGCTGCAAGACCACCGCACGCATGTTCGTATTGTATTGACGTATCTGGCCATGACCCCGATAAACACAATACAATCTTCAGACGTGAATCCGAAAGGTGCCGCACGCATTGTGACGGATTTACCCGAGAAACTTCGGGCGATTGTAACCAACCAATAACAACTGCACTATAAAACGCGTCTGGGAAACTGAAACTTGATATACTCGTAGATTCTATGCGGGAAAATCCGTTATCCTGATGCGTGCGGTCCGAAAGCAGAACTTTTGAAGAGAAATATTTTATAGAATAATAAATTAAATTTTTATTTTTCTTCGGGCATAGGTGTGCGCAGCACACACAGCACACATAGAGAATACGCCACTGCTATTTACAAATACGCAAGGAAGCAGTAGGTTTATTATTTCTATGACATTCCCAAAACCTACGACGGATAATAGCTACAATGTCATTGCTCATTCAGACATGTCCTAACAGGAGATTTATCAGTCAGTGCGAGAAGCTAGGAACCTCATCATGTAAAACAAATTGTTATAGAAACCAAATCTGCATGGGCATATGAAAGATCTGTGACTTTCGTTTAATCAACATGTTTCCTCAGTGTGTGTCCTGTTCATCACCAGCATCTTGTTCCATTGGCACTTGTCTAGTTCTTATCATAAGTTCCAAATTAGTGATCTTGTCATACCACTACAATCCTTTTTTTTCTACGCGAGGACCAATTTTAAAAGTATGTATCTTTTTTGGTTGTTGTTTTATTTATTCTTCATGTTTTAGAGCCATGACATACGACAGACTTGACATTTGAGTTGAAGATATGCTTTAGTGTTTAGCTTGATTTCTCTTGGTCTCCACATAATTTCCCAAGGCAACGAAAGTTTCTCTAACCTTATGTATTCTTATGTTGATATCATTGTCTGTACCTCCAACTTTGTCTATATTGCTGCTGAGATGTACAGTACTTTGCAAAAAAAAAATGGCAGTCATATTGCTCAGCTAAATATGCTGAAATCTAATTAAATATGCATGTTCTGCCCCAAATTTGCACTCCACTTAAGTGAGCAAACACTACCAAAAGTAAAAAAAAATTAGCGGAGAGTAAAGTCAACTGATAATAGAGCAGACGACAATTTCTAATGCTAGTGGCAGAAAATGGATACAAAGTCAAAGTGTATGTTAATTTCACAGCTTTGAAATGAAGGAAATCAAACATGTTCCAACATTTCTAAAACCTTGAACATTCCTGAGCGGACTGACTACAAAGTTGTGAGTAAATTAAAAGCAGGTAATGGAATCGAGCGAAAAGAAGGTAGTGGGGGTCCAAGAATTTTGGACGCAAAGGACCATCGGCGTTTCGCCCAAATCGTTCTGGCTGGGCCAATGAAGAGTGTAGAAAACATACGGCAGCGCATGATCGAGTTGGGAAGCCCAGAGGTATCTAATGCTACTGTCAACTGGGAGCTACACAGGATGAATTACACAAAAAAGCGGGTAATTTCGTCACCATTGCTCACAGAGACTCACAAACAGATGCGCTTGAACTGGTGCCACGAACACCAAAATTTGTCATGGGACAATGTGATTTTTTCAAATGAATGTTCTCTTTGGTCTTATCCTGCTCAAATAAATATTTGGACGAAAGGCTCTGTAACGCCTGTGTACCAGCGACCGAAACATACCTAGAAATTCCATCTTTGGGGAGGGGTGTCAGAAAGAGGTGCCACCCCACTGTGTGTTTTCCCAGGAATTCTCACGAAAGAAAGGTACATCGACATACTAGAGGGACACCTTCTGCCATTTATGCAGGTCATTTACCCCGATGGGTGCACATTTCAACATGACAATGACCCAAATCATACAGCTCATACCCCCAAAGCATGGCTGCAAGAGAAGAATGTGATAGTGCTGAAGTGGCCCAGCAACAGTCCCGATCAAAACCCAATTGAAAACGTTTGGGCACTACTCAAGAATCATTTAAAAAAGAGTGGACTCAGAGACGTTGAACAATTGAAGAAGGTAGCTGAAAAATACTGGGACAGTCTGACTCTCAATTACCTACAAACATTTGTGGGAAGTATGCCTCGCCGCATCCAGGCTTGCCTTGCTGGAGAAGGCAACATTATATTGTACTGAAACCACTGTTAATAGATAGGGGAGATACCAATCTTCCTCTGTACATACAATTTTTATTATTATTTGCTTCTATGAGTGTGCTGCGTTGCGAAAATATGACTGCCATTTTTTTTTGCAAAGTACTGTAAGTATGATTCTACATTCTAGTAGCGGTGTTTCTTCAAGTGCAATCGTGCTATCCTTTCCTGCATTTAAAACCGAATTATGAAACTCTATTAAATGAAAATTCATTAGATTTATTATTTTATTTTTAAATTAATGGAAAAAACGTCATGTTCAAATCCAAACGAAAAGGCCAACAACCAGGTCTGACCAATACTCCGTGTCAAAAACTTGGTATTATCAACTCCTTCCTAAAAAAGCACCATATTTTTTTTCTATAGCTAAAACAATCAGTCTGAAGTTCAATTAATTGTGTATACCACGTGGTGTACCGATGTTTTAAGGGTTTAGATACTTTTTAACCACTTTTCTTTAAGATCATATGGGCGTCGATGGTGAATGGTTATGTGCCGATGAAATCAATGTGTGTCTTCAAACAACTAGGTCAGCGGGTCATTTGTTTTAAACACAGCTTTACTAAGACCAGTTTTCATGTGGGCTTTACATTTGGTATTTAAACCTAATAAAGCATTTTATGTACAGACACATTTTATTCTATATCAAAACTAATATTTAGTTATGACTTGAAATCATAAAATAACTAAAGTTAAAAACATATTTTTAGGAGCCATTTTTATTCTTCTTACCAGATACACTGAAAGGCAGAAAATAATTTTTCCAAACATTCTATTGCGAAGAGTAAAAGTGGGTGGCAGGTTATCATTAAATATATTTATTTTCCACAAACTTATGTTTTTTGTCAATGATATATGACAAGATTACTGATTAATTTTACTGGTTTGCCATGCCCCTCGCCCCTACACTTCTAGCCGCGAAAATTAATTTAAATCTATTGTAAAATTAAGTAAGATTCGTGAATAAAATTGCAGATCAGTTTAAGATATTTATTACTTACGACCAGTGTTGCCGACTCGAGTCAATCAACTCGGACTCGAGTCACATTTAAGTCACTACAGCGACTCGACTCGAGATGACTTGAGATTTAGGCATTATCGACTCGATTCGAAGCGAGACTTGCAAATTTTGCTGAGACGACTCGCCGTCCTCATTCATAATGAACTTTTTATTAATTCGAAAAAAAATGCTCTTGTGTTAGGCAATATCACCCACACATTACAAGAATTCAATAGTGCTAGCAAATTTTACTTTATATTATCAGACATAATTGGACACCGCTGCTATACAAACATCTCGAGACACAGTGACCTTCATAACAATAATATTCATTGACTATGCAAACATTACCGTCCCGCCTGGGAAAGGGGGGGGGGGGGGGGGGGAAATGTACCGCACGCATCTATTCGCGGGAAAAAAACTAGAACGTGTGTCCTTATCCTGTAAGTTCGCTTTAACTTAAGATTTAGGGCTGATCAAGTGCATTATTCCCTCAATTCCATTGTAGGTTTGGGGGGAGAGCAGTATGTTTGAGAAGATAATACAGTAGAACTCCATTTATCCGAACCCCAATTATCCGAACATCCAATTATCCGAACACTTTTTCCAGAAAAAAAAAAAAAAATCAGATGCCACAGTCACGTTAGACTAAAATTCTGAATCTTTTGATGCTGCAAACTTCAAATGTGTGCGAACAATTTGTAGAGAATGGGATGGCTAATGGTCGGTCGCTTACGTACAGGAAGTCAGTTAGATCATAAAGTCAGTTAATATCTGGTTTACCAATCCAAAGTACGTGTGCGTTCTAGGTAGAACACTGGCTAAACAGACAGTTCAACTTAAAATAATTGTGTCTGCTACTACAGCAGAATAATTTTGGTGTACAAGTATTTCTCTGTGCGATATGGCACCTCCCAGTAGGCCTAAAGCATATAAAAGGAACCGCAATGTTTTGTCAATTGAAACGAAAACAGAAATTATCAAGAGACTAGGACAAGGTGAAACTGTGTCTTCACTTACGAGGATTTTCAATGTTGGGAAAGCTACCGTCTCTGACATCAAAAGTAACAAGGATAAAATTATGAGTTTTGCATCGAAATTTGATAGTGAAAATGGGTCGAAGAAACGTAAAACCATGAGAAATGCGAAAGATGTGAACTTGGAAGAGGCTTTGTATATATGGTTTGTGCAAAGAAGAAGCAAAGGGGAACCTATCTCTGGTTCTCTGTTGTGTGAAAAGGCACTTCAGTTCAACAATCAACTTGACGGTCCTCCTGACTTTAAGGCTAGCCAGGAATGGTTAAGAAACTTTAAATCTCGTCATGGCATACGAGAATTGGAGATTCAAGGGGAATCTTTATCTAGCGATGCAACTGCCACTAAAAATTTTAAAGAAACTTTCTTGGCTTTTTTGGAAGAAGAAGGTTATTCACTCGATGATGTGTATAATGCCGATGAGACTGGCTTATACTGGAAATCATTGCCTCAAAAATCACTTGCATCTCAGCGTGAAGCAGCTGCCCCTGGGTTTAAAAAGTGCAAAGAGAGAGTAACAATTTTGGTAGCCGCGAATGCCAGTGGAAGTCATCGTTTACCGGTGCTAATGATCGGCAAAGCCAAAAAACCACGTTGTTTAAAGAATGTGACATGTCTCCCATTGTGTTACAAAGCACAGAAGAGTGCTTGGATGAATAGTGAAATATTTCTTGATTGGTATACAAATCAGTTCATCCCAAATGTGAAGAGGTTGAGAGAACAAGAAAAGAAAACTGGAAAAGTAATTCTTCTACTGGACAATGCACCATCTCATCCAGAGACGGATACATTGAATGCAGTTGATGCAAATTTTAAAGTAATTTTTCTGCCTCCCAATGTAACAGCACTGATTCAACCAATGGATCAGGGTGTTATAGCAAAGCTTAAAAAGATGTACAAGAAGGAAGTCCTGCGTCGTTTATTGTTGGCTGAAGATGAAGAAAGTGTGGTGGCGTTTTCCAAAAAGCTTAATCTCAAAGACTGCTGCTATATGTTAGCTGATGCTTGGACCACACTGTCACAAGATAATCTCAACAAGGCTTGGAGTAGATTGCTTGGGAAAAAAGGAGGAAATGAAACTACTGCAGTGGACACAAATGATGATTGTATAAATGAAGTTGTGGAACTGTTTCAAGCAATGCCCGGATTTTCGGACTGTGACAAAGATGATGCACACATGTGGCTAGAAGATGATAATGATTCTGGTTTTCAGTTTTTGAATGACGAAGAAATTTTGTCTTTTGTGCAAGAAGAAAACCAAATACATGTAGTGACCGATGATGAAGACTCCTCAGAAGTACACGATGTACTTGTAGATTATGAAGAAAAACCAAAACGTCGACCAAGTCCTGAAGAGGCCTTTATAGCACTAGAAACAGCGATGGCTTGGTACGAGCAAGAAGATGACAGCTGTCCTACACAGCTTCTGCTGTTGAAGAGAATGCGGGACTTAGCAGCCAAAAGGAGACTATCCAGTTTGGTGCAAAAGAGGATTCCTCATTATTTTAAATAGTGGGCTACATCTGTGCAAGTACATGTATACGTAAGTTGCGCCTGGTTTTGAATCGTTTGTAATGTTATTTTGAAAACATTTCTCTTTCTTAACAAAAATAATTAATACAAGTAGTACATGCACTGCAGTGTAATAAAAGATTTTGGTGATACATTGATCTAATACAGTGTGGGTATTATTATTACAGTACAAGTAAATATGTTTTATAGTGTATTTTCCTTGTGATGGTTAATTATTTTTAGAAATATGTGTACATGTACTCGATACATTATGTAATCCAATTATCCGAACATTTGATTATCCGAACGATGCTCGGTCCCATGGGGTTCGGATAAATGGAGTTCTACTGTATTTCTAAAATGTAATACTGAAAAATAATGTTGGTTCAATAAAAAGTCAGTAAATAAAATAGTAAAAGTACTAAAATATATATTAATATTTTTCATTATTATTTGTAGTGATCTATAAGATTGTTCGATAAAGCGCGATTGTGGCTATAAACGGTGGTAGATCTAATGAGGCTGGACTCGGGACTCGACATACGACTCGACTTCAAGCCAGTTTTAGGAACTTGCGACTCGACTTGAGACTTGTTAGGAAAGACTTGACGATAACTCTGCATACAATACACAAAAAAGAAAACACAATAGCGGCTAAAATCAGAAAATTAAAAATTCACACTTTGGTTTTTAGTGTTATGTTATAAAATGGTTACATTAGGTGCTTTGGTCAGGGCGAATTGTGTCACAGCTGAAGAAAGGGCAAGAAACAAAAGGTGCCTAACAGCCATACACGGCCAGGGGAGCACACGTTTGTCCTTGATAACAGCGACGCCATTGCTGTTACAACTAACCTGACAACAACAACAACGGCAACGTCATCTAGAGGACACATTTTCACACTGTACATATAAATAAGTAACCTCAAAGACTGGGTCAATCACGACCTAATAAAATCACAATCACCGTATGGCCCGAATATTGTGCTGTTTGTTTTTTCCCTAAAAATATCCTTCCGAAAATTGTAGTCCTATTATATGCGCAGCCTAACATTTTTCACTACAGGCCATGCCACATACGGGGCACACATGGTTAGAGTCGATAGTAGTGTTGCTGCGCATTCTGACTTTTCTTGCAGCACGCTTGCCTTCTGCTAATAATATTTAACAAAGTATGGTACAAGTGGCAGATCCGCAACTGAGTGATCGTAATGAAAAGAAGATTTCCTCAGCGTCTCAAGTAAACAAGGGAATGAGAAGAAACTACGATATGAATTTTAAATTAAGAGCAATCTGCGAACTGCAAAAAAAACAAATAACGCGCAGGCTGCTAACAAATTTGGTGTTTCCGTGGCTCATGTACGATTTTGACGAGAAAATGAAGAAACGTTTGGCAGTGCTAGCACATCAAGAAACGCTTTCAGAGGGCCGAAGACTGGGAAATTTCAAAACATTGATAGACTTGTTTCCGAATACATTCACCACAAACGAAACCAAGGATACACAATAAGCTGTGAAGTTATTACAATGACAACACTGGAGGTGGCAAGAAAGTTAAAAATCCCACGTACTGAATTTAGGCGAGCTTGGGGTGGTGTAGCGAATGACGCGGCGTTCGGGTCTGTGCTTACACTTGGGTAACGTCTGCATGCAGATTGTGCTGAAATGTTTATCGCATATCAACGTTATATTATAAAACTGAGAAATGCCCACAAGTATCTGCTTGGCTAGATGCCAAATTCTGACCAAACACCAGTGTTTTTCGATATGCCATCAAGTGTTATTGTGGACAAGAAGGATGCAAAATCAGTTATGGTTAGATCTACAGGCAATGAAAAGTCACGCATTTTTGTCATGCTAGGAGTAACTGCCGATGGTAAAAAAAACTACCGCTATACGTTATTTTGAAGAGAAAAACTCTTCAAAAGGAACAATTATCGGCTGGGATTATTTTTAGAACACAGGAAAGGGGGGGATGACTGAAGAATTGATGGCAGATTGGTTCAAGGTTGTTTCGGAACGTCGTTGGGCAGAGAAGCATGCTAAATCTTGATGCTTTTCGTGGCCATACAACTGAGAAAATAAAGAAAGCAGGTCACAGAAATGACAATTGATCTTTTTATAGTCACGAGAGGGGGGAATAGGAGGAGAATGACTTCTCAACTTCAAGCTCTAGACGTGGTTATTAATAAACCATTTAAGGATTACTTACAGAAGGAATATAATACTTACTTACTTAGTCGTTCCTCTTCTACCGTGAGGTGTAGAGGTTTGGAAGAGAGAGCGCCAGACCATTCTATCAGCTGTCTTCTTCCTGGCCTGGTTCCATTCTAGTCCTCGGTCCTTCAAAGATTGTCTAATGTTGTCCTCCCAGCGGACTCTGGGTCGTCCTGGAGGTCTGGATCCCTGGCTCTTTGTTTCCCATGCTTGTCGTGGTAGCCGATGCCGGTCCCAAGCCCGGATGAAAAAGGAGGAGGGCGGCCTTATATAACACCCTATATACCCCAATTATAACCAAAGTTTCAGGTTGAACAGGGTATTACAGCAGCATAGTAGACGAAAACAACAACAACAACTGCATGGAGGCCGTAAGGAGGTAGCCCCTCCACCATGCAAAGGCACAACAGGCCAATCACCTGTTTGCTTTAAATCATGATTACGCGAACTACAAGAGAGAAAACCGGACTGATTCTAAAGGAATATAATGACGGGCTTAATTAATGGGAACCATGCACTGACCCCGACAGGCAAACAGATGAAAACAAGCATACAGCTGTTGGCCCAGTGGATAACCACAGCCTGGGGAAGAATTAGTAGTGAATCTATTGCAAAGGTTAAGGGGTAAAAATGCTGTGTTTCTAATAACATGGATGGGAGCGAGGATGATATACTGTGGGAAGCATCCTATTCTGAATCTGATTTCAGTACCACGACTGAAGATGAACTGGGAGAAGAAGAAGCAATTGAAGATGATGACTGGGAGTTATAAATCATAATTAGGGTAATTTATCACTTAACTTTTATATTAACGGCAAAATGTGTTCAATTGTTACCTCGAGGTATTTTCGAGACCTCTTACTTTTCACGTATAACACCTTCAAAACTGTAGGATCGTATTATGTACGAGGCCGTATTATATTCGGACCAATATGGCAGTACATGCCAAATATAAGACGTATCCAAAAGGCACAAGAAACTACCTATCTATCTCGACAACCATCCGGTACTCAGATAATACTAACACCACGTCTCGCACTACTACAACCTCATGCATCAGAAACAACATCGATCCTTGAGGCAAAGCAATAAAAACCACACAACAGACACATAACATCCACAGGCTCTTACATACTAAAGTAACACCGGGGCACGTCCACCCCCTTCCACAACTGGTCAATGCTCCTCACACCAACTTCATGCTCAGGTAACCTTTTTACTTTCCACCAGTCGGGCTCTCTCTAGTCAACAATAATTTGTACTTCTGTCACACGACTTGGCAATCTGAGTTCAGCTGCTCGTGCATACATTACCTTAACTCGACTAACATTGTATTCACATTTATTATTTGTAGTGATCTATAAGATTGTTCGATAAAGCGCGATTGTGGCTATAAACGGTGGTAGATCTAATGAGGCTGGACTCGGGACTCGACATACGACTCGACTTCAAGCCAGTTTTAGGAACTTGCGACTCGACTTGAGACTTGTTAGGAAAGACTTGACGATAACTCTGCATACAATACACAAAAAAGAAAACACAATAGCGGCTAAAATCAGAAAATTAAAAATTCACACTTTGGTTTTTAGTGTTATGTTATAAAATGGTTACATTAGGTGCTTTGGTCAGGGCGAATTGTGTCACAGCTGAAGAAAGGGCAAGAAACAAAAGGTGCCTAACAGCCATACACGGCCAGGGGAGCACACGTTTGTCCTTGATAACAGCGACGCCATTGCTGTTACAACTAACCTGACAACAACAACAACGGCAACGTCATCTAGAGGACACATTTTCACACTGTACATATAAATAAGTAACCTCAAAGACTGGGTCAATCACGACCTAATAAAATCACAATCACCGTATGGCCCGAATATTGTGCTGTTTGTTTTTCCTATTATATGCGCAGCCTAACATTTTTCACTACAGGCCATGCCACATACGGGGCACACATGGTTAGAGTCGATAGTAGTGTTGCTGCGCATTCTGACTTTTCTTGCAGCACGCTTGCCTTCTGCTAATAATATTTAACAAAGTATGGTACAAGTGGCAGATCCGCAACTGAGTGATCGTAATGAAAAGAAGATTTCCTCAGCGTCTCAAGTAAACAAGGGAATGAGAAGAAACTACGATATGAATTTTAAATTAAGAGCAATCTGCGAACTGCAAAAAACAAATAACGCGCAGGCTGCTAACAAATTTGGTGTTTCCGTGGCTCATGTACGATTTTGACGAGAAAATGAAGAAACGTTTGGCAGTGCTAGCACATCAAGAAACGCTTTCAGAGGGCCGAAGACTGGGAAATTTCAAAACATTGATAGACTTGTTTCCGAATACATTCACCACAAACGAAACCAAGGATACACAATAAGCTGTGAAGTTATTACAATGACAACACTGGAGGTGGCAAGAAAGTTAAAAATCCCACGTACTGAATTTAGGCGAGCTTGGGGTGGTGTAGCGAATGACGCGGCGTTCGGGTCTGTGCTTACACTTGGGTAACGTCTGCATGCAGATTATGCTGAAATGTTTATCGCATATCAACGTTATATTATAAAACTGAGAAATGCCCACAAGTATCTGCTTGGCTAGATGCCAAATTCTGACCAAACACCAGGAGGAAACAATCATAGCACCTTCTCAAAATCACATCTTGACAGACGACCATTGTTTTTAAATAAGTAACACTTTTTTTAACGCTTGCGGATTTCTGGATGTAGAATATTTAAGTTTTAAATTTTGGCTCGCAATATTTCTTCCTTCTAGTAGAAAGCTGTGACAGTATTGCCTCCCCTGCTTTGCAGTAGTGGTCCAACAGTGGCCAAAACTCAAGAGTATCTAGTATGGGCTTCAAATGTATCTACCTTCGCACAAGATCACTCTTGGCAGAGATGTAGATAGAAGGGTGATGACACTCCTATTACAAAGGGAGTATTCACAAGATATTCAGAATAAGCGAGAACAATACTGCTTTGGCTGAGTATGGTAACTCTGTAATTCTGCCGACGCTTTTGTTAAGGATTTAAGCACTTCTTAAGTTCAGCTCGTTTAAGCCACCACCCCTGATTTACTCAGTGGAATTCTATTATTTTAGTATAGCTCTGTTTAGAATGTGTGTAGTAATTTGACTGAGACAAACATGCAGTAACTTTAAAAGGATTAAAAGGAAGTTAAATTTGTAACATTACAAACAAAATTTAATAATCACTTTAGTTTTTAACAGTTGGAAAATAATGTGAATAGTTATGGATCAACAAAAATTATCATCACAGTCTTTAGGGAAAGTGAGATGTAACATCAGCAGGGGAGGCAATACCGTCACAGCTTTCTACTAGAAGTTCAAGTGGCAGCATAGATTTGAACTTAGCTGTCAATGACGGTTCTGCTCCTTCTTATGGGTTGGTTCCTTTCACTCTGCTCACGCTCGTCTCTGATCAAGGTTGTCGGGGGTAGCTCGTTTCCCAGAAATGTCAAGGAGAGTCTACCACGTGGGTCCTTCGTCTTAAAGCTTAGACCTCGGTTCCCTTCTTGTTCCAGAGATAGTACTTTCTGCTGGTACCACCAATAACTATGGTAAAAGAATAGAACGAAACGCTCTTCTGAGTATGGCGTTTTCCACCCCATAGTTATGGGTTCCAATCTTCCCATACCACCATCCCAATTACTCAGAATTTACCCTCGATGAGAATAAAATTTAATCCCACGGGAAAAACTTTTTTTACATTTAAATAGAATAGCTTTCATAGTTACTTTATATTTAAATGAAAAGGTTAATAAAACAGATAGAGACTGTTTACATATACATCTCCACTGATTGAAAAGTGTTCACAATATAAATTGAATATGTTTTCATTTATGTTTTACACTGATTGAAAAGTTTGAAATTTCCATTAACTTTAAAATAAATATTTTCACATAGACATGTACACTGGTTTAAGCTTGAAAACTTACATTAATTTTAAAGGATTATGTTTATAGGGACATTTATACTGCTTGGAAATTGTAAGTATTATACTTAGAATGTACATCATTTCTTTCATCTTTCCCTCTCTGCTCCATAAAGAACCTGGAACTACTTTATGCTTTTAGTTCTCTTTACGAAACTTGCAATAAAGCAATCACCAGCCCGTGCAGTGGTGGTTCATGAATCATCATTCTATACGCTGAGGTTGCCAGCCTCAAATGACTTTGACATCCAATAGCGAGTTTCACATATTAAACTTCACATGGTAATATATACATATATATATATATATATATATATATATATATATATGTATATATATATATATATATATATATATATATATATATATATATATATATATATATATATATATATATATATATATATATATATATATATATATATATATATATATATATATATATATACATATATATATATATATATATATATATATATATATATATATATATATATATATATATATATATATATATATATATATATATGTTAGTTCACATTTTAGTAATAAAATATGAAATGTAAATCACAACTTACGCCAATCCTGACTCACAGACTTTTTGCTCAGATGAATAATAAAGACTTGAATCGGCCTCTTACACGCGTCTGGGGTGTGGTTAATTTGATACGTTCCCTCTCTGACTTCGTGTGTGGTCCTTCAGTTTCCTCAGTACCGGTTTCCTTATATAAAATGTTAGAGATTTCCTGGGCTATAGTGTCAGTCCTGATAAATACTCCAGTAAAAGGTGTACGGTATTTTAAGAAGGAATTCTGAATTCTAATTCTTCACTGTAGTAGTCTGGTGTCTTGGCGAGCGATTTCTCAAGTGACATAGCTTGAGAAAATGGTCAGATTATATTCCCTGCCTTCCCACGTCTTCGTTTGTTATGAGCTATCAAAAAACTCCAATCATATTCAAACAGGCGGGTTATGGGGTAATTTCAAAATATTCCGACATCGGATAATTTTGAACGTAAGGCAGAGGTCAGCTATCCCATATATGGTAATAAGATGTCCGATGCCCTTGTGTACAAACTTACAAACACACCGGTAACCACATATGACCATGTGTTCGAGATCTAACAATCTTACTTTTATCTAAAGTAATCTTGTCATCCATGTCTGTCTGTAAGTTGTCTCCCCTCTTCCAAGCTTTGGTGATGCGTGCACTCATGTCTTGTCGATGATTAAGCCGACAGCGCTGGCCGATGTACGTGTTAATCTGCCGCGCCTGTAGCCAAGAAATCTGGGCAGCGCCAAGCAAATGTGAATATTCTCATCTACAGGGAGTGTCGAATGAGTTGATAAAATCAAATATCTGCTACTTAGCAGAAAAATAACGAAGAAAGAAAGAAAAGTGCGACAATTGAGAGCACATAATAAAAATCAGTTCCACAAATGTACCGATACTGCTGGAATGAAACAAAGATCGATAGGGGCCGCCCCGGTTTTTACACAAAAGCCATCCCTATTTCGCCTCCCTACCCCCAGTTCCGGGAACTATTGATGTATATGGTGAGTGAACAAAAGCAACCTCGTTAACGTTGAAGTATACCTGTGATTGACAAGTGTAGGCTTATCGCATGCACAGGTAATCTTTGTTGTGAAATTAAAGTTAATCTTGAGGTGACAAACTATGACGGAGATGTTTTTTAAGAGCCCCTGTGACGTTAATTGTCAATTATTTGACATCTGAGTATTCTTTGAAGTAAAAAAATTGTGGCTACTAACTACTTCTGTTTATAAGTTTAAAAAATGTAACTGACTTTATCTACACTATGTATGCAGAGTGTTATCTTCTTCTGTGCCTGTCAGCTCCCTCTAGAGCAGCGGTCAACAACCCACTAGCTGTAAGGATCTACTTTAGAACCACTGAACTCTCTAAAGATCTACCTGTGATAAAATCATATCTGTTTTCAGGTTTCAGAGTATGTAGAATTTGGAATAAGTCCAGCCTGCATGTAGCTTGTATCTCTGCCTGACGATCTGCTTCATAACATTTCCATCAACTGAGTGGTAGAAGATTTTAACTAAATGATAATTTACCGACTGTTAGCTTTACTGCAAACAAAAGATCGCATCTTATCTTATGTAAGTCACGAATAATCTGAATTTGAGTAACCTAGCTTGTGGGTTGTCACTGTTTGCACGTGTCGTAGTGAGAACTTTGTAAGATGTAATGTGCATCAATGCTTGGAAATCTCTCTAGCGTCGATAGCTATCTGCCTGTCTGTTCGTTCTATTGCTGAATGTAATTTTAATAGCATTTAAGAATGTTTAATTTGAAAACACCTTGAGAAATATTATTACAGGGCAGAAATGTAAACAAGGCAGTCATGCTTATTTCTTTACCCTGGTGAAATAAACATTTCGTTCGTATGTTCTTTCCTCCTATTTCTTTAATATAATAATAAGAAGAATAAAAAAAGAAGAATAAACAATTAATTTGGATGGAAAAAAAACGCAGATATATTATACTCAATCTTGGCCAGATACAACTAAAAAGATATACCAAACAGTGAAGCAAACAAACAAGAAAATTTTTCCCACGAATTTTAGCGTCACGGGATCAAATATCCGCCCTGGCGATAGAAGTGGAGGTTATCTGTTCCGAAGAGCTGGAGTTCGAAGACTGGTTCCTGTAGCTGTGTTTGTCCTCTTGAGGTGACTCAATGAAGTCTCAAGTATGTTATGTTTGTGTCTCGAGTCAATTTTGAGTGAATATCCGGGATACTGCCTCGTCATTGTAATTTTATTTCTGTAACCTTGACACGGTTGTGTCTGAATAGATGAAGTACCATGACTCCGCAGTCATAGACATTTACTGCCCAATGGAAACATCCAGACAGCAAAAATACATCATTAATTATATTAAATTATGTGTAATTTTACTAATGCCTTTTTCGTTTATTATTTTAAACTATAAAAATTAGTACACAACCCCAAAATATGGCGCGAAATAAAAATTATGTCTTGGTCTTTCTGCTGCTTGCCCTGATGACGGCACTAAATTCTCCTGAGGTCATTCATTTCCGTTTTGATTCAGAAGAATAAATATACAAATATGTGGTGGAGACTTACCCGAACTACTTAATATGAATGGTGAAAGTTCATGAAACTTTGTCACCGAAAAGCAACAGAGGCAAGAATATTTCAGCAACAACAAACAAACAAAAAATCCCTTGCAATGACGTATATTGGGAAGAAATGCGCGTTGCTTCAACAAGTGCCCCACTTAGTTCCCTGACGGAACACGCCAAGAAAAGATTGCAACTTTGGTGGGACAGATGGGAACATGGAGTCATCGATAAGGCGATTCTCTAATTAAGGAATTATCTGGATTTTTTTAAGATGTAATAAAACAAAAACGTGCTGCAAATGATTCTTACTTTCGTGCACAAATAAGTTTGCTTGTATAAAAAAAATATAAAATGTCATTGAATCATCGATGTTTACCACTTTCGCACCCGTGGCGCTCTCTAACAGCACTGCATACGAATTTTATGTAATTAAATTTGCACACCTGTAGTGTTTATTTCAGCATAGCTGTCACGGGATTTACTCCCCTTGCTCTGCAGTGATGGTCCAATAGTGGCCAAACTTCAGAGTATCTGCCGAGGATCTTGAAAGGTGTCTACTTTTCGCTCAAGATTACTCTTGGCAGAGATGTGAATTGAAGAATAGTGCTTCAGTTCTAGGGAGCCTCATAGGAATTTAAAGAAATCAATTACCACGGCTGATAGTATCCAGGCCGTGTAAACTTTTTATCTTTCCTGACCTTCTATGAGTAAGGATTTTGCTCGTTTCGATGAGCCCCCAACTGATTTAACTCAGTAAAATATTACTTTCATAGCTCTTTTATAAGTATTTAAATGACTAAGACATATGGGTGCAGCTCACTCAAAAATTATTAAATCAACTATAAATTTGTATATTTACAGATAACAAAATTAAATAGTCAATTATCGTTAACAATTGTAAAATCAATAAAGGTGGGGTGAATTATATATTCTTTAAAATTTCATCAGGAGGGATGATCTGGATAGCGTGCTTTCTGTTAAAAAATTAAAACAGAGTTCCTCTGGCAGCTTTAAGTGTGCACTTAGCTGCCACTAAGATGTCGGTTGGTTTCTGCTCCAGCCGATGCTTGTTCTTTGCAGGTTATGGACTGGTTCACTCGTCACTGGTGAAGTCTGGTGGCCGCAATACATCCTTCGTAGTATCGTGCGGTAATTGCGAAGATGGTCCAGTGTCTGTTTAGACCTGTGTGCTGTAGGTGTCTAGCTTTGGCTGAAGGCCACTTATACCACACACTTCATACACACTAGTACCACCAATTGGTACCACCGACTAGTATCATGAAATAAGAGAGAAACAAATACCCTCCTGAGTATTGGGTTTCCTGACACAAAATCAGGTGTTCCCCATTTTCATTCCACCATCCCATCTGCCTCAGAACATTACCCTATCTGGGCATTAATGTTAATCCCAGTGAGCGGAAAACATCCATTGCATTTATATTGAACATATTTACATTTACATATGCACTGATTGAAAAGGTTAATATAATAAGTATGTACATCTGTTCTGTCATCATCAACTCCCTACTCCATATGGAACTTGGGACTACCCATGCTTTTGGTTCTCTATGAGAAACCTGCATAAAGCAGTCACCAGCTCTTGCAGTGATGGTTCATGAAACCATTATTCTATATGTTGAGATTGCCAGCCTCGTATGACTCGGACATCCAATAGCAATTTTCACATATTAATAAATGCAAAATATAGAATTATAAAATGTACAACACACCCTAAAATCTCTTTTGGGAATACCGAATCTGGCTCAGAGAAATAGTTAAGGCCATTTGTTGAAGATGCCTCTTACACGTAGAAGGGGTATTACTTTGCAAATAGAATCTCACTATGACTTAGTGTTCATGTTCATAGGATTCCAGGCTTTCCGTATTAATGAAATTAGTGTTTTTCCTGGGATACAAGTCCACAAGATGCTTTAACACGCTCTCCAGTCCTTTAAAGTGGAATCCTGATTCTATTCTTTACTCTGGCTTGTCTGGCAATCTTTTCGATGAGTTAAACTTCGCAGTGCCTCAAACTCACAAGGCGCTAAATTATAAGGCAACATTCGGCCCACATACAGGCTCCAAACAAAAATGTCCCAAGCCAATAGCATGCAAGAGCGTGCATATGTCCGCTTTTATCACGAAAAATGCCTACATAACAATCGTGAAAATAAATGTGTTGTTTACAATAGCCATATATGATATGCCAGCTTCCGTCTATTATCGATCATGTTTGCACTCACGACTTCAAAATGTATCACAGGTAATCTCTTTCAAGATGGATAATTATTCTTCCGATAGTCTTGTCCGGAAACGATTATCTCATTTACCCGGTCTAGTCAACATTACAACCTGGTCAGACGGAACTATTACCAGGTACTTATTTACTTAGTCTTTCCTCTTCTACCGTGAGGTGTAGAGGTTTGGATGAGAGAGCGCCATACTATCCTATCGGCTGTCTTCTTCCTGGCATGGTTCCATTCTAGTCCTCGGTCCTTCAAAGATTGTCTAATGTGACGTAGAATGGAAACATTGATACAGTAATCTGACAGCTTTTGCTTTCCCATTTAGTGTCTATCATTGGCTAAGCCAAACCACGCAAATTTCTGTTTGTATGACTTACCTTTGAATCCACGCCCTTTTTATGGGAACATAACAACAGAGTTGTTTACCAATTTTTCGCAACCTGCAAGTCTTAACAGGGGAGCAAATCTCGTTTGTTTACCTGAGTTTCTCACGCGAGCTGATTTGCCAATTATCGGTCATTAGACAGATGCGCGTGGAAATAACGGACTGTTTGAAGAGATACAGGGGCGCTAATATTTTCCCGACCACCTTTGATGTTCGTAAGTTGCAGGGGGAGGTAAAAGTGTGATCTGCGAAAGGGGACGTAATCTAAGAGAGGCCCGTGCACGGCCAAGTGTTCTGATGTCGGTCAGCATCGCTGAGTAGAATGAACGAACAAACCTTTGATCCGGGAAACGCAGTTTCCTGATTTCTCTGCTATACAGAAGGTGTGAATTGTAACGTCCTCTGGTGATAGTAGCACCATGATGTGTATATATACCGCGCTCTCTCAAATTCAGGTATTAGAGTCGCTCAGAAATTCTTGGATAATCTAAACACGCCAGACTAGAACCATTCTTCGCTAAATGTGTTAAATTGTCTCGTGGGGATTTTCATTTTCTGATTTGCCGTAATAGAAATTGTGATTAAGTGTTAAAATGTGTTAAGTTTACCATTTTGATTCACTGTAATTCCTTAGCGTTTAAAACTAGTGAAATAACATAACGCGTAGATTTTTTCTTGCCATTCGTTCAGTGTAATGTAAATTCCATCAGCACACTTTTTCAACAAGAAGATACGGTCTAGCTGACTGAGATTATTACGAGTGACAAAATAGAATTCGCATTATATTTCACTGTGTGAAATTATATGTGACTAGTGTTAATGTCATGTGACAAAACAATAGACGCCGACAAATAGCTAGTAGTGACAGGCGATTTTTGTTAAAGTGCGCGTATGGATAAATTAAATAATAATTGACTTTGTGCGCCATTCATTTCTCGCGGGCAATAACGGGGGAGGGCGCATACCTTTTTTCCCGACATGCCATAGCGGAAAACTTACGGGTGGATAGGATAGTAGCAGTTTCTCATAAATGTTCTTTTCTTCCTAATATAGCACCTGATCAAAACCAGCGGCCAGAGGTCTTACCATCTTATCAGTACCATTATTATTATTTTGGGTCTTCGATTTTTGGACCTGTTCGGTCCTCTTTCTTCATTCAGTGAAGGATTAATGGTGTCTTCTTCGTGGCTACAAGTCCCCAGTTCCTTCGTGAACCGGTTGGGCCCAAGAGACCAATAAACATTAAGATTAAATCGTAACTGGACTTACCTTACCCAGAATTATTTATTCAATTTTTCCAGCCCACTGGGCATACGAAAGAACATATATTCCTGACAGTTGACAGCCGTAGCAACGGAGTGATCCAGAAAACTACGCTGTTTCAAAATCGGCACTCACCCTAGAGCCAGCCGATAGGATTTATCATCACCATCAGTTTTACATATTGTAACATTTGTCTTAGCAACCAGATGCTTAGCAATACGGGAATTACTTTTCTCCTTTTGCAACTGTGAACGTCCAGAGCACGTCTTGCTTCAGTAACTATTCGCGGTGACACTTGTTTCTTCCAGGGAAAATTAAACCACCAAATTTGGCGTCCACCTTGTAATTATTATTCGATATATAGGCTGGACTGGGGCCATATTTGGGCAACCCACCTGACAGTATAGGTTCAGGAACTATTGTAATTTTTACAAGGGATTCAACACCACGAGTGGGTAAGCGAGATTGTTTGTGGCCACGTATGAGAGTGAGAGAGAAAGAGAGGGAATATTTTCCTTTTGTTACAATCAGTGTACTAACTTCCTTTTTTTTATTTCGTTAACCTTGAGTACTTTACTGAGTAGTAATTTAGTGGGGAACTTGTTCTTCATAGTCTATTCTGTAACCTAGTGCTTATCTTTGACCTTTGGGTTATTAACTTATTTTGGGATCTTTTCTCAACAAGGGGAGGGCACTTATTCGGTTATTTTCATATGTCTGTAAACATGATTTTATTGATTTCTCTATATGTTTGATGTTGTAAAAAGTTTAATGATAATAAACAACAAAAATAACTTAAACTGTGTGTTGGTCAGACCCATACCCAATTAACCATAGTTTTTCACGTTTTGTGTGTCTTGTTGTCACATAATTGTGTGTGGGTGTGTTTAGTTAAACTTATCGTTCTAGAGATAAGGGGTTGAAAGATTGTCTTACACTAAAATATAGTCGTATAGATAGGCTGGACTAGAGAAACTATTCAGTCCAGAGACAGATCTTCTCCTTAACTATTCACTCGTGAAATCTATTTCTTACACCTTTATTCTCACATATTTACCAATATCCCCTCTGCTCAGACGGGACTATAACTATCTTCAAACTTATCTAAAAAATTACGACATCTAATGTTGTCTTCCTAGCAGACTCTGGGTCGTCCTGGAGGTCTGGATTTCTGGCTCTTAGTTTCCCATGCTTGTCGTGGTAGCCGATTTTCTCCCATTCTGCAGACATGGCCAAACCATCTTAGTTGGGACTGTACTACTTGAGTCTGCAGGGGTTTGATTTTTAGGCCTTGACGTATCGTCTGGTTGCGGACCATGTCTCTTCTTGTTACTTCAATCGTCTTCCTCAGATACCTCATTTCTGAGGTTTTGATCTAGCTTATGTGGGTTGTAGTCATTGACCGTGACTCGCATCCATACGTCAAGACTGGGACATAGTTGGAGCAGTATACAGCCATCTTCGTCTTCTTGCCAACTTCTCCTTTGCTAAGGAATCCTCGATTTATGGCCTGAAAAAGTCTCCCAGCTGCTGCTCTTCGGGTAGCCAACTCTTCTTTGATGCATCCTTTCTGGTCTATGACAGCTCCGAGGTATTTAAAGTGGTTGACCTGCTCTAGGACCTGTTCTCCCAGCTTAATCTGATGCCTTCTTTCTTCTCGTGATATCACCATGGTTTTTGCTTTAAGACTGCTGATGAGCATCCCTCTCTTCTCCAGCTCTTCCTTCCAGACATGCAGGTTGGATTGAAGATGTACCTCTGATTTAGCAATCAGTGCAACATCATCAGCAAATGCCAGCTCTGAAATACAGATCTGTCTCATTTTCCAGTACCCCACCGAAAGCTTTCTTGTCCTCTCCCCACATGCCTTGATGACATCGTCCATGAGGAGTATAAAAAGATAAGGTGACAAGATATTACCTTGTCTTACACCAGTGGTGATCCTGAACTCTTCTGACTTATGGTTTGCCGTCCTCACATAATTTCTGCAAGTCTCGTAGAAGCTCTGTATAGCATGAATCAAAGGTGCTGGAATGTTCTTCCTTGCCAAACAGTTCCAAAGTTTGCTCCAAGGCACCTTGTCAAACGCCCTTTCCAGACCTAAGAAACAAAAATGCACTTCACGTGTATGCTCAAGGGCCTTTTCACGCAGCTGTCTGAGTGTGAAGATTAGGTCTTGAGTTCTTCAGTTTGCTCGGAAGCCACATTGGACCTCATCCATTTGTGGCTCAGCTAGGCTTCTGAGTCTCTGCCTTGGATTCTAGAGTAGATTTTACCAGGAACACTGAGAAGGAACATGTCTCTTTGATTTCCCCATTGTCGGTTATCACCCTTTTTGAAAATTACCAGTTGATACGACAATTGACTGTGGTCATCCCACGGTTGTTTACTTATTAATCGGCCGCAGGAAAACGTGTCACACATTAGTAAACCACACTTCTCTCTACCGATCCTAGGTGTCAATATGGGTTCAAACGAAATGGATTGATTACCCTAATCAGCAAAATATGGTCGCTGAAGTCCCGACATAATAATTGAGGGAAGGGAATGTAAACAACGAATCGAAAATAACAAATACTGTCAGAGATGGGAAAAACTAAAGTGAAGAGCACAGAATGAATTACAAGATGGCACCGGTAAATGTGACTTTCGAAGTTATTCTGTCAAACAGACTCACAGACAGATAGACAAACATGTGTCCAGAAATATAAATTTTGAGAAACAATTATAACAAATTAGTGATTGAACCTTCTAAATGTCTTATCCGTAACGTTAGATCGAATCTTTTCTCACCAAATCTGCAATTTTTTTTCCATGACGCATTCCGGCTGGAGAACTAATTGCGCGCCTGTTGAAACAACGGGTATATCTTGCCAGTATACTTCATTTGCGAAGGATTTCTTTTAAAGAAATAGTCCTACCTCTGTTGCTTTTCGGTGACAAAATTTCTGGAATTTTTTTCCCAATTTATATTCAGCATTTCCGGTAAGTATGATTAAGTGTCTCCATCATTATATATATATATATATATATATATATATATATATATATATATATATATATATATATATATATATATATATATATATATATATATATATATATATATATATATATATATATATATATATATATATATATATATATATATATATATATATATATATATATATATATATATATATATATATATATATATATATATATATATATATATCGCAAGTGAATCCTCATTGCTCGTCACAGATGAAGCTTCTATGCTTTCGTGCCACTCTGTTTCTGTGTTTGCGTACTTGTGAAGCAAAATATAAATGAATAAAATTACAAAGGGTGAGTTAGTACCATCATCAGGGCATACAGCAGATATAGCACAACGTAATTATTTCCCGCCATATTTTGGCGGATGACTTACTCTTACTAATAACTGATCATCCACATTAATGTTCTATGCAATCGAATGTATGGAACATTTATGTTTTTAGTGCAAGTAATAACAATAATAACATTAGTTCGGGTTTTTGTTGTTGTTGCCTTTATTGTTTTCTAAATGGCTTCTCCCGCTCTCAACTTTTCTGGCAATACCGCTTGGTTAATCCATACTTCGCCGTCCCCTAATCGTTTGTCTAACATGGAACTGACGTATTCAGTTGACTCATATCCAGAATGATACGAGGTCGGCGAGCAGTCTTTCAAGCACTACCGGGAGATAACTTAGTGACGAAGGGGGAAAATAACATAAAAAACTAAGCTAGAGACATATCGGATTAGCCATCTTCCACCAGGATTTAAAGCACGATATCTTTTGGATTAAAGGTATTTCTTCCGAGTTCCCAGTGACAGGAAGCACCATCTTCTCTGTGAAGATTTCTTCCGAGTTCCCAGTGACAGGAAGCACCATCTTCTCTGTGAAGTAAAGCTAACATTCAGTAAAATAAAACAGTTTGAGTTGTCCACCGCTGGTCAATGAATGTACAGGAAGTAGATTTTTCTGTAGACATAAAAGTTACATCATCATCATTTTCGTTTGCACTCCTTACGGAGCATGGAGCCACCACGGGTGCTGGTTTCCTTGTAGGAAGGCTGCACCACGTTTTCACATACTCTTGGAGCAATGGCTTATGTGGTAATTTGTTTTACGTGACGAGGTTATCAGGCCCATGCACAACATCATATTAGTCGTCTTGTACGACATGCTTGAAGGAACAATAGTCCTATTCTTTCTTCAGAGACCCCCGGGAACTATTCGGGGCTAAGTTACGTATAGGCTAGACTTATTCCAAACTGTTTGAAACTGTAGCGTGATGAAACAAATGCCTTACCATTTATTGTATATGGAAATATATCGTCAAATCAAACGCCGCGAAGCTCGCTTGATGACGAACCGGCTTTTATAATGGCGATTTGCAGAGGAAAGAAAGATGTTAGTATACAATGGATTCGTGTGTCGTACACGTGAATGGAGCGACAGAAAGTAATGACAGTGATTTCGTTTTTTGAGGGATAAGATCAGCTATATTCATTTCAAGGAAATAGTTGTTGTGTGCATTACTTTTGGAGAAAATTGAAGGTAAAGGCGCCAGCATGATGAAATTTCTATGTCAATCGACTTCGGAAATTAATAATAAATCGAAGACAAAACCAATTAAGGACAACCATATATATATATATATATATATATATATATATATATATATATATATATATTATATATATATATATATATATATATATATATATATATATATATATATATATATATATATATATATATATATATATATATATATATATATATATATATATATATATATATATATATATATATATATATATATATATATATATATAATATATATATATATATATATATATAATATATATATATATATATATATATATATATATATATATATATATATATATATATATATATAGAATATATATATCATATATATAGCATATATATATCATATATATAGAATATATATATATATATATATATATATATAATATATATATATAATATATATATATATATCATATATATATATATATATATATAATATATATATAATATATATATATATATATATATATATAATATATATATATATTATATATATATATATATATATATATATATATATATATATATATATATATATATATATATATATATATATATATATATATATATATATATATATTATATATATATATATATATATATATATATATATATATATATATATATATATATATATATAAGAAAAGAAATGGAGACAAAAGGCATCCGTGTCGCACTCCTGTTCTTATGTCAACCGGTTCTGTAAGCTGTCCTTCATGAAGAACTCACCACTACAAGATGTAGAATCGTACACATATCTTGGCAGTAATATAGACAAAGTTGGAGGGACAGACAGTGATATCAGAATAAGAATACAAAAAGCAAGAGGAGCTTTCGTTGCATTGGGAAATATATGGAGATCAAGAGAAATCAAGTCCAACTCGAAAATAAGAATCTTCAACTCAAATATGAAGTCAGTACTATTATATGACTCTGATACATGGAGAACAACAAAGACAACAACCAAAAAGCTACAGACTTTCATAAATGGGCGCTTGCGTAGAATAGAAGGATTTAAATGGTATGATAAGGTTACTAACGTGGAATTGATGACAAGAACCAGACAAGTGCCAGTGGAACAAGAGATGAGAAGAAGACGATGGCGATGGATAGGACACACACTGAGGAAACCTGTTGATAGCATTACAAGGCAGTCCTTGTTCTGGAACCCCCCGGGCAAGAGAGGCACAGGTAGACCAAGAAGCACATGGAGAAGAGAGCTGGAAACAGAGGTGAAAATGATGAGGAGAACGTGGAAGGAACTTGAGATGATGGCACATGACAGGAGGACTTTGTGTTTGTTGAAGGCCTATGATCATTTGGGAGTGGAGGGTTATGATGATGATATATATAGATGAAGCTAACGATCGAAGACATGAATGACAGTGATCCATACTCTGGTTGAACAGAACGAGCACATTTTATGGACCATGCTGAGCACAGATTCCCCATATCAGCAAGAAAAACGAAAATTAAGACTGCAGTTTGCACTGTACCCTCTTATACGTCCGCGCTCAGCCTATAAAAGCAAGATGAGCAAAATAAAATCATAAGATAGACAGACTGCTGGAGATTGAGATAGCAGCGTGCCTGGAAAGCTTATTTCTTAATCTGCGTGCTGGGCAGTTCAAATCATCACCAATTACTCACTCCAGTTTGAACTTCTGAACCATTCTTAGAGGGGTATGTAAGTTTATATATATATATATATATATATATATATATATATATATATATATATATATATATATATATATATATATATATATATATATATATATATATATATATATATATATATATATATATATATATATATATATATATATATATATATATATATATATATATATATATATATAACGAATGATGCAAATTTACGTCATGATATTCTGTGTTCGAATGCTGTGTTCCACAATCCCTTGTGCAGCATTACACAAAAAACCCCAATTGAAAACCACATTTCTGGTGACGTATTCTCGCCCGGACGTAAATTTCACTGCACAGAGTCTTTATAAACACCCTGTATATATATATATATATATATATATATATATATATATATATATATATATATATATATATATATATATATATATATATATATATATATATATATATATATATATATATATATATATATATATATATATAATAATAATAATAGCCCCTTCAGTCATAACTGACTATGGGAATGCGCCCCTGAGGTGACAGCCCTCAGCTGATTATTTTCCTGATGCTCCTTTCGACGTTTTCTCCTCTCTTCGGCTATATATATATATTGTAAATAAATTCCATTTTATTTCAGGTTAGAAAAGTTTAATGGATTGCCGGAATGGAAACTCAGGAGTGTTCAAAAGCTTATCATCAATAAGAATACTTTTATAGATGACTGCAAGCTACTATAACTGTAGAAGGCGACTGCAGCATCATGATTTGCACTAACAGGGTATTTTATTTATTTATGAAAATGTATTACAGTTAGACACCTGTCATGCCTTTGTTATACTGCCAATAGAACAGATCCATGTATCATACATATACGTGCATACTCTGAACACTTTCACTCAATGACACGTAGACTTGTGGGCCATTACGATCAAAGGTTAGCCACATGTCACACTTTGTTCCAGGTTACTGTTTTGGTTTGGAACAGCAGGATCTCGAACTGAAATCCACTCGTGACTCACTTCAACAATAAGGAGCACCTCGGTGTGATTCTGTTCATGTACTAGGCACCATCAGGTGTTGGTTAGCCTAGTGCAGAGTCAATAACCAACTGCTGTGAATATTACTTGTGTAGACCAGAAGAGCTGTACTAGAACACTGAAGCTGAGTAAAACATATGTGAATATTCACCAACCCTTTTGAGCGGTCAAAAGAATAATCAAAAGAAAAATATAAGTGTGATGATGATAAACTGTTTTAAGTCAAGATTCAAGACACGTGAAATTTTAGTTTTAAAGGAAATTTGAAGGAACATTCTGTTTATTTTGAAGATTGCAACAAGGACATTTTGTCTAAGTAATAATTACAACTCAACTTTTGAATAATTGTGAAATTAATCTTTTATTCATTCAATTTCATCATTCCTAATTGCACAAGAAGAAAACCAAAGGAAGATGTACGTAATAAATGATTCAGTAATTGTATTCATCTGACTTATCAATTTTATATTGTTGCATTTTGAGTTTTCTTGAATTGTTGATTATCATAGGTTAGTTACATAGCAAAGGTTGCATCTTAGGCTCTAACTTTAATCTGATTACTATCTGAAGTAGAGACATTCAAAGCCGTGACTATCCTGTGATACCAGTGCTCTTTTCTGACACTGGGACTATACTCTTTCCAGAGAGAATGCTTTTCTGTTCCTTCAGTAACTACTACAGACAATTATACTCCTAAAAACCTTTCGCTACAGAAACTTTAAACCAGACTTGATTTTATCAAAGTAGATTTTTACAGAGCTTCAGATTTCTAAAGTAGATCACCACAGCTCCTATGTTACCTACCGCTGTTATACACTATATGATATTCTGTGACAGAACATTCACACGCATCATACCCCCCTCCCCACACACACACACTCGGACAAATCCTTCTATATCTACAAGAACGTGCTCTGCTAAGTTTTTCTTTCTTGTCTTTATTTTATGTTTTTGACTTCACCGAATACATCAATCAAATCAATACTTTTATTTCAAGTTACCAACAAACAGTTTGTATCATGGAACGTCATGTTTGTGGTTAGATCTAAAAGATATCCTGATGAATCTAATACTGGGCGCGCTGACAAAAAACGTTTCCCTACGAAGCTAATACTAGTATTACTGTGTCAACAAACAATTTTAACAAAATATGTTTGTACGTTCACAGTTCTGATTACATAAAAGATATGAGGGAATGATAGGAATCATAAAATGTATTCCTTTTGACTGTTACAACAAAACAATATTTTCGGCGAACAATCTTTAATGACGCAGCATTTGTATGTGCCAACAGTGTAGCAGTTTATTTTGTTATATAGAATAACAGCTGAACACACTAAATGTCGAGACATTCATGAACACAGCGTATCCACGGTATCCTACCTAGCGAAGTCGCCATGGCGATTAAGGAGGGCTGCGTATACTATTAACAACTTCATCATGCTATATAAATTGCTACTTACACAAAGTCGTCAACTTTAGTATGTCCCTGTTCTGCGCCGGGCTCTCTTTAGTGTTGAAGGTCGTGGGCAGATAAGGTTATGAGCATTCATAATAGAGTGATAGAGAAAAAACGACAGGTACAGAGACAGAAAGACAGTCAAATAGGAGGTTGCAGATAGAACAGATAGGCAGACAGGAGAACGGAGGGAAGGACGGTCATGCGGACATACAAACAGATAGATAGACAAACAGGCGTTAACAAATTTAAATTTTGCGTCAAAAACATGACGAATTACTTATTTTTAATAACTAGCTATCCAATCTTGCTCAATACAATCGAATGTATGTGTGACGTGCAATGGAAAAAGCGTCTACAGTAATCTGACAGCTTATTGCAACCTAATAGCTGCCCTCTGATTTGCTAGCTAAAAACCTGCATTATACTGTCTGTCTTCTCTTACACAGCTACTCTTTTCTCCTTCCGCTTTTTAAGGAGCCACTACTGCAGCTGTCACACTATTTGTTTTTTTTTTGCAGAAACTGTATCAAATCATTTACGTACTCTTGAAGTGGGGATTTCTGTATCAATTTATTTTATATATTGAGGTTGCCAGACCCATGTATCACGAAATACATTCGTTCTTTTTTTTTTCTAGTCTTCACTTCTCTCCGGCATTCCCTGTACGTGCTCATTCTTCCAGTATTCTTTGTTTTCGCTTTCATCGTTCAAGATTTTCTTATCACATCTTCTCACACCTCTCACCCACCCCTCTCTCCTGGTTATTTTCTCCTTTGTTATCAGCAACGTGTAACGATGGAGCCACATTGACTTTTCGCTTATCGCCAGCTCCAGGCGGAGTAAGAGTCTACACTGAGCGAGATTCCTATTGCTAACCCAAACGTTTTGTCTGGGAAGATACACGAAACTATGTTGTCTCATGATAAGGTGCTAGTCTGCAAACATGACGAGCCCAAATACACGGCATATCTCACTGGGATGTAGGAAACGACAATCTTGTTGAAGTTTAAGACACGGACAGTGATGTAATACTTCCAGCAGATGGACTTTGTTGTGATAAACAATCACAAGAAAATAACATATTAGAGAAGATTACATTGTTAGATCTGTGAATTAGTGAGCCTGTAAACATGACAAATACAAGACCTTATATGGTAACGGAGTTTGAAAATCACACGTTATCTTATACTGACATGTAGCAATGTTCTACATGAGAGGATGGTAGTGGGGGATAGACTCCTACCATAATGAGACATTTGCAATAGGTTTGGCATTTGAGATGCTAAAATAGAATGCTCTTGATTTGACTTCTCCTCAAAGTAGCAACCTGGGTGCGTAGGCGGAAAATTTCGTTTATATGCTCCAGCGTAGTAAGACTACTTTACTGACTACCAATTCTTTCGAGAAGAAATCATAGACAGCCTGGAACACGGAACATTAGGACCCAAATAAAGGATAGGCCATAGGACTGGATGTGAATTCTAAGATTAGAAGAGAGTAGCTCCAGAGACATCACTTTGCACCTTAAGTTCTAGGATCCAATTTCAAGTGCTTTAAGTTAGACACCTAACTCACCTGAAAGAAACGGCAACTTAAATTAGTTGCCCGACAATATTCGGACGTTTCCTGTGCAAAACGTTTGTGTCTGCCCGAAAAAAACTAGGGGTAAGTTGTAATTTGTACATTTTATCATGTTATATTTGCATTTTAACATGTATAATTTGCTTGTAGACGTACATTGGCATGTGCGACTGACAACCTCATTACAGCAAGTAACTTGACACATGAACCACCACTCTAAGAGCTGGTGACTGCTTCGAGCGTGTTTCCTCACAAAAAACCAACAGCAGAGGTGACCACAGGCTCCATAGAGAGCAGGGAAGCGGATGATGATATATTGGTGTACTTATTTATTATACAGACACTTTACTAAATTTCACATTATATATATATATATATATATATATATATATATATATATATATATATATATATATATATATATATATATATATATATATATATATATATATATATATATATATATATATATATGTGACAGCGCCATCTTGAGATCTGTCGTTCTCGGCGCTGGCCCCATTTGGGCAGTCATGTTGTCTATGTGGTTTAGTGCCTTTTGATCACGTTATCTTCAAGCAGATTTATTACAAGGCCATAATAAGCCTACATATTAGTAGTGTTTTTGCTCTAGTTGTGTATATCTGTGTTTTCATGCATTCTGGAGCAATAATCGCGTGTGTTATCTGTGTGGCGCAGATTAATGCGCGTAAGCGCGCAGTAAATTGAGTGGTTAGGCCAGGGCCTATAAAAGGGGTAGCAAGTGGCGAAACTGGGATTGTTGAGACAGCCGCCCAGTAAGAACAGACGAAGAAGACACACAAGAGCCAAGCTGTAAATGCCTTGAGCACGTGAGTTAATTTAAATTAGCATTAGTTTTCTAGGATTCTGAAATTATATCGATGTGGCTATTTTAATGTTTAATGGAATAAATAGATAGATAGATAGATGTGAAAGTTTAAGAGCGATTATTTCATTCTTCAGAAAGGCAGACATAGTGTGAGGCTATTTTACTGCGAAATTTAGATAAGATTAACAATCGCAAGATAGCAACCTCGTGGTGATAAAAGGCGGTGATAGCGAGTCTGATTAAACACGCTCCACGTGTTAAACCTATAATATGTTATGCCGAGCGACACGCGGTGTATTTAGTTCCAGTTTTTGGTTAAAGCCAAGAATATTATTCTTTAATGTAAGAGTAATTTTATTTTATCCTTTAATGTAAAAGTAATTAAGTGTATTTCACGATTATTGATTATTCTACTGTTTATCTTTAGTGGTTACTTAGAAGGGAGAATAGTCATTTAGATTTCTGGTGCGTAAGGCAAGTTGAGACAGGTGTTTCTCTGTTTGCTCCCGGTGGAGCATGGAAACACCAATGCGGCTGGTGTCCACCACAAGTCAACAGAAGCATTTTTATGCTGTTACAGTGGTTGTTCCTGTAATAATGTGTTTCATGTGATGAGTTCCCAATCTCGTCAGGGGTCACATATGACACGTTTGTGGCCAGGCGCACCAGTCGTCACTTACGACATGTTCAGAGTGCGGGAACGAGTATTGATGTGGGTTGGTTGAGAGGTAGTAGTTAATTCTCATTATTGAGATTATTTGTTGTACATGTATTGAAGAATATTATTTTATGTCCAGTTGGTTATTATTGTTAGTTGAACATGGTTTGTGAGAGCACGTGGGCGTACTTAGAGTTGTATATTTCTCTCCTCCGCTCCTGAGGGAGCATGGGGCCACCGGTGTGGTTTGCCTCAGCATGAAGCATTCAGATGCTCTTGCAGTAGTGGTTTCGGTAGCAACCTATGTTACCCGGTGCGATTGCCAGCCTCATGCACAACACCATACTAGTCGCATTGGGCGACACGCATGAGTGTGTGAGATAGTTGATGATGTCAGGTGGGAGCATGTTTTCTGTATGGTAAGTGTTATTATCCATGCTATTGATGTTCACTTAGACGTTGTTTTATTTATTATTTTTCAGACAGTCTATGAACACTGACTGGGTGTTTGTTGGATTGTTTGTTTGGTGTTCGGTAGAATTAAATGTTGATCTGCTTAAGGCTTTGGGTTGCTTGAATAGTTAAGTCTGCTGCTGAGAGGGTTGCAAGCAACCAATAATTGCAACCCCTGTCAAACGATCCTTTATAAATTTTCTTGGTGCACGGGTCTTGGGTGTGAGGTACCCCTAGCGCCCCTGTCACAAGTGGCGTCGTCGGCAGGATTGACAGACAGCACGCAGTGAAGCAACTCTTCAGCAATCAGAGCAGCAACAGCCGAAACAGTAGAACACCCAGTTCAGTGCAAGGCGAGGGACGGGATCATCCAGTTTGTCAAGATTTCGAGTCAACTCTACTAGCAACAAGATGGCGGCACGCAACACACGCGCTGCTAGTAGAACTGATAACGAAGATGTGGCTGAGGTGGATGACCCTGTGGTAGGGCTGGATCGTCAACAAGAACGAGTGCAGTACATCGTGGTACCTACTCACAAGAGAGTGCGGTGCTTTGGGGAGCGCACGGGTCCTACGGCCGAGGAATATGTCAGAGAGGTGAGAGCTGCCTGGAGAGTAGGGATGATGAGTAAAGAGGACCAGGCAGATGTTATTCTTGACAGTGTGACCCCAAGTGTCCGCAGGGAGCTGAGGATTCAGGCTGATGATGATGACCCAGAATCGATGCTACATTCCATTCTTAGGGTGTATGGGGAGCGTCGGAGCATCCCAGAAGTAATGGCCGCGTTCTACTCTACCCGGCAAGGTGCAAGGGAGTCTCTTTGGGAATTCTCCCATCGCATTCACGAGGTGTTTGAAAGTGTGGTAAGGGCACAAACGCAGAATAACGTCACTCCTTTGGAGCAATCCTTTCTTCGTGACCAGTTTACTGCTTGCCTGGGAGATGATCTACTAAGAAAGCTTGCAAAGGAAATGATCATCAAGGAGCCTACAGCATCGTTCACGTCGGTGAGGGACTATGCCCTACGGTTTTTGGAGACTGAGCCCACTTCTGGGGCTGGTGTTGCCAGTGTCGAAGCAGCTTCGTGGGCTGGTGTTGCCAGTGTTGAAGTGGCAAGAACAGAGACTGTGTCAGATACGCATGCATTAAACGCAGAAGTAGAGCGGCTGAGAGCACAGGTGGCTCAATTAGAGGCTAAAATTGATGCGATGTCTCAGGAGCAGGGGAGACGTACCAGGACAGTTCGTTGTTTTAGATGCAGAGAACTAGGCCACGTACAGAATCGATGTCCACAGGCGTGAAACTAGACCCCTCTGCGGCTGGGAGTCAGGTTACAGAAGGGGAGCAGAATGGCTCAAAGATAAAGAGGGTTGGTGGTCGACCGGAGTGTGAGGCGCTTATTGCAGGGAAGAAAGTCAAAGGCGGCCAGGGATGTAAGGGTAGCAGGAAGCGACCCAGGGCACCAAGGAAGCCTAGGAAAATAAGATGCTTCAACTGTGGAGACCTTTCGAACCACATGGCAGCCAAGTGTCCCCAGGGCCCGCTTCCTAAGCGATGTTTCCATTGTAGGTCCCCGGACCATTTGATATCGGTTTGCCCATCAAAGAGCGCCCTCTCTAAGCGTACCAACACATCTACATTGCCGTCACAGTGCAAGCCAAGAGATGGCCGTGGCAACTGTCACCATAAGGGCGCCAGGAAAAGTGGTCGGCATTTAGAGGAGGAGACTCATCTAAAACTCGTTGAAGGACACGTTTCCAGGCTACGAGGGGCGCACGTAAGAGCAGAGCCACCGTTGCAGAGTTTTGCAGCAGTCCGGAAAGAGAGATGTGACAAGCTGTCATGTTCTACTCCACTACAGGTCGGAGAATTGGTGAAGAAGAGAATGCACGACGCTGAGAGATCCGAGATTCGTGATGTGTGATCAGAAGAGGAGTACATTGTTATTCGGGCTCCCACAATGACAGGAGGTCCGTATGTCATCCAGCGAACAGACAGAGCGAGTCCGGGCATTAGAGTCACTGGCAACGAACTCAGACGTAGTGAAGACAAAGATGATTCACCAGACTTGATAGATACGACACTAGGCCTACCTGAAGCACCAGCTTTGCCAGAGGAGACAGACCCTAGGGAGGACGAAAATGATTTAACGCCCGAACCAGGCTGGTATGCCCTGCAGCCGATAGAAGGTCCTGCCCCGAGACGTTCTGAGAGAATACGACTGAAGCGCATAGCTTAGTGCAGTTGTCGGGACGACAACAAAATCAGGCGGGGAATATGTGACAGCGCCATCTTGAGATCTGTCGTTCTCGGCGCTGGCCCCATTTGGGCAGTCATGTTGTCTATGTGGTTTAGTGCCTTTTGATCACGTTATCTTCAAGCAGATTTATTACAAGGCCATAATAAGCCTACATATTAGTAGTGTTTTTGCTCTAGTTGTGTATATCTGTGTTTTCATGCATTCTGGAGCAATAATCGCGTGTGTTATCTGTGTGGCGCAGATTAATGCGCGTAAGCGCGCAGTAAATTGAGTGGTTAGGCCAGGGCCTATAAAAGGGGTAGCAAGTGGCGAAACTGGGATTGTTGAGACAGCCGCCCAGTAAGAACAGACGAAGAAGACACACAAGAGCCAAGCTGTAAATGCCTTGAGCACGTGAGTTAATTTAAATTAGCATTAGTTTTCTAGGATTCTGAAATTATATCGATGTGGCTATTTTAATGTTTAATGGAATAAAATAGATAGATAGATAGATGTGAAAGTTTAAGAGCGATTATTTCATTCTTCAGAAAGGCAGACATAGTGTGAGGCTATTTCACTGCGAAATTTAGATAAGATTAACAATCGCAAGATAGCAACCTCGTGGTGATAAAAGGCGGTGATAGCGAGTCTGATTAAACACGCTCCGCGTGTTAAACCTATAATATGTTATGCCGAGCGACACGCGGTGTATTTAGTTCCAGTTTTTGGTTAAAGCCAAGAATATTATTCTTTAATGTAAGAGTAATTTTATTTTATCCTTTAATGTAAAAGTAATTAAGTGTATTTCACGATTATTGATTATTCTACTGTTTATCTTTAGTGGTTACTTAGAAGGGAGAATAGTCATTTAGATTTCTGGTGCGTAAGGCAAGTTGAGACAGGTGTTTCTCTGTTTGCTCCCGGTGGAGCATGGAAACACCAATGCGGCTGGTGTCCACCACAAGTCAACAGAAGCATTTTTATGCTGTTACAGTGGTTGTTCCTGTAATAATGTGTTTCATGTGATGAGTTCCCAATCTCGTCAGGGGTCACATATGACACGTTTGTGGCCAGGCGCACCAGTCGTCACTTACGACATGTTCAGAGTGCGGGAACGAGTATTGATGTGGGTTGGTTGAGAGGTAGTAGTTAATTCTCATTATTGAGATTATTTGTTGTACATGTATTGAAGAATATTATTTTATGTCCAGTTGGTTATTATTGTTAGTTGAACATGGTTTGTGAGAGCACGTGGGCGTACTTAGAGTTGTATATTTCTCTCCTCCGCTCCTGAGGGAGCATGGGGCCACCGGTGTGGTTTGCCTCAGCATGAAGCATTCAGATGCTCTTGCAGTAGTGGTTTCGGTAGCAACCTATGTTACCCGGTGCGATTGCCAGCCTCATGCACAACACCATACTAGTCGCATTGGGCGACACGCATGAGTGTGTGAGATAGTTGATGATGTCAGGTGGGAGCATGTTTTCTGTATGGTAAGTGTTATTATCCATGCTATTGATGTTCACTTAGACGTTTTATTTATTATTTTTCAGACAGTCTATGAACACTGACTGGGTGTTTGTTGGATTGTTTGTTTGGTGTTCGGTAGAATTAAATGTTGATCTGCTTAAGGCTTTGGGTTGCTTGAATTGTTAAGTCTGCTGCTGAGAGGGTTGCAAGCAACCAATAATTGCAACCCCTGTCAAACGATCCTTTATAAATTTTCTTGGTGCACGGGTCTTGGGTGTGAGGTACCCCTAGCGCCCCTGTCACAAGTGGCGTCGTCGGCAGGATTGACAGACAGCACGCAGTGAAGCAACTCTTCAGCAATCAGAGCAGCAACAGCCGAAACAGTAGAACACCCAGTTCAGTGCAAGGCGAGGGACGGGATCATCCAGTTTGTCAAGATTTCGAGTCAACTCTACTAGCAACAAGATGGCGGCACGCAACACACGCGCTGCTAGTAGAACTGATAACGAAGATGTGGCTGAGGTGGATGACCCTGTGGTAGGGCTAGATCGTCAACAAGAACGAGTGCAGTACATCGTGGTACCTACTCACAAGAGAGTGCGGTGCTTTGGGGAGCGCACGGGTCCTACGGCCGAGGAATATGTCAGAGAGGTGAGAGCTGCCTGGAGAGTAGGGATGATGAGTAAAGAGGACCAGGCAGATGTTATTCTTGACAGTGTGACCCCAAGTGTCCGCAGGGAGCTGAGGATTCAGGCTGATGATGATGACCCAGAATCGATGCTACATTCCATTCTTAGGGTGTATGGGGAGCGTCGGAGCATCCCAGAAGTAATGGCCGCGTTCTACTCTACCCGGCAAGGTGCAAGGGAGTCTCTTTGGGAATTCTCCCATCGCATTCACGAGGTGTTTGAAAGTGTGGTAAGGGCACAAACGCAGAATAACGTCACTCCTTTGGAGCAATCCTTTCTTCGTGACCAGTTTACTGCTTGCCTGGGAGATGATCTACTAAGAAAGCTTGCAAAGGAAATGATCATCAAGGAGCCTACAGCATCGTTCACGTCGGTGAGGGACTATGCCCTACGGTTTTTGGAGACTGAGCCCACTTCTGGGGCTGGTGTTGCCAGTGTCGAAGCAGCTTCGTGGGCTGGTGTTGCCAGTGTTGAAGTGGCAAGAACAGAGACTGTGTCAGATACGCATGCATTAAACGCAGAAGTAGAGCGGCTGAGAGCACAGGTGGCTCAATTAGAGGCTAAAATTGATGCGATGTCTCAGGAGCAGGGGAGACGTACCAGGACAGTTCGTTGTTTTAGATGCAGAGAACTAGGCCACGTACAGAATCGATGTCCACAGGCGTTAAACTAGACCCCTCTGCGGCTGGGAGTCAGGTTACAGAAGGGGAGCAGAATGGCTCAAAGATAAAGAGGGTTGGTGGTCGACCGGAGTGTGAGGCGCTTATTGCAGGGAAGAAAGTCAAAGGCGGCCAGGGATGTAAGGGTAGCAGGAGGCGACCCAGGGCACCAAGGAAGCCTAGGAAAATAAGATGCTTCAACTGTGGAGACCTTTCGAACCACATGGCAGCCAAGTGTCCCCAGGGCCCGCTTCCTAAGCGATGTTTCCATTGTAGGTCCCCGGACCATTTGATATCGGTTTGCCCATCAAAGAGCGCCCTCTCTAAGCGTACCAACACATCTACATTGCCGTCACAGTGCAAGCCAAGAGATGGCCGTGGCAACTGTCACCATAAGGGCGCCAGGAAAAGTGGTCGGCATTTAGAGGAGGAGACTCATCTAAAACTCGTTGAAGGACACGTTTCCAGGCTACGAGGGGCGCACGTAAGAGCAGAGCCACCGTTGCAGAGTTTTGCAGCAGTCCGGAAAGAGAGATGTGACAAGCTGTCGTGTTCTACTCCACTACAGGTCGGAGAATTGGTGAAGAAGAGAATGCACGACGCTGAGAGATCCGAGATTCGTGATGTGTGATCAGAAGAGGAGTACATTGTTATTCGGGCTCCCACAATGACAGGAGGTCCGTATGTCATCCAGCGAACAGACAGAGCGAGTCCGGGCATTAGAGTCACTGGCAACGAACTCAGACGTAGTGAAGACAAAGATGATTCACCAGACTTGATAGATACGACACTAGGCCTACCTGAAGCACCAGCTTTGCCAGAGGAGACAGACCCTAGGGAGGACGAAAATGATTTAACGCCCGAACCAGGCTGGTATGCCCTGCAGCCGATAGAAGGTCCTGCCCCGAGACGTTCTGAGAGAATACGACTGAAGCGCATAGCTTAGTGCAGTTGTCGGGACGACAACAAAATCAGGCGGGGAATATGTGACAGCGCCATCTTGAGATCTGTCGTTCTCGGCGCTGGCCCCATCTGGGCAGTCATGTTGTCTATGTGGTTTAGTGCCTTTTGATCACGTTATCTTCAAGCAGATTTATTACAAGGCCATAATAAGCCTACATATTAGTAGTGTTTTTGCTCTAGTTGTGTATATCTGTGTTTTCATGCATTCTGGAGCAATAATCGCGTGTGTTATCTGTGTGGCGCAGATTAATGCGCGTAAGCGCGCAGTAAATTGAGTGGTTAGGCCAGGGCCTATAAAAGGGGTAGCAAGTGGCGAAACTGGGATTGTTGAGACAGCCGCCCAGTAAGAACAGACGAAGAAGACACACAAGAGCCAAGCTGTAAATGCCCTGAGCACGTGAGTTAATTTAAATTAGCATTAGTTTTCTAGGATTCTGAAATTATATCGATGTGGCTATTTTAATGTTTAATGGAATAAATAGATAGATAGATAGATGTGAAAGTTTAAGAGCGATTATTTCATTCTTCAGAAAGGCAGACATAGTGTGAGGCTATTTCACTGCGAAATTTAGATAAGATTAACAATCGCAAGATATCAACCTCGTGGTGATAAAAGGCGGTGATAGCGAGTCTGATTAAACACGCTCCGCGTGTTAAACCTATAATATGTTATGCCGAGCGACACGCGGTGTATTTAGTTCCAGTTTTTGGTTAAAGCCAAGAATATTATTCTTTAATGTAAGAGTAATTTTATTTTATCCTTTAATGTAAAAGTAATTAAGTGTATTTCACGATTATTGATTATTCTACTGTTTATCTTTAGTGGTTACTTAGAAGGGAGAATAGTCATTTAGATTTCTGGTGCGTAAGGCAAGTTGAGACAGGTGTTTCTCTGTTTGCTCCCGGTGGAGCATGGAAACACCAATGCGGCTGGTGTCCACCACAAGTCAACAGAAGCATTTTTATGCTGTTACAGTGGTTGTTCCTGTAATAATGTGTTTCATGTGATGAGTTCCCAATCTCGTCAGGGGTCACATATGACACGTTTGTGGCCAGGCGCACCAGTCGTCACTTACGACATGTTCAGAGTGCGGGAACGAGTATTGATGTGGGTTGGTTGAGAGGTAGTAGTTAATTCTCATTATTGAGATTATTTGTTGTACATGTATTGAAGAATATTATTTTATGTCCAGTTGGTTATTATTGTTAGTTGAACATGGTTTCTGAGAGCACGTGGGCGTACTTAGAGTTGTATATTTCTCTCCTCCGCTCCTGAGGGAGCATGGGGCCACCGGTGTGGTTTGCCTCAGCATGAAGCATTCAGATGCTCTTGCAGTAGTGGTTTCGGTAGCAACCTATGTTACCCGGTGCGATTGCCAGCCTCATGCACAACACCATACTAGTCGCATTGGGCGACACGCATGAGTGTGTGAGATAGTTGATGATGTCAGGTGGGCGCATGTTTTCTGTATGGTAAGTGTTATTATCCATGCTATTGATGTTCACTTAGACGTTGTTTTATTTATTATTTTTCAGACAGTCTATGAACACTGACTGGGTGTTTGTTGGATTGTTTGTTTGGTGTTCGGTAGAATTAAATGTTGATCTGCTTAAGGCTTTGGGTTGCTTGAATTGTTAAGTCTGCTGCTGAGAGGGTTGCAAGCAACCAATAATTGCAACCCCTGTCAAACGATCCTTTTATATATATATAATCCAGAGTTTATACCATCATCATCATTACCGGGTTTCAGCTCTCTGAGGCGCACAAGTCGTCAACTAATTCAAGCTAAGCCTTCCTGTCCTGTGCCACCGGTTCAACTTCTTTACATGTCTTTGCTATCTTTGTTTGAGTCTGTCTCCAGTTCCCTATTCCGTGTGTGTTGTTGTTGTTGTTGTTGTTTTTTTTTTTATCTCCCCCATGTCTTTTACTTTGGGGATTCCAGACCAAGGATTGCCTTGTAATTATGTCAGCTGGTTTCCTCCATGTATGTCCTATCTAACGCCAACGTCTTCTCCTCACCTTCTGCTCCAATGATGTTTATCTGGTTCTTTCGATCAGTTCCACATTAGTGATTTGTAAATCCTTCTATTCGAAATAAGCACCAATTTAATACTAATCATAAATACACATATTTCTCTCATAAAATCACATTCATTTCTCTCATATAACTCCATATATTTATCTCGTAAAACCACGTCTTCAACAAACTGGTCGGTTGTCTTTTCAGTAACACCATTTATCCCTCAAAATAAAAGGGGAAGGAGGTACTGTAAAGGCAATGCTGCCAAACTTCTTCTCTTGTGGAACCGATATTCCTGCAAATAATTTTCTACTATTAGCTTGTCTACCCCACATGGACACAAGCTTGTCATTTCAAGGTTTAACTGACTAAACAGGTGATATTTGAATCCGCAGCCATTTCACGATGGCAGTTACCAGAAAGCTTCAGATGACGGACGGCAATTAATTTCATACTTAGAAAGAATGACTTATGAAACTGCGACAACAGGGAAAAAATTATGGTAAAGGAAGCACAAACAGTTTTAAAAAACTACAGATTTTCTTAAATGGGTGCTTGCTTAGAACAGAAGGATTGCAATTATCAGCAATGTGGAACTGATGACAAAAAACAGGTAAGTGCTAGTGCACGAGCAAATGAGAAAAAGGCGCTGGCGATGGATAGGACACACATTAACAAAATATTTTGATAGCATAATGAAGCGGTACTTATTCTTGAAATGACAGGGTAAGATAGGTAGAGAACGCCAAAAATACACATGGGGAAGAGAGCTGACGTCAGAAGTAAAAGGGGTAGGGGAGACATGGAAGTCGACGGTACAAGACAGGAGGATTTAGTGTGAATTTTATGAAGGCCTAAGCTCCGTGGGGAGCTAAAGGTTGATGAATGAAGGAAGACACAGGAAGGGTCTAGCCTTGCATGACAACAGGTCTGGGGAAAAGGGAATACCTGAAGTACTGAAAATACTATTTTATTAACTTTTCTTTTTTTTCAAGAAACAATAGCAAGGAGAATTGACCGCCAAAATGTCTCAACATGACAGATAATCATATGCCTTCAGACATGATAGATTAGTTCCCTAAATTTAACGTTGGATGTACGCATTATCACAGCGTCGTCTTCTTAAGCAAATAAAAAAAAATGTTTACCATTTCACGTTACAGGATATGGTAAAGGATCTTGCAGATAGCAATCATATTAAAGCCACCCACTTTACGAAATTAACGCCTTATTCGCGGTAATAAAAGTCTAGTTTTTAACGGCATAAATTTTTTTTTTTTTTTTTCGTTCGCCCGCTAATACTCAAGGCGAAATCTCAGGTTATTATTTTATGTCTAACCTGACATTGATTTTACGTGAGTATCCCTTTATTTCTTGTACAGAGACAGGTGTCCCTCGCCATTCAGGCAAATACTCGCCGATTTCGGAGGTACCCATTGCAGCTGGGTCGGCTCAGGAGCCGCCAGTCCCTGGTCGACAACACTCCTTCAAATGTCCTCGCCAGGTCTCGAGTTAATCCAGTCCAAATCCCGGTCGACGAAAAATCCTCAAATGCCGTCGCCCGGGTTTGATCCAGTATCACCCGGTCGCCAGAGCGGTGTTGTAACCACTACGCTAGCGCGGCTCCCAACGGCATAAATGTTCTTGCATGTTCAGATCACTGTTCCCCAATCCTAGCAACAGTGTACCCGTACCGCCTTTTTATATAAAAATTTGACAATATAATAATAATACTTTCTGGCACTGACACAATATAGGTATTTGATTTTTATTTCTTCCTTGGAAACGTTAACAAAAGTTTTTCATTTTTGCTTTAGGAGGCTGGTATGAAAGTTGCTTTTCTTAAATACTCATTTAACTGCAGAACTCTAACCTCTTAATCATCATCATCAGTTGCCATCTCCACAACGGAGGTTGGCTGTAATGGATCTCCAACGTCTTCTGTCTCTTGTCTTGGTGGTACACTCTGATAGACTCTTTCCCGTCCATCTCTTGATGTTATCTTCCCACTTATAGCGCTGTCTTCCCCTTGCACGTTTACCTTCAACTCTCCCTTCTGTTATGGTCTTCTGCAAGGTGTTATGCCTTTTTATGTGGCCAAAGTATTTTAGCTGCCGAACTTTGACCTCTCTCATTAGTTCTCTTTTCATACCTAGATTTTCTAGGACCTCCTTATTTGTTTTCATCTCTTTCCATGAGATACGCCCCATTCTTCTATATATCCACATTTCAAGAGCCTCAATTCTTTCTTCCAAATGCTTATTCATCGTCCATGTTTCTGCACCATACAGAAATGCAGAATATATATAACACTTTATGATTCTCAGTTTTAATTTATGAGATAACTGTTTGGATGTCAGTATATGTTTCATGTTGTTGAATGTAGCTTTGGCCATTCCTATTCTCTTCTTGATTTCTGTTTCACATCTGCCATCTTCTGTTATTATATGACCAAGATATACGTAGCTCTTGACTTGTTCCAGGATTTTCCCATTTACGCTTATCTTTAATGTGGGTTTATCGTCTGTTTTGCTAATTATCATAGTTTTAGTTTTCTCAATATTAATGTCGAGTCCATATTCATGACTTATACTGTTCACTTGCTTCACTAGTTCTTGTAACTCCTGTTCGCTTTCAGCTAACAACACGGTATCATCTGCATATCTAAGGTTGTTTATTGATCTTCCACTGATGTTCAGTGAACCTCTTAAACATAGTGACAAATGTTCCTCAGTGTTGTCGACTCGCGTCGATCGATTCGAACTACTGCAACGGCTCCACCCAGACTAGACTCGGGTTTAAAAATTTTTTTGGGTTTAGTCAGCAATTCGACTCAACTCGGGACTTGCCAGTTTTGGCGAACCAACGTCGCCGTCTTCATTCGTAACAGTCTAACAGAGAAGCCACAAATGGTTTTTTAATAGATATAATAAAGCGGTCAATAAATACAATACAAAAAATAAAGGTTATTTTTTCATTATTATTTAAAATGATTGATGTGATTGTTCGAATAAAAGCGATTGCAGCAATAAACGATTTTAGATCAAAAATGCGACTCGATTTCAAAACTTCTGACTGTTAGGGACTTGAGACTCGATTTGGGACTTGTACTAAGAGACTTGAGACTATAATTGAGACTTATACTAAGAGACTTGAGACTATAATTGAGACTTATACTAAGAGACTTGATGCTTTTACTAAGAGGCTTGAGACTCTACTTGAGACTTGTTCATGCTTTTCGTATCAGCCTCCACAGTTCTCGCCAAGTTGTTTTTGGTCGTTCTATCTTTCGCCTTCCTAATTGTAATCAGATACTGTAAATGTATGCTTTTATACTACTTATAATGTTGCATCGCCATTGAACTAATACCTTAAGTATGTTGGAGAATGTCTGGATAACTAGCAAAAAAGATGAGTAAGAGGAAGGGCAAAATGCAAGACGGGCATATATGAACGGTTCTCATCTATCAGTCAATACCCGTTACCTCCCTAAGGAGCATAGGTCATAACGCTGGATCTCGTATAGTGGAGACAATTCACTCCCTGTGGCAGTATCTGCTTGGGACTCAAAGCTGCTCACCTGTGGGAACATTTTCCGCATGCGCTGACAACACACGAAGTCCCAGGTCATTCAGCAGATTTCCAAAATGTCACGAGTTCTTATTATATGCCACCATAATCTGATTACGTTTCAAATTATGTCTAATTTACTGTATGAATGGTTTAGATTGTGTTTGTTTGTATGTTTTTTTTTTCTTTTTTTTTTTTAAGGTATTAATTTTTTTTAATTTATTTTAATTAATAAATTTTTTTTCCCCCTTATCTTTGATTATGTCTGGATGTTACAAATGTATGTTATTATTTTACCTCGACAATGTTGTATGCTTAAATAATGCTAAAATACATGTGCTATTGAAAGGATACGGTATGTAAGATAACACAGAGAAGGGCAGAATGTAAGACGGGCCTGCATGCCCAATTCTTAACCCTTTGAAAATAAAGTTCGTTCGTTCGTTCGTTCCTTCTATGGTATATAGCAGCGGTTCCCAACCTATTTTCACTTGCGTACCCCTTGGCAGCCCATTTCTATAAATTGTACCCCTAATATTAGCAAAATATTTGAAATTAATATAGTTGCTGTTATTCAAAATTTATAGATTATAACCAGAAATAAAGGGGCCAACCACGGGATTAAAAAACAATGTAATAAAAAGGGGAACAAACAGTGCATATATTTTTACATTAAAAAAATCAGAAGTTACAATAAAAATTAACACATTTAATTTATTAATAATAATAATAAATACGTTGTTATTGTTAAAAGTTGAAATCACTTTTTATAACACATGTCACGTGACCATGACAAATGTTCAGTGCGATCCTTGAGCTTGTTTTGAGGCACATAGTTTTTTGAAATCAGGTTCAAGTGATGTAAGATACAGTCTCAATTCTGGACCTGCATTCAGTTTACTATGGTATTTATTTTTTATAAAAGTATAAGAAGAGAAAGCCCTCTCCACCAGCTCAGTATTTGTAAATGGCAACATAAACTTAAGCGCCTTGTCGGTCAGCTGTTTATATTCTCTGCTGATGTCTCCCCAAAAGTTAATAAGGAATTTCCCTTTGAATTCAGCTATTAAAGTAGTATCAGTCGAAAGTTCAATCAACTTCTCTTTTTCGTTGATTGATAATGTTGCTGCTTGGAAATATTCTTCTTCAAAGGGATTTACAATCCAGTAGTTCTCTTTTCCAGGTTTCGGATAGTACTTCTCGAAAGATGATTTTAGCCCTTTCAAGTGTTCAATTATTTTCTTGCTCATTTCCTGGGAGAGGTGCAGCTCGTTCTCAGATAGGAAATTGTGCAGAGTTTCAAATACCTCAGGCTGGCCTTTTTCAATATACGACCTCCAAAAATCTAATTTTTTAATCATAGATTCAATTTTGTCTGAAACATTGAAGATCGTTACCGAGCTATTCTGAAGTGCCAAATTTAGTTTGTTTATTTGTAGGAAAATATCCGATAAGTATGCAAGACTCTGAAGCCAATCACAGTCGTGTAACTTTGAAGTAAGTTGGAAAGGATGGTCTTTAAAAAAAAGTTGGACTTCATGTCTAAGTTCGAACAGCCGGGTAAGGACTTTACCACGAGAGAGCCACCTTACTTGTGTATGAAGGAGCAGGGTAGAATGAAGACTATTCATCTCTTCACACAGTGCTTTGAAAAGCCTCGAGTTTGTGGACTTTGACTTTATAAAATTAACCACTTTCACAGCTTCATCAAGAACGACTTTTAATTCACCAGGGAGGCGCTTAGATGCAAGGCTTTGCCTGTGGATGCAGCAGTGGCTCCAGGTTATATTGGGGGCTACCTTCGTGACACGAGCGCGAAGACCGGAGTAGCAACCTGACATAGACTTGGCTCCGTCAGTGCATAGTCCACAACAATTAGACCAATTAATGTCCTTTTCTTAGAAATAAGAATCAATAGCATGAAATATATCCTCACCTCTTGTAAGCCCTGACAGAGGATGACAAAGCAAAAGGTTTCCTTCAAATTCATTGCTTTTCAAATACCTCACAATAACAAGCAAAACAGCGAAATTAGCAATATCTGTGCTTTCGTCAACTTGAATAGCAAAGAATTTACTATTTTTAATTCTACTTATTATTGTCGCTTCAACATCGTCAGACATATCCTGCATTCTTCGAGAAATTGTATTGTTCGAAAGAGGGATAGCGTTCATTTTGCGAACATGTTCCTCTCCGAACATGCACAGAACGGCATCTTTTATACAAGGAGAAATTAAATTCTCAGCTATAGTATGATTATTACCACATTTAGCAATACGATAACTAATACGGTAGGAGGCTTCAACCGCATTTTCGTTATCTTTGTTAGCTGACGACAAGTACGATGTCACATTCTGTTGTTTCGATAGGCGCTGAAAAAAAAATTGCGTTCCTTGTTTTCATAACCGGGGTGTTTTGTTTGTAAATGCCGCAAGAGTAACGAAGGTTTCATGCTACTATTGGATAATACTCCCCGACACACTACACAGTGGGGCTTAGCACAGTCCTCATCTCCTATAATTGTCTCACACAGTTCATGTTGTATAGTATAGCGTTGAATTAATTTCACAACTTTTGACTTGTCTTTTACACTGTTGACATATGTATCTTTTTTCCGCCATTACTCAATTTTTTTTCGCGTACCCCTGAACGTCCTGTCGCGTACCCCCAGGGGTACGCGTACCACAGGTTGGGAACCGCTGGTATATAGCATAGCAGCTTTGGTAATAGTATCGGATCCTCTTATGAAGACGTGACCAACGCAGTTCCAAAGTCTACCTGTTATGACGGTGTGTATTTTTTTATTGTTCCCGAAAAAAGCAGTTCTTAGCTGGTGATAATTCCAGCCCCATATATAAACTCATATTAGTCCTTTCAAACGACATACCGGAGACAGCAGTAGGCCAATTCATTTTTTTTTTTTTTTTTTTGGGTCTCATAACAGAACCCCGATTTCTCCTAAAAAGTCTCAAGTCTCTTAGTACAAGCCTCAAGTCTCTTAGTACACGCCTCAATTCTCTAAGTACAAGTCTCATGTCTCTTTGTTCATGTATCAGTTCTCTTAATACAAGTCTCAAATCTCTTAGTACAAGTCTCAAGTCTCTTAGTACAAGTCTTAAGTCCCTTAGTACAAGTATCAATTCTCTTTGTTCATGTATCAATTCTCTTAGTGTAAGTATCAATTATCTTAGTACAAGTCTCTTTAGCACAAGTCTCAAGTCTCTTAGTACAAGTATCAATTCTCTTTGTTCATGTATCAATTCTATTATTACAAGTCTCAAGTCTCTTAGTACAAGTATAACGTCTCTTTGTAATTCCCTTGTACACAACATGCATACAGCATTCATGGGTTCTTCAGTGGATTTGGAGGGGGGTGGCTCTGTAGCAGTTTGTTATCCATGATGACGTTGCCAGCCCCATGTCTGATCAGAGATTCCCCCTCCCCCCCCCCCAGGGGGGGGGGGCTATACGGGGCTAAGCTAAATTTAGACTTATTTAAATCAGATAAAAAAATTAGTGAGAGATATAACATTACAATACAGAAAATGCACGATGCTACAGAAACCATTACAGACTAGATGAACAACGGGAAATGCTAAAGGGGTCAACAAAAGAAAAATGACAAGAAATCATGCCGGCAATAAAGAGAACTGCACAGATGAAATGTATGACAATCTAAATATTACAAATGACAGACAGAAGAAGACAGAAGAAACAAGATAACGAATAATATGACAGAAAAAAATAAAGAAATAGTAATCAAATTTAGAGAAAAGAAGCATGGCTAAACCAGAAATGCAGAGAGCTGGAAGTGCGGCACAGAAAAACACACAATGAATGTAAAAATCCACTGAGGAAACCTACTGTAGTATTACAAGGATTTCCTTGCTGTGGAATTCCCAGGATAAGAGATTGAAGAAGACTGAAAACTACACGGAGAAGGGAATTGGAGAGGTACAAGGATTAAAAAGTTATGAAAAAATGTTGAACGAATGGCACAGAACAGAAAGACTTGGCATGAGCTTGAAGATGTATGCTCCTCGTGGCGGTTGTCACGGATTGCCTCCCCTGCAGTAGTGGTCTAACAGTGGCCAAAACTCAAGAGTATCTAATATGGGCCTTCAAAGGTGTCTACCTTCGCACAAGATTACTCTTGGCAGGGTGGTAGATAGAAGGATGATGACGCTTTTATCTCAAGGGACTGTCCATAAGATATTTCCGAAGTCAAGAACAATGCTGCATTGGCAGGGTAATTGTTAACTTGATATCGGTCCGCCGCATTTTATGAAGAATGAAGCAATTATTAATTTCAGCGCGTCAAACCCCCACCTTGATTTACTCAGTGGAATTCTTATTATTAAGGTATAGCTCTGTTTAGAGTGTATTTAGTAAATTGACTGAGACAAACATGCAGTACATTTAAAATGATTAAATCGAAGTTAAATTTGTATAATTACAAATAACAAATTTAATAATCATTTAGGTTTAACAAGGTTTTAGAAAATTTGAATAATGATTTAACAGAAAGTTGTAATCACTGTTGTGATAGGATGAAAGTTTATAAAGGAGTTCACGTGCCAGCTTTAACGTTTAGTTTATCTGCCAATGGTAGGTTTTGCTCCCGCTGATGGTTTTTTTGGGAGAAAGTTGGTCCTTCATCTTAAAGCTCAGGCCACTTTTCCCTTCTTGTTCCAAAGATAGTACCCTCAACTGGTACCACCAACAACTATGGTAAGAGAATAGAAACAAATACCCTCTGAGTATTGCGTTTCCCGACACATACTTATGTGTCCTCTTCTCTCTATTCCACCATCCCATCTACCTCAGAATTTACCCTCGATGAGAATTAAACTTAATCCTTCGAGAGAAAACTTCCTTTACATTTATATTGAATAGCTTTATCTTTATTTTACATTTAAATGAAAAGGTTAATAGTACAGATAGAATATGTTTACATTTACATCTCCACTGATTGAACAAAGTTCACAATATAAATTGAATATGTTCTCATTTATTTTACACTTGTTGAACAGTTTAAAACTTTCATTAATTTAAAAGTGAATATGTTTACATAGACATTAATACTGGTTTGAAAATGTAAATATTTTACTTAGAATGTACATCATTTCTTTCATCTTTCCCTCCCTGCTCCACATGGAACTTGGAACTACTTATGCTTTTAGTTCTCTTTAAGAAACTAGCGATAAAGAAGTCACCAGCCCTTGCAGTGGTGGTTCATGAAATCATCATTCTATACGCTGAATTTGCCAGCCTCAAATGACATCTACTAGCGATTTTCACATATTAATATTCACATGGCAATATATACATATTAGTTCACATGTTAGTAATGAAAAATATAACATGTAAAATGCACAACTTACGCCAATCCTGGCTCACAGACATTTTGCTCAGATGAATAAAAGGCACTGGCAGATGACTTATTTTTCACGCGTTCTTTGGGTCGTTACTTTTACAAGATAATTCCCTCTATGACTCCGTGTGCTTTAGATTCCTCAGATTCCGGTTTCTTATTAAAATTGTATAGTTTTTCCTGGGCTGTGTAAGTCCTTCCAAAATACTCCAATAAAACGCACCCTTGCCTTATCAGCGATTAAACAAATACGCTGGGGTGATTTTTACCAACATGACTGCCGTTTCAATATTGCATCACCTGTCTCCTATCTCAGCAGTGGTGGGCAGGTAAACAGACAAGACGAGTTATTACTAAAAGAAGTGTAAGAATGAAAGTACAAAATATCTGCTACATAGCAGAGAAAGAAAAAAAGCACGCAATAGGTCAGTACAACAATTGTAACTGATTACTGCCGTAGTGAAAGAGATATCGAGAAGGGGTCGCCCCAAATCCAACCTGTGACAGCGCTGAAGGATAATTATGGTGATGAATAATAAAACAGAGACTAACAGATATTTAAACAGACAGTCAAAGATTGACAGACAGATAACCACCCGCTCTTGGTACATCGACCACGATTACAGTATACAAGTCACGCAACAACAAAAGAAAATATAATAATAAATTATGCACGCCCATTCATGCGATCACTACCGTCTAGTTTCAAAACAAAAGTAAAAATCTTCTTTTAAAATGCACAACACGCCTTCGGCTAGCAGAAGTGAAAAATTAACGCAAGTTAAAAACCTCGGCGCGTTCTTTATAAGCCAATAATAACATGACTGGATTAACTTAATCCTTCAGGCTCTGAAAGGGGTTTAGGCTATGCCAGCACTTCAGCTCTGTACTGCATTTAGAGCTTAAAACTGACAAGGTATGCGGAATGTGCCTGCGGCTTACTAATTTCTTTTTTACAATACGGCGATTTTCGCTACACAGTGGTAATCATCATCATCATCATAATCTTTCAACTACTCAAGGAACATAGGACTTCAACAAACTTATACCAAGTCTTCCTGTCCTGTGCCATCAGCTCAAGATTTTTCCATGTCTTCTTCCCCTTCGTGTCTTTTTCTCTCTACTTCTCCTACCCTGGGGATTTCAGAACAAGGACTACCTTGTAAAGCTATCAACATGTTTCCTTAATGTGTGTGTCCTATCCTCGCCAGCGTCTTCTCTTCTCATCTCACTGGCACATGTTGTCTGGTTCTTGTCATTAGTTCCACATTAGTGATCTTGTCATATCAATGAAGTAGTAACTCAATACCCTTGATCTCACCAAGGGACATAGGCCTTCAACAAACACATACCTAGTCCTCCTGTCACGTGCCATCAGCTCAACTTCTTTCCATGTATACCTCATCATTTTCACTTCTGTCTCCAGCTCTCTTCTCCGTGTGTTTTTTGTCTAATTGTGCTCTCTTTCCCTGTGGATTGCAGAATAAGGACTGCCTTGTAATGTTATCAACATGTTTCCTTAATAATGTGTGTCCTATCCATCGCCAGCGTCTTCTTCTCATCTCTTGTTCCATTGGCACTTGTCTGGTTCTTGTCGTGAGTATATGAGGAGAACTGCCGTAAGACGTTTTTTTATTTTTAATATCACTTTTTCCTCACTGTTTTCCAGTCCCTATTTTTTATTATTTCCTATCTATGTACTATCCACTTCCGCTTTCCCGATTTTGGAAGACATTTTGGCTCCAACATTTTACACCACGAGGGAGTATTTTTCTCGTATTTTTCTCTTATTTCTATAGTTTCATGTTCTTCATTTAATTCTTACTTTCTTTCCCTCCTGTCTCTTGTTTGTCTGTCCCTGACGAAGGCCTAGTAGCCGCAACGTAGGTTTTTTTCTTGTCCTTTCTCCTTGTAAGACGTATTACTATTTGTGCGTTTTTGTGTGTGTTTTTTTTAATTCTATGGTTCTTGTCATCAGTTCCACATTTGTGACTTTGTCGTACCACCTCAATCCTTCTATTCTAGACAAGCCCCCATTTATGAATTTCTGTAACTTTTTGTTGTTTTTTTTTGTGTGGTTATTATCCATGTTTCAGAGCCATACAATATGACTGACTTGACATTTGAGATGAAGATTCTTATTTTCGTGTTAAACTTGATTTATATGAACTGGTAATTCTACCAAGATTTTACAGGTTCAAATCTCTGGGATACCCTTGCAATATGTATTGTTTATATGTTGTTTATATGTCGTTTTATGTTTTATCCTCATCATTATCCTGTGCGTTCCTTACGGAGCCATGACTACAGCTGATCCAAAAGCCCGCACTTATCAGTCACTTTCTCTTGTAATGAGGGTTTCTGTAGCATGTTGTTTCACGTGATGAGATTGCCAACCCTCATATTAGTTGCCTTGTACGACATGTTTGAATATGTAGTAGCCCTATTCTTTCTTCGTCTCTTCAGTCACCCCCGGTAACCACACAGGGGCGTAGTTTATATTTATGTGCTGCTTAACTTTCGAGTCGTGACGATTTTCGTGTGCAAACATTTCATTATTTTTTGTCATAAATTTATGTGGCATTTTATTTTGTTACAATCTTTATGCTTATTTAAGTTTCCTGTTTCTAATTGCTCTTTTGTTTCCTTTTACAATTATTTTTGTATCCGTATTTAAACCTTCGGGCTTAGACAGGATTTGTTTTCAAATGATCCTCTGTTTCCTGTTACATCTTCCTGTTGTAATCTGCACTTTTAGATAGGTTTTCTGTGTTTAAATGCTCTTCAGTAGTCCTGTTAAATTTAATTTTTCTTTCAATGTAATCTTCAAGCTTAGGTAGGCTTGCCGTTTTTCAAGTTCTCTTCTGTTGTATTGTTAGCCTGATTGTTATCCTGATACAAGCATACGTTTTGAAGAGGCAAAGAGTTTTATCAGAACCAGATACAGAAACAAATTGGGAGCAGAGCATCCAGGACACACAAAATTATGCATACTACCATGTTACGGGTTGTCTCCCCCGCTCAGCAGTAATGGTACAACATCGGCTAAAATTTATAATATAAACTGAGGGACTTTTAAAGGCACGTACCGTCGCTCAAGATTACTCTCGGCAGAGTTGTAAATAGAAGGATGAAGCTTCTGTTTTAGGGAGTCTTCATATGATATTTCAGAAATCAAGCACAACGCTGAATTTTCCCAGGCAATTGTGAACTTTACATCTGCCCGCCCCTTCTATGAAGATAAAGATATATTGGCTCGTTTCTGAGCTCCCAACTGAATTATTCAGTAAAATATTCCTCGAGTAGCTCTGTTGTATTTATATTTAAGATCACTGATTCATATGTGTGTCCTTCTCTCTGTAAGAATTAGATCAACTATTAATTTGTAAATACATATAACACATTTAATAATCAATGCAAGCGAATCAGACTATTTGGTGATGCCTAGATGGCAGAGAGGATAGTGTGATTCGCTTGCATAGCTAGGCGGGGTTGTCGCACGGAAAGTCCTGGGTTCGAGTCCTGGGTAAGCCACTCACGTCTGTTGTTTTTCTGTTGTCTAGTTTTCTACTTCTTTATTTCTTACGAGTGCCTGAAAACATATCTTTATGTTTGTCTAATATTTATTTACTGTTTACAGGCCTCGGGTTTCCCTTCCTTATGTGTTATAAATGTTTATACAATATCAAAACCTACCCTCTGTCCTGTACTTACTGTTCTTAGTCTTCTATCATATACTAGACACAGTATTAAGGTCTTTGTCTTGTGTAAGTCTGACCTATACTGTAAAATAGGGGAACAACGGAAGTGATTGCGTCATTAATAGGATGGACTGCCCATGGTAAATTTCCGGTGTTATGTGTTGCGGGTCGTACTAATGACCCGTCATAGAAGCATCATTTTTGGTGATGTCTAGATGGCAGAGAGGATAGTGTGATTCGCTTGCATAGCTTGGCGGGGTTGTCGCACGGAAGGTCCTGGGTTCGAGTCCTGGGTAAGCCACTCACTTCTGTTGTTTTTCTGTTGTCTAGTTTTCTACTTCTTTATTTCTTACGAGTGCCTGAAAACATATCTTTATGTTTGTCTAATATTTATTTAAAAATTCTTTGGTTTTATTTATTTTTTTAAGATTCTTTCACGAAATTAGTAGCGCTCGACAAATAAGAACTTTTAAATTGAATCTAAAATATTATAATGCTCGCCGTGTGTACGTTGGTCACAGCTGAGGAATGCAACCGTGTTGAAAAATTGTATTGTTTCCATTAAATATACTCTCCCGAAAATAGTTACAATCAACAAAGAAAAGTGTTCAAATGACGGTGTTCATGAACAGTTTGATTACACTGTATAATGGAAAGAAACCAAAAACACTCTAAGAATGTACTTCTATCTGCTCATCCGGGAACGGAAACAGCACATTATAATTAAAAACCCGTCAAGTTTGACGGGTTACTGCTAGTATACATATAAACTTATTAAAACGTTCAGATAATAAATATGTACACCATGATGTCATCATCATCTATCCCCTGCCTGGGGCTACCTCTGTTTTTGGTTCCCTGTGAGAAAACCGGCATGAAGCTGTCACCAGCGTTTGCTGTGGTAGTTCATATCATTTTCATATGCTGAAGTTGCCAGCTTCGAATGAATTTGTACAACCACCAGCGAGTTAAACATGTCAAATTTAAAATATAAAATGATAAAATGTATGTTACAACTCTCCCCGTATCGGGTTATAATTATAACTGTTGTTCAAAAGAAGAGAACAAGTAGTAGTTTTCATACTCCACACGGACCACAACAGACTGGAATATTATCTATTCAACAAGCTGAAGATAAAATCTACCGATGAATGTAAATGTGGCACTGATATCATGACGGCTGAACATCTGCTTCAAAGATGCCCAACATATGAGAAACAGAGAAAGTACATATGGTTGTGGCCAGTGCCATTCCTGGAAAAGCTATATAAAGTTACAAATAGTCTCAAGCTGACCACTGCTATCTTTGACAATATTCAAGTAGACGTTTGAGAGTCTACGACGAAGACGATGATGAAAAAGAAGAAGAAGAAGTACTGTGACATCTTTGTGTTGTAAAACTCTTCATGCATATTTAACTCTTAAAGGTCTTAGTGGTTTCCCCTTTTTGACGCAAGGAATTTTCTATCACTTTGAGTTTACACACGGGACCGAAGACGCAGCTAGAGAGATGAATGCAGTCAGCGTCTCACAGCTTGACTGCTTGGGTCAGGGTCAGCGAACCAGAGCTGACCAAGACCCTACTCCACCTCCAAGTGGTGGTCCTGGAAACAGGCTGCACCACTGCGGTCTGGTTGAGAGAGTAGGGATCGAAATGGGAAGGCGCACCTGGTCCCAAAAAATGCCATGCTGAAGTCGGATGTGTCGGCCGAAAGGTGCAAATATCGCAGCTTTGCTGTAAACGGACACAGCGCAACCAACGCTCTTTTCAGGACGAACGAGGAAGAAGAAGAAGTTTACATACAGTGTTAAAGTTCAAGGGTCAGTTCTTTCCAAATTATTTAAAAGACTGGTAATTTAATTCTTCCTTTTTTACGTTTCAACTCCCCAAGGAGCATAGGCCTTCAACAAACTTAAGTCTTCCTGTCCCGTGCCATCAAATCAAGGTCTTTCCGTTATTCTTCCTTCCTTCCATTTCTGTTCCCAGTTTTCTTCTCCCTGTGTTCTTTGGTCTTCCTCTTACTTACTTAGTCGTTCCCCTTCTACCGTGAGGTGTAGAGGTTTGGAAGAGAGAGCGCCAGACTATCCTATCGGCTGTCTTCCTCCTGGCCTGGTTCCATTCTAGTCCTCGGTCCTTCGAAGATTGTCTAATGTTGACCTCCCAGCGGACTCTGGGTCGTCCTGGGGGTCTGGATCCCTGGCTCTTTGTTTCCCGTGCTTGTCGTGGTAGCCGATCTTCTCCCATTCTGCAGACATGGCCAAACCATCTTAGTTGGGACTGTTCTACTTGGGTCTGCAGGGGGTGGGATTTTAGGCCTTGGCGTATCGTCTGGTTGCGGACCATGTCTCTTCTTGTTACTGCAACCACCTTCCTCAGATACCTCATTTCTGAGGTTTGGATCTGGCTTTTATGGGTTGTTGTCATTGCCCATGACTCGCATCCATATGTCAAGACTGGGACACAGGTGGAGCGGTATACAGCCATCTTCGTTTTTTTACCAAACCTCTCTCCCGCCGAGGAATCCTCGATTTATGGCCTGAAAAAGTCTCCCAGCTGCTGCTTTTCGAGTGGCCAACTCTTCTTTGGTCTTTCCTCAACCTCTCTTACCCGGGGGTTCCAGAACAAGGACTGCCTTGTAATGCTATCAACAGATTTCCTCAGTGTGTGTCCTCTCCATTTCCAGCATCTTCTTCTCATTCCATGTTGCCCTTGCACTCGTCCAGTTCTTGTCATCAGGTCAACATTTAATGATATGTTAATTTTATACAGAGTTGAAAAGAGAATCAAATGAGGATGCTTCTAATATTAAACTGGAACACAATGTAACAGAAACGTTATTCAAATATACGAGCCCCGAAAATTGGCCTCCCATCAAGAGCGCCTGGGAAAATCAGCCCCGACTACAATATCTCGTCCTTTAAAAGTTAAGTTTCTAATTTTTAAATTGTTCTTTTGTTTCCTTTATGGGCTTTAAAAAAAATTCTTTATTTAAATCTGCATGGTAGGATTTCTGTTTTTAATTGCTCTTTTATTGTCCTGTTACATTTTTTTGTTTTGATTTAAACGCTCAGTGTCTATTTAAGTTTCTAGTGTTTAATTGGTCGTTTGTTTCCTTTTACAACTGTTTCTTCATCTTTATTTAAATCTTCATGGTTAGATAGGATTTCTGTTTTCAGTTGTTCTTCTGTTACATTGTTTTAAAAAAACTTTAAAAATTCATGCCTAATTAGGTTTCTCAATTGGTTTTATCAGAGTTAACACAGCAATTTACATTGACGGCTTTTTGAAAATGTCATTATACTCGTATATTTAGATTAATTGTCACTTTCTTTTCTCTCACTGTTGTCTTACGTACCCGACGAGGATAATGTAGTTGAAACCTAGGCCATTTCTCTGTGCCGTGTCCTAGTAAGAAGTACGCGATCTATTGCCATTCACATCCACTCAAACAAACAGGTTTACTGATTTTCACTGCACATCTGTTGTCATGGTACAGGGTTTTTGTTTTTAACAATCGTAACTCTCTTTACAAAGACAAAAAAAAAATTAACAACAAACTATAAAATCGGGATAACTTGCCAAAACAATAAGTGTTAAGTCATATTTTAATTAAGGGGAGTTAAGTGTTAAAGACTTGAATGTACGGGTCGGATTTTTGTACACGCTAGTAAACACGCTCTGCGTGATGAGAGAATTTTTTAGTTGGGGGTTGTATGCTCAGTAATGTTTAAACTGTTATCTGACTAGTTGTTAGTTTGTTTAAAAATATGATAAAGAAAACTGTTCGAAAGTTCCTAGTGAGATTTTTGGGGTAGGTACGGTTTGAGCTGAGCGGTAGTCTCTCGCGGCTAGCCCGCGCATGTGTTATTGGCTGAGCTGTACTAAGATACGGTAATCTCGAGACAGTACGTTTCTGGCAGAGCTTCGGAATGGACGTTATCCATTTCGCTAGTGTGTACCAGAGATTTTTGTGAAAGGGAATATTTGATAATTGCAGAATGTATTTTATTGAAGATATTATGAGGCCACGGATTGTACGGGCCATTATTCCATATTCATATTCCTGTGATGGATTGTTTGCAGATAGATAGAGTGTTGAAGAGAATGTTGTTTTCTCCCAGGGGACTTATTATTCAAAGCCACGGATCACGTTGGCTTGTTAATGCATTGTATTCATATTAATTCAAAGTCATGGACTATTGTGAACTGCAATGGATGCAGTTTTTTTTTTTTTGACGGATACTTTTGCTGTACTATTATGAAATGAAATATGTGCTGTTATGTCCTGCAGCCTATTCACTTATTTGCTGCTTCATGTTTTATGATGTAAACCGTCTTGCAATTGTGTCTACGTGAGTCTGTCGTAATAAACTGTATAACGTTACCCGGAGTTTCAACGGTTTCTGACTTTTTACGTTTGCTGAAGTGTGTGTGATGGCTACGGAGTCTTAATCTAAAACCACATGACATTCGCGTATCTTAACATTGTCCTCCATACCACTTATACACATATGTCCAGCCATCCTGTCTGCAGAAGGTGTTAAAGCAAATACACATCTTTAACATGAGATATGCAGCTTGGCAAGTATTGGCCTTACCAGTTAAGCAATCCAAAAAGGAGTCCTAAGGAAAACTCAATAGGGCGAACAATCGTGAAATCTCAGTGGAGAATCCTGAAGAGAACTCCACCAAAGAATTATTTTATATAGAGATTAAGAAACAAAAGCTACAATTCAATCATCATTATAAATGGTAAAAATGAAATATAACACTCAATAGAACTACAGGAAAATACATTTGGCAAGAATATTGTGTGGAACTATTGACTTCAAATGGAAAATTAGAACAGAATAAATTCACCCCGATAAGAAGTTAACAATCGCGGGAGTGTCTGTAGAAACATAGAAGACTGCTGTACCCCCAGGCATGTCGTACAAGGCAACTTATATGAGGTTGTCCATGAAGCTGGCAACAGCATCATGTAAAACTGATTAAAACAGAAACTACCGCTACAAGAAGAGGTAAATGCTTGATGCAGGTTGTCTGCCTGGAGATCAGCTGTAGATGTGGCTCTATGCTCCCTAAGGAGTACAAAGGGAAATGATAATGCTGTTGAAAAAGTAAACAAGAAAGGTCAAGGATATTGCTACATGAAATAGAAGCAGTTATAATTAACTGTGTAAATCGTAAATCAACAGAAATAGAGTGAAAACTATAGATCTTATACGTACAGGCTTGTGGTAAAATATGAGGTGTTTACAGAATAGGTCAGTCCGTCCTGACCGTTCCTATTGCCTTTTGCGAAATACGCAATACTCATCCTTGCTCTCAGTTTGAAATGTGCGTGGAACGAACGAACGAACGAACAAAATCTTCATTTCATCAGGGTAAAGAAATAAGCATAATTGCCTTTTTACATTTCTGCCCTGCAATACAATTTTCAGCGTTTTACAAATTAAAATTAAAATATGAACAACTTCATGGAACATGTTGATAGCATTTCAAGTCAGTCTTTGTTCTGGAATCTCCTGATTAGGAGAGGTTAATGGAGACGGAAACACACGTTGAGATGGAATGTTGAAACAAGATACGAGAGGGATACAGAAAACGTGGAAATATTTTGAATAAACGGCACAGGTCATGAATGTTAGAAATGATTTTATTGAAAGTTTATGCTCCTTGGAGAGTTGACAAATAATGACTGAATTAATGTATGATACAACCCAGTATTGCACACTAAGCTTGGATGAGTCACTTCAGCCCCAGTCGTAATTTTGGCGTTTACCTGGTTGCCTGCATGCAGAAAGATCTCACTATGGACCCATGACAGACAGGGGAAGCTGAGAAGTGGCTCTGTGTAGAATGCGACAATTCCTTGGGAGAGCCCATAACCAGAGCACAGTATTTTAGCTCTGCATATTTGGAGAGTCCTTTGGATGGCGGAGAATACAGAACCCCGCACTAGCTGTCACTTAAGACATGCTTGATGAAGCAGTAGGCATATTCTTTCTGTCTTCTCAGAGACCCTTGGTGACTGTAGGGGGTCAACGGAACATGCCTGTGTATAATTACATCTAAGGAACGGAAGTGGTGGGCGTAAACTTATCATCTTCTGAGAACACTGAATCATTACATCGAATGACAATCGCTTACACAGATCTTACATAACGTGACAAACGCTTGCATGGACCGTTACATCGCGCTACAATCGCTTTCATAGTCCTTAAATCACGTGGCAATCGCTTACGTGGACCGTTATATCGCGCAACAATCGCTTACATAGACCTTACATCATATGTCAATTGATTACATGGGCCGTTACATCCCATGACAATCTCTTACTTTGACGGTTACATCGCATGACAATCTAGATGGACCATTACATCGCGCAAAAATCGATTATGTGGACCCTTGCATGACGCGGCAATCGCTTACATGTACAGTAAAATCACACGACAATCGCTTACATGGACCATTACAGCACGGGAAAATCGCTTACATAGACCTTACATAATGCTACAATCGCTTACACTGAACTCCCAGAAACAGGTGAATAGAAAATGTCTGGCGAATTAAACGAGTAAATCCTGAACGTTGACCAAGTCGCATGGACCGATTAAAAAAAATACAAATACAAAAAGCAAACATACCTGTAAAGACCTTCCCAAAAAATGTACACATCCAACTGAATCAATGGGCTCTGATTGACTGGGCTGGTGCAAATCACGCTCAATACCATAACTAGAATGAGGAAGTGGCAACTCTGTTCCCTAAATTGGATCTTCCCACATAAAACTCAAATACAGAACAAGAAGCCATGTAAACACTTTCTCTGAAAATAAATCTCTTGTTTTAAAAAATCCCAACTTCCAAACCGGGTTTCAAGAATTGTCATAACTGCGACAGTACTTTAAAATAATCCAGTGCCACAAATCAAGAAATGTGTCGCTATTTTTAACGATCTCCATTGACCAATTAAAAAAAAAAAGGACGGTTTTACAAAACGCAGGTAAAACCGCTTACCTGAAGAAGTATTGACTCTATGAATTCGTAATAACACAAGTTAGACGCGAACTGCATACGGTCTGCCTAAATACAGCAACGCTTGACTACGCGGAAGGCAACGCCGCCCGTACAAAAAAGCTTGGATGGGTGTCGCTGTCAGCTGAAGCGATAAGCGATAAGGTACACACACAAAAACAGCCACAGTGTACATAAATATAGAAAGGTGATATTTATATGGATCTATTGGGCGGAATATATGGGGGTGGCACTGACGGCGCTATTACTGGCAAAATAAAATAACATAATATAGGGATTAGCGCTAAACATTCACGGGGTTAGGGTCTTGGAATTTGCTAGTTGATCTGGTCGGCTCTTTTCCGTTTTCTCTGTACACGCCCAGGTCTAAACAAAATCTGTGGAAATTCTTTCCCATTGGACTTTTTATATCACTCGCCTGACATAAGACAAACTGTGCAGCATCTAATCTATCTATCTAATCTAATCTAATCTATATAATTTAATCTATCTATCTATCTATCTATCTATCTATCTATCTATCTATCTATCTATCTATCTATCTATCTATCTATCTATCTATCTATCTATCTACCTACCTACCTACCTATGTACCGATCTACTTACCTACCTATGTACCGATCTACCGATCTACCTACCTACCTATGTACCTATCTATCTATTTGTCTGACTGTCAGTCTGTCTATCTGTTTATCTATGTACCTATCTATCTGTCTATCTGGGTGTCTATTTAATATATTTATCTGTCTGTTCATCTATTTACTATATCCAAGCATATATAGATCATATATTCGCTGATCCATTCATGTATCTACCCACCTGATTTCTACCTATGCATCTAAATATTTTGTCTAATTTTTTTGTCTAAATATTTAAACGCCCATCCACTTACCTACCTAAACCCACATACCTACTTAAATAAAAAATATTTTAAAAATTTTAAACACACGCTTTTAATGCACTAAAAACCCAAGGAAAAGCCTTAAAAAAAAGTAATTTTTGAAGGGGTTTATAGCTTGCAATAAGAAAATGTAACATCAAATTAAGCGCTTATCATATATTTTATCCATAAGTGTCTAATGAAGTATAAAGCAGAAGTTAATTTCAAGCAGAATCAGCGCCCCACGCTTTTTGTATTGTCATCGGGAATACACAACTATGCCAAGTTTCAGAGCTCTTGCTCATCTGGAAGTGATTGAAAAATCGATTGCAAGATTTGAAAGTGACATGAAAGTGACATGAAAGTGACATACAATTGAAGTTAAACAAAAGCGTGTAAAAAGTAGTCCCATAGCAGATAATGCCGAATGGGAGTAAAGATACTTCACTATACTAGATCCAGTACCTACAGCTGACCAGTTCTCTTCCTCTGTCTTTTCCTTCCTTAACTCAAGAGCAAAGCCAGGTACCCATTTACAGCTGGGTAGACTGGAGCGTGTAGATACTGTATATCGAACCCATCAAATCTGCCGTGAGAGATCAGCGCTCTAACCATTCTGTCAGTCGGACGGTGACATACTTACTTTCTTGCCTGTTTTGTATGTCTCTCCGTGTTTCAGCCTTTCATCTATTTGTCTGCCAGAAAGTTAGCCCATGTATTTATCTGTCAACTAAACTGTAAGCCTGTATTTCCTGGCCACAGACTTGAGATATGAGGGGTTCACACCAAATGTCATAGCTGCATAGCAGAGTTGTGGAGTTGGCCAAAACATTTTTCCGACTCCGTGTTACGGTATATGATATTAACGCCGTCTGCTAAAGGTTAGCAGACGTGCAATTGTAAAGGTTAAGACATTTAATATATTGCGATAGATGTTTCAATTATTGAACGCTCCATACACGATCGATTATGACGTGTCTAGCGTTGTTTGGGTCACAGTCGGTAACTAGGAGACGCTACCCTTTGTTACTTGACCGCCAAGCTGAATAGCTGCGTTTTTCTAACCTTCCAATTCAATGGCATGATATAGCCATTTATATGTGCATTTATGATGGACCAGGGTCAGTCCTAGAACTCTACGAGAGAGGAAACTTATGGAGGTTAGTGATTAACTAAATCCTTGGAAGGAGAAAGATAATCGTCTACTTTATACGAAGTAATTAGACTCACAGTCTCACTGTCGGCAGGTAGCCATTCTATCTGCGCGTGCATATAGCTGTGATGTTCTGACGACAAATACTGCATTGTATCCTTAAACGGACATTGACACGTAAAACCAGCAGTCTACGTTATTGATTAATTTATGCATGACTTATACGGACTTATGTTCTGTTCCTATTTGAAATGATCATCCTGTGTGTACATGTGATTAAATATTACGGACTCAACCTGAAGGCATTAATTACTTCATTAATGTTGCTGAGTTCAAGTTACATTAATTACTTCTTCATACCATGCTACTGAGTTGTATGAACGCTTCACCCCAATTCGCGTAATAATAACCCACGCACGATGAACAAAAGATCACTAAACTAACCATACTCAGTGCATGATCTTCAACCGGCAAATAACTCAGCAACAAAGTGGCGGCCGAATGCGGGGAACGACAGAAAAAAGAAACAAACTTCTGTTCCTTACGCACAGATTAATCACAATATTTACGATCAAGTTTCGATCACATGATCCAGTCGAAGATGACGTCTTACTCATTATAATGCCTAACAACGTGACGTCACCGAAAGTCGTGTAGGTGAACTGTCGGAGAAACCAAAGTCGTTCTCTAAGCCTAACCAGGGGAAATATGAGCCATTGAAGCAAACACACGATATGGACTACAGGAGCAGACAGTCAGGGGCATTAGCCTAGCTGTTGACGACCTCTAGCACTGATCTAAGCAACGGAAAAGATAAGTCTAGCTGTTTAAACTGTCGTCATTGCAAACAGTAATACTGAGTCCATGCCTTTTGCCTGCATAGGCATGTCTTTTCTGAATGTGTTTCATGTAATTTTGGGTTGTTTTAATGTGTTGTTAATTAGTGGGCGGTAGAGAGGATGAACCGAAATTAGATTCTGTGGCTCTCACGATGCCTGAATTGATTTCGGTCGTTTCTTAGGGCAGTTAAACGATTGCATTTTTGGAAGCCCCATTGAGGTTTGCCATTGGACTACCTGTCCAGATCTGCTATCGTTTGACGATTTGTGTTAGCTGTGCCGTTCCGTAGATAACTGGTGTATTTTATTTGTACTAAGTTTACATTTTTATTCAGTTTTGTATCATGTTCGTTAACTATTTCGTCCAGTCTACTCTTACTATCATTTATTTGATGATTGTTAAATGTTCGTCCGTTATGAGTCCTGTGATGTCATCATTTTTGCATTCATTTTTTTTTGTGTACTTTGAATATTAAGTTGACCTCGGGTCAGACCTTGACCCTTCATTTGGCTTGTGACACTTCCGCTTGTTTTATTTAGTTCATAAATTCATTTTTAATCGTGAAAATGTCTTGTTTGCGTCTTGACATTGTTTGTACCCTTTAGTTGCATCATTGTTTTGTTTGTACTCATGATATATATTAAATACTACATTAATAATATAACATTATATTCAATAATACACTTGTAATTTAATTTAATTAATTTTTTCTGACATTTAATGTTAATATGGGACATTGCATAATTATGCAGTGATAGTCCAAGAAATTAGCACTACAATTTATAAGAGATGCCTAGGGCATAATAATATAATATATATATTGACCAAATAAAATAATCTTATAGTCTACCTTTGAGGTAATAGACCCATTATATATTATTTAATATACTTTTCTGGTACTAAGAGAGTGACTTAGTACATTGAACAATATAATTACTAGGAATCATACCCAACATTATTGGATATTGAGATTAATTGTGTGATGTAATTACATTATAGTTAACAGATATCATAACTATTTATGATATAGTTATTATTTAGATACAATATTGTTACAAAATATTGTCTATTGGTTGAACTTAGACATAAGAGTTCAGTACTATTGTGATTATTTATATTGAATATTCCTAAGTTGAGTAAGTATAATAATTACTCTGAAGCTACTATTGACTATTTTAATCAGTAATTATCAATAATTACTTACCATATAAAAGTCAAAATGCTTACTATAGACCATTTCGTTAAAATTGGTAAGGAATATGGTTATAAATCTCAAGAACTTCGTCAGTTTGCTGAGGCAGAACTGGAAAAACATAAAGCAGAAATGGAGGAACGTGAAAGAAAAGAAGCAGAGAAAAAGGCTGCATTAAAGAAAGAGGAGGAGGAACGTGAGATGAAGCAAATTGCCAAGGAAAATAGATTAAGAGAAATTGCTCAACAGGAAGAAGAGAATAAATTGAAACGAGAGGAAATTATTTTACAACAAGAAATGGAATTGGCGCGTATTAAATTGGAGACAGCAAGATTACAAGCACAAAGTGCTGATGCAAACCAGAATAATAACGCACAAAATGGATCGTCATCCAGCCAAACTAAACATTTCCACAACTTTAAATTACCCACTTTCAACTTAAACGTGGACGAACTTTCATCGTTCCTGTCACGTTTTGAACAGACTTGCAAAACAAATCATTTGCCTGAAGAGTCATGGGTACTCAAGTTAAATGAATTCTTGGTTGGAGAACCATTGACGGCTTCTCAAAATGCTGACCCATCAATAGCAAATAACTACGGTGCTATTAAGTCCTTGCTTTTACGAAGGTTTCACCTGGACGAGGAACACTGTAGGTTGAAATTTAAGGGAATTTTACCTGAATCTCCAAAAGATTTTGCATGATTCATTGCGAACATACGCAATACATTTAATAGATGGGTTGAACTGGCAGAAGTCAACAAATCGTACGACAAATTAGTTGATTTACTACTACGGGATAAGGTATTATCTTCGGTTAGCCAACCATTCTTTGCATATTTGCAGGAGCGTAAACCAGGTACTATTGACGAGTTAGAAAAAAATTTCTTTAAACTACTGTTCGGCACATCCGAATGCAACCATTTCTAACTCCTCATTAAGAGAACCTCTACCTGTGGCGTCTAATATGGCCTACAATCATAATAACAAACAAAGACATCACAGTGTAGACAGAAGTAGGTTCCAAAGAAATCACAATGTTAACTTTCAGAAGGGACATAATAATGATTTCAACAATAAAAATGAGTTCAACAGAGGTAGATCACGAGATAGAAATTATTCACCTCAAACAAACTACCAAAATAGTCCACATAACACTAATTATAATCGATCACATACCCCGAAAAATAACAATAACTGGAATGGTAATAATCATGGCTCGAGACATCGAGATAATAGTTACTATAGAGGACGACGAGATAATTCTAACAATTATACTCGGAATCGATCTCATTCTCGGGGATCATCTCATTACAACCATAATACAGGGGCGGCAGTTACAAATAATACTACCCCTATAGCTCAGGTTCCACTTGACAATAATACAACACAGTCTTCTGCTGCATGTTTTGCTATTAATTATAATGTGGGAAATAGTTGCCAACAATGCAATCTTATTTTTCAGAAGGCGAAAGAAACAGTGCTTAACTGCGGACATATTACACCAGAGGTAGGTCTTGCAGTCAACGATGGAACAGGCTTACTAATTTTTAACAGGGGATTAGTTAATGGATCCGTCGTCTCAGTGCTGAGAGATTCAGGATCCACAACGATTGGTGTACGTCAGTCGCTGGTACATCCTAGCTGTGCGACAGGAGAATATGTACGCTGCATGACATTTGGTGGAACTATTGAGTTTTACCCCACAGCTATTGTTCATATTAGAACACCCTTTTTCACAGGGAATGTAAAAGTATGTATGCTAAAAAAGCCTATAGCTGATCTGATGGTTGGTCGTATACACGGCAGTAAAGATTGTACTCCAGATGAGATCATAGAATGGGAGAAACATAACCTATGCACTGGAAACGCCGTGACGACTAGAGCGCAGACTCAACTCATGGAGAAATTTAGTGATAATAAGATGGATGCAGACAACCAAGAGGAGTTTGTAGTCAATTCACCTATTGACAGGGAAACATTTGCAACCAAACAAAAAGAGGATAAATCTTTAAAAAAATTTTTTAAGCTGGTTGATAAAGTTGACAATCTATCCTCAGGTAATAATAACAAACATTGGTTTGTTATTAAAAATGACATATTGATTAGATGTTTTAATGACAAATCACAAATGAAACAACAAGTTATGGTCCCGTATACTTTTAGACGGTACATTCTTCAACATGCACATGACTCACATTGTGCTGGACATATGGGATATACTCGAACACGATCTCGAGTACTGTCTTCATTCTTTTGGCCAGGAGTGTCAAGAGATATTTCGCAGTATGTACGTTCCTGTACTACATGCCAAGAAGTGAAAGCACGTGGAGCTTTTCACACGGCGCCTATTCAGGCTTGCGATATCTCAGTAAGACCGTTTGACAAGATGGCCATAGATATTATTGGTCCATTGCTACCATCGGCCAGAGGACATAGATTCGTCCTTACGTGCATTGATTTGTGCACACGATGGCCAGAAGCTATCCCATTAAAGACCACCACTACCACAGATGTAGCTGATGCACTACATCTCATCTTTTCTAGAATAGGGTTTCCTAGAAAACTTTTATCAGACCATGGGTCACAGTTCATATCTGACACCATGAAGGAAGTCATGAAAACTTGGAACATTGATAGGAATTTAAGTAGTATTTATCATCCTATGAGTAATGGTGCGGTTGAAAGACTTAACCGTACACTTAAACAACTACTACATAAGGTTACTGTTAAGCACCCTCATGACTGGGACAGAGCACTCCCAGCTGTTCTATTTGCTTATCGGGAGGTACCGCATGAACAAACTGGCTTCTCTCCCTTTGAATTAGTTTTTGGTGCTCCCCCAAGAGGTCCTATGGGACTAATAAAAGACTTATTAATTGACGCGGAGATGACTCAGGACACTCAGTCATCTTACGAGTATGTGATTAATCTTCGGAAGAACATTATTGAGTCTTGCCAGTTGGCAACAGCTTCTTCTGAGGCTGCAAAAGCTAAGGCTCGATCTCTACAAAATAGGTCTCGACGATTACGCCAATTATTCCCAGGCGATGAGGCTTATGTGTTACTTCCTCACAATAACAATAAATTATTGATATCTTGGAATGGTCCTTACAAAGTCATTGATAAAATTTCCGACGTTGATTACGTCTTAGATATCAAGGGACACAAAAAGATATTTCATATTAACATGCTCAAGCAATTTCATACACGTCCTGAACACTTACAGTCAATTTTTCATGAACTAGATGACAACACAGTATCTACTTGTTATTATTCCAACTTATCCGTCATCCAGGAAGAAGAATCTTCTTTTCCTGAGGTACAGTTACCGTTACCGGTACCAGTAGTTAAACCTACTGAATCTTGGCGGGATGTAACCATCTCTTCAACGGTTACACCGCAACAGCGTCTACAGATTGCTAATCTATTACAATCTTATCCAGATGTGTTGACCGACGTCCCGGGTCGCACATCGGCTATCAGTCATGACATTACTCTCAATGATGATACACCTATTCGTGTACATCCCTATTCTGTTCCTTTACATTTCCTTGCTAAAACTACTAAGGAACTTGAACAGATGTTGTCTCTGGGAATCATTGAGACTAGTAATTCGCCATTCTCTTCTCCATTAGTGATTGTCCGGAAGAAGGACAATAACATCAGACTATGTGTTGATTATAGAAAATTAAATGCTAAGACTATAGTTGACAGCGAACCATCCACTTATCGACGACTTACTGCCACGTCTATCCAACGCAACTATATTTAGTAAGATAGACTTAACTAAAGGTTATTGGCAGATACCACTGACCGAAAAGGCTAAGTACTACACCGCATTTTCCACTCCACAAGGTCTATACCAGTGGAATGTGATGCCTTTTGGGCTTGTTAATGCGCCAGCTACCTTCATTCGCCTGATGCGACAAATTTTTTTATCAGGTAGACCAGACGTTATTACATATATTGACGACATATGCTTGTTTAGTTCGTCGTTTGAGGAACATGTTTCGGGACTTAGATATGTTTTCGACACTCTAAGGAATTATCATCTAACTGCTAAACCTACAAAGGTTCAGATCGCGTGTAATGAGATAACCTTTTTGGGACATATCATTGGATCGGGATATATCCGAACGTTACCTAGTACAGTCTCCAAAATTCTAAACATAGCAGTTCCTCAGACGAAGAAACAGGTCAGGAGTTTGTTAGGATTTGTTCAATATTACAGTAGATTCATACCAAACTTGTCATCCATCACGGCTGTATTGTCTTCATTGTTAAAAAAAGACATGCCGGTGAAGGTGACATGGACTGGTATATGCAATGAAACTTTCAACAAAATTATAAATTTGTTCTCGCATGAACCAATTTTAAGACTTCCCGATGCTTCCAAAAGATTTTTCTTACGAACAGATGCTAGTAACTACGGCATTGGTGCATGCCTGCTCCAGAACCATGATGGCATTCTACATCCTACCTTATATATTTCAAGAAAGCTAAAGCCGGCAGAAACAAAGTATTCCACAGTGGACAAGGAACTTTTATCACTTATATGGGCAATCACAAAATTAGAAAAGTTCTTGCTTGGTGCTCCCTTCACCATACAGACTGACCAACGTGCTGTAGCATCTTTGCGTCGATCTAACCACAAGAGCCCAAAACTCGCCAGATATGCGATCATCCTGCAGCCATTTGAATTCTCCATTGAACATATTCCTGGCACTGAAAATATTGTGGCGGATGCGTTGTCACGTAATCCTATTGACGACGAATAATCAACATTGACATTCCTAAAATACGTCAATCATCACTACATTGGATAGAAAGGAGTATCAACTATAAGGGAACTAACCTTGACTTCAAGTCAATAATTATAAACACTATATGCATCACAGAATTGAACTAAAGACAATCAAGGTATACATATTGACATTGAAACTTCGTCTAACGTCCATACACAATATATGAATATTCGTTGAACAATCATGGAACAATATCTGACGGCAAGTCGAACTTATTATCCTATGTGCACTTAATTCTTGGATCCTAGGATAATTGACATTTCTGTCCGACGGAAACGTTTCAACACTTTGTCTAAAAGAATTCATCAGGATCAGGACTACGGATGGATCATCATATCCTATACTAATTAATTAGTTAACTTAACTTCTTAATTGAATTATTATCAATAAAATGAAATGTGAGAAAAAAATGAAATGAAAGAACAAAAAAAGAGAACGAAATATAAAAAGAAGAAATTATGAAAAGAGAAAATAAATCTCACATAAGTATTAGATTAATATTTTTTTTTAATGTACCTATACGATATTTAGTTCGTTAAATTAGATAGTTATTATTCACTAACACTTAACACACACAATTAAGTTAAACTTATATTCGAATTTCTTTCTATTTCTTCTCACTTATTTGTCTTTTCTTCTCTCATAACATCGTGTTACATTAGAATTTTAATAATTTAACTCTTAGTTTAATTAATTAATTTAATTTTAATTAGTCAAATTAATTCCTATATGACATACTAATACGACAGACCTTACTTTAATTTAATTCTATCATTCACTATTAACATTGGACATTTTATTTAGTTGATATAATAATATGTATAATATTGATATATAATGTGATTAATGTTAGATGACTATGACAAATAGTTAGTTGACATGACCGCGACACGGTTCTACTCAGAACATCGTCGGCCATATGTCACAATTGTGTTAAATTTTTTGAAAAATTGTTAAGTCGGATAGATCTTGAAAAAAAATCTATCGATTTTTTTTTCCCCGGTGTACAGGGAATTGTTACGGTATATGATATTAACGCCGTCTGCTAAAGGTTAGCAGACGTGCAATTGTAAAGGTTAAGACATTTAATATATTGCGATAGATGTTTCAATTATTGAACGCTCCATACACGATCGATTATGACGTGTCTAGCGTTGTTTGGGTCACAGTCGGTAACTAGGAGACGCTACCCTTTGTTACTTGACCGCCAAGCTGAATAGCTGCGTTTTTCTAACCTTCCAATTCAATGGCATGATATAGCCATTTATATGTGCATTTATGATGGACCAGGGTCAGTCCTAGAACTCTACGAGAGAGGAAACTTATGGAGGTTAGTGATTAACTAAATCCTTGGAAGGAGAAAGATAATCGTCTACTTTATACGAAGTAATTAGACTCACAGTCTCACTGTCGGCAGGTAGCCATTCTATCTGCGCGTGCATATAGCTGTGATGTTCTGACGACAAATACTGCATTGTATCCTTAAACGGACATTGACACGTAAAACCAGCAGTCTACGTTATTGATTAATTTATGCATGACTTATACGGACTTATGTTCTGTTCCTATTTGAAATGATCATCCTGTGTGTACATGTGATTAAATATTACGGACTCAACCTGAAGGCATTAATTACTTCATTAATGTTGCTGAGTTCAAGTTACATTAATTACTTCTTCATACCATGCTACTGAGTTGTATGAACGCTTCACCCCAATTCGAGTAATAATAACCCACGCACGATGAACAAAAGATCACTAAAGTAACCATACTCAGTGCATGATCTTCAACCGGCAAATAACTCAGCAACACTCCGGAAATTTTGGAATTCCGACTTAGTTTTTTAAACATATGGCACTAAATTATGCTGGTATATGGAGTTATATGTATAAGTATAGTATGTGTGTGAATAAATGAATACGTAGCTTTCATATATTACATTTTAAACTATACATTTATTCATACAGTAATACAAAATAACAAATCACCCACACCTTCACACAAATGACTGCTTTGCCAACACCATGAGGCAAAATAGTTTCATTTAACAATGACGGGAAAATTGACTGTATATACGCGTAGTTTATTTTCATTTCTTGTGCGCTTTTTCTGTATGTGCCAACAAATTTCCAATTGTGATAATAACTTTATTTATGAGAAGAAGCAACTGAAATATTCCTGCATTATGTAAAAATATAATGTAAATGAATGTACTTTAACATGAAAGTGGTTTTAGGAGGTCTACTACTTTAAAATGTTATTTCAAATTTTTTAAGCACCCCCACCCTTGCATGGGTCAAATTTGAATCTGCCTTGACTTTAGCTTCGTAAAATTCGGAGTTGGGACATTTTTTAACGATTCCACCAAAAGACCGACTCCACGACTTCTGTTACAGCGCACATGCTGTTTGTAAATAAACTTGTTGAAATGTCAAGTTCATCTATTCAACTATGTTCAAGTCTAGTTGCACTAAATAATCATTAAGTGACGAGGTACAGGTTAGGCCTACATGTTCATGTAAGGGTTCAGTAAGTGTTCAGTGATCTGAAAGGCTATACGCCCTAGATGTTGATTTCCACCAATCTATAGAATTGTGAACAACCTTGTTCAACCCAGGCATGTTCTTCCGGATGAGAATGCGGCTACGTGTTAACATGTTATCTGTCACCTTAGTTTGTTGACACAGTTCATCTTTCAGTCGCACACACCAGGTCATTAAAGACACTTAACAAAGTCACCACGATAACTTACTGTTTCACTGACAACAATTTACGGCACTAACAATAATTAGTTTCATCACTGACGACAATCCAATAAATGATATAATGTTTATTAAGATTATATGTTGTATATAAGGATATTAAAGCATGCACTGTACACAAAATCATCATTATTATTTACATTTTCATTTCTTTCTAACACTAGTATTTATCTAATCCTATCTAACACAAACGTGAGAATCCTTGTTCTAAATTATCTCTATTATATATTCTTGTCCTCATCATGACAAACACTTGAGAATCATTGCTCTCATTATTATACATAAAATCTATCAACTCAAAAGTTACAATGATTCTCAAAATCTCGTATACAGTAACGATATCATCTTCCTTAATATTCAATGAACGTTTCTTTTTAAGTTTTACCGTATCTATAATTAAGTATTCAGCCAGTGGTTCCCATGATGTTTGCACACGTGGCATCAAAGGCTAAGCGTCCTGAATAAATTCACCACTATTTATTTATCTGTTACCTGCCAGTCCGCAGGATCACATATTATATACTTCTGTATATTGCTTCACTACGACCGCTCCACTAACGGCGTAAAGGTATAAATATTCATTTCATTTTCTATAGCATCAATACGCAGAATAATATCATCATTTTGACTTAAGAACCGCTTGGGAATATCTATTCACCTTAACGGATTAAGACCTTTGTTCAAAAACTTGAGAACCGCTATCTCTCTTTCCTTCTTCACTGCAATCCCAGGAGTTATTTGGAATATTCAGAGCCACCCCCAAACTCTACTACTCAATATAATCCGTCTTACTAATGCAAACCCACAGAGTATATCGGAGTCGTTCAGAGCCGTTCCTAAAACTCTAAGCTCGACAAAAATACTCTCCAATTATCTGTACTTATAAAAACAAGTTATTCTTACACTAGCGGAGAGTATCTAAAAATGCTCTTATTAATATTTATTATTACAACTTTTCTCTAAAAAAAAACTTTCTATAAAAATCTATACATATTTCCTACTTTATCATGTGTACATGTACTGGCTAATTCAGCACACGGACCTATAACTAACTTCCTATATTTTAGAATCTGTTTAAGTCTCGCTGGGAATTATAAAGTTGCGTGTCTAAAATCTCAAAGCTCTCTCTCTCTCTCTCTCTCTCTCTCTCTCTCTCTCTCTCTCTCTCTCTCTCTCTCTGTTGTCTGCACAAGCTAGGGTATTTATTTGTCTACTATTTTGCACATGACACTCGTTTCCTCTGCTGTTATATAGGAAGGTGTTAGGACTTCATGATTTCGTAATCCTGACAACAGAGCAAATGCTTATTTCAGGACGTAACTTGTCTCTTCTCACGCCCCAGTTAAGCTACCTAACTGTACTATTACGAGTGTTCTCTTGGACATATGGCAGCTGTTTATTGTTAAAATTCCATTCCTTTTCCTATAAATGTAATAGGCCATAAACGTGGATATTTACTCTCGCGAAAATAGAAAAAAGTGCGCAAATGAAGGTGTGCATGAACAGTTTGATTATGGAAAGAAGCCAACAACACGATTGATAAACAGTACATGAACTGGAGTTTCGTCAAACTTCAAACGTTGTCCTCAGAGGCAGTAAGTCGACCAAGGCTTCTCAAAGGCGGTAAGTCGACCAGGGCAAGATTTTATAAGATGCACGAACAATTATGAGACATGCTGTCATAAAAGAAATGTTATTTATTTAGTCAATTTACGATCCATTAGACCATTATCGCTGCTCTTCATGTCATTTAGGTTGGGTTACTCATGTCTTCATATTTAATACATCTATATAATTTTCACTACAAATATCTAAAGGCGGTCGTCTGCAATGAAATGACCACAGTAGTGATAGTACCGTCCGTAATACATGTAGCAGAAACAACACACTATAATTAACAACCTGCCAATTTTGGTGGGTTGTTGCTAGTTAAATGTTAATTTTAAAATTATAACTTACACATAACTATCCATCAGAGCATGGCAAGGTCACACTCCGACGCAGCAGCCCTGCTCCATAGGTAAGTGCAAGAGATCTAATGGCTGCCTCATTGAATGATTTACTAAAACAACTGGGCCTGAACACAGGCACTTAAAAGATTCGGCGAAACCGCAGACAAGGCATCATGTTGACTGTGGAACAACAGCAATGGGCTATGGAATCCAGGACAGTAATTTATGTACGACAAAACTGTTACTTTCACAATTGTCTCAAGCTAGCAGAATGGATACAACCAGTAGGGAAGAGGGAAGTTGCAATCAAAGTGGAGTGGGTTTGATTTCCAGCCCCTGACACTTGGCAGCTATGACCCAAATAGGCTAATCCCTGTTTATTTCACGAAAACGACATAAACGAAATACGGCGTGAGTGGACATAATTAAAAACTGTCTAACGACAATCAAAGCCTTACAGCAGACTGCAATAATAGGGCAACATGGCAAGGTTAAATCTGACTGCAAAAAAACTGATAACTGGAGAAGACCCCATGATTACGTGCTAACATTAGCTAGTCGACTTATAACAAACCAACCTGATCACAATATCGCACAGAACCAGCAGGAATACATCACTAACCTCTGCTGGTAACAAATATGGCCAAAAAATCAAAATAGCTAAAGGTCCGTCCTACCTGTCTAAATCGAATACACAACGGCAAGCTTAGCTGAACCTCCCACAATGGCAGAAGTCTCGAGCAGCGTTTAAATGTACTAGTAACATTCAAGACTTGTGAGTTAATAGCTGTTTTATATTTGTGTGCGTTGTGATGATGTGGAGACTGTTGTGAGTTAATAGCTGTTTGTCAGTTTGCGTGGGTTGTGATGATGGAAAGCGAGATCTAGGTGAGCTCGTCCAAGGAGTGCAGGTGGTGAGCAGGACTGTGAGTGTAGAAAGATGTTTGGGGCAGATGAGGATTCGAGTTTGTACGGGACAGTTGAGTGTTGTGACATGAATTGTGAATTTGGAATCACACATTAAGTGAGAGTTTGTCAAGAGTTTGCTGCCAATTGTCTAATGGCAATAGTTAGATACTCTGTGTGATGACTATTATAATTAGTATCTACTAATACCCAAGACTTGTTAAAAATTTTCTGAAAGCAAATTGATTTCTTTGCCGCTGTAGCCCATCATGCCTTAAGGCATCTTTAGGGCAGCGACAAATCAATCAATTTGCCATTGTTTCCGTAATCAAATTGACTAGCAAACAGGTGATCAGCCCGTTGTGTGGGACCAGTGTATCAACATTAAAAGAAGATACAAGCACATGCCACTAGACGCCTGTGGTATAGAGGGCCGGGCTGGATGTTTGGGCGAAGCACAAGAAAACGTGCAGAACATGGGAGGGACACACTTTTTAAAATTAGATCTGCATTATCTGAAGTTTCCCTGGTAATTCGCAGGGGTCGCCGAGGATACAAAGGAAGAATAGTCCCACTGCTCCCACTGGCAGGTCGTACAGTGCGGCTAATATGAGGTTGTGCGTGGGGCAGGCAACATCACTATGTAAAAATTGTTACATACACCCCCGCTGCTATTTGAACGTGTTAATAGTTTGTACAATTTTCCCGCAAGGGGAACTGCTGCAATGGTGCGTCGCAGACAGCGAAAAGAAACATGATGATGATGATGGTTATTATCTTAAGTGAGCGTAGAGTGGCAGGGTGGTTAGAGCGCTTCTTCTCGCAGCACAGTTACCGGGTTAGAAACCAGGTAGCGTCACGCTCCAGTCTATGCCAATGGGTACCTGACTCCGCTAGGGAAGACAAAGGAAGGTAACCAGTCACTACTACTTCATAACGTCGCGACCTAGTATGGGTAGTCTCTAACACTTTACTCCCCCCTCCCCACGGCAGTATCTTCCATGGAACCGTCTTGACCTGTCTAGTAGCGTAAGTGCCACATAAAGAGGTCATACAAATAATAGTATTACTGCTTCCTGAGGCATTGAGTTAGACGTGACTAATACCAGACTGTGCATGGTGCTGTTTTTGTTTTGTTTTTCTTAACCAGCGGAACTTGGGCTTTCAGCCCTTCGGCCCAATGACATGTCATTGCGAGGCTGGGGATCCTGTGGACTTTCCTTCCAACCCGGTCAGGAACTTCGCTCCTTCCCATCCACAGAGGGTTTATCTCAGGAGCCGTTCAGGTTATTCAGTCAAAATCCCGGTCGATGACACTCCTTCAAATGCTTACGCCCGGGATTGAACCTTGAACACCTGATCGCCAGCGCAATGTGGTAATCATTACACCAGCGCGGCTCCCGCTCGGAGCTGTTAAACATATTTTTACAGAAACGACCGTTACAAGACCACATGCATACGTTGGAGCAGGCTTTCTACGAAAGTAATTTGTAAACAAATGATGGGGTTTGTGCTTGGTTAGCGTTGTTACTGACAAAGTCTGTAGGAATGTGTTTAGGTATGCGTGTATGTGCGTTTTAGGTACGCGTGTATGTGCGTATGTTTGTGTGTGACAGAGAGAAGTGTGTACGCTAATTGGCAACGAATTCTGCAGTGTTGGTTCCGTGCTACATAGGGAGCGAAAACGGACATGAGGATAATGAAATGATGATTTGTGACCGTCGGTCACACGGCACCAAAATGAAAATATATCCTAAGAAAAAATCTGGCACTGCCCTACATTTGCCCTCTCAGAGCAGTGACTGCCAACTGAACTTTAATGACACTACGTTTTGTGCGAAAACGCCTTAACTGCTTTTTTTATGGCTGTCATTTCTATATGTACCATTATAGCACGTATGAATGCTAGTGTAGTAAGCCATGCGGTCACATACGCTCCGCGCCACACAAATGTATCCCAGAGGGAGACATTTGCGTACTATCAACTAACTACCTCATGCTAGTGATTGTTATAAACAACTAACCTATTGGTAGAGGTTCTCAGAAAAAATTTAAAAAAAAAAAACTTATTCTTTTTCGTAAAACGAGGGATCCCTGTATATTTATAATGTGTAAAACAGGGGATACATAAAATTTGTTAATACACTTCGCCATTAAACAGTATGGATGTACACTACTTCTCAACAATATCAATATGAACAACGCTGTGAATTAGTCATCACCATAATGTTAACATTAATTCATTCATAACCCTCCACTCCCAAAGGAGCATAGGCCTTCAACAAACACATGCCAAGTCCCCCTGTCACGTGCCATCATCTCAAGTTCTTTCCACGTTCTCCTTATCATTTTCACCTCTGTTTCCAGCTCTCTTCTCCATGTGCTTCTTGGGCTACTTCTGCTTCTTTTGCCCTGGAGGTTCCAGAACAAGGACTGCCTTGTAATGCTATCAACAGGTTTCCTCAGTGTGTCCCCTATCCATCGCCATCGTCTTCTTCTCATCTCTTGTTCCACTGGCACTTGTCTAGTTCTTGTCATCGGTTCCACGTTGGTAACCTTGTCATACCATTTTAATCCCTCTATTCTACGCAAGCACCCATTTATGAAAGTCTGTAGCTTTTTGGTAGTTGTCTTTGTTGTTCTCCATGTCTCAGAGCCATACAATAGGACTGACTTCACATTTGAGTTGAAAATTCTTATTTTCGTGTTGGATCCGATTTCTCTTGATCTCCATATATTTCCCAATGCAATGAAAGCTCCTCTTGCTTTTTGTATTCTTATTTTGATATCACTGTCTGTCCCTCCAACTTTGTCTATATTGCTGCCAAGATATGTGTACGATTCTACATCTTGTATTGGTGCTTCTTCAAGTTCAACCCTGTTATCATTACCTGCATTTATTCTCATTATCTTTGTCTTTTCCCTGTGTATTTTCAGACCCAATTGCTGTGACCTCTCATCGAGTGTTTTCAATTTGTCCTGCATCTGATTACGGTTATGGGACAGAAGAGCTAAGTCATCAGCAAAATCCAGATCATCCAACTGCTTAGTCAGAGTCCACTGGATTCCATTTCTGTTATGTGTTGTCGATGATCTCGTAACCCAGTCTATTGCTAGTAACAAAAGAAATGGAGACAACAGGCATCCCTGTCGCACTCCTGTTCTTATCCCAAACGGTTCTGTAAGCTGTCCTTCATGAAGAACTCTGCATGTCATGTCTTCATATGTTTTCTTTATTAAATTAATGATCTTTATGGGAACTCCATAATGCCTCATCAATTTCCAAAGTGATTCCCTGTCTACACTGTCAAATGCCTTTTCGTAGTCCACAAATCCGATGTAAAGTAATAATGTTAACATACTTAATGCTAACATTTTCCAAAAAAAAAAATTGCATACGATTTTCATCGGTTGTGCAAACAACACAACAACAACAAAAAAATACTTTGACAATATTCAACAGAAGTGACTAATATTCATTAAGTATTTAACAATCTTAAATGTAGTAGCTGCAAATGAACATCAGCCTAACAGCATAGAACTAATGGTCAAACATCAGACCGTGGGACGCAAAAAAAGTAATATACGAGCTCGTATATATATATATATATATATATATATATATATATATATATATATATATATATATATATATATATATATATATATATATATATATATATATATATATATATATATACACATATTTACTATGACATGGGGATATACAAACATGGCAATGTTAATATATAATTTTATAATAAAATATGAACTGGAGCTGTACGCTCTCGTAACTGTCAATATAAAACTTGGTGAACATAATACAATCATATGATACAGGCGACCCCATCATGCCACTGCGGTCGGTGATTTACCAGGATGTACAGGGTGTTTATAAAGTCACTGTGCAGTGAAATTTACGCCCGGGCGAGACTACGTCACCAGAAATGTGGTTTCCAATTGGGGCTTGTAGTGTAATGCTGCACACGGGATTGTGGAACACAGCATTGGAACACAGAATATCATGACGTAAATTTGCATCATTCGTGACGTAATTGCTAAAATATTTTTCAAATTCACTGCACAGCGACTTTATAAATACCCTGTATATGGGTCTTAAACATCAAAAATCTGGACAAGTTGTGGTGAACTGTCTATGTGTTCGTCGTAAAATCGAAATTTAGAATTATTAATGTTGAGCATGTAATACACTTACAAAGTATTTATTAAATTTATTAACAAAAAATGTCTCTAATCTCCAGCATATGTAATGGTCGTTACTATGAGGGAGAACAACAATACCGATACCAATAACTATCGGGTGGTGGAGTATGAACGATCTCAGTAACACACGAACCAAGTACCAAACTGTTTATAGTTTCGTCATCAAATAGAAAATCTGTTTACAAATGCAAGTTCATATTAATAGACAACAATTGTCAAGAAAATATACTGCAGCGTTCCGCTTACAACGTGACAATGATCCGAAAAATACAGGTACATCAATATGTGCTGTTTATTTCTCAATACAAGGTTTATCAACATGTGAACATATCCGTTACCATGTTAGCGATTTCGCATGGAATCGTCATGGTTGTCGCGAAAGGGTTGAGATGTTATTAAAATATAATATATCCTGGACACAAAGTTGTATCAGGTGATATCAGGATAGTGCCAGATAAGAGTCTGGTCTTATAAGTAATACCCCCTTCTCTGAAAAGAGTAAGTGTGTATGGATATCAAAGGTAGGGTCAAGCTGTATAAGTTTCCAGGTATGATGTTAGTGTATTATCTTGGATCCCTATGGGCTCCCTCTCAAGATCCTCACTTGATTATTGTATTATTATTATTATTATTGACTCTGCTAGGGGATATTAACAAAATTATTTCCAACAAGAACATGAACTCAACTTTAATAAGTAAGTAAGTCTGTTGGTAAATATTTACAATTTATTTAGCCTATACATTCTCTCTTTTCGGTCTGGAAAGTTTAAAATGAAATCAAATTTATTTACAACAATAAATCAATAAACATTGAAAATAATTAACAATATCAAAAGTCATTCACTTGTTGAAGGTTATCAACTGGATTAGTTATCTCATTTTAAAGAACATTGATATGATACTCACCCGTGTGTTGCCGGGGCCCGAAAGGGGAGCAAAGAATAGTAACACTGCACCCTACCACGCATGTCGTAAAAAGTGACTAAGGAGGGTTTGGGCATGGGGCTGTTTACCCCATCCCGTAAAAACTTCGCACAGTGGGCTGATCACCTGCTTGCCAACCAATCTGATTACGGAAACAGCGATAGATTGTTTGGTCTGTTTTTGTTCTACAAAGACGCCACTAGGCGTGGTGGAAACAGCGATAGATTGATCAATTTGTTGTTGCCCTAAGACGCCACTAGGCGTACTGGCCACATACTGCTTTGCCGGTTGGTGGCTAAGGATGGAAGAAGAAGAAGAAGATATGATACTAATGGGTTTTGTCACTATTTCTTGATTGTGAAGCTAGTAATGGGTAAATTTATGTCCACACTTTTCATCATTCACTGTATGTTTATTTGCATCTTGTCTTTTAGTATAGTGGTATAATCTGGATACGCTGATCAGTGGCTTTGTTTTGCCACTTATCTTGTGTTTAGAGATCTGTCACTCTCCTGCCATGGACGAACACGTATTTTGAATTTCTCCAAGCGGTAGAAGCTGGGTATCTGGCCATGTTAACCACAAGGGCACTTGCACCACAGAGTCCAGCAGAGGTGGATGACTCTATAAAGTTTTTGTTTTGTAGTTGTCAGGATAGAACCCTCAGGCACACATAGACGAGCTGTTAATGGCAAACTTGATCTGCTCTCAGGTACAACTGGCAAAGGTAGTCTTCATTTATAAGTTACCGCTTCTTTCTGCTCGCTGTGTTTTTCAAATCTTATGGCCCCAATTTAGCAATGGCAAGGTCAATTTATACTAGCACATCTGGCGTATCGGAAAGCAGGGGGCTAACAGGGTATTCTTCTTCTTCTTCTTTCGTCCTTAGCCACCGACCGTCAAAGCAGTCAGTGGCCATTACGCCTAGTGGCGTCTTAGGGCAACAGCAGATAGGTTTTCTTTGCCATTGTTTCCCATCACCCTAGTGGCGTCTTTAGGGCAACGGCAAATCAACCCATTTGCTGTTGTTTCCGTAATCGAAGTGACTGGCAAACGGGTGATCAGCCCGTTGTGCCCGAACTTGCCCTCACGTGTACTTAACGGGGTATTGCGAATCCCAAAATGAGGCATATTTTGTCTCTCTGTTCAATTATGAAAAACTAGTTTCCCCCTTATCTTTCTTATTTCTGGAGCGATTTTATTCATATAAGGCTTAAATTATACCCTGAATTAATCTTTATCTTCCTAGTTAAAAAAGTCTCCTAAGTGCATTTTATTCTATGCATATTTTAAATACCTAAATTAGGGACTAACCCGATGTGTCGAAGCCTTTCCACTCAATATATCTCTCTTAATAAACTACTTTTCGTGGAAGTCTTTACACCTACCTCTAAAGTAACATTCCTGTTGTAGAATTAGAGACCTCTTCCAGGTGGTACTTCTTTCCTACTTATGTAATTAATTTGCATCCTTCACTCGGTTGCACAAATGAGGACTGGCCATTTTGCCTGTCCAAGGCTGTAGTAAACACACGAATACGGAAGTCTTTCCATTGGCTAGTGTATCATACAATTTCTACAATGTATGGCGCGCGGTTTTTGTCAGAGTTACTCAGGATTATACAGAAGCTGTGTTGTGAAGCAGACTAACTCACGACAATGGTTTTGCATGTAACAATGTAGTATTTTGCCAATCCGCGAACTGTGTTGAATAGCATATAAGTTTTACACAACTTGCAAAATATGTCACTAAGTCAAATTTTAGGTAAAAGTATATATGTCTAAGTTATTTAGTGGAGTGGGTTGTATATTGGGATAAATGACGGAGTAGGGTTTATCACCATGGGAGGGGAACGAATGTCAGTCATTTGAATGTACTCGGGGGTCTTAGGGGCGTTAGCTGTGTCAGTGGGGGTAACAATGTCTCATTATCTTTTACCGATGTCCGCTGTGGACATCTAATCTTCTTGTACACGTGGTATTTATACATTAAACCGCTTAAAATTTAAAACACCAACTATACTAGCCAAAATAAAAAGTCCTGACACCCTAGTGTGTCGGATCATGGCCTCTGGTGTGTGGACAGTGTCTAATTCTGAAATAAGGGTAGATATATCTACTGACTGTAATGGGGGTAGTCGATAAGGGACAGTAAACATAGTCACTGGATTCAGGAATGCGAGAAGGGGTTTGCCAGACTACGGAAGAAGTATTTATAGAATTTTGATAGACACGTTAACATAGGTAAAGTTCTTTTGAATAGTGGAGGATGCTCGGAACGGGGCGTCGATTTAGAAACGATCCGTCTGAGATGGAGCATGTTGGAGAAGGTGACAGGAGATGGAAAGGCGTTTGGATGTGTAGGGAAGAGTAATTTGACGTCTGATTTGTCATACATCTGTGAGAAAGGGTCGTTGGCTTGAATAATGTGAGTTACCATATACGATCATTGAGGTTGTAAACTAAGGGTAACATGTGTGCGGATCGAATTGTTCGAGTACAAATGGTATGTGTCTTAACAGCATCATTAAGAAAAATCGCCAAAATACATTCTCGATGCGATTTAACATTATAAAACGGTCTTTCCATAACACAAAAGGAAAGCGGTGAGTTAACACATTTCAAATAGCTCTCATGTGTCACAATGGAAAAATACGTGTGTACTTTGTTAATAGCCATTTCGTATGCTGTCGTATCATATGCGGCGAGGGGGTGGATGTTGGTGTTACTATCATTGGTAATAGAGGGAGGAATAGGTGTAGGGATTTGAGTGAATCATATACAAGTCATATTCGTCATCGACAATTATTAGAGGAATAGCGGGAACACAATGAGTTCTGACTGCGAATGAATCGCGTCAAGTCGTAAAGAATCGTAGTACTGAAAAAGATTATGATGTTAAACTACTGGTGGACGGAGTGTATGTGGGAGGATAGTGGACAAGTGGTTGAATAATTCTAGAAGATCAGTGGGTGTCACGTAGGTCTTTATATCATTAAATTGCCTACATCTTCTTCCTATTCTCTCACCCAAATCCTTTTATTTTATTATCGTTCCGTACTTGTTTTTCCTGTATTTTTCGCATCACTCGGTTGCGAAAAATATTTTCTCAGTATTCTCAAACTTTACCTTGCGTTTTTTTCTCATACTGGGATAGTGATTCTATTACATAGATGTCAGTCAGACGTGAAGTGCGATTTAGTTGCAGTCCATCTCAGACATCGAGCCGACTTGGGTCTGCACCTTCAGATGACACGACACTCCTGAGTTAGATTCTCGACGTAAACGCGTGAGAATGCTAGGAGAGAGCCGACATCCGTCTGCATCCGGTCAACAGCGAGTCGCATCGGCCGAACGCTTAAGTAGGAGCGAATATTTACACCTTATAGTCGCAGTTTCAGACGGTTGTCTGAGAGTTGCAACTGACACGCGCTTGTCCCGGTCAGTTTGTTACCGCAGGTGCGTAATCGTACTGGTGGCAGTTACGACACGCCTCTAAGTTAAACGTAGCTGTTATGAGAAGGGGGAGAGATCGGGGCGGGGGAGATAGTTCATCCTTTGTCTGGTTTAAAATATTAACCCACGTTTGAAACTATTTCATTTCACTCAGTAACTTTGCAGTTAGACTAGAACAACCTTCGTTCGATTTCTAAATAATCTCTGTTAATAGAGATGGCCTTTAGTTTGGTCGAAGTGGTTTAAGTTCTTAGTACTTCTGTGTTTGGGTAAATATTATATATATTATATCTAGTATTTTGTGAAGTGATAAAGTGTTAAGTCGCTTATTTCATATTTCACTAGTTAGATTTTGCGCAGAGTGAAAAATTTATATAGTCTGTATTATTTTCTAGTGACGTGCTTCAGTGGATAGCAGAATAAATTATAATTTCTAGCATTAAACAATAATGTAGCTATAATGAAGTTAATTTTACTGCTAAATAACACTGACAAACAACATTTTTCTTTCTTATATAAGAATAAGTGTTCTTAGGTCAGTTTCTTGCGCTGATTTCAAATTTGAAATCCGTTTATCTCTATCACGTCGGGTTCTTAAGATATTTGTGAATAAATATATTTTTGGGAAACCGTTATTTGCTCCGTTTCATTTTTACTATATAACTTTTTAAAAATTAATAAAATGCAAAATAATTCTACTTTTTATACTGCTAAAAGATGCATGACATATGTTACGTTATATTTCAAATAGTTACTGTATTTTGAAATAATTTTGAGTGAAATATGGCTTCTAGAAGTTGTAGAAATTCGGCTGATCTGTTCTGTTACGTGTGCGGATATTTTACCGATCGTGTTCACCAGAAAAACTTTACACCATTGCTAAAGAAAGCATATGAACTTTATTTCGATTCGAAAGTTACTTCTGCTTGAAAAATATCTATGGTTTCACTTTTAAAACTAGAAAGTCTGTGGTTTATCCAAATATTGAATCGGTTTCGAAACCAGTGCCTCATGATCCAATCACGTGTCCGATCCCAGTTCCACCAGAACAATATCCGTTGGACGTGAATGAACCATCAGAAAGTGATAGTTTACCTGCTTTAGAAACTAATTCTGACTCGGATTATGTACCGGTGAATGATGGTGTTCACTTAATTAACCATTCAGAACTTTCAGATCTAATACGTGATCTCGCTCTCACCAAAGGACAAGCGGAATTACTCGGTTCGCGACTCAGAGAATGGAATCTTTTAGCGCCCAATACTCCGATATCTAAATTTCGTCATAGACACAGAGAACTTGTTCAATACTTTGAGATGGATGATGACATTTGCTATTGCAAAGATGTAAAAGGTCTAATGGTGCACCTCGGTCATGAGCACATAGTCAACGAATGGCGACTTTTCATCGAATCTTCCAAGACTAGTCTAAAAGCCGTGTTATTGCATAATGGAAATTTATTTTCATCAATCCAGTCGCCTACTCTGTTCATATGAAAGAAACTTATGACAATATGGCTATACTTTTGGCAAAAATAAAGTACAATGACTACCAATGGCGGATTTGTGGAGACCTAAGGGTCATTGCAATTCTCACGGGCATGCAGACTGGGTATACTAAATTTTGTTGCTTCCTATGTGAATGGGACAGCCGCAACAGACAGGAACATTATGCAAGAAAGGTGTGGCCTATCAGGGATCGTATGCAGCTCGGGCATAAAAATGTAATACACGAGCCATTAGCTAACAAAGACAGCATCATTTTACCACCGTTACATATAAAGTTGGGGCTCATGAATAATTTCGTAAAAGCGTTAGATAAAACGAGCAAAGCTTTCACTTATCTTCAAGAAAAGTTTCCGCAAATTAGCGATGCAAAGATTAGCGATGCAAAGATAAAGGAAGGTATCTTTGTAGGACCTCAGATTAGGAAAGTTATTGCAGACAAACAATTCGAGAACTTGTTACATGGTAGTGAACTTCGCGCATGGATGGCATTCAAATCGATCGTCGATAACTTTCTGGGAAATCACAAATCTGTCGACTATGTGCATATTGTTAAGCAGTGCATAGATGCATACAGAATTATGGGCTGTAACATGTCCCTCAAAATCCATTTGCTCGATTCGCATCTTGACTTTTTCCCTGACAACCTTGGCGAAGTCAGCGATGAACATGGAGAACGATTCCATCAAGATATCGCCGTAATGGAGTCACGTTATCAAGGACGGTGGAGTGTGACCATGCTTGCTGATTATTGTTGGATGTTTCATCGCGATGTACCACATGCCATTCACCGACGAAAGTCGACTGCAAAGAAATTCAAGCCTACATAACTGTTATACTTCTTGTACAAATGATGTTGTAATAATGTATGCGTTGTTAAAAAACTTCAATTGCGTATTTCTAGAGATCCCGACCTGATAGAGAAAAACGGTTTGCAGATTTAAAAACAGCGCATTAAAATTGATCAGAAAAACATAGAAATGTTAGAGAAAGAAAAAAAATTTTTTTTTTTGTTAGTCAGTGTAATCAGACAAGAGAATATTTTATATCTAACTTATAAATGCTAGATGCGACATCAGTGAATATTGACGGAATACGCATGATATTCCTAATTCATGATGATCGATTTTTTTTATATATAACTTATTTCTCGGGAAGTTTTAAATTATAAGTCAAGCGGTCGGCTTGCTATTTAAAATGTAAGTTATATTGAGTACATAATATGTAAATGATTTATATGTGCTTTTCCTTTTATACAGTGAAATACTGGGGTGACCCGAACTTTACCAGCGTTTAATAAGAGTTTCATATTTGTGAAGAAATAGACAGTCCTTATTTTGAACCACGTGGGTTTCTCAAGTAACACTGGCCTGACAGTGCATATGCCAACAGAGTTAGACAGAAATACTATATCCCACTAACGGGTTTCAAAGACTGTAATGATCAATACGGGCCTTTGCGCCAGATCTTAAATTCTTTCATGAACTCTAATGTAAAATTGCTGACTGGCGGCGAGAAAAATTACAATCAATAACATTAACATTTTCCCGACATTTTTGTCGAAGAGTGAATAGTGAAACCAGGCTATCTGTTGAAAGAAGTTGTCCACTGGTCATTCTTTCCAAATTAAGGGAATCCTCGTGTTTCTGAACTCTGTGTGCCCGTTTAAACTTGCTTATCAAACTTGATTCAAGTGACATTAACAGTAAATCTAAAATTTAACTGGTGAAGTGAACGCTCCCCGAAAACAGTGGAATAAACCTGTAATTGTAGAGCTGGGATTCGCTTTATCCAAAGAATACAGATTCACTGTAGAGAAGTGTCCTACGGTTGCGCCAGACGGTGAACTACATCAAGTTTTTGATAGGTAAGAACGTGAGCCAGGGATCCCTGATGAATGAACCGAGTGAAAGTGACGGAAGGACGTTCGTTATTTAATGCACTCGCTTGTTGTATTAATTGTTCCTTTAGAATAGATACTGCTGTCAAAGTCAGTCTATACCTTCTAAGGGGGACAATATAAGACCCTAACAATATGTATTTGTGACTCTTTGGGCCATCATCTGTCTCATAACGGGGCTGTGGGCTAAACCTAGAGTTAATATCATCACGGGGCTATCATCCTAGTAGCATTTTTCTTGAATTCTATGACTATTTGTATATGTTTTTCCTTGATGAAATTTTTGGTGTTGTGAGAAGATTTATTTTTGATGATAATAATAAAAATCTCTCTTGAACTAAATCAGTGCGTTGGTCAGCTCGTTCAAAAATATATATATAATCATTTGTTATAGATTCCCACGTCTGTTTTGTTTAACTGTCGTCACGTGTATGTGCGTGCCCGTGAGTAGATAGAAATATAGGTAATAGATATATCTGTGTGTAGACTGTCTGACGCTGTAAAGTTGTCGTAGAAGATAGGTGAGAGGGAGAAGATTCTTTTTTTCCACTTTCAGAGACAGCCTCTATATCACATTCTATCATCTCACTCGTGGAATCTATTTCTTTTACTATCTCACACTGTGACGATCACCTATTCTAACCTATTCAGAAGGGACCAAACCCAAGTCTTAATTCTCCTATCCAAAATCTACGACAGTGGGAGATAAAATGGAGGGAGGTAAGCGACTTAACTTGAGCATGCGACTCTAACATATATAATTAGCGATTATGTAATGTGTGCGTATAGTGTGTTTGCTTTTGTCACAAAATTTATCAAGAAAAAATAAGAGCTAAAACACTGTTGTAAAGCATAAGTCCTATTATTAAGATTTTCAAAGGCAAAAGTGGTGTAATTTGTACAATGGTTGACTACGTCTCTAAGATCATTGGGTACTCTTCTGTTAGATTTAATTGCATATTGGGTGTTATTTAATATGGAAACACTTTTACTGAGAACATGTGTCATCACTTTCTGGTTAGTGGATAACGTATTAATGGACTTAGTTAGATCTTCATAGTGGGTATCAGTAGCTGTACTGATTAGATATTCTAAAGCATTTCCAATAAAGGGAATTACTGCTCTCTGGTTCTTTTTTTTTTTTTAATGGATGGCTAAGTGTGTAAAACTGAAGTTGATTTTCCGTGAGGTGCTCCTGTAATCATAAAGATAAACCTAACACTCGCAAAAAGATTTGAATAACACTGACAAACAACATTTTTCTTTCTTATATAAGAATAAGTGTTCTTAGGTCAGTTTCTTGTGCTGATTTCAAATTTGAAATCCGTTTATCTCTATCACATCGGGTTCTTAAGATATTTGTGAATAAATATGTTTTTGGGAAACCGTTATTTGCTCCGTTTCATTTTTACTATATAACTTATTAAAAATTAATAAAATGCAAAATAATTCTACTTTTTATACTGCTAAAAGATGCATGACATATGTTACGCTATTTTTCCAATAGTTACTGTATTTTGAAATAATTCTGAGCGAAATATGGCTGATCTGTTCTGTTACGTGTGCGGATATTTTACCGATCGTGTTCATCAGAAAAACTTTACACCATTACTAAAGAAAGCATATGAACTTTATTTCGATTCGAAAGTTGATGATGCAAATAAATCTTGGAAGCCAAATGCAGTTTGTTCGACTTGTGCAAATACATTGGCAGGTTGGTTACGAAAATCGCCGAAGCATAAGTCGATGCCTTTTGGGGTGCCAGTAATATGGCGTGAACCGACAAATCACGCTACTGATTGTTACTTCTGCTTGACAAATATCCATGGTTTCACTTTTAAAACTAGAAAGTCTGTAGTTTATCCAAATATTGAATCAGTTTCGAAACCAGTGCCTTATGATCCAATCACGTGTCCGATCCCAGTTCCACCAGAACAATATCCGTTGGACGTGAATGAACCATCAGAAAGTGATAGTTTACCTGCTTCAGAAACTAATTCTGACTCGGATTATATACCGGTGAATGATGGTGTTCACTTAATTAACCATTCAGAACTTTCAGATCTAATACGTGATCTCGCTCTTACCAAAGGACAAGCGGAATTACTCTGTTCGCGACTCAAAGAATGGAATCTTTTAGCGCCCAATACTCCGATATCTAAATTTCGTCATAGACACAGAGAACTTGTTCAATACTTTGAGATGGATGATGACATTTGCTATTGCAAAGATGTAAACGGTCTAATGGTGCACCTCGGTCATGAGCACATAGTCAACGAATGGCGACTTTTCATCGACTCTTCCGAGACTAGTCTAAAAGCCGTGTTATTGCATAAGGGAAATTTATTTTCATCAATTCCAGTCGCTTACTCTGTTCATATGAAAGAAACTTATGACAATATGGCTATAATTTTGGCAAAAATAAAGTACAATGACTACCAATGGCGGATTTGTGGAGACCTAAAGGTCATTGCAATTCTCACGGGCATGCAGACTGGGTATACTAAATTTTGTTGCTTCCTATGTGAATGGGACAGCCGCAACAGACAGGAACATTATGCAAGAAAGGTGTGGCCTATCAGGGATCGTATGCAGCTCGGGCATAAAAATGTAATAAACGAGCCACTAGTTAACAAAGACAGCATCATTTTACCACCGTTACATATGAAGTTGGGGCTCATGAAGAATTTCGTAAAAGCGTTAGATAAAACGAGCAAAGCTTTCACTTATCTTCGAGAAAAGTTTCCGCAAGTTAGCGATGCAAAGATAAAGGAAGGTATCTTTGTAAGACCTCAGATTAGGAAAGTTATTGCAGACAAACAATTCGAGAACTTGTTACATGGTAGTGAACTTCGCGCATAGGTGGTATTCAAATCGATCGTCGATAACTTTCTGGGAAATCACAAATCTGTCGACTATGTGCATATTGTTAAGCAGTGCATAGATGCATACAGAATTATGGGCTGTAACATGTCCCTCAAAATCCATTGCTCGATTCGTATCTTGACTTTTTCCCTGACAACCTTGGCGAAGTCAGCGATGAACATGGAGAACGATTCCATCAAGATATTGCCGTAACGGAGTCACGTTATCAAGGACGGTGAGTGTGACCATGCTTGCCGATTATTGTTGGATGCTTCATCGCGATGTACCACATGCCATTCACCGACGAAAGTCGACTGCAAAGAAATTCAAGCCTACATAACTGTTATATTTCTTGTACGAATGATGTTGTAATACTGTATGCGTTGTTAAAAAACTTCAATTGCGTATTTCTAGAGATCCCGACCTGATAGAGAAAAACGGTTTGCAGATTTAAAAACAGCGCATTAAAATTGACCAGAAAAACATAGAAATGTTAGAGAAAGGGAAAAAAATTTTTTTTTGTTAGACAGTGTAATTAGAGAACTGAGACAATTGAAAGTTCTGTTTAACCTGGATAACATAGTGTTCTAGATCTGCGAATGTTCTTCAGTTTCCTGACGTAGCGGTGCAAAAGATGTAATCATAATGACATTCCATGTCGACGAAGAATCTGAAATAATTCTATAACATTCAAACACAGTGGCGTTACGCCATAATAATTTGTTAGTATCTCTGGGTGTTACAGACGTCGTAACTGTCACTATCATCAGTATCATCAGCAGGGTCTTGACTGAGGCTGACATCTTTCTGAAAAAATAAAATTTCCTACCAAAAAGAAAAAAAATGGATACTAGTGACTTTAGATGATGGCGGAGAATGAGGGGGAGTACTATGTAGAGAGAGTACTAGTTGGGTACTATAGCTGGGGAAGTACCTTTTTGTTATTAGAGATTGATTCTCCGATAAACCAATAATCGTTGAACTGGACGTTTACGATGTTGACATGAGGAACTTGGCGATGTCCATCAAGGTAGCTTCCTTCCTTCGTCAATCGTTGATCACAAGAGGATGGCGCATTTCGCACTGTCGACTGGGTGGTGGCTCCAGTTGTCGAGGGTAAGGATGAAAGTAGTTTTGAAATGGTGCACCTCATGCTGCGTGTTGTGGGGCTGTCTGCGTTTTCTTCGTAATTTCATACCTATGTGCTCTTGAGGTAACCTCACAAACTTTGCTAACGGTGGGGAGTCATATGTTGAGCCAGAATATGGGCGCTTCGTTGCCTCGCGAAATTCAGTGTTGTCTGGACTTATCACACTTTCGTGGTCACTCTCGGGATCTGCTGTGTCAAGGTCAGATTCGTGTCTCAATGGAGGTGATGGAAGAATAATATCATCTTCCTTAAGTGTGCATATAGCGCTGTCTGAATCTTCATTAGACAGTGCTGTGTGTCGAGTATTATTATCTTCAGTATACTGGTTGTTGTGAATTGTTCTACTTTGAATCACCTGCAGGGGCGTCTCGTTTTCACTATCCCACTGTTCATCAGAGTGGTAGTTGCTTGTTGAAGGTGGTTCATTTGTATAGTATGGTTGTTGTACAATAGGCTGGCAGGAATCTATCCTGGTGTCAGGGTGTTCTGGAATAACTTGCTCGGCCTGTAACCTGGTATTTCGATATTCTAGTCTTTCGCGTAACTCAGCGAGGGGAATATCGTCTTCACTGTCGGATGTGCTTCTATACTGTCTCATTCTGTTGACGGCGTCACGAAATTTGGTCGTTTTCAGAGGTGTGCCGTTCTGCTTCTGAAACATCGTTGTCTGTGTTTTCTTCGCAATATCTATTGCTGCTCTCTGATTCTCTCCGGCAATATGTATTGTTGCTCTCTGGTTCTCTCCGGCAATACTATTGTTGCTCTCTGATTCTCTCCGGCAATATTTAGTGTTGCTCTCTGGTTCTCTTCGGCAATATCTATTGTTGCTCTCTGGTTCTCTCCGGCAATATATATTGTCGCTCACATATATGTGTCTGGTACTTCGATTGGTGGTAATTTGCGGGCGCTGGTATCTCCAGTTAGTTGTCTGACATCGTCTGTACGGTACACAGTTAATGTTCTGGGGTTGATTGCTAGTGACCATATTCACGCATCGTTTGATTTCCGGTTGACGTCTATCCATGGAAATAGACTTTCGTGAATGTCGAATCATCCAGGATTTGTAGCATTGACCTCTAGGTAACCGACTAGTTGTACTTGTTCTCATCTGCTGTGGGTATCCTCCAGGCAGTTGAGAATACTGTTGGACACCAAAGAATGCGGGGCGGTGTGGGTTGTAGTGTGGGAGCTGACAAGGAATAGGGGACTGATGGGTATCAGAGTGTGACACAATCTGATAATTCTTCCTCCACCCTCCTACCGGTTCTACATTCATTTTCCAACCATTCTCGGTTGTTAACTGACACTTCTGTTGCTTCCCTATGTTGATGTTATTTATTTGCAGTGTGATTCCTTTCTTTATTTGACCAACAAAATTTCTTACTGCTTTCTGATGGTGTCTTCTATTTCATCATCATCTCAACCCATAACCCGTCATGGTTCGTAGGGGTGCCATGGTGGAAGCATCAGCAGACATGGTCCTCCACTGCTCTCTATTCTCAGCAATGCGTACAAGTGTGGAAAAACCGTGTCCTGCCCATTCTTTGATGTTATCAGCCCAGGATTTTCTTTGCCTTCCTCTTCTCTGTTTACCTTCGACTGTTCCCTGGAAGATCGTTTTCGAAAGGGAGTCATGACGAGTTACATGCCCAAACGAGGCAAGCTTTCGACGTTTCACTATTGACAAAAGTGGTTCTTGGTGGCCTGCATAGGTGTTTATCTTCTCTCTAACATAGACATTTGTTTTGTGCTCTTTATAGCAAATGCGCAAAATTCTTCTATAACATTTATGCTCGAAAGCCTGAATCCTTCGCTCCGTATCTGCAGTGAGTGTCCAGCCCTCACACCCATACAAGAGAATAGATAATACAAGTGATTTGTATAATTTGATCTTCACATGAAAACTGATGTTACTTTTCCAGATCACATTCAACCTTGTCATGGCATTCTATTTAGACTACTCCATTCCGCTCCTCTATTGACAGTGTCTCTGTCCCATTTTCTATGGTATGGTTGACAATCATATTGCTGTTGTAGCTGCTGTGCATATAATGCCTGTTATTGCTGTAGTGTATACAACGCTTGTTGTTGCAGCTGCTGTTGTAGTGTATACAACGCTTGGTGTTGCTGCTGTTGTTGCTGCTGTTGTTCTTGACTTGGATCCATTAAAGTGATTATTCCTGTCTGCTTTCACTAAAGAAAAGGGCAGGTCACGGCGCCAATGTACGTATATGTGCTTGTGTCAGTTGAATACGCAAGTAGTTACATTGATTTTATTTTCAATCACAGTTAATCCTTTATATGTTGTTGTTTAAGTGCTACAGGCTTTCCGCCTGAGATGGAGATTCTTGACTTTTGCACATTTTTCTTCCAAGGTTCATTCTTCCCTTTAGGTTTAGTGATAAGCAAAACAGTCTTAACATGACAACGTATATCCAAAAGAAATACTGTAAAGTTCCAAAAACAGCAATGCAGTAAATTCAACCAGAAGTTTATTGATCGTCATTTGACAAGCACTGGTATTTTCACAATGATATGATCGTTGTCGTGGAACGACTCTCCCCGACTTCTTTCTTCTGTCTATTTTTTTTCCCTCTACTAATTTCTCCTATCATTTGACAAGAAACCAAAAGTCTCTCTCTCTCTCGCTAGTCTTAGATTTAACAGTATTTTACTAGCTCAGGATTCTCGGTCCAAGGTAATAAATTATTCACTTCGCCAGCGAAAGTCGAAGGTGGTACACGGTACAACGATTCGAACAGGAAGTCGACCGTCTTTGTTGTTCACGAACTGGACGCATGTAAAACAGCCGGAAACGATGGACGCTAGTGCGAGTTGAAATGAAGGTAACTTTATACCCCTGGGACCAGAACAGAATTTGCACACAACCCACCCCTGCCCGGAACAGATCCTGGAATATTGGAGGGAATTTTCTGCATTCTTCTTGTAACCATTGTTGGAAGCAGATGTGATTATATGGGCCTCTGTCGAGGCTACTTTGCACTTGTTGCAAAATATCCTTAGTGAATTCGTTGAGCGAATCCACCCAGGTTGCGGTTACGAGGTACTAACCCAGGTTGCGGTTACAAAGCAAAAACTCAGGTTGCGGTTACCAGATACTAAACCAGGTTGCGGTTACCAGATACCTAAACCAGGTCCAGGGTACAAGTCCATGGTACCAAGATTACCCTTACCCAACCTTATCCTATCACCCAGTAACCATCCCACACATCCCATAAATAGAAGAGGCATTCAGCAGAGGTGACTTACCCCATCCTTATCTGTGATGTGCACTGAGTCCAGGGAAGCAGACTCTGACACCCTCTGAACCCATTAACTGTTATAAGACCAACCTACTGGGGCAGACCAAACCAAGAGAGTTCGAACCAAAATCATCTCCGCAGCTACTACAGTCCTTGAGGAGATGAGTATTAACACCTACCAGCAACACTACCATAGAAAAGATCTCTGGTCCAAGTGATGACCACACTAGTTGATTTTTTTTTATAAACAGTAGAGCTAAACTTTTTTTCATATTTATAAGTGTATATAAAAATGTAAGATTCCATACCCTTTTATCCAACTTTACATAACAGAGTCTGTTGTTATTTTTCTTGTTAACTTTATTTGGGTTGTATTTTGTTTTAAATATAATCTACACCCTGGGGGCTCAGCCATAATTCAATTAACTTCTATTGGGTCGGGATATTTTAATTGTGGCTGGACACCAAATCTCTTTCTCAACCTTATGTGCTTTACACAGTCCTTTTTGTAGGATTCCTGAGGAAGAATTTATCGTCCAGAAAATATCTTGTTTAGGTACCAGAATTCTCTTTTAAGTAAATTTCTAGTACACTATTTCCCGAGGAGAGGCAGTTTTCTTCAAACTCGGAAGCTATCAATAAGACATTATTATCTTTATTCTTCCATTCCATCCAAGCTGACCTATCTCCTCAAAACGCCCTCGCGACAACTGGGACGCTCGTGTCCGGGATAACTCTTATTTCATATTTAGACACTTGTCTGAGATATGAAAACTCTTTATCTTTCCTAGACCACTACTGCTGTAGGTACTTGTCACTTATTGGTGTCCAAGTCTAGGATTAGATTAAAGAGGGGACATATAAATTACCCTAGACTAAAATACATATAAATTTTTTGCAAGAAACACAGATTTTAAGTTTTGTTATGAGAAATCTTCTTGGTGGTACTGCTGGAAATTAGTTACCTATTGTTAACTAATTTTTAATTTGATGGTTATATAAGGCTGGTTTGATATAATATATGGTTTTGTAATACTTTAGTATAGTTAAGACTATAGAAAGTATTTTTGCCTTAATTATTGTTTGTGAGTTAGAGATCTCATACTCGCTCAACGAACCACTACGGATATAATGGAGGAATCTGTAGAGTTGAATGAGTGGAGAACATTCTGGACAGAGTTAGCCATTGAGTGTGAACTCTCCGAAGAAGAACTGGATACTTTTGTTTCACAAAAGATGGAAAAATGCAGGATGAGAGAAGCAGAAAGGAAGAAATGGAGAGCAAAATACACGGAAGAGAATGTGGAACATGAGAGACAAAGACAAGAAAAATCCCTCCAGTGTAAGGAAGAACTGGAAACTAAGTTTCAACCTACAAATATGGAATCCAGGGATAAACTTGAATCTAGGAATACTCATCATGCCACTCCTTTGCCAGTTGCATCACCATCTTCAGTGGTAAATATAACTGCACCACATGAAGCCAAGTCTATGTCTCAGGATTCAGGCTCAGACAGAGCAGAGGTACGGATATCTAAACGGAGACATCTAGACCATCCTGAAAACAAGATTAAGCACAAGAGTGCTGATAATCTGAAGAGACCTTCCTCATCCTCAGCAAAAACTCACAACAGGCATACCAACAACAACCGCACCAACAACCTGGTAAATAGGATCGCTCAACCAAATAGGATCACTCAACAGAAAAGGATTACGCAACCATATGGGAAGGGAAGGGATGTTCTTGAACATCACCTGTCGGCCAACTTACATCAGTTAGACTGTATGCGCCGAGAACCAATCCCACAGACTTCTTACAAAGCTAAGGTCCCTACCATGGATGGGAACTTGACGAAGGCCCGGAGTGGATACAGGGATTCTCAAAATGTGGAGACTGCCACAGTAAATGGAGAAGAAATCACCTGTTTGTATTATCAAGGTCTTGGGTGTGATGCCCTTGTTTCAGCCTCTGTTATCGACCTTGATCAAGTCACCGAAGAGGATGTTGAGGTAACAGCACCCATGATAATCAACAGAAGGATGATTTTGCCTTTAGCTTATGTAGAAGTTAGGTCGAACTTTGTAAACGGCAAAGTAAAGGCCGCAATATTAGATGAACGAATTTACCCGATACCTCAAGGAGGGAAATATATCATCTTAGGAGACTCAGCACGATCCAGAGATGGCGTGACTGAACAGGCTATGGAGACTCCAATGCCTAACTCATCTTCCAACATTTTCACTGAAAAGTTGGAAGAGTGCAAAGGGATTGACCACCCCAGTGCACTTAATTCTGAACAAGTTTTGATAGTCTCACCCACTATCTGCGTGCAGAAAGTGAAGCCGGGCCAGAATTTCTTGGTACCTGGTGAGATGAAACATGTTTCAGAAATATCTTCCTTTAACATGGGAGAAGCAGCTGTAGAGGAACAGGACCCTCAAGCACTAAGACTTCACTCAGTTCCGATAACCTCACCCACTCTCTGGGATCAGAAAGTGAAGCGGGTCCAAATTTCCTTGGTACCTGGTGGGAGGAAATATGTTTCAGGAATATCTTCCTTTAACACGGGAGAAATGGCTAAAGAGGAACATGAGCCTCAAGCACTTAGTCTTCAGTCAATTCCGATAACCTCACCCACTCTCTGGGATCAGAAAGTGAAGAAGGTCCAAATTTCCTTGGTACCTGGTGGGCAGGAACAACTGGTAGATTTATCTTTCTCTGTCACTGGAGAAACAGGGATAGAAGATCATACACGCTCTCATACCTGGGGAGATAGGTATGTGTCCTTAGACAGGTCAAGCAATATGACTAAAATAAGGTTGTGTATGAGGCTGGCAACCTCATCACGCAAAACTATTTGCTATAGATCCAATTGTAAACAGAGTGTAGGCTTTAGGGCAAGCTCTTTGCCAGGAGGCAAGCTTCAATGGAGGATCCAGAAGGGAGAAAAGAAAAGAGGTATATTTTTGCGAGCAGGCTTGCTCAACCCGCCTCAACTACTTCTTGAAGAGGAAACGGATAGCCATGTGTGGATTACAGGCATACCATTCGACAGAGGAAAAAGAGGAAATATTTGGATTGAAAAACGGAGGACACGATACATGAATGTAGTGTCCGACATAAGAGAAGAGTCGGCTCGAACTTAGTTGGCCGTTGGCCGAACTTTCAAAAGGGGGCTTATGTCGTGGAACGACTCTCCCCGACTTCTTTCTTCTGTCTATTATTTTTTTTCCCTCTACTAATTTCTCCTATCATTTGACAAGAAACCAAAAGTCTCTCTCTCTCTCGCTAGTCTTAGATTTAACAGTATTTTACTAGCTCAGGATTCTCGGTCCAAGGTAATAAATTATTCACTTCGCCAGCGAAAGTCGAAGGTGGAACACGGTACAACGATTCGAACAGGAAGTCGACCGTCTTTGTTGTTCACGAACTGGACGCATGTAAAACAGCCGGAAACGATGGACGCTAGTGCGAGTTGAAATGAAGGTAACTTTATACCCCTGGGACCAGAACAGAATTTGCACACAACCCACCCCTGCCCGGAACAGATCCTGGAATATTGGAGGGAATTTTCTGCATTCTTCTTGTAACCATTGTTGGAAGCAGATGTGATTGTATGGGCCTCTGTCGAGGCTACTTTGCACTTGTTGCAAAATATCCTTAGTGAATTCGTTGAGCGAATCCACCCAGGTTGCAGTTACGAGGTACTAACCCAGGTTGCGGTTACAAAGCAAAAACTCAGGTTGCGGTTACCAGATACTAAACCAGGTTGCGGTTACCAGATACCTAAACCAGGTCCAGGGTACAAGTCCATGGTACCAAGATTACCCTTACCCAACCTTATCCTATCACCCAGTAACCATCCCACACATCCCATAAACAGAAGAGGCATTCAGCAGAGGTGACTTACCCCATCCTTATCTGTGATGTGCACTGAGTCCAGGGAAGCAGACTCTGACACCCTCTGAACCCATTAACTGTTATAAGACCAACCTACTGGGGCAGACCAAACCAAGAGAGTTCGAACCAAAATCATCTCCGCAGCTACTACAGTCCTTGAGGAGATGAGTATTAACACCTACCAGCAACACTACCATAGAAAAGATCTCTGGTCCAAGTGATGACCACACTAGTTGATTTTTTTTTTTATAAACAGTAGAGCTAAACTTTTTTTCATATTTATAAGTGTATATAAAAATGTAAGATTCCATACCCTTTTATCCAACTTTACATAACAGAGTCTGTTGTTATTTTTCTTGTTAACTTTATTTGGGTTGTATTTTGTTTTAAATATAATCTACACCCTGGGGGCTCAGCCATAATTCAATTAACTTCTATTGGGTCGGGATATTTTAATTGTGGCTGGACACCAAATCTCTTTCTCAACCTTATGTGCTTTACACAGTCCTTTTTGTAGGATTCCTGAGGAAGAATTTATCGTCCAGAAAATATCTTGTTTAGGTACCAGAATTCTCTTTTAAGTAAATTTCTAGTACACTATTTCCCGAGGAGAGGCAGTTTTCTTCAAACTCGGAAGCTATCAATAAGACATTATTATCTTTATTCTTCCATTCCATCCAAGCTGACCTATCTCCTCAAAACACCTCGCGACAATCGTTACTTACTTATAAACAAAATAGTGTAAAATCCAAAAGGAAAATATATCCAACAGAAGAAAAAAATAAACTGGTCTTGATAACTTCAAAGACGAAGTTCACCTAACACTACAAGCTGCCTAGCACAAATTTCTATCTATTTAATCTCTAAGACGAAACTCGAACCTGGCTTGCCTAACACAACACACTGAATACGTAGCAAATCTCTTAGCAAATCTCTCAGCAAAAATCTCTGCCCTTTCTCGCATTTCTCCAACTTATATACAGTTACTTCTTTTTCCAGCCATTTTTCACACGTCTCGCTAATTTTACACACGACTCGCTAATTTTACACACGTCTCTCTGTTTTCGACATTTTGCACACGACTTTCAGTTATTTCGACTTTTTTCACACTGGTGATCTTTTCCACCTTACCAATTGGATAAAAAAACACCCCAAGATCACACAGCATTCCTTTCACACTTTCCGCGCATAAAACCCATTCATTATTATTATCTGGCACTGCCCTACATTTGCCCTCTCAGAGCAGTGACTGCCAACTGAACTTTAATGACACTGCGTTTTGTTCGAAAACGCTTTATCTGCTTTTTTTATGGCTGTCATTTGTATATGTACCATTATAGCACGTATGAATGCTAGTGTAGTAAGCCATGCGGTCACAGATTACCTGAAGCAGAAATATACAATATCAACCAGTCAACAAGCCCCGTAGAGTTTCATTGGGTCTCTGATGAGACAAGGAAAAAATAGGACCGCGGTTCCCTCATGCATGTCGTACAAGGCAACTAATATAAGGCGTTGCATGAACATGGCCACTTCATCATGTGACACAAACTGATACAGAAATAACCGCTACAAAAGTATGTGAATGCATGGTGAGGCTTCCTACGGGGGGAGCGACAGTGGCGGCTCCAAGCTCCTTAGGAAGTGACAGGAAAATGATGATGGTGGTGATGATGATGACGATAATGATGATGATGACCAATAAACAAGCATAGTTTACATCCGGCGCATTCTAGAAATTTAACTGTGCACAAAACATTATAACTGACTAACACTTGTCAGTGATTGAAAGGTGCGTGCCTTGAGGACAAGGGGAGTCGCTTCTTCCTGCTTCAGAATGTCAAGAAGCAAAACAGACGGAGCACTTGACTGACGGAAGAAGAATTTTGGTGATCAGGTAACGCCAATTTTGTATCAGTTCCCTGCCGAGTTTCACGTATCGGGTGAACAAAGGCAATAAAATACAATCTTCAGGCGCGGCTCTAACCCGCTGTGAGAAATTCTCGCGACCTTAAAGGCCTTACGAGGAAGAATATTTTAGTGCGCTTAAAAAAAAAAAAGGGTCAGATGACATACAGTAAAACCGCGATGACACGACAATCAGTAATCCGAAACGTCATTAATCCGAAACATCAATAATCTGGAACATCACTAATTCTAACGAACTAGGATTTCAGCAATTCATTTAGGGTAGGCAAACGCAACGAGGAAGGGATCTGGTGATCCCATCTCTCGAAGCTGGACCCAGTATAGTGAAGTCTCTAACACTTCACTCCCATTCGACAATATCTGTTATGTGACTACTTTTACCTTATTTAATTGTTTGAGGACCATTTACTCATGTAACCAACACCACGGCGAGATTATGTTGCCCGTAAACCATTTGTCAAGTCTTCGTCATGTAACTTAAGAGCCGTTATTATTCTGATTTTTTTTTTTTATTTTATTTTTTTTTGCGTACGCCCGCTAATACTCGAGGCGAAATCTCAGGTTATTATTTATGTCTAACCTGACATTGATTTTACGTGAGTATCCCTTTATTTCTTGTACAGAGACAGGTGTCCCTCGCCATTCAGGCAAATACTCGCCGATTTCGGAGGTACCCATTGCAGCTGGGTCGGCTCAGGAGCCGCCAGTCCCTGGTCGACGACACTCCTTCAAATGTCCTCGCCAGGTCTCGAGTTAATCCAGTCGAAAAATCCTCAAATGCCGTCGCCCGGGTTTGATCCTGTATCACCCGGTCGCCAGAGCGGTGTTGTAGCCACTACGCTAGCGCGGCTCCCCTATTATTCTGATAAAATCAAGTCCAAGACAAAAATCAGAATCTTCAAGTCAGCCTTACTGTATGGCGCCAGAAAGTGAGGAGTGTGCCTGAGCTAAAGTAAAATGTGTCCTGGATGGTGAGAGTTGTAGGTGGGAAATGATTATAATTTTAACTGTTACATTCATCCGGTCAGTTTTCGTAGTGCGAGTGTGATTGTCTAGTGTTTACAGAATTTTATTTTTACCGTATTGTAGCTTTGGCGTGTCTTCTAATGAAAAGCAGAAACTTGCAACAATTGAATCTTCTTCTTCTTCTTCGTTCGCCCTCAAACTTCTACATTAATGACTAATAAAGGCAGTAGTCAACTCAAGGTTCCTGACATCTGCAAACAGTTTACAACAACTGAATCGAAGATTAAGATTTTAATCAGACTTTCAAAATGAGAACATGGATCGTCGTTATCCATATTGCATGACTTTGGAAAATCAGCCATAAAAAATATAAAAATCAAGCACAATAAAAGTTACAGTTTGAACGAATCTTGGTGTGCCCGCGTCAGTTAAATGTGCAAGTAGTTATATTGCTTTTATTTTCAACTGGAGTTAATCCTTTTGATGTTGTTGTTATTCAAGTGCTAACTGGCCTTCCGCCAGAGATAGTAATACTTGACTTTTGCTAATTTTTCTTTCCAGGTTCATTCTTCCCTTTAGGTTTAGTGAATAGCAATCTCGTATAATGGTTTTCAAATGATCCAACTGTAACACAGCAATTGTAGAAAATTCAATTAGAGTTTATTGATGTCATTAGGCAAACACTGTAAATTTCACAATGATGGTTGGTTATCCAAGAGGAACATTCATATATCCACAGTGAAATATATATATATATATATATATATATATATATATATATATATATATATATATATATATATATATATATATATATATATATATATATATATATATATCCAATGGAATAATATACTAACTTGCCTACTTAAAAACTTGTCTTGATATTCTCAAAGACGAAGTTCACTTAACACTATTTGTAAAATCCTCATAAGTCCAAAATCATGGAATCATTGGAATCATAAATCCTGAAATCACTGCCCTTTCTCGCACTTCTCTCCTATTTATACTATTTCTTCTTTTTTCCCGCCAATTTTCACACGATGCTTTCTTTTTTTCACACGGTACAATTATCTACATTTGCACACGTTTTCTCCACTTTTCGACTTTTTCCACACGTCTCTCTCTCTAAACAACGGAAAAAAAAACCAAAATAGCAACTCTCACTTCACAAAATCTTCCATTCAAAACACGCATTTAATATTTTCCCTGGGACTGCACTATCTTTGTCTCTCTTCGTCGTGACTGCCAACTGAACTTTAATGACCCTGCGTTTTGTGCGAAAACGCCTTATTTGCTTTACGTCTGTTATTTCTATATTCTAACACGTATAAATGGTAGTGTAGTAAGCCATGCGGTCACATTGGTTCAGATGATCATGCATCTACGCATACAGAGAGAGGCATTCACCAAGCTATAGAGTCCGATGGCCTGGTACAAGCAACAAATAGAATGCTGTCTAAATCAACTACTCTGCTAAAAAGAGTGAGAGACCTGCCAACAAAGAAATGAAGTTCACAAATGGTATTAATTGAAAGTTCCATTTGTCCTGTTATCAGTGATTAAAAATACGTTGAGTACAGCACAGTGAAACACAAAGAACAATATGAAAAAAAAAACAACCAACAACCAAAAAGCTTGACTATCGTAGATGAATGCCTGCGCAGAACAGAAGTGTTGAAATGGTATGACAAGGTCACTAATGTGGAACTGATGACAAGAACCAGACAAGTGCCAAAGGAACAAGAGATGAGAAGAAGACGCAGGCGATGGATAGGACATACGTTTAGGAAACCTGTTGATAGCAGAAACCTGCTGATAGCAGAAACCTGTTGATAGCAGAAACCTGTTGATAGCAGAAACCTGTTGATAGCAGAAACCTGTTGATAGCATTACAAGGCAATCATTGTTCTGGGGCTCGTAAGTGTAAGAGAGGCAGAGGTAGACCAAAAACACATGGAGATGAGAACTGGAGACAGAAGTGAAAATAACCATCACCTTCCAGGAAAAGAAGACCCTTATTAAGGCCATTGGGAAAGTCAGCCAGCAAAGAGACAACTATCACTATTTTGATCGAGCAAAACAGGTGATCCTGTTCCGTATTAGAACAGGGCATAACAGACTGAACAGTCACGTATACAGACTGAGATTGGTCCCATCACCCCTGTGCACGTGTGGACAGGCAGGACAGACAGCCGAACATATCCTGTAAGACTGCCACATGCTTAGTCAATTGCGGACTGAACATTGGCCCACAGAGACGCACATCCACACAAAGCTGTTTGGGAGTCTTGAAGAACTTTCAACCACAGCAACATACATCCAGAGAACCGGACTTCTTGTGTAGACATTTCTAAACAACAGCGAACGAGAAGAAGAGGAAGAAGAGAAGTGAAAATGATGAGGAAGATGAGGAAAGAATTTAAACTGACGGCACGTCACATGAGGCCTTGGTATGTGTCTGTTGAGACCTATGCTCCTTGAGGAGCTAAAGGGTATTGACTGATTGATTGACAACTCATATTTCATTACTTAGCCTTTTTTTTTTTCCTCCATGCCAGTATTTAGATTCGTTCGAAAATCCGAACAGATCTGAAATCCAAATTAAATCGGATTATCGAAGTTTTACTGTAATACGCAGCTTAGATTTCCTACGTTCTACATATTAAAAGAACATTTTTTTAAAATCGGTATTTATGACGCAAGTCAAAGACAGAATAAAAAGCAAAAAAAAAAAAAAAAAAACCAAACTCCGAGGTACAAGGGTACAAATTTTAAAATATTTACACTGAACACATATGCATTCCATATCCCATGGTTCTGTTCTCCATTCGAGTTATATATACTGTTTATAACCAACATATAATGGTGGGTGGTTGTGGTAATTAGGCGTCCAAAAATAGATTTTAAAAGACAACTTGTGTAAACCATTTAAAGTCTTAAAGAAAAAAATCGTCCGTACTTTCCCCTTCATCGTTAGCAAGGTACGCAATAGCTGGTCTTGCATCACTCGCCCCTTTAAAAAAACTCACCCCAGCGCACGTGAGTAAGTACTCGCGCTAGCTGTTTGATTGATGCACCTATAACAAAAGGTTGTCTCCTTGACGAATACAACATTGCGAAACAATGTACCCCACACCATATGGCAAAAAAATGGTACCTGAACGTTTGAGATATAGAGAAGGGAGGTAATTGTAAACTTCCTGCGCTTGTACAAGTTAACAGCTTTGTTTGTTAACATCTTGTGTTTTAAACAGCGAACAGCATTTGTAACAAAAGATGGGGTTCTGTTTTGGTTAGTGTTAGTACTGACAAAGTCGTTAGGTGTGTGTGTGTGTGTGTGTGCAGGTGCGCGTGTCTGTGTGCGTATATGTGTCTGTGTGATAGAGAGAAGTGTGTTCGCTAATTGGTATCGAATCTTCAGTGTGAAAGAGAATATATGTTATGTGTTGCTATAAATAGGAATAACACTTTTGCCTTGTGCTGTGTTATTTAACAATATATAAATAAATATATAAATAATCACAGTAATAATAATAATGATAATAATAATAATATTTTTTATGACGTTTAAAATATAAAGGTAGTACCGTACCATAGTAAATATAGCCGTAGGGGAATGAAGTGTTAAAGACCACTATATTAGGTCCAGATTTGGGAGGCCAGGTGATCAGTTCCCTTCCTTGCTTCCGCTGCCTTCCCTAATTCAAGAGCAGAGTCAGGTACCCATTTACATCTGGGTAGACTAGAGCATGACGTTACCAGGTTTCGAACTCAAAGACCGATAAAACGTGTTCTAATGGCTAATGATCAAACCAATCTGCCAATTGGACACTATTTCATAAAAATTACTCAAATTTTTAATTTATCCCAGTATTTTTTCGTTAAGCGTTCGTTAAGTTTTCATGAATCCACTTTTGTAAAATTATATCTTACCTATAATTTTTTTTTTTTTTTCTAATTGTTTTCCCCTTGCTTTTTAAAAATGCACGAATCCATCTTTTTAACATTTTCTCTTCATTACGAGTTGAATTTTACAAAGCTCATTTTTAAGACATTAAACTAAACTTTCTTAAGCTGTCTTAATTTATCCTTTCATGGCCAAATTCTTGTTACAATTTCAAACGATAACTTGAATATGTGTAAAGAAAGCGATGTTAAGTCTGAGGTTGTTGATATCCTCATAATGTTAGTCTAGGAGTTGTACTGGTGACGGCCATATGTGATTTCTCTGTTCCTCATATGTTGGGCATCTTTGCAGCAGATGTTCAGCAGTCATTTTATCGGTCCCACACTGATCAGTAGTTCCTATCTTTATCTTTTTTTTACATAGACGGTATTTCAATATACTGTGGCCTGTGCGGAATCTGAAGATTTACATGTCATACCTGTCAACCTGTTTTGAATTAAGCCTCAAACACTTTCGGCTTTCAGCGTGACATGACGTATTTTTAAAGTTACCTGTTATCAGCCACGCTTGTCAAGACACTTTGACGCCAATTTGTTTTAAAAAAGCTAAGTACCTATAACTTGGTTAAATATTGCTGTTGTTTTGTTTTGTTGAAATTTAATCGCTGTCTTAATCTTTCCAGTTATATCTTGCCCTTCAGTATATTTCCAATAAATTAATGTCATAATATTCTGCATAACTACAAAAAAAAATTTGTTTGCGTTGAGTAGGCCTACTTTATTCCAGCGATCTAGATTCACTGCTTTATTTTTCATAAAGCGGCGATCTATTATCACTGGTCTAGGCTATCAATTTTTAAATAATAATTTTGTAAATTTTTGGTAGTACATTTTTTTTCTTCCTAGATTAATATTCTGTTCACAATTTAGTTAATTTTTTTATTTTTTGCTGTTGCTTTGCTTTGCTTCGTTGTATTTTATTTTTGTCGTTCTCTTAATCTTTCCAGTTATATTTTGACCATTTCAGTATTTCCAATAAATTAATATCATAAAATTTTGTGTAGACCCTACAAAAGTAGAAAAATAAAGTTTATTTGCATTGAGTAGGCCTACCTACTTTATTTCAGCGGTCGAGATTAGCTGCTTTATTTTTTAATAAAGTGGCAATCTATTATCACTGGTTTAGGCTATCAACTCTTAAATAATTTTGTAAATTTTTGGTGCTACGTTTTTCTTCCTAGATTTGATATTCTGTTCATAATTTGTTAAATTTTTGTTGTTGTTGCTGTTAGCTGTTTGCTTTGCTTTGTTGTATTTTTTGTTTTTTTTTTTTTGTTTTTTTTGTCGTTCTCTTAATCTTTCCAGTTATATTTTGATCATTTAAATATTTCCAATAAATTAATGTCATAATATTTTGTGTCAGCCCTACACAACTAGAAAAAAAGTTTGTTTGCGTAAACTTCGCTGGCCATTGGTCTACCTCAGTGAAGCTTGTACTGGAATCTTATAGGGGTATCCCATTTACATCAGGTCCACTTTGAGAAATATATAGCTTTCTTTTTTATCTGTCAAGACAGCTTGATTTTGTCCCGTGGCGTGTCCAGGTCCTGATCAATGGATTCCACACTGTCCTTCTGTTAATAGCATATCATGTGCTTTATTTTTCAATAAAAAAATCCACACAGACTGCAGAAGGTCCATGAATGCAGACACACTCACTTCTTTTTTACAGTGTAAGATTAACATTGATACATGCTGTGCAGACTTTAAGCCCACAAATGCAATTCTGCAAAGTGCTAAAAGTGCATGTGTTGATTGTAATACAAAACACTGTGCATCGAAAGAATAGTACCTCACGATCACTAAGTTTTTTATATGTAAAGAACAGCATGAGACTATTAGCATGTTTTATACCACACTAATTCAAATGCTAATAGATTTGTATGTGTCATCTCTCATTTTAAAACTGTATTGTGTATAATTTATTATTATATTTTTTGCGTAAGGATTTTTGGGTGTTTGTAAGGATTTTTTTGGTCCGGCGTACAGATTTTTGTCTCAGGAGGTTGACAGGTATGACATGTTCACTTCTGCTGAGATGGTAATATGCATCATTTGTGTGTGTGTGTGTGGGGGTGGGGGGGGGGGGGAAAGGGGGAACCTGGATGTTGTTGTTTTTATTTTCTATTTAATGATGGGTTATAATTAGGGTATATATTGTTTTCAATTCCAAACAATATGAACAACTACCGATATGGGACAGTGACATCACACTTGTCAAATCATTGTAAATAGATCAAATCATAATTACCGAATATGCTTGTATGTTTAAAAAAAAAACCCAAACAAACAAAAACGAGATAAAACCTAACAAAACTAAACAAAAACATCAACAACAAAAATATTATTAAGGGAGAAGGGTGTAAAGGCCTGGTGTTTCCAGTTATTTAATTGACTTTAACCTGTCAAAAGTCATCTGTATTGTTAGAACTGCATCAGACGTTCACCTTCCCAATTACTATATATTAACTTTTGTTCTTGTTAAATACTGTTTGACTATATTATGCAGTTCCATAGGTCTGTCTATTCTTAACACCTCTTCTATATTTATAGGTAAATTTGATGCCTGCAAATAATCGAATATTGGGATTCTCATTTGTTCATGCCTCTAACATTTTAATAAGAAATGCTCTATATTATTTTCTTGAATACATCCTATACGGTAAGGTTGTTCTATTCTGAAATAGTCTTTACCCAACTAAAGTCTGAGAAGTTTCTTATTACAGGGAATTTTCAATTCCCTAGATATCTAACATTTTTTTGTTGGAGCCTTGAACATCTTATATGCATGTCTTCCTTTCAGATTTTTATCCCACTCTGCTTTCCATTCATTTGTTATTATTTCTTTAATTACTTAAGCTTTTAATCTCTGATTTACTCATCCCTACATTTATTAGATTTTTATCAGATCTACCTTTCTTGGCTTCCTTATCTGCCTTTTCATTTCCCTCTATGCCAACATGTGAAGGTATCCAAGCGATTAAGACTGAACATCTTCTGGAATATAAGTATGTAGTAGCCAGAAATATCTCCTCTGCTATATCAAGTCTACTACATTCTCGTAAGTTTCTAAGTGCTTTAATTGTTGAAAGAGAGTCAGTTAAAAGTGTTAGTTTCTTGGGAGGGTTATTAGAGAATATGTCAAGTGCTTTTAGTATTGCCACCATCTCTGCAGTGAAAATGGATGTATTTTCCGTCATGCTATACTATGTTGCCATTTTCCATATTGGGATATATATTCCTATCCCCAATTTGCCACCCTCTCCCTGTATGTATGTTCCAGTTGTTCCAGTACCTGCTTCATTACCCTTCAAGAGACACGAGCCATCAACAAATACACGCCGTCCACTTGTTCCGTGCCATCCGCTCAAGGTTTTTCTATGTCGTTTCCTTCATTTCTGTCTCCAGTTCTCTTCTCCGTGTATTTGTCCGTCTCCCTCCACCTCTCTTACCCTGAGGATTCCAGAACAAGGCCTACATTGTAATGCTATCAACAGGCTTCCTCAACGCGTATCTTAATAATGAACTGAAATATGTTAAATTTAATTTTCAAATATAATTGAGTATTTGTGAAGTTATCTGTTACACACGTTACTAGTCTGAAAAAATGAATCGCTTTTTCTCAAGTTCCCAAATTTATCGTTCAACTTTCTTTGTCTGTTATGTGGAAAGATATAATTATATTATTTCCTCTAAATTAAAGGCGAACACTGCGTAATACGAAAACTGAAATGAATAAATACATAATAATGTGTGTAAATAATAAAGGGGACTTCTGCTTCTGTAGTATTGTTTCTTTTTTTTTTTTTTAGTATCGTTCAACTGTAAAACTGACTCTATAGCTGTTTTTCGTTATATATATATATTTATATTTTTTAAAGCATAATAACATTATAAATAATCATAATATTTCATAATAACTGAATAAACAATACATGAATAATATAACTAAAGGGAAATAGTAAATAATGGGAGCATTACCACATCTAAGAAAAACGAAGAAAGAGAAATTTACGAACCAGTGTTAACATCTGCCGCTGGTGAATCTTGTTACATGTTCCGACGTTGCGTTGTTTGGTACCACTCTGCGTGTATTTCAAAAACAGAAATGGCGGCAATTTGTTTTCGCGGTTTACACAAAATTGGGAGACAAAATGCGTCATCCTATTCTCTTGATGACGACAGCAGACACGAGAAGTAAGAAAGACCAGAACTGGAAGACGTCAGCGCTTGCGAAACTAAAATACATCTGCCAGATGCTGGTAATTTTTTTTTAAATTGTCCCTCGTAATTGTTTGAAAGCGTCTGCTTGACTAAAGTTTAGACCGTGTGTCTCTTGAGGGCAAAGTACTGGGTTTCGGGATCGCCAGTCTACCCAGCTGTAAATGGGTATCTGACTGCTCATGAGTCAGGGTAGGCAAATGCAGCAAGTTTTGGAACTAGTCACCCCCACCTCATTAAAAACTAGCTAAACCTAGTATGGTGAAGTCTTTAACATTTCGCTCCCTTCGGTATCACGGATTGCCTCCCCTTAGCTCTGCAGTAGTGGTCCACCAGTGGCCAAAACTCAAGAGTATCTAATATGGGTCTTCAAAGGTATCTACCTTCGCACCAGATTACTCTTGGCAAAGTTGTAGATAGAAGGATAATGACGCTTCTATCTCAAGGTATTTTCATACGATGTTTTCAGAAGTCAAGAACAATGCTGCATAGGGCAGATCACTATTAACTTATATCTGATCCGTCGCCTTTTGTGAAGAATTAAGCAATGGTTTTAGCCCGTTCAAGCCTCCAGCTGGTGTAAATCCAGCGAAATTCTTTTATAAGTATTTGCTCTATAGATGTAAATATATGTCTAACTGCATATATATATTAAAGAGTCTTGCTCATACGTTTGCTTTCTTACCTATAATAACTGAATCAACAATGATTGTTTAGTATTAAAATAACATGTTACAAATTTAATAATCAATTAGTTTTAAAAGGTTAAAATAGCGATGGGATGATGGTGAATTTTTAGATGTCTATAAAATTGTCCTCACTGAGACTTGGGTTGAGGATTTATGAAAAATTATCCTTTTGCTAGTTCCTTTTACAAGAACTTAGCTGGCATTAGTGAGTCCTGCAGCCGTGGTTTCATCAATTCTTCTGTGATGAGGGATGTGATGTATAATGGAAATCTAGCCTACAGCATCCGACAGCCTTTGCTTTCCCGTTAGCGTCCTAAGATTCGCTAAGTCACGCATTTCTCTGCCTGTCTGACTCACCTTTTAATCCACGCCTCTTTTTACTTGACCATAACAAACGAGCTTGTTTACCAACTTTTGCAACCTGTCATTCATAGCAGGGGGCGAACCACGTTCGTTTACGCAAGTTTCTCACGCGAGCTGATATGTCAATATTACGATAACGGACAGATCGCACGTGGAAAACACATGGAAGAGTAACGGCCTTTGAAGATTCTCTATAAGGGGAGCTAATCCTTTGATATTCGTACATTCAGGGGGAGATAAACGCTTTGATCTCGAGAAACAGGGAAAATCTTGAACGGAAGCCCGCTACACGGGTTAAGCCTCTGTTGTCGGTTAGCAACGGCCGACAGAAGCGACCGTAAACCTTTTATCTGGGAAACGTAGTTTCAGATTTCTCTGCTAGGAAACAGAGTGTGAAAATTCACATCTTCTAGAGATCATAATAACATGATTGTATATAAACTGCGTCTTTCCCAAATCAGTTATCAGTGTCGCTCAGAATTTTTCGGAGAGTCTAAACACGTTATCTAGAACCATTGGGAATAGATGTGTTAATAGTTTCGTGGTGTTTTCTTTCTGGATTTCTGGTAATATATAAATTTGTGCTTAAGCGTATTAAAGTGTTAAAAGTTTTAGCATCTTAAATTCACTGTGATTTTCTAGGTGTTAGAACTAATGAACTAATTAACGCGTAGCTATTTTTATTCCAGATGTTTCAGTTGTAATGTTAATTTTAATCACTCGCTATCACACAGAGAGACGGTTTAGTTGACTGATTAATACACTAGGCGCGACGGATAATTGACGGAATAGAATTCACGTTTATTTAATTTTGTGTAATTTAGTGACTGTTGTTTAAATATCGTGCGACTAAACAAACCGACGCCGACCCTCTAATAGCTACTTAGCGACAGGCGATATTTGTTAAAGTGCGCGTATGGATAAATTAAATAATAACTGACCGAATAAGAATAGGATAGAGACAACGTGTGCTTATATGTAGATATTACTAGCAGTAATTTTTTCATAATGTTCCTCTATCCTTAGGCATGACCTGATCAACGGCGACCAGTGGTTTTTTTATTTGGCTTTATTGTGGTCTATGTTGGGCCTTGTCCCCATTTTACTGATTTGATTAAAGTTGTCTTCTTTTGGTTTACGCGTCTCCAAGTGTATTTGTGAACAGGACGGGCCACAGAGACTAACGAACATTTTAATAGTAAATTTTAACTGGACTTACAAATACCCAGATATATATTTTTTTGCATTTTATCAGCCCACTGGGGTGTGAAAGATATAACAATTCTCCCGACTTTTGATAGTCATATCCAAGTGGATATTTATCCAGAAGAGTTACGCTATTTCAGAATCGGTACTCACAAGAGCCAGCCGATAGGATTTACCATCATCATCAAGGAACAATAGTTAACAGTTTAGCAATCAGATGTTTTCCTACAGTTTAATGTGAACACCAGACCTCAGAGAGTCTCGACATTAACTATTCAAGGTGACATTGTTTATCCAGGAAATCAACCACCAAATTAGGCGTTCTCCTTATAAAATTTAATTACTGAAAGGGGGGACTGGGGCCCCATTTGGACGATAAATACTCTGGACCTTATATACATATTCACGAATTTTTTTACGTCCAACAGATTGTTTCACCAAGAAATAGGGTAAGAAGCGAGATTGTGTGGCCACGTATGACAGAGAGAGAGAGTGAAATATTTTCTTTAGTACAGGAAACGTTGTATCATCTGCACTCTGTTTGACTATTGTTTAATTTTATTGGATAACGTTTAGTGGCAACTGTATTCTTTATTTACTGTCTATACTGTAACCTAGTGCTAACCTTTAACCTTTGGGTTTATTAACTTGTTGGGTTCATTTCTTCTCAAGGCGGGGAGGGCATAGGTATTCTGTTATTTTCTATGCATGTAATTCTAATTTTATTTGATCGTTCTCTTTTAGATATTCGATGCGGTAAAGTTTAATGATAATAAACAACAAAAGAACTAAACGTGTGTGTTGGTCAGACCCATACCCAAATTTACTATAGTTTTCAGGTTTGTGTGTCTTGTAGTCACATAGCTGTGTGTGTGTGTGGTTAGTGTAACATATATTTCTCAATATATGGAGGTGCAAGATTGTCTTATACTAAATTATAGTCGTATAGATAGGCTGGACTAGAGAAACTACTCAGTCCAGAGACAGATCTTCTCCTTAAATTATTCACTCGTGAAAATCTATTTCTTACACCTTTACTTCTCACGTACTATTACCATCCCCTATACTCAGGCGGGACCTTACATAACTTTAAAACCTATCTAAGCACGACAAAGGCCCTTCTCGACACAACTCGTCCAATGTAGGCGGTTAGTGTTGATTCCCTGCTTTTAACTTACAACTAGTGACGTCGAAACTTTAGTCTTGCAGCTTCGTACCACGAACAATCTGATAACTTCGTTCCATGAACGGTCTGATAGCTTCGTTCCACGAAATTTAGACTAAATAAGAACAAATGCCTCTGCTAAGTACATTTGTGGGCTGCAAACTAACAGGCGCATTGTCTCGCTGTCCACCCACCAATGTTAGCCTCTCTGAATTATTACATTCTTGAGTATACACAGCGTAACTCGTGGAAGATGATTAGAAATCACCAATATTCTTCTGGGATATTAAACTGGGAAAATATGTGCTTGGACAGCACAAATGCAATGATTTGTGCCTGAATTACAATTATCAATTTACATACTATTTTCATTATTTCTAATAATTCTCAGACCTAAGGGTTTTTTTATATTTGGACATGCGCCCTAATATAACCGACTAGGTTGAACGGGACGCGCCTCGCCGAAACGAGGCAAAAGTTTTAAATTTAAAAAAAAATCAATTTACATATCTCACACAATGATACAATACACTTGATGCACTTGCGATGTTATTGTTGCGCACATATTTATGGTGTACGCATACGGATGTAAGATGTATCTATCTGTTTGTTAAAAAAGATATTTATTTGTGAATTTACGTCTCTTAGTAATGGGACGGAACTCAGAATAGTCTATGTGTATTTATTCTTTGAGTTACCGGTCCTTGTATCTTCGCTGAATATTAATTTAGCGTATGAATACCGAATTCATGTCATTTTATGTATATTACGGCTAGAAACAGATTGTTCTTGCTCAAGGTTTTGCAGGAATGTTTAGGGCCTGAATTCATATGTAGTACTTGTCTAGTGCAAGAAGATTCTGTCTTATATTGTATATCTTCGTATGTTTAGGTTGGACTATATTCTTTTGGCCGAAGTTCGGCGCAGGTATTCGTAGTCCCACTGAGTTGAAAGGAGTTCCGAAGTTGCCGGTCGAGATGGTCGTGCGTGTGTTTTTCTAGGGCTGGTCCTGTTTAAGGTTAAAAAGTGATTTGTGGATGATTTTCCATAAGGAAGGAATGTCTCTGCGAAAGTATAGTGTCAGAGATTCTCCTCAGGTACTCTATTATGTTTAAATTCGGACTCCAGGTAAAGCCAGACCCTCTTTTCTTCGATGACCTCCATTTGGTTAGATTTAGATGACATCGTATTTCGAGCATCGTTGGTCGTCCATATATACAGTTGAAGATGACAGGTTCCAACAGTATTTATATCTACATGAAAATAACCTTATTTATGTGGAGCTGGATGGAACACTCTATGAAGTTATATATATTCAAATGGTGAATTAACTTTGGCTTGTTATTATCCTTCTGCTGGGTGAGTGAGCGAAAACTCAGAGAAGGTAGCCATTTTGTATGCTTGTCATCGTTATAGATCGCTGTCAAGAGAACAGTTTACCAAACCTATTATCGGACAGTGACATGGAGGTATTATTGAGATGAAAAACCCCTATCGTGGTTTAACGTTGTTACATAAACATTCGATATATGTCGCTGGAGAACTTAGCGAAGGAAAAGGTTCGTCCAGTGGACGCTATATATGTTTACACACCCACACCCACTGATGCGTTCAGTCAGTTGGGGTATGGCAATAGTCTACTAGAACATTCTATGATTATCTCATGCCACCCATTATATTTGTATGCCACATGAAAGATGATCTACCATTCTACTACCTAATGATTTGCTATGTCAACATGCTCCTGACTGTATTCCGTGCTGTTCAAGTGTGTGTGTCCTGAATAAACAGTACAAAACGACCACCGCAGTCTGTATCGGTGTCTTATAGTTATGAGTGAATGAGTGCATTATATTGGTCAACACACGAACACTCCAGCATTCGCGTTACACTTCACACTCTCACTCCATTTCTGTATAATCCTGTGTCGGTTGGGTTGACCCTTTGCTCCACCTGCAGCACCCATCATAATCAACCCCTGGTCTGCGTAAGGAGAAGAAGAAATTCATCATATTTTACTGTGACTGATCCAGTACTTTACAGCAGCTCCCACTAACTTTTACAGTGGTAACGCAGATGTCGTGCTCCTCCTGGAGCCTCAAAGGAAACCAGTTGCAGTGATGACAAGTGCTGTCCAAACATAGAAGTCTCTCACACAAAACATATACACGGGTCTTCTACAGTGGTGGCCAGATCCCTGGGTCCAGCCTTCGCAGTCTTGATGATTGAAGTCACCAAATATAACAAGAACGTTTATTTTGGCAAAATGTGACACACATCAACACCAGTAGGAACTATACAGTCGATGTCAGCTTGACCTGTTCTGACAAGTGAAATGAATCTGGGTCAATGCTTGTTGACATTTTTCGCAGTACAGAGCTGAAAACTTTGAAGGACATAAACTGTTCGGTTGTTACAGTGTTTGATTACCTTGCTAAAGAAGAACATAAGTGGTGTTATTTCATCGGTGGATCTTCTCATGCTCAAAAAAATTGAACAATGTAATAAGATAGTTCAATAATTTAAGATTGATTAAAAGTGCCAGTTTATTTTGATTAAAAGCTGTGCCATTAAAGTGAAAGCTGAACATACTTTGCAACACATTCCAACCACAACACATTTAATTAATTAATGATATATGCATTTATGCTTTATGTATATTTATGTTTACATGTTTATATGTATTTATGTTTGCATATTATTTGTGTGTCTATGTCGCGGGCCTGGTTGGGAGGAGACTAATATAAGATTTCCCAAGTAACATAGGGCTTATATTAGCGTTCTATAGGGAGCAAATTTCTTAATTGAAACTTGCATGCAACACCTGTTGCAATATCTGTTAGCTGTGACGAAACTGTCCCTATTGTTGTTTTTGTAATATTTCTCTGTTCTTTAGTTTTGTTTTCATTTGTTTGCATTTGTTGGTCTACCCTTTTCTATCTTTGATTTCTATACACAATTTATATTTATACACTGTGGCGTTATTTGTCTTGTTATCTTATTGCAGTTATCATCACAGATTCTGTGATCATTTTCTTTGATTTTTTCTATTTGATTAATTTGATTTCTGCAAGTGTTCTCATATTGTCTTTTCTTGTTTGTCCTTTGTGAATGTCTTGAGTTGACATATGATATATAAGGTATATTTGAGTACACTTATGGTATAGTATAGATCAATACTTTATTATTAGTATTGTTATACAAGAAAGTATACAAGACCTATGTAAGGCTTGTCTCCCACAGAGATTGGGATTGTGAACTAATTTGTCAAGTTCATCTAAAACTTGTGACTATATTACCTTGAAATATATATAGTATTATTATTGTTTCAAGTAATTAGTATTATTGTTAGACATCATGTCTACATTAGAATACTTTATTGCACAAGGGAGATCCCTTGATAAGACTGGTCAAGACTTAGAACAATGGGCAACTGCTCAATATGACAAAGCATTAGCAGCTGAGGAAAGAAAACTTCAAATAGAAGAAAAAAAATTGCAAAGAGAAACTGAGGCTGAAGAGAAAAAACTGCAAAGAGAAACTGAGGCTGAAGAAAAAAAATTGCAAAGAGAAACTGAGGCTGAGGAAAAAAGATTGCAAAGAGAGGATGAACAAAAGAAATTACAAATGCAAGTGGATGAAAAAAGATTCCATATGGAAATGGAAAAAGAAAAAAGAAAAGCTGAAGCTGCTGCTGCTGAGGAAAAAAGCTGCTGCTGCTGAAGAAGAAAAAAAGGTTGCTGCTGCTGTTGAGGAGAGAAAACTTCAAGAAAAAAAATTAGAAGCTGAGGCTCAACAGAGAAGATTAGACAGAGAAGCTGATGCTGAGCAGAAGAGATTAGACAGAGAAGCTGAGGAGAGAAAAGCAATGAGAGAACATGAACATCAAAAAGAACTTTTAGCATTTGAGTTAGAAAAATTAAAATTGACAAATATGAGTAATGTCAATCAGTCATCTAGTAGTAAACCCTTTACTTATAAGGTCAAGGTGCCAGCGTTCAATTCTGCCAGTGATGATATAACATTCTGGCTTGATAGATTTGAACGTGCTTGTCGAGCACATAATGTAGATAAATCACAATATGCTAATGAGTTGTCTGAGAATTTAAAAGGTGATTCTCTGACAAGTTTAAGTTTGGTTGAGGAAACTGACAGGATAATTATGAGGTTATTAGGGCAGCCTTGATAAAGAAATATCAGTTATCTGAAGAAGGTTACCGTATTTTGTTTAAGAAAATGGTACCTGAATCAGGGGTAGAATTCTCAGAATTCATTGCAAGGACACGTCTTACATTTAATCGTTGGATTGAGCTATCCAAAACAGAAAAGACTTATGAAGCACTTATGGATTTATTGCTCAGAGACAAGATTATGTCAAGCATAAGTAAACCATTCCTTGAATTCCTACATGAACGTAAACCTAAGACACTAAAAGAAATGGAAGAATATTGTACCCAATACGTCACTGCACATCCAGACGTTGCTATTAGCAATACAAAGGTTAAAGAAGGTATGCCAGTTGCATCAGCAACACCATACAACCCTAATTACTCACACAAATTCCAAGGACCTCAAAACAGGTTTAATAAAAAAGGTAACCATAACAGTTATCATAACCAAGGTAACCAATCATTTCAGGGTTCTTCTTCGAATATCTGGAGACGGGCCGACAGCCCTCGATTCAGGGGTGGTCATAATTATAGGAACTTCCGCAAAGGAAGTCATTATAGAAACTATCCTAGTTTTCCGTCATGGAGACAACAAGATCATAATTACAGAGATACTCATTATAATGAATATGATAATAGTAACCAGGGGAATTATGACTCAAACCCAAATAGGGGTTACAATAGAGGAAACAATGATAATTACAGAGGCAATAATAACAGAGGTAGACCCCAATATAAAAAACAAAAATCACATTATCAGGGAAACTCTGCACAGCAAGAGTCCCATGAAGCCTATAAACAAAATAAAGATAATGATGACTCTAATAATATGGCATGTGCCGCTTTCGATTTTGGGAGAGCATCTCAGTGCCCCCAATGCAAAACTTTATTCGAACCAACTACGGTGTCCACTTTAATTTGTGGCCATCCTCTTCCCGCTCTTCCTGCGTCAATCGCGCATGATGGAAGAGGTTCTCTTGTCTTACACAAAGGTTTAGTAAATGACAATCCAGTTTCATTGCTTTTTGATTCTGGATGCACCACCATTGGTGTTAGGCAGTCACTCATAGATCCTTCCCGTGCTACAGGCAAAGTAGTCAAATGTGTAACATTTGGCGGCACCATAGAGAAATACTCTACCGCTATCATTAGGATTGCTACTCCTTTCTTCACAGGAGATGTACACGCATGTCTTTTGCCGAATCCGATCGCTGATCTTATCATCGGTCGCATTCACGGAGTCAAAGAGTGCACTCCACAACAAATTTCCGTTTGGGAAAAACAAAATATGCAAACTGCTAATGCTGTAGTCACTAGAGCTCAAGCTCTCAATATGCCTGAAACTTCATCTGCTGAAGATAATGAAGTGCATAACCAAGATGATCCCTTGGTAATTTCTCGTGACTTGTTTATAAAACAGCAAGAAGATGATCCGACTCTAAAGAAATTCTTCACTCTTGCAACAAAAGGTGATCCGAATAAAGATTCAAAGTGTAAATCTTGGATTACAATGAAGAATGGCGTACTTGTACGTATGGTGCAAGACTCCACTAAGTCAAGTCATTCTCAGATTCTTGTACCCAAGAATTTGAGGGTTAAAATTTTACAGCACGCACACGACTCTCAGTGTGCTGGACATATGGGTTTTTCCCGTACAAAGTCAAGAGTTCTTGCGGCTTTCTTTTGGCCTTTTGTGAACAAAGACATACGGATGTATTGTCGATCTTGTAAAGTATGTCAAGAAGTTAAATCCAAAGGTCCTCGTCATGCTGCGCCTATTCAGGCTGCAGACATTCCCATTCGACCATTTCAGAAAATGGCGATAGACATCATTGGTCCATTTAAGATCAAATCTGCTAGAGGACATCAATTTATCTTAACGTGTGTGGACATGTGCACACGTTGGCCAGAGGCTATCCCTCTGAAGAGCATTACTACTGCTGACATTGCAGATGCTCTTTGGCTTATATTTTCTCGTCTGGGATTTCCCGGAGAAATATTATCAGATCATGGCACCCAACTAATATCGGATACCATGTCTCAAGTAATGTCTACCCTACAGATAGAGAGATCTTTAAGTAGTATCTATCATCCTATGTCCAATGGGATGGTCGAACGGCTAAATAGAACACTTAAGAACTTACTAGGGAAAATAACTGAGGATCATCCTCAAGATTGGGACAGGGTTTTACCCGCGGCCCTCTTCGCTTACAGAGAGGTCCCCAATGAACATACAGGTTTTTCTCCCTTTGAACTTGTCTTTGGCGCGCGACCGCGCGGCCCTATGTCTTTGCTTCATGATCTAATAACAGCTGATAATATTGACGATGACACAAAATCCTCTTACGAATATGTCATCACGCTTAGACAAAAAATTATCGAAGCATGCAAATTAGCAACTTCCTCTTCGGAATTTGCCAAACAAAAGGCAAGGCAATTTGCTAATAAGAAAAGAACCTTACGACAACTTTGTCCTGGAGACAAAGCATTTGTTTTGCTACCTTGTAGGGAAAACAGACTCCTTATTTCTTGGAAAGGTCCGTACGATATAATATCGAAAATTTCAGATGTTGACTATATTGTCGATATTAACGGGAAGCATAAAACCTTCCACATCAATATGCTTACGGAATTCCATGAACGTCCTGATTATTTGCAGCCAATTTTCCAGGCAACGGACGATTCTCCAGTCCAACATGGTCATTACTCATCACTGTCCGTAATACAGGATGAGGAAACAAGTTTTTCGGATGTTAATCTTCCGCTCCCAATGATTCCACTTCATTCTAGTGAATCATGGAAAGACGTTACTGTTTCTCCTGATTTGTCTCTAGGAGAACAGCGACAAGTTTCGGCTATGTTACAAACATTTCAGGATGTCCTCACTGACATCCCTGGACAAACTCATGTCATTGAGCATGACATTGTTCTAACTGAACATACTCCAATTAGGGTTAGGCCTATGTTACAAACATTTCAGGATGTCCTCACTGACATCCCTGGACAAACTCATGTCATTGAGCATGACATTGTTCTAACTGAACATACTCCAATTAGGGTTAGACCTTATCCTATCCCTATACATTTTCAAGCACAGGTTGAAAAGGAGTTGGATGAGATGATAGATTTAAAAATAATTGAACCATCCACTTCTGCATATTCTTCGCCAATGGTTATTGTTCGAAAAAAAGACAATAACATACGTCTTTGCGTTGACTATCGCAAATTGAATCAAGTTACGAAATTCGATGCTGAACCTATGCCTTTACTAGAAGAGCTACTTACTAGGCTTTCTAAATCTCATTTTTTCACTAAACTTGATTTATCTAAAGGATATTGGCAAGTTCCATTATCCGAACACGCCAAACCCCTTACTGCTTTTTCTACACCTAGAGGCCTTTTCCAATGGAATTTTATGCCTTTCGGTCTTATGAACGCACCAGCTACATTCGTGCGCATGATGCGTCGAATCCTATCGTATCGGTCAGATGTCATTGCTTACCTAGACGACATCTGTCTTTTCAGCGATACTTGGGAAGATCACTATTCAGGGTTAGTTGAATTGCTATCAACTCTACGCGAGTATAACCTGACAGCAAAACCATCTAAAGCTTGCATTGGTTTTAGCGAAATTTCTTTCCTAGGCCATCGAGTAGGTCATGGTTTCCTAAAGACAGAGGACCATAATATCACTAAGATACTTAACATCTCTATCCCTAAGACTAAAAAGCAAGTGCGAAGTCTCTTAGGTCTCATACAATTTTATGGACGATTCATCCCGAATCTGTCCTCTATCATGGCACCTCTCTCTACACTACTAAAGAAAGGGTCTCCTAATATAGTCCGTTGGACTCAAGAATGTCAATCCTCTTTGGATAAGATCAAAACTATGTTCTCAACACCACCTATTTTAGTGTTACCTACTACAGATAAGACATTTGTTCTTCGTAGTGACGCTTCATCCACTGGGATTGGAGCGGCACTAATGCAAGAGTACTCTGGAACTCTGCATCCTGTAATGTATATGTCCAAAAAACGTAATGCTGCAGAAAGGAATTACTCGGTTTTAGACCGTGAGTTATTGGCGATGGTTTGGTCAATTCTCAAACTTCAAAGATTCCTTCTTGGTGCGCATTTCATAGTGGAAACTGACCAGAAAGCTCTTACGGCTATTCAAAGTAAGAACTTGAAGAGTTCGAGATCAACTCGATACGCCATTGCTCTTCAACCGTTTCATTTCTCGGTGCGAGCTATCCGTGGGTCAGAAAATGTGATGGCAGACATTTTGTCTAGATGCCCACATGATTCCACCTAACTGTTAAATCTTGGACTTTACTAGTGCGTCTAACTTTACAACAGTTATTTTTTCTATATCAAAATATGTACACATTTGTAATATATGATATGCTGATTGTATAAACACTTAGCGGTTCAGTTATTTTGATTCACCGCTAATCATCTGATTTGTCTCTTTGATCAATCTTGAACTTAAAATAACTTATATGTAATTAGTGATTGAAATTACTATATGCATGCTGTCATTGCCAGTATTGTGGTATGCGTTGGTGGCAACTCCCTGGAAATATTTGCACTTAGAGAAATACTCTGAGATGATGAGATATATTCTTTGCCTTAATTTGGCTTTATAAATTCCTGATATTTCTCATCTGCGCATTATATGTGCGTTGTGAGCCTATTGTATGTTGCTCTTAGATGAAAAAAAAAAATTTCATTTTTTTCCCCCGGGGGTTGCGGTAGTCTGTTGCGCACATATTTATGGTGTACGCATACGGATGTAAGATGTATCTATCTGTTTGTTAAAAAAGATATTTATTTGTGAATTTACGTCTCTTAGTAATGGGACGGAACTCAGAATAGTCTATGTGTATTTATTCTTTGAGTTACCGGTCCTTGTATCTTCGCTGAATATTAATTTAGCGTATGAATACCGAATTCATGTCATTTTATGTCTATTACGGCTAGAAACAGATTGTTCTTGCTCAAGGTTTTGCAGGAATGTTTAGGGCCTGAATTCATATGTAGTACTTGTCTAGTGCAAGAAGATTCTGTCTTATATTGTATATCTTCGTATGTTTAGGTTGGACTATATTCTTTCGGCCGAAGTTCGGCGCATGTATTCGTAGTCCCACTGAGTTGAAAGGAGTTCCGAAGTTGCCGGTCGAGATGGCCGTGCGTGTGTTTTTCTAGGGCTGGTCCTGTTTAAGGTTAAAAAGTGATTTGTGGATGATTTTCCATAAGGAAGGAATGTCTCTGCGAAAGTATAGTGTCAGAGATTCTCCTCAGGTACTCTATTATGTTTAAATTCGGACTCCAGGTAAAGGCAGACCCTCTTTTCTTCGATGACCTCCATTTGGTTAGATTTAGATGACATCGTATTTCGAGCATCGTTGGTCGTCCATATATACAGTTGAAGATGACAGGTTCCAACAGTATTTATATCTACATGAAAATGACCTCATTATGTGGAGCTGGATGGAACACTCTATGAAGTTATATGTATTTAAATGGTGAATTAACTTTGACTTGTTATTATCCTTCTGCTGGGTGAGTGAGCGAAAACTCAGAGAAGGTAGCCATTTTGTATGCTTGTCATCGTTATAGATCGCTGTCAAGAGAACAGTTTACCAAACCTATTATCGGACAGTGACATGGAGGTATTATTGAGATGAAAAACCCCTATCGTGGTTTAACGTTGTTACATAAACATTCGATATATGTCGCTGGAGAACTTAGCGAAGGAAAAGGTTCGTCCAGTGGACGCTATATATGTTTACACACCCACACCCACTGATGCGTTCAGTCAGTTGGGGTATGGCAATAGTCTACTAGAACATTCTATGATTATCTCATGCCACCCATTATATTTGTACGCCACATGAAAGATGTTCTACCATTCTACTACCTAATGATTTGCTATGTCAACATGCTCCTGACTGTCTTCCGTGCTGTTCAAGTGTGTGTGTGTCCTGAATAAACAGTACAAAACGACCACCGCAGTCTGTATCGGTGTCTTATAGTTCTGAGTGAATGAGTGCATCATATTGGTCAACACACGAACACTCCAGCATTCGCGTTACACTTCACACTCTCACTCCATTTCTGTATAATCCTGTGTCGGTTGGGTTGACCCTTTGCTCCACCTGCAGCACCCATCATAATCAACCACTGGTCTGCGTAAGGAGAAGAAGAAATTCATTATATTTTACTGTGACTGATCCAGTATTTTACAGCAGCTCCCAATAACTGTTACAGTGGTAACGCAGATGTTGTGCTCCTCCTGGAGCCCCAAAGGAAACCAGTTGCAGTGATGACAAGTGCTGTCCGAACATAGAAGTCTCCCACACAAAACAGATACTCGGGTCATTTACAGTTATCATCACTGCTCCATTCGGAGTCTGGGGCCACCTCTGCTGTCGGTTTTCTGTGAGACTAGCAAGAAGTAATCACCTGCGCTTGCTGTAGTATTTTATGAATATACTGTTTTCATATGTTGAGGTTGCCAGCCTCCTATGACTGGTATAACCACGTAGCAAATACAGACATGTTACATTTCCCATTTTAAAATATATGTTCACAACCAACCCCAAATGGGATCTACAATCTCCTGGCACAGTTAGAATGGACCCAGCCGTTTTAGATACTTTCGAATCACTTGGTCTGGGAAATTTGAGTATTCCTCTTATGACGGGTGATCTGATTCCTTAGGTTTCCAGTCTTTGTATTTAAAAATGCGGGTTTACTTTTAAGTTTCAAAGTTGCCAAAATACTTCGATTTTTCACTTATAATTTTGGAATTCTTAGTCCGGTGTCTCTCTGGCTCCTGTGAGTTTCTAATTTGACGTTGCGATGCAGTCTGATCTGTGCCTCCGAGTTCGCTAGATTATATTTTCATTTTCAGGTCAAGTCCCATATTGTACTTTTAGACCAACTTGCCAATGAAAGTTAAAGTCTATTCCGGCTCTCAAATCAAGCCAGTGGTAAGCTTTTTAGAACTATATGGGTCGGGGTGTTAAATCCTGCTATCCCCGCGTGGTTAAAAATATCAAATTTTAACATTCCAACGCGCGACCTCTTTCTAATAAGGCAGTAATACTTCCGATTGCATCTTTATGCAAAATCACAAACAAATACGTGAACTTATTTCATGTCTAGATGCTTTCCCATCATATTGTCTCCCCAGACAGATTATCTGTAATAATTACACAGAGATGGTCCAGCGGAAGCGATTACGTATTATCACCTGTGCTTGCGTAAATGCCTCAGGCAGATTTCTTAGGCAGCCAATCTGGCTTTCTTTCCATCGATCGTGCGCGACCATCTTGCGTCAACACTTATCGTCTCTATCAAAGACGGCTAGACAACTAAAGTGATAAACGTATTATCCGCTGACCTGTCTAATTAACCTCGGTAATACGACGGTTCACCTGGTGGAGCGCTAGGCAAAAATGTAAGGGCATAAAATACGTCAAATAAAAGACGATACAGGAGAGAGAGAGAGAGAGAAGGGCGCAAAAATACACGCACAATGCGTTTTGTGACACTCGGTAGTATTTTCTATTGGACTTCCTTTACACTAGAAATTGATTGAGATCCATTTATGCACTGTAAAACAAATAGTATTCATACCCCTTTCAAAACGCAACAGCGTTAAGAGTGTTTCTTAACCCCAGTGCGTTTTTAATGTTGTTGTTTGGAAATTAATTTTTTAAAGTGTTTATATGCATAAACAACCAAAAGTCCAAAATGGATGGCTATACTTTAAGAAAATAGCGTTTTTGAGTTGTCAAAATTAGAAAACAGCCCTAGAAAGGATCAAGAGTTACGAAAACCAGTATACTGTTGATCGGGCCAAATGGGTCTAGAAGGAAGTACAGTATACTGGCTGTTGGGACTTAAAGAGTTAAGTAAAAATTCCTAGGGGAAATGACGTAATGAAATATTACCCCGCATACCTTACACTAACTAAATGTGAAGTTAATTCATAACACAGGTTAACAACAGGTAAGTATTACAAGATCTTGTTCTTTGTGGTTCATTCTCAAATAACCAAATATATTTCTTTTATAAAGCTGGTAGTCTGTCTCAGGCTTCTCTCGTCACCATACAGTTTCTCCCTCAACTGGCAGTCTGTCTCAGGCTTCTCTCATCACCATACAGTTTCTCCCTCAACTGGCAGTCTGTCTCAGGCTTCTCTCATCACCATACAGTTTCTCTCTCAACTGGCAGTCTGTCTCAGGCTTCTCTCATCACCATACAGTTTCTCCCTCAACTGGCAGTCTGTCTCAGGCTTCTCTCATCACCATACAGTTTCTCCCTCAACTGGCAGTCTGTCTCAGGCTTCTCTCATCACCATACAGTTTCTCTCTCAACTGGCAGTCTGTCTCAGGCTTCTCTCATCACCATACAGTTTCTCCCTCAACTGGCAGTCTGTCTCAGGCTTCTCTCATCACCATACAGTTTCTCCCTCAACTGGCAGTCTGTCTCAGGCTTCTCTCATCACCATACAGTTTCTCCCTCAACTGAGTTAGAGAAGGCTACGCTGTCACCCTGTTCCTCGTATGGAGCTGACAGTCTTGGAGGACATGTTCTACTGTTTGTTTGTCCACCCCACGTGGACACATGTTCTACTGTTTGTTTGTCCACCCCACGTGGAGGACATGTTCTACTGTTTATTTGTTTGTCCACCCCACGTGGACACATGTTCTACTGTTTGTTTGTCCACCCCACGTGGACACATGTTCTACTGTTTGTTTGTCCACCCCACGTGGACACATGTTCTACTGTTTGTTTGTCCATCCCACGTGGAAGACATGTTCTACTGTTTGTTTGTCCACCCCACGTGGAGGACATGTTCTACTGTTTGTTTGTCCACCCCACGTGGACACATGTTCTACTGTTTGTTTGTCCACCCCACGTGGACACGTGTTCTATTGTTTGTTTGTCCACCCCACGTGGACACATGTTCTACTGTTTGTTTAACCACCCCACGTGGACACATGTTCCACTGTTTGTTTGTCCACCCCACGTGAACACATGTTCTACTGTTTGTTTGTCCACCCCACGTGGACACATGTTCTACTGTTTGTTTGTCCACCCCACGTGGACACATGTTCTACTGTTTGTTTGTCCACCCCACGTGGACACATGTTCTACTGTTTGTTTGTCCACCCCACGTGGACACATGTTCTATTGTTTGTTTGTCCACCCCACGTGGACACATGTTCTACTGTTTGTTTGCCCACCCCACGTGGACACATGTTCCACTGTTTGTTTGTCCACCCCACGTGGAGGACATGTTCTACTGTTTGTTTGTCCACCCCACGTGGACACATGTTCTACTGTTTGTTTGTCCACCCCACGTGGACACATGTTCTATTGTTTGTTTGTCCACCCCACGTGGACACATGTTCTACTGTTTGTTTGTCCACCCCACGTGGACACATGTTCTACTGTTTGTTTGTCCACCCCACGTGGACACATGTTCTACTGTTTGTTTGTCCACCCCACGTGGACACATGTTCTACTGTTTGTTTGTCCACCCCACGTGGACACATGTTCTACTGTTTGTTTGTCCACCCCACGTGGACACATGTTCTACTGTTTGTTTGTCCACCCCACTTGGACACATATCTGTTTATCCGATTTTCAGTTTCTTGAACAAAAGGTATTTGAGTTTACAATGGCCGGATCTCAGTCTAAAAACCAGAACAAACAATTCATCTCTTCTTGGCAATGTACAGTATGTTTCTGCATTATAGGACTCTGGGCGATCCTTATGCCATTTTTCTTTTAAAGTTATTTTTTATTATTGATTTCTTCTTCTTCTTCTTCTTCGTCCTGAAAAGGACGGTGGTTGCGTTGTGTCTGTTTACGCCGAAACTGCGATATCTGCGCCTTTCGGCCGACACATCCGACTTCAGCACGGCATTTTTTGGGACCGGGTTTGCCTTCCCTCTTCGATCCCTACTCTCTCAGCCAGACTGCAGTGATGCAGCCTGTTTCCAGGACCACCACGTGGAGGTGGAGTAGGGTCTTGGTCACCTCTGGTTCGCTGACCCTGACGCAAGCAGTCAAGCTATGGGTCGCTGACTGCATTCTCTATTGCTGCATCTTATTATTGATTTGATCTGTTCGTATGTTACACTGTCTTAATTTTGGATTTTTTCCCCCCTCCTCTTGTTCCAAGTCTATCTGCTTTCTCATTCCCATATATCTTGCAACCGCTGAGGATCCAATGTACTTTTACTGCTTTGAATTTATAAATGCTTTCCATTATTGCTTCTGCCAGGCTGTCTAATTCGTTGTTTTTATTGTTCCTGGGGGCAGTGATGACTGATAGTGAATCTGTGAGGAACACTTTCTTGTCTCTAGCAAAATATTTACCTTCCGTGCTGGGAAAGGTAGCTGCTTAATTGAGAGATCTAATAAGCATAAGTATTGCTTTCTTATTTCAGTGACATTCAAGAAAGTTCCCGAACAAACGCAAGTAGACAACACTGAGGCAAGAAAGAAAATCAACAATGTAATGCGCTATATAGAATGATGAACACTATATAGAATGATGATAGTTCCAAAGGTTGTTATTGCCGGGAGTTGTAGTGAGGATAAGCTCTCATTGCAGATAAAATACTTCTATGGCACGCGCCTCAAACAGCCTCTGACAACCAAGTCCAGCTCCCGGCCTTCACGTGTGGCTCAATTTGAGCCCGGCGGAACTGTTTCCACTGACGGGAGAAGGGGCAAAGGCGAGCGACTGGCGCCTTAAAACCAGCAGCTTCGGGCAGATAGGGCTCGTGATCCTTGGTTGGTAGCTTATCTAAGAGAAGGAACTCTGAATTCAAACCACCGCTGCCTTGCGGGAATATCCATTTATGGAATTGGCTTCGGGAGTAAACCCTGAGGATAAATCCGGAGTCGGAGTCCCTAAGGCAGTCTAATGTCGATTCGACATTATTCTGGCAACTCCTGCGACATGGCTGGTACCAAATTGTATCGGCTACTGCCGTTCCTTTGGATCTACCGGCTGTGTGGAGAGGGGGAACATGCTGCATGGGCAACAGCTTGATCTCCATATAACTGTGCCCAAGCTCGCGCCCTGGAGAGGACACTCCAGCTTCACCCTATAGGTGTCGGCAAAACACGGGAAGTAGCAGTTACCGGTTATAAGCATTTTGCCCAATTGGCGTAGGGCATGGCGCCAGGGGCTACTTCCGACAGTGGGAGAGGTTCTAGGATCTCACTGGACAGCTACCGCCCGCTTCAAGCTGGGCAGCCCCCAGTCAATAAGGTGTTGTCCCGCCACTGTCTGCTTTCCCCATTGGGTGCATGGGGATTAGGGTCAAACCGAACTGTGGACAGAAAATTTTGCACCAAGCAATTATCGAAAAAATAGAAATAAGCAAACTCTCAGATTGGGATGCTGGAACGTCCGGACTATGTTGACTGGACTATCCGAAAACCTACAGGATGTAAATGATGTAAGGAAGACAGCCATAATTAATGATGAGCTTAAACGACTTCAGGTGGATATAGCTGCACTTCAGGAAACGCGCCTGGCGGGCTCTGGAACGGTGAGCGAGAAGGACTACACATTTTATTGGCAAGGGAAAGATCTTAATAAAGCTAGAGAACACGGAGTAGGTTTTGCGGTCAAAAAATCGCTAACTAAAATGGTTGAACCAGGCGAGAATGGATCAGAACGCCTGTTAACGCTCCGCCTGCAAACTAGCACAGGTCTCATCACCCTTGTCAGTGTGTATGCTCCTACTCTGTACTCTGCCTCAGAAGCTAAAGATGAGTTCTACGAGAATCTAACAGCAATTATCAAAAGCATACCTAGGCAAGAACAGCTTGTTCTCCTTGGTGACTTTAACGCTAGAGTGGGTGCCGATAATGTTTCATGGCCTTCATGTCTGGGCAGGTTTGGTATTGGCAAGATGAATGAAAATGGACAACGGCTCTTAGAGTTGTGCGTCCACCATGACCTTTGCGTGACCAACACCTACTTTCAGACAAAACCCCAGCATAAGGTGTCATGGAGACACCCACGATCCAAGCACTGGCACCAACTTGACCTGATTCTCGTCAGAAGGCCACTCCTCAGGTCTGTGCTCTCCACGCGCTCGTACCATAGTGCAGACTGTGATACAGATCACTCCTTGGTTTGCTGCAAAATCAGAGCACAACCAAGAAAACTCTATCGTGTCAGACATGAAGGGAAACCACGCATTGATACCAGCAAGATGTCAGACCCTTTCATGATCGCTCAATTCACTGCGACCTTCGAGAAAGTGCTCAGTAGCCCTCAACATGGTGATACTATTACAGAGAACTGGGAGCATCCACGGAACACCATTCAAAGTACTGCACTTGCCACCTTTGGTAAGAAAACAGCAAAGTCAAATGACTGGTTTGATGCTTCATCAGATGTGATGGCACCTGTCATTGAAGCTAAGCGCAGTGCTATGAATGAATACAAACGTTCACCGAGTGCCAGAACCCTACAGATCCTGAGGGCTACGAGAAGCAAAGTTCAACAAACTGCTCGACGCTGTGCAAATGACTACTGGCTCCAGCTCAGTGAGAGCATCCAGATCGCAGCGCAAACAGGCAACATTAGACAAATGTATGACGGTATAAAGAAAGCACTTGGCCCCCATAAAAGTAAGACGGCACCGCTAAAAACCATCAGCGGAGAGAAGCTAACCGATAAGGGTAAGCAGATGGAGAGGTGGGTCGAGCACTACTCTGAGCTTTACGCTAGAGACAATACCGTTACGCCTGCAGCCCTTGATGGTGTCAACAGTCTGCCAACTATGAAGGAGCTGGATGCCGAACCAACATTAGAGGAACTCAGCATGGCCATTGATAGCTTGGCCTCTGGCAAAGCACCAGGCAGTGATGGGATTCCTCCTGATTTAATCAAATGCTGTAAGAGCACGCTATTACATCCCCTGCATAGGATGCTGTGCCAGTGCTGGGAAGAGACAACTATTCCTCAAGACATGCGAGATGCCAAGATTGTAACACTGTATAAAAATAAAGGAGACAGAAGTGATTGCAATAACTACAGAGGCATCTCTCTTCTTAGTATTGTTGGTAAGGTTTTTGCCAAAGTCATCTTAATGCGACTACACAAGTTAGCTGAGCGCATATATCCAGAGTCACAGTGTGGATTCCGAGCTGGCAGATCAACAACAGACATGATCTTCTCTCTCCGCCAGCTTCAGGAAAAATCAAGAGAGCAGAAAAGACCACTATATATCGCCTTTATAGACCTCACAAAAGCATTCGACCTGGTTAGTAGGGATGGACTCTTTAAAATCCTCCTGAAAATAGGCTGCCCTTCTAAAATGCTGGAAATGATAAAGTCATTCCATGACGGCATGAAGGGAACAGTCCAATATGCTGGAAGCACGTCACAGCCCTTTGATATACGAAGTGGTGTTAAACAAGGCTGTGTTCTGGCTCCGACCCTCTTCGGAATATTCTTTGCCTTACTCTTGAAACATGCATTCAGAGATGCAACTGAAGGAATATGCCTTCACACTAGGTCAGATGGCCGTCTGTTTAATCTTTCAAGGCTGAAGGCAAAAACAAAAATCAGAAGGGTCACTATAAGAGACTTGTTGTTCGCTGATGATGCTGCAGTCGTCACTCAACGCCAACAGGAGCTTCAGAGCTTGATGAATCGCTTCACTAAAGCATGCAAGGACTTTGGCCTCACAATAAGTCTAAAGAAAACGAATGTGCTGAGTCAGGATGTGGGTGCTGCACCAGTTATCACTTTCGATAACTATGAATTGGCAGTGGTACACCACTTCACATACCTAGGGTCTACCATCAATGACAAACTCTCACTGGATACAGAAATAGACAGCCGCATTGGCAAAGCTGCAGCTACCTTTGCCCGCCTCACATCGCGTGTTTGGGGAAACTCTAAACTCACAATGAAGACCAAAGCTGCGGTATATAATGTCGCGTCACCAGCACACTCCTATATGGCAGCGAGACCTGGACGACCTATGCTAAGCAGGAAAGAAGGCTCAATACCTTCCATTTGCGGTGTCTACGCCGCATCCTCGGCATCTCGTGGAAAGATAAAGTGACAAATGTCGAGGTGTTGTCACGTGCTGGCCTTCAAAGTATGTATACGCTTCTTAGACAGCGCAGACTTCGCTGGCTTGGCCATGTTCGCCGCATGGAAGATGGTCGCATCCCAAAAGATATCTTCTACGGACAATTAGCAGATGGCAAGAGAACAGTCGGGCGACCACAGCTGAGGTTTAAAGATGTGTGCAAGAGAGATATGAGGGCACTGGACATGGATCCAGCAACATGGGAGGATGAAGCTGCCGATCGCACTAAGTGGCGATGCTATTTACGGCGCCACCTCAGATTGGGCGAAGAGAGGCTCACACAAGAAGCAGAGGTGAGGAGAAAACGTCGAAAGGAGCACCAGGAAAATAAGCAGCTGAGGTCTGTCACCTCAGGGGCGCATTCCCATAGTCAGTTATGACTGAATGGGCTATTATTATTATTATTATTATTATATAGAATGATGAACACTATATAGAATGATGAACACTATATAGAATGATGAACACTATGTAGAATGATGAACACTATATAAAATTATGAACACTATATAGAATGATGAACACTATATACCCAAATTATAACGCACATGGGGTTGAACAGGGTATCCCTTGCACACGACAAACACCAGTTGTCAAGTGCAGGGTTCAAAAATCAAAATCAAACTCAGGCAAGAATAACTGAAAATAAAACATTTTTGGATTTCATAGAAAGGACAACAGAAGTTTGTAGAACTCTGAATGATTGTTTGCAGACAGTATGCAGTGAAAACTGTGGTGAAGGTTCGAATAAAGTGTTTTCCCTATCTGAAAAAAATGGTAACCTGAGTAAAACTGATTCAAATTGTGCATTAAAAAGTAATTTACAAGTTAAAAATTCCAAGAAAATACTTAGCGGAATAAGCTTAACAACTATGGTGTTTGTGGTACACAATATAATCCGTGCAATGATCTGAATAAACACAAGAGTACATGCAGAAAAGAAGCCTTACAAATGTGATGTTTGTGGTGCATCTTTTGCTGGTATGGCCTACTTGAAAACACACATTTCAGTGCGTCTTTATCAATGAGAGAAATCGATAAATCAAAGACCATATTGTAGAGGCCTAACGACCCGTGTCTGTCTTGAAGGTTCCGTTGTCCTGACGTACAGATGTCGTTTTTTTTTACAATAAATTTCCATCTTTACGGACACTCGGAGTTGAGTCGATCCTATGGGTTTCTCAAAGTGGTGGGATGTCTCGTGATGGATCCCTGACCCCTAACTACATTACTGTAAATACTCTCTCGGGATTCATTTTCACTCCACTACCTGGGAGCACACTGAATTTCTGCAAGTGATGGTCAATTTAGCAATTTACAAAAACATAATACAGTACTGGTATGTTTTTAAAATCTTGTTGGGTTTGTTTTCTTTATCATGTTGAATTACAGATGGGCGCTCATTAATCTGTTTTAGAAGAGGCAATAATATAGACCAGGGTTTCTCAACCGGGGCTCCGCGAGAGGTCGCTAGGGGTTCCGTGACTGATCGTGATTAAAAATTAAATAAATTATCATCTTTTTTTAACTTTGCGCGCCAGGCGATGTTAGCGCTAGCAGTGGCGGCCGTCGACAAAGCAGCCCCGTATGGCATTGCGTTGTAGGACGGTGTTTCACTCTTGCACATACCGTATTTCATTAGCACCTGGTAGAGTAGAAATTTGTGATAAGACTTTTAGGCCTACTTCGATAAGGTAAAACAAAACAAAACATCAAGTAGGAAATTAAAGAAAAGAAAAACTGAAGTGTCTTCTACCTACACTCATCATCATCTCATCCCGTGACCCGTCATGGGTCGTTGGGGTGCCACGGTGGAAGCATCAGCAGACAGGGTCCCCCACTCTCTCTATCCTCAGCAATACGTACAAGTGTGAAAAACCCGTGCCCTGCCCATTCTTTGATGTTATCAGCCCAGGATTTTTTTTTGCCTTCTTCTCCGTTTACCTTCGACTGTTCCCTAGAGGATCGTTTTCGAAAGGGAATCATGACGAGTTACATGCCCAAACCAGGCAAGCTTTCGACGTTTCACTACTGACAAAAGTGGTTCTTGGTGGCCTGCATACGTGTTTATTTTCTCTACCTACACTACTGACTTGTATTACAGTTATCATCCTTTGCTGGGAGGGGAAACCAGCACAAAAACAGTAGGCTAATAAGTTAGTTGCTTATCCTTTACAGGACGTGGCAATCAACCCCAGCTTTTATTGGCTGTTTGTGATTTTTCTAGGCAATTTTTTTCATTCAGTAGTTTGCCATTGCTTTCTGAACGGTACGGCGCTTATACCATTGTTAAAAATCCACACAAAGCGATCTGCTACCAAACCGCCTGCAGCAGGTTTCGAACCTGGTATATCTGGATTATGAAACTGCGTTCATATCCATTAGGCCACAGACGCCTAATAAGTTGGTCAAAATAAACAGATCCACAGATGAGCTGTAGATAAAATAATTGTTACGCAGGGGTTTCCTGAGACCTGAAAATATTTTCAAAGGTTCCTAAGGGATAAAAAGTTTGAGAAAGGCTGATATAGATGTTAGGAAAGCGATCAGTTCCTTATAAGCAAATAATTGTTTACTTTAGCATTTTCAGGTTAATTTGTCTTTTTTTTAAAAATAAATTTCGGCACCTCCCAAGTGTGTGAACCCGGTGCTCCCGCACAGCTTGCACCACCTAAGATCCGGGCCTGACTAGGAGTATTATACGTTATCGCTACTGCTAACAACTTATTTAGGCCTATAGTGGATTTTGTTTTACTTATGGAAGAGAAAGTAGGAATCTGCCCACTACACTTAACGGCAAAATAGAAAGGACGCAATGCAACAAAGCAAATTTTTGAAATATTTTTCCTCTTTGTGTTAAAGTTCATTCTCTGGTCTTCCTCCACCTGCCTCACTCCGGGGACTCCAGAAAACAGTTCTCCCATTGCGTGTCCCATCCATAACCACTTTTACTAATCAATAATTAAAGTTCTCGGAAACCTAGAGATATAATACACCTTCATGCATGTCGTACATGGCGACTTAAATGAGGTTGTGCACGGGGCTGGCAGTCAAATGGTCACAGAAACCAACGTGCTAGATCATGTGACTGCTTGGTGCAGGCTTCATGTAAAGGGGCTAGCAACAGTGGTAGCCCCGTGCTCCGTAAGGCGCGCAAAGGAAAATGAATGAATTTAGCAACTATCACAAGGTAGTTGTTCTGGAGTCACTAAGGTAAGAGAAATAAATAGAAGCCGACAAACACGCGGAAACAGGAACTGGAGACAGAAATGTAAGGGATACAGAAGACATAGAAAATCTTGAACAGGACAGGAAGGCTTGGAGTAAATTTGTCACAATGAACGCAGGGCACAAGCGACATATCAGAATCTATAGCATTTCACAACAACTTTGGTTAATCAGAAAATCAGAATCCTTAACTCAAATGTAAAGTCAGTCGTGTTGTATGGTTCAGAGACGTGGCATGTCTCAAAGAGTATCACCTCCAAACTACAGATATTTGTAAATAGATGTCTCCGACGGATCTTCCTATGTGGTAACAACAACAGATGTAATAACATATATAGAGCTAAGGAAAAGATGCGGCCAATACAAATGGAAATTAAGGTAAGAAGGTGGGGATGTATAGGACATACACTCAGAAGAGAACAATCAAGCATAGCCAGAAGTGCCCTGGACTGGAACCCACAACGGAAAAGAAGAGTGGGGAGGCCAAGGAGAACTTGGAAACAGCTTCAACAATCTACTTTATGAACAAATCCGCTCCGCATAATCATAGGTCTTCTAGTCGCTCAATTCGCTTCTGTAGCCATCCACCCTTCTGTTCATGCCCGCTACTCGCTGTCCACTGCGCCATCCACCCTTCTGTTCATTCCGTTTCTCGGTGTCCACTGCGCCATCCACCCTTCCGTTCATGACTGCTACTCGCTATCCACTGCGCCATCCACCCTTCTGTTTATGCCCGCTACTCGATGTTCACTGTCCCATCCACCCTTCCGTTCATGCCCGCTACTCGCTGTCCACTGCCCCATCCACCTTTCGGTTCATGCCCGCTACTCGCTGTTTACTGTCCCATTCACCCTTCTGTTCATACCCACTACTCGCTGTTCACTGCCCCATCCACTCTTCTGTTCATGCCGCTATTCGTTGTCCACTGCGCCATCCACCATTCTGTTCATGCTGCTACTCGCTGTCTACTGCCCCATCCACCCTTCTGTTCATTCCGCTACTCGGTGTCCACTGCGCCTTCCACCCTTCTGTTCATGCTGCTACTCGATGTCCACTGCACCATCCACCCTTCGGTTCTTGCCCGCTAATCGCTGTCCACTAACCCATCCACCCTTCTGTTCATGTCTGCTACTCGCTGTTCACTGTCCCATCCACCCTTCTGTTCATGCCCGCTACTCGATGTCCACTGCCCCATCCATCCTTCTGTTCATGCCCGCTACTCGCTGTTCACTGTCCCACTGCCCTACCCACCCTTCTGTTCATGCCTGCTACTCGATGTCCACTGCCCCATCCACCCTTCCGTTCATGTCCGCTACTCGATGTCCACTGCCCCATCCACCCTTCTGTTCATGTCCGCTACTCGCTGTCCACTGTCTCAATCCACCCTTCTGTTCACGTCCTCTACTCGCTGTACACTGCCCTGCCCCACCCAACCTTCTGTTCATGTCCACTACTCGCTGTCCACTGCCCCACCCACCCTTCTATTCATGTCCGCTACTCGCTGTCCACTGCCCCACCCACCCTTCCGTTCATGTCTGCTACTCGCTGTTTACTGCCCCATCCAACATATCTCCCTGTCCATTCCATCCACTTCCACCCGTGTTCATCAAAACACCTGAAACTCTTACACACTTCACTGAACATCATTCAATACCGCATATGTTGCTGCTTGGCTGAATTCCAGCTCACAACATCGCTTGTGGCAAAGTTACAAAAGCACAAGCATACACTAACACACAACATCGCTTGTGGCAAAGTTATAACAGCACAAGCATACACTAACTCGCAACATCGCTTGTGGCAAAGTTACAACAGCACAAGCATACACTAACTCACAACATCGCTTGTGGCAAAGTTACAACAGCACAAGCATACACTAACTCACAACATCGCTTGTGGCAAAGTTACAACAGCACAAGCATACACTAACTCGCAACATCGCTTGTGGCAAAGTTACAACAGCACAAGCATACACTAACTCACAACATCGTTTGTGGTAAAGTTACAACATCACAAGCATACACTAACTCACAACATCGCTTGTGACAAAGTTACAACAGCACAAGCATACACTAACTCACAACATCGCTTGTGGCAAAGTTACAACAGCACAAGCATACACTAACTCACAACATCGCTTGTGGCAAAGTTACAACAGCACAAACATACACTAACTCACAACAACGCTTGTGGCAAAGTTACAACAGCACAAGCATACACTAACTCACAACAACGGAACATACCAAATAAATTGCCACTGGAGCAAAGGATCATTCTTTCACGCGAACAAACTCAAAAAACACTCATTGACACGGCCTATGCCCCTGAGGGCGTTGAATGGTAATGATCAATGGTGATAATGTAAGCTACTACTACATACAGGGCATGGAAACATCACTTCATACTTTAACAATTGTCTCTTCTCCATTCCCGTCCAACAAATTTTTATGAAAGGAACACAACAACAAAGACAATTAACTGTCATGTTATTACATAAACTAATATGTCACATTAACATGACAGTTCAGCGTGAGATCCGGTCTGTCCAACACATAATTTCATTGACACATAATTTCATTGACACATAATTTCATTGCGGGCATCCATTTTTTCTGTCTCTTGTAATGTCCCTTTATTTGTCAATTTAGATTACTTTTTTTGTCTCTGAGAATAAAAAAAATAAAAAAAATGTATTTGTCAGGTGACAATTACTGCTTCCTGTTTCCTCATTTGGTTTATGTACTTTAGGTGCCGGGCTCGATTCACAGTATCGACACTACACAGCTGTAAATAGGTACCCGACTTTGCGCTTGAGTTAGAGAAGGAAAAGGCAGTAAGGAAGGGAACAGGGTCACCCCAATTCTGGATACTGGACCTAGTATAGTGAAGTCTCTAACACTTAACTCCCCTACGACAGTATCTGGTATGGGACTACCTTGACCTGTTTTTAACCTAATAAAATACCATGGACAGCTGACAGAGACATGTGGATGTCCTGAAAGAGGTCAGTGCGCAAAGGAAGGATATCCCTTATGTTAGAATCCACTTTCTTTAGGCACGAAGAACGAAGCTGGAGTATATCGTGACGACAGGAAAGATTGAAAGTAAAAGAGATAGAGGTCGGCAAGAAGAGATGATAGTCAACAGCTTGACATGGAAGAAGTCAATAACAGAATTGATCAATTGTACTGTAGACAGGAAGTTGTGGAGAGACATCATCGCCTACGCAACCAGGCATGATACTTGAAGAAGACTACCAAATAGATACAAGCAAGGGCATACAAATTTAAAGACAGGTAGTGACTTTTCAAATACTCTGTTGGTTTTTATATCACTATTCATGCTAGTGCGAAAGGTGCTGTTCAAATGATCGTGCTATGTAAATATAACAATCTTCTTCCAGACAATCAAAATAATTAAAAGTGCAACTTACCAGCACAGCAACCAGTAGCCTAAGTTTACAGGATTTTAAAAACTCGATCTTGTCCGCGCGTTCGTCAGTACCACTGAATAAACCAAGAGTGTCTATACTGAAATAATCTTAAACTTCTGCACTTCACAAAGAGCTATGTAAGACACGCTAATTACAGCCACTGAATAAAGTTTATTTCACAAACATCACACCGCATTCAACCCCATTACGAACACCTGTTCCCGGCTAGAATTAGAATCCTTTTCACGCCTTGTGTTTAAGAAACAATGGCTTCGACTTGGTGGTAACTACCAGAATTCCCTGGCACGTTTTCCGTTACGTGGTAGTTGAACATTCGGCAATACTCATTCTCCTAGAATTCAAAACCTGTCGAACAGTATGTTCAATGCTTTCAGGAATTCCAACACCCACTCGTCTTTAAAATTCTTCTTTATAAAATACTTAATGTGTTATGTAATTAACGACACGCCACACGGCTCCACCATTGCCAGTTTGTAAATTCTCCAAATACAAAGTTATCGCGATGTTTTATACATAAACAGGTTCTGATCTAAAGTGGGGGCGAAATGTATCTCAGTTGAGTTTTAACTCTTATACTTTCAACTTATCAGCTTGTCTGCCATTTTGATACAACCAAAAAAATTTTCAAGACAACGAAAGCAAACATTAATAACTTGCTGTTTATACATTTATTATGTCACGTGTATTTCCCGGCGGGACTGGACGTCGACATAGAAGAAATATGCCTACTGCTGCTTCTGATCTGTTGTAAAAGGTGATTGATGTGGGGGTTGTGTATGGAATTGGAAAGTTTCATCAGAAGCCGTCTGCAGTGGTGGTTCTGTGCTCCATAAATAGTGAAAATGGAGATGATGATGATGATGATGATGATGATGATGATGATGATGATGATGATGATGATGATGATATACCAACATTGTAATCTCATTGCCAAACCTGGATATTAACAATAATAAATACTGGACTAGTTAACGCACGTGTAATTTGTTGTATAAATAAAATCGTATGACAAAACTTGAAGACATATGATGCACGTGAAATTTGTTGTATACAGAAAATCACTTGCTAAAACTCGAGTGTCACGTGGGTCTTTATATCATTAAATTACCTACATCTTCTTCCTATTCTCTCACCCTAATCCTTTCTTTTTATTACTTTTCCGTACTTGTTTTTTTCCTGTATTTTTTCGCATCATTCGTTGCGAAAAATATATTTCTTTCCCATCATCGTTTTTCTTTCTCATACTGACTAGTAACCTTATTGCATCAGATGTCAGTCGCGCAGGTAAGACGTGAAGGTGTGAGAAATTCGTTTCGCTGGACATAGAGCAGACTTTTGGTCTACCATTTTGTTCACCTGTCACTAGCTTAAGGTGTCAAACCCGGCATCTGTACGACGCAGTTGTAGACGGTTGTCTGAGATTTGCAACTGTCACGCGCATTTCTCGGTCACTGGTGGCAGTTACGTCACGCGTTAAGCTGACGTAAACGTTGGGAGTAGGGGAGATAATTTCGCTTGGCGAAATAAGTTTGGGCCCTTTGTCTGATTTTAAGATATTGGCCCGAGTTTGAAACTTTAATTTCATTCTCGCTCCTATATTCGCAGTAGACAGGTTGTTCGAAACAGAATAGCTGTTAGCGAAGTTTCTCAGTTTGTTTCGGCAATTTGTCGAACTTCTAGACTTCCTTAAATATTCAGCATATAATTCTTAAGTTGTGCGACTACCTGTAGTTCTGTGTGAGGTAATATATATTATATCTAGTATTTTGTGAAATGATAAAGTGTTAAGTCGCTTATTTCATATTTCACTAGTTAGATTTTGCGCAGAGTGCCAAATTTATATAGTCTGTATTATTTTCTAGTGACGTGTTTCAGTGGATAGCAGAATAAATTATATCTTAGCTTACTAAACAATAATGTAGCTATAATGAAGTTAAATTTTACTGCTAAGAAATCAGACGAGATCATATTTTTCTAAGCTAACTTACAAATGCTAGAAACCTCATGAGATGTTGACGGAACACGCACGTGTTCCTAAATTCATGGGGATTGATGATTTTTTTTTTTTTAAGATATAACTTACTTTACGGGAAATTTAAATGATAAGTCAAGCAGTACACTTGCGGTTTAATAATGTAAGTTATAGTGGGTACATATTGTAAAATTATTTGATATGTGTTCTTTCTCTTATATAGTGAAACGGTGGTACCCAACTTTACCAGCGTTCTAGTACGTGAACTTTATTTGGGAAGAAACAAATCACTTTCATTACCTGAACTGTAACAGTTAAATGAAGTAAGAGGCCTTCGCGCCAGAATTAATTCTTCCAGAATAACTCTTCAGTACAATTCAGCCCGTTGTGGCAAGCAAAGATCAGAAACATTCCGACAGAGTTTTGACTAGTACTGTGGCGACAAAATATAGTAACTTCCTGAAAGTAAGACACTAACCGATCTTAATCGACATTCGAAAAATTAGAACACCCAAGGAATTCCCTGAGAGTTTAGTACGTCTTTTGGAACTGGGGATTTCTTGGTCAAGGACTGCATTTTCGGGTCTGTGTGAAGGTCCTAGAATTGAGTATGTTCCCAGAGGCAGCGAGCAAAGTTGTGAGTATAACTGCATGGCCATGGCTGAATGAATGAGTGTACGCAGATCAGAGTGTTATTTTACAGTTATAGATTGTCACCCATTTACTGTCTTAATTCTTTTTGTTTAACCTGCAGAATTTGTTACTATTTGCTAGAGTTTCTTTACTTCTTAGGCTAAATCAGATTATTCAACTCTGTGCATATATTTACGAGAAAAGAAGAAAAACTCTTAGCCTAAACCCTACGTATCTATAACTCTTTGGGCCATCATCTGTTCTCTTAACGGGGCTGTGGGCTAAACCTAGAGCTAAGATCATAACGGGGATATCATCCTTGTAGCATTTTTCTTAAATTTTATGACTATTTGTATATGTTTTTTCCTTGATGTATTTTTTGGTGTTGTGAGAAGATTTTTTTTGATGATAATAATAAAAATCTCTCTCTTGAACTAAATCAGTGCGTTGGTCAGCTCGTTCAAATACATATAAATTCATTGTGATAGATTCCCACGTCTGTGTGTTTAACTGTCGTCACGTGTATGTGCGTGCCCGTGAGTAGATAGAGACATATTAATATATATATCTGTGTGTAGACTGTCTGACGCCTTTAAAAACGGTCGTAGAAGATAGGTGAGAGAGAGAAGATTATCTCGATTCTCAAAGACAGCTTCTTTATCACATTCTATCATCTCACGTGTGGGAAATTCTATTGTGGGTTTTTTTTTTTCACCAGCTCTCACTGTGACTATCACTCATTCCAACCTATTCTGAAGGGACCAACCCTAGTCTTAATACTCCTATCTAAAATCTACGACATCGAGAAGCTTTGACAAGAAAATTGAAACTGAGAGGCACTTTGACATCAATAACAGAGAACATTAGAATTCAAAGAGTTACATTTAGAAATATCTAAGGATGATTCCAAAGCAGCCATAAGTAGCAGCATATAACATCAGAACATAAGCTAGAGAAGTACCGGCATATAACATCAGAACATAAGCTAGAGAAGTACCGGCATATAACATCAGAACATAAGCTAGAGAAGTACCGGCATATAACACCAGAACATAAGCTAGAGAAGTACCAGCATATAACATCAGAACATAAGCTAGAGAAGTACCGGCATATAACATCAGAATATAAGCTAGAGAAGTACCGGCATATATTATCAGAACATAAGCTAGAGAAGTACCGGCATATAACATCAGAACATAAGCTAGAGAAGTACCAGCATATAACATCAGAACATAAGCTAGAGAAGTACCGGCATATAACATCAGAACATAAACTAGAGAAGTACCGGCATATAACATCAGAACATAAGCTAGAGAAGTACCGGCATATAACATCAGAACATAAGCTAGAGAAGTACCGGCATATAACATCAGAACATAAGCTAGAGAAGTACCGGCATATAACATCAGAACATAAGCTAGAGAAGTACCGGCATATAACATCAGAATATAAGCTAGAGAAGTACCGGCATATAACATCAGAACATAAGCTAGAGAAGTACCAGCATATAACATCAGAACATAAGCTAGAGAAGTACCGGCATATAACATCAGAATATAAGCTAGAGAAGTACCGGCATATAACATCAGAACATAAGCTAGAGAAGTACCAGCATATAACATCAGAACATAAACTAGAGAAGTACCGGCATATAACATCAGAACATAAGCTAGAGAAGTACCGGCATATAACATCAGAACATAAGCTAGAGAAGTACCGGCATATAACATCAGAACATAAGCTAGAGAAGTACCGGCATATAACATCAGAACATAAGCTAGAGAAGTACCGGCATATAACATCAGAACATAAGCTAGAGAAGTACCGGCATATAACATCAGAACATAAGCTAGAGAAGTACCGGCATATAACATCAGAACATAAGCTAGAGAAGTACCAGCATATAACATCAGAACATAAACTAGAGAAGTACCGGCATATAACATCAGAACATAAGCTAGAGAAGTACCGGCATATAACATCAGAACATAAGCTAGAGAAGTACCGGCATATAACATCAGAACATAAGCTAGAGAAGTACCGGCATATAACATCAGAACATAAGCTAGAGAAGTATCGGCATATAACATCAGAACATAAGCTAGAGAAGTACCAGCATATAACATCAGAACATAAGCTAGAGAAATACCGGCATATAACATCAGAACATAAGCTAGAGAAGTACCGGCATATAACATCAGAACATAAGCTAGAGAAGTACCAGCATATAACATCAGAACATAAGCTAGAGAAGTACCGGCATATAACATCAGAACATAAGCTAGAGAAGTACCGGCATATAACATCAGAACATAAGCTAGAGAAGTACCAGCATATAACATCAGAACATAAGCTAGAGAAGTACCGGCATATAACATCAGAACATAAGCTAGAGAAGTACCGGCATATAACATCAGAACATAAGCTAGAGAGGAACCGGTATATGAGGCAGGAAGCACTGAACATCGGCAATACGCACCGCACAGTGCATGCTATCGTCATGTAGGGAACACTGGACAAGGGATTCTTGCCTAGGTAACAGGTGTACTTAACTCAGGCACGAAGCACTGAACAGTAATTCTTACTTACTTACTTAGTCGTTCCCCTTCTACCGTGAGGTGTAGAGGTTTGGAAGAGAGAGCGCTAGACTATCCTATCGGCAGTAATTCGTGTCTTACAGCAGTTCCCCTCCACTTCCTCGATTATATATATATTTTTTTTGACTGCACCGTGTCTCTGTTATCTTGTATCTCTATCTACCTATCCTGCTTATCTCCCTGATCCTATCCTATCGCCTTTTCTCCGTATTTTATATCCTATTCACCTATTTATTTTCGTATTTCCCTATTCTTCCTTCATACCTCCTATTACCGCTATCTACCCTATTTATTTATTGTTTCAGCGTTTTATATTTTATTTATTTCATATCTTACGTTTTTTATTTTCTGGACGTTTTACTTTCCCCACTATGCCCTCTCTGAAATATTTTATCAACTCTCTCCGTGTGTCGGTTACCACCAGCTTTAGCTCCCTACCTCCTGATATATCCCGTGTCGCTATTGACTTTGCGTTCGTTACTTTCAAGAAAACTAGATTCACCTCTCATCTCCACTTTATTCACACCTGCCTCCACCACAAAATTCTTCCTAATGGATTTTCTTCCAATTTTCATCCATCTGCTGATACACTCAATCCTAGGGAACAACGTCTCCTACAACGAATTGAGACCAGATGTGGCTTTCAACGTATGCGCGTAGTGGCCGCCAGTCACTCCCGCCTTTTATCAGACCTCAGTGCCCAACAGACCCAGCTTCTGCTTCGCTTACGTTGTCTCACCTCCAACAACTTCCCTTTCTATTCTATGATACGCACCACTATCCACACACTGAACCGGCAGCTGCATGAGTTCCTTTCCACGTCTAAACACCTTAAACTATCCCGTCTCATCCCTACCCCCAAAGCTACCCCTCCATCCTCCACTCCATCACGCACTCAGGTAGTCTGCATCCCCCCCAGATCTACCCCTCTCTGAGGGAGAGCGCTCTGTTCTTAGTAAGGGCTTAAAATTTGTTCCTCTTCGTCCGACCCTAGACCAATACAATCTCCTCCAGGATGTTCATCGGTTTCACCGTCGCATGAGGCTGAAGCTCCATTTTAGAGAGAAAGACAGCACTCCGCAGTCTCAGGCTGAATCCGACATCTTCGCACGCTTTTCTGACTCTACTAAACCTCCCTTTACACCTAAACCTGGAGCCTCTCATGCCCTGGACCTGTATATCAAGAACACCATCCATGACATTCAGCAGCTCCGCCCTCGTAGATTGCATTATTCCAATCTCACTTCGGCAGAGTCTAGTGCTCTCTCCCTTCTTCGCCGTAGAGACGACATTGTCATCAAACCGGCCGACAAGGGAGGAGCCATTGTCGTCTGGCAGAAGGACTTGTACCTAAGTGAAGGTAAAAACCAGTTGACCAATGGCTCTTTTTACAGGTCCAGGACCAGCGATGCGACTGTCTCTAACAATCGCATTGTACACAACACTATTAAACAGCTTATCACTAGTAATGATCTTCCTCCCGAAGCATCTCATCTTAGGATTCATGACAGCTCTTTGGGCAAGCCTGTATTCTACATGCTCCCCAAAATTCACAAGATCGAAAACCCTGGAAGACCTATTGTCTCAGCCTCTTCTTGTCCTACTGAACACATTTCTGACTTCCTCGATAGCATTTTCCAGCCTATCGTTGAGAATCTTCCCTCCTTCATCAAAGACACCAATCACGCTCTTACAACTTTCTCCTCTATCCGACTCCCAGCAGACCGCTCCTACCATCTTTTCTTGCTGGACGTCTGCTCTCTGTATACCTCTATTCCCCACTCTGATGGTCTCCGAGCTCTTCGGTTTTTTCTGGACCAACGCACTTGCCCTTCTATATCCACTGTCACTCTTCTCCGTCTTGCTGAACTGGTCCTTCAACTGAATTCCTTTGAATTCAATGGTCAGTTTTTTGACCAAATTAGTGGTGTTGCCATGGGAACGAAGATGGGTCCCAGCTATGCCTGTCTATTCATGGGCCACTTGGAGCATCAGATATGGCAACAATACTCCGGTCCTTTCCCTGGGTTTTACCGCAGATATATCGATGATGGCATAGGTCTCACAGATATGTCTGAGACTGATTTACACCGCTTCATCGACTTTGTGAACCACTTTCACCCCACCATCAAGTTCACCTCCCTCGTCTCCACAGTATCTGTCAACTTCCTTGACATTACTATTTCTATCACGCCCTCCGGCCTTAATACCTCAGTATACTACAAGCCGACAGATGCCCACAGCTACCTCCTGTATACCTCTTCTCATCCTCGGGCCGGTCGTGACTCCCTTCCTTTTTCACAACTTCTCCGCCTCCGCCGTTTATGCCAAGACGACGATGACTTCCACTTACGAGCAAATGAGATGTTGGATTTCTTCCGTAACAGACTTTATCCAGAACATGTTCTCACCTCTGCTCTCCAACGTGTGCTCCCCATCTCTCGTCTGGAGGCCCTCAAACCTCACCATAAATCCACTTCGGATAGAGTCAAATTAATCTTGACCCATCACCCTCACAGTACTACTGTCAAACAGATCCTTTTCCGCCACCTCCCTATCCTCCAAGCAGAGCCTCTGACCCAAAAAGTATTCAGTGAAGCACCTTTGGTGGCATATAGACGTGACAAGAACTTGAAGGATCTTCTTGTTCACAGCCGTCTCCCAAAGGAGAATGCCACTCACTTTGGCACACTACCCTGTGGTCGGACACGATGCAACACGTGCAAGTATGTCATCTCAACCCAGAAGGTGTCCTTTCCTAAGGCTACGTACACCATCACTAGTAGCTTCACGTGTGAATCGCGCAATGTCATTTATACGATCATATGTAAACGTTGCTGCAAAACCTATATTGGCCAAACAGGCAAACGACTTGGGGACAGATTCAGCCAGCACTTAAATGACATCGCTCAGCAAAAGTCCACACCAGTTGCTATACACTTCAATGGTCCTGGCCACCATCGTCCCATCGACATCCAGGTCACAGCGATCCGATCCTGCTCCTCTGACACTGCCAGCCGAGAACAGCTTGAGAACCGTCTTATCCACCGCATGGGGTGTCTAAAACCAGCCGGTCTCAACACTTTTCACACCTTTGTCTGAGGTCCCTCTCCTCTCTTGCTCTATTTTACTCTTTCCACTCTTATCCTATTCTTCTATTTGTATGCCATATTGATAACGTTGTTATTTTATTCCCGTAAATGATATCCACCAAAAGATAGATATAAGTGGATGGAAGCAGACATCATCATCATCATCAGTTGATAAGATCTCTATGGTGTTGTTTGCTCCACTGTAGGGTATGGAATGTCAACTTGACCTACGCAGTGGTGTGTAGACATGGATTGAGTGTATAATGTGCGAATGATAATAAGGGTTCGTGTTGTTGACAAATGTTCTTTTCTCACACTCATGTATGACTGGAAGTCATCGACACCAACGACTGTGTACCTTTTCTAAAGTTTAATTGGACGTACACACTCGACAGCACAGATAGTGACAAATCACAGGTTGGCATAATACATCATGGTACAGTGGATAAATGGTCTTGCAATGTTACATGGGCACTCATGTAGAATAATAGTATAAAGGACTGTCAGTAGCCAAGCCCTCAGTATCGCCCATACATATATATCATCTGACTTCACTGACTGAGCACGTCAGCTTATAAACAATATTTCAGATGGCTTCTAAACCTAATCTCGTTTAGCGACGATTCTCCAACATAATGTTCAGCACATATTTTTCCATATAATAATATTGAACCGCTAGTAACGGGTTCTCATGTGTAGCAGTGATCTCTGGACTAAACAAGCGATAATACGGGCATCCCTTTTCTCTTCTTGAAAGTCACTACATGTTTTGGTTCCAAGATGGCTTCACTCGTGAGCTGTCACTCACGTTTGGATACAGATAATGAATCTGTCCTAAAGTTAGTCATTCATAAAACATTTCATTGCTCTGTAGATTTGATCATGAACAATTGACTGCATTCTACAGGATATAGTGCTGCTAGGAATCGAAGTCGTTTTCATCGAGTCAAATATATTCTCTTAGACATTCAAATCGTACCTATCGAAAATGGTGGCTTCGTACGAGAGTTCATAAGAGTGTCTATTATTACCTTGGTATCAGAAATATGATTCTGCCATTCCTTGGCAATACGAATAAACACTGGGGTAAAGCATACACGATAGGTCTAGACGACTATCACTTTCCCCACCAATACTGAGATCACTTTTTCCCCGGCGACAAGCCGACATAGAAAACACAGTCCCTATCGGGACGAAGCCAAATCACACCACACTCTAGCGACACATCCGCCGAATAGCCTTTGACCTCTCTAGAGACAACAGAACATATAGTTCGACTTAGATATGTAAAGATATACAGATATAAGACAGACTCGTCCTACTCAGACAAACAATACACATAAATTCAGGCCATAGATATTCTGAAGCAAGAACAATCTATTATTACCCAAACAACGAATAAATCGCAGTAAAATGGATTCATCCGCGGAGTTCGATCGAAGAGACGGCACAACTTTCAAGGGAAGTAACTCAATAATGACTTTCCCTTAAGCACTAAAAAATTACCTATTTTGTTTACAAAATATTTGCGAACATAACAAGTATACCAATGTATAATATTGTAAGATATCAAAGACTGCACGTAACAGTCTTACCACACCTCCCGGGAAAAAAAAAAATGGAACATTTTTTTTTTTTTTTTTGAAATACATCTAGGAGCAACGTACAATAGGCTCACAACGCATGAATAATGCGCAGATGAAAATATCAGGAATACCTATAACGCCTAATATGAGGCTAAGTCGACTTATGGAGCGACTGGTGAGAATGTGTCTCATAAACTGAGAGAAATTATTTCTCTACAAGTATATTTTTCCAGGAAGGTGTCATCAAAGTATAATACAATTCTGGCAATTACACAATGCCTAAAAAATTCATATCATCATTTCGTATTAGATATCTTAAATTTATGATTTATGAAGAAAAAATCATCAAAGCACAGCGGTGAATAAACATCAATGAACCGCTATGTAGTGATACAATCATTATATTATTAAATTACAAATGTGTATCTATCATGATATAGAAAAGGAACTACTATAGAACTAGACATATCAAGAAGTCTAAGCCCTAATAGTTATGTGGAATCATGTGGGCATCTTGACAGAATGTCTGCCATCACATTATCTGATCCACGAATAGCTCGCACAGAGAAATGAAAAGGTTGAAGAGCAATTGCATATCGAGTAGACCTCGAGCTCTTCAAATTCTTACTCTGTATAGCAGTAAGAGCTTTTTGGTCGGTTTCTACTATGAAATGTGCGCCTAGAAGGAATCTCTGTAGTTTGAGGATCGACCAAACCATAGCTAATAGCTCACGGTCTAAAACCTAATAATTCCTTTCTGCCGCATTAAGTTTTCTGGAAATATACATTACAGGATGCAGAGTTCCAGAGTACTCTTGCATTAGTGCCGCTCCAATCCCAGTGGATGAAGCGTCACTACGAAGAACGAATGTCTTATCTTTAGTGGGTAGCACTAAAATAGGTGGTGTTGAAAACAGTGTTTTAATCTTATCCAGAGAGCATTGGCATTCCTGAGACCAGTGGACCACATTAGGCGAACCTTTCTTTAGAAGTGTTGAGAGAGGTGCCATGATAGAGGATAGATTCTGAATGAATCTGCCATAAAATTGAATAAGACCTAACAGACTTCTCACCTGTTTTTTAGTCTTAGGGATTGAGATGTTAAGTATCTTACTAGTATTATGGTCCTCTGTCTTTAGGAAACCATGACCAACTCGGTGGCCTAGGAAAGAAATTTCGCTAAAACCAATATAGGCTTTAGAGGGTTTCGCTGTCAGGTTGTGCTCACGCAAAGTAGACAGCAATTCATCTAACCCTGAATAGTGATCTTCCCAAGTATCGCTGAAAAGACAGATGTCGTCTAGATATGCAATGACATCTGACCGATAAGATAGGATTCGGCGCATCATGCGTACGAATGTAGCTGGTGCGTTCATAAGACCGAAAGGCATAAAATTCCATTGGAACAAACCTCTAGGTGTTGAAAAAGCCGTGAGAGGTTTGGCGCGTTCAGATAAAGGAACTTGCCAATATCCTTTAGACAAATCAAGTTTAGTGAAAAAATGAGATTTGGAGAGTCGAGTAAGTAGCTCTTCCAGTAAAGGCATAGGTTCGGCATCGAACTTCGTTACTTGATTCAATTTTCGATAGTCAACGCAAAGACGTATGTTATTGTCTTTTTTACGAACAATAACCATCGGCGAAGAATATGCAGAGGTGGATGGTTCGATTATTTTCAAATCTATCATCTCATCCAACTCTTTCTCGACCTGTGCTTGAAAATGTATAGGTATAGGATAAGGTCTAATCCTAATAGGAGTATGGTCAGTTAGAACAATGTCATGTTCAATGACATGCGTTTGTCCAGGGATGTCAGTGAGTACATCCTGAAATGTTTGCAACATAGTTGAAACTTGTCGCTGTTCTCCTAGAGACAAATCAGGAGAGACAGTAACGTTCTTCCATGATTCACTAGAATGAAGTGGGATCATTGGAAGAGGAAGATTTACATCTGAAAAACTTGTTTCCTCATCCTGTATCACGGACAGTGATGAGTAATGACCATGTGGTACTGGAGAATTGTCCGTTGCTTGGAAAATGGGTTGCAAATAATCCGGACGTTCATGGAATTCCGTAAGCATATTGATGTGGAAGGTTTTATGCTTCCCATCAATATCGACAATATAGTCGACATCGGAAATTTTCGATATTATATCGTACGGACCTTTCCAAGAAATAAGTAATCTGTTTTCCCTACAAGGTAGTAATACAAATGCTTTGTCACCAGGACAAAGTTGTCGTAAGCATCTCTTCTTATTGGCAAATTGCCTTGCCTTCTGTTTCGCAAATTCAGAAGAAGAAGTTGCTAATTTGCATGCTTCGATAATCTTTTGTCTCAACGCGATGACATATTCGTAGGATGACTTTGTGTCATCGTCAATATTGTCAGATGTAATGAGATCGTGAAGCAACGACATAGGGCCACGCGGACGCGCGCCAAAGACGAGTTCAAAGGGAGAAAATCCTGTATGTTCATTGGGTACCTCTCTGTAAGCGAAGAGGGCCGCAGGTAAAACTCTGTCCCAGTCTTGAGGATGATCCTCAGTTATCTTCCCCAGTAAGTTTTTAAGTGTTCTATTAAGGCGTTCGACCATACCATTAGACATTGGATGGTAGATACTACTTAAAGATCTATCTATCTGCAGAGTAGACATTACTTGAGACATGGTATCTGATATTAGTTGGGTGCCATGGTCTGACAATATCTCTCCGGGGAACCCCAGACGAGAAAATATAAGCCAAAGAGCATCTGCAATATCAGCAGTAGTAATGCTCTTCAGAGGAATAGCCTCTGGCCAACGTGTGCACATATCAACACACGTCAAGATAAACTGATGTCCTCTGGCAGACTTGATCTTAAATGGACCAATAATGTCTATGGCCATTTTTTGGAACGGCCGAATAGGAATGTCCGCCGCCTGAATGGGTGCAGCATGCCGTGGACCTTTGGATTTAACTTCCTGACATACTTTACAAGATCGACAATAAATCCGTATGTCCTTGTTTACCAATGGCCAAAAGAAAGCCGCAAGGACTCTTGACTTAGTACGGGAAAAACCCATGTGTCCAGCACACTGAGAGTCGTGAGCGTGCTGCAAAATTTTAACTCTCAAATTCTTGGGAACCAGGATTTGAGAATGACTTGACGTAATGGAGTCTTGAACCATACGTACAAGTACGCCATTCTTCTTTGTAATCCACGATTTACGACTTGTGTCTTTATTCGGATCACCTTTAGTTGCAAGAATGAAGAATTTCTTCAGAGTGGGATCATCTTCTTGCTGTTTTATAAACGAGTCACGAGAAATTACCAAGGGATTATCTTGGTTATGCACTTCATTATCTTCAGTAGATGAAGTTTGAGGCATATTAAGAGCCTGAGCTCTAGTGACTACAGCGTTAGCAATCTGCATGTTTTGCCTTTCCCACGTGGAAATTTGTTGCGGAGTGCATTCTCTGACTCCATGAATGCGACCGATGATGAGGTCAGCGATCGGATTCGGAAGAAGACATGCGTGTACATCTCCTGTAAAGAAAGGAGTAGCAATCCTAATGATAGCAGTAGAGTATTTCTCTAATGTGCCGCCAAATGTTACACATTTGACTACTTGTCCAGTGGCACGGGAAGGATCTACGAGTGACTGCCTAACACCAATTGTGGTGCATCCAGAATCAAATAGCACAGAGACTGGATTGTTATTCACTAAACCCTTATGTAAGACAAGAGAACCTCTTCCATCATGCGCGACTGATGCCGGAAGAGCAGGAAGAGGATGGCCACAGCTTAAAGTAGACACTGTGGTTGGCTCAAATAACGTTTTGCATTGGGGGCACTGAGATGCTCTCCCAAAATCAAAAGCGGCACATGCCATATTACTAGCATCATTATTATCTTTACTCTGTTTATAGGCTTCATTGGACTCTTGTTGTGCAGAGTTTGCCTGAAAATGTGGTTTATGTCTTTTGTATTGAGATCTACCTCGGTTATTATCACCTCTGTAGTTATTGTTACCTCTATTGTAACCCCTATTTGGGTTTGAGTCATAGTTCCCTTGGTTACCATTATCATATTCATTATAATGAATATCTCTGTAATTATGATCTTGTTGACTCCAAGACGGATAACCCTGATAGTTTCTATAATTACTTCCTCTACGGAAATTCCTATAATTATGACCACCCCTGTGTCGAGAGCTATCAGCTCGTCTCCAGTTCTTTGAAGAAGAACCCTGAAATGATTGGTTACCTTGGTTTTGATAACTATTATGGTTACCTTTTTTATCAAATCTGTTTTGAGGTCCCTGAAATCTGTGTGAATAATTGGGATTGTATGGTGTTGCTGAAGCAACTGGCATACTCTCCTTAATCTTAGTGTTGCCAAAAGTCACGTCGGGGTGTGCAGTGACATATTGGGAACAATATTCTTCCATTTCTTTTAGAGATTTGGGTTTACGCTCATGTATAAATTCAAGGAAAGGTTTGTTCACACATGACATAATCTTATCTCTGAGCAACAAATCCATAAGTCCTTCATACGTTTTTTCTGTTTTGGAAAGCTCAATCCAACGATCAACTGTGAGACGTGCCTTTGCAGTGAATTCTGAGAATTCTACACCCGTCTCAGGCACCATCGTTTTAAATAAAAGGCGATAGCCTTCCTCACTTAGCTGATATTTTTTTATCAAAGCCGCCCTAATGACATCATAATTATCCTTATCTGCTTCTCCTACAAGGCATAATCTAGTCAAAGATTCACCTTTCAAGTTTTCTGATAATTGATTAGCGTATTGTGATTTATCCACATTATGTGTACGACAAGAACGTTCAAATCTATCCAGCCAGAATGTAATATCGTCACTGGACTGATTGAACGGTGGAACCTTAACCTTGTAAGTAGAAGGTTTACCATTACCACTAGATGCCTGATTAACATTACTCATACTTGTCAATCTCAATTTCTCTAACTCAAATTCATGTTCTCTTATTGCTTTTTTCTCTTCAGCATCTAATCTTTTTTGTTCAGCCTCCCTGTCTAATCTTTTTTGTTCAGCTTCCCTGTCTAATCTTTTTTGTTCAGCTTCACTGTCTAATCTTTTTTGTTCCGCAGCAGCTTCTCTTTCTAATTTTTTTTGTTCAGCTTCACTGTCTAATCTTTTTTGTTCCGCAGCAGCTTCTCTTTCTAATTTTTTTTGTTCAGCTGCAGCTTCTCTTTCTAATTTTTTTTTGTTCAGCTTCAAATCTCCTTTCCTCCACCTGCATCTGCAATTTCTTTTGTTCAGCAGCAGCCTCAGCTTCTCTTTCTAATCTTTTCTCTTCTGCCATAGCTCTTCTCTCTTCTGCAGCTAATGCTTTGTCATATTGAGCAACAGCCCATTGTTCTAATTGTTGACCAGTCTTATCAAGGGCTTTCCCTTGTGTAATGAAGTATTCTAATGTAGACATGATGTCTAACAATAATACTAATCACCTGAACCAATAATAATACCACAAGTTCTCAATGACTTGATTAATCAGTATACTATCCCAATATCTGTGGGTCACAAGCCTTTAATAAGGTCTTGTATAATAGTAATAATAATCAGGTACTGGTTTATACCATAATCCAAGTGCAGTGCACAGGCAATTGTGTCTTATGAAATATACCTATATAAAACATATGTCAACCAACAGAATACATAAAGTACAAATAGGACTGACAATACAAGAACGTTTGCAGAAATCAAAATAAATCAAATAGGGAAATCAATGAAAATAATCACTGAATCTGCAAAGAATAACAACACAAATGACGTCACAATATATGAATATAAATTGTGAATAGAACTGAAAGATAGAAAAGGTTAGACCAACAAATTACAAACAAATCAAAACAAAACTAAAGAACAAAGAAATATTACAAAAATAACAATAATTACAGACTTCACAGCTAACACAAAAGCAACAGTTGTCGCAGCAAATTTTCAATCAAGAAAATTGCACCTATAGAAAACGCCCACAACGGACCCTCTATGACGTGGGATATTCTGTTGTGAGGACGCCGCCCAACCTTAAACACAACCCGCTGACATAGAAACTAACATACTATACAAACAAATAACATGTAAACATAAATATATATAAATTATGTGTATGATAGTATGTGTTGCAAAATAGGCTCAGTTTTACAGTAATGGCAAAGTTATTTTTATGAAAATAAACAAACTGCCACTTTATTCAATTAAACATTCTGGCCTTAAATATTAAAGTTCATATACAGAAAACAAGAAGATCCATCGATGAAAATAGGACTTCTTAGTTCACTAATACTGTCTTCCTGTTAATATTGACAAGAATTGATCCAACTGTTCTGTGAAACTCTGTAATGTCTAATGTAAAAATGTCAACAACGCTGACCTACATACTGCATTCACTTGACAGGTCACGTGACGAAGTGTTGACAAATAGCAAACCAATACTGCAAGTGTGTCGTATCAGCCACAGGAAACGGTCTGGTATCGGTAATCTGTTGACTTCTGAACTTCTGCGAGGTCAAACCCAGAAAGCTGGTCCACCAGTTGATAAAGTTGTTATTTTATTCCCGTAAATGATATCCACCAAAAGATAGATATAAGTGGATGGAAGCAGACATCATCATCATCATCAGTTGATAAGATCTCTATGGTGTTGTTTGCTCCACTGTAGTGTATGGAATGTCAACTTGACCTACGCAGTGGTGTGTAGACATGGATTGAGTGTATAATGTGCGAATGATAATAAGGGTTCGTGTTGTTGACAAATGTTCTTTTCTCACACTCATGTATGACTGGAAGTCATCGACACCAACGACTGTGTACCTTTCTACAGTTTAATTGGACGTATACACTCGACAGCACAGATAGTGACAAATCACAGGTTGGCATAATACATCATGGTACAGTGGATTTTTTTTTTTTTTTTTTTTTTTTCTTAACCAGCGGCACTTGGGCTTTCAGCCCTTCGGCCCAATGACATGTCATTGCGAGGCTGGGGAACCTGAGGACTTTCCTTCCAACCCGGTCAGGAGCTTCGCTCCTTCCCATCCACAGAGGGTTTATCACAGGAGCCGTTCAGGCTATTCAGTCAAATTTCCGGCCGTAAACATTTCTTCAAACGCCGACGCCCGGGTTTGAACCATGAACACCTGGTCGCCAGTACAACGCCGAAGCCATTACACCAGCGTGGCTCCCATGGTACAGTGGATAAATGGTCTTGCAATGTTACATGGGCACTCATGTAGAATAATAGTATAAAGGACTGTCAGTAGCCAAGCCCTCAGTATCGCCCATACATATATATCATCTGACTTCACTGACTGAGCACGTCAGCTTATAAACAATATTTCAGATGGCTTCTAAACCTAATCTCGTTTAGCGACGATTCTCCAACATAATGTTCAGCACATATTTTTCCATATAATAATATTGAACCGCTAATAACGGGTTCTCATGTGTAGCAGTGATCTCTGGACTAAACAAGCGATAATACGGGCATCCCTTTTCTCTTCTTGAAAGTCACTACATGTTTGGTTCCAAGATGGCTTCACTCGTGAGCTGTCACTCACGTTTGGATACAGATAATGAATCTGTCCTAAAGTTAGTCATTCATAAAACATTTCATTGCTCTGTAGATTTGATCATGAACAATTGACTGCATTCTACAGGATATAGTGCTGCTAGGAATCGAAGTCGTTCTTCATCGAGTCAAATATATTCTCTTAGACATTCAAATCGTACCTATCGAAAATGGTGGCTTCGTACGAGAGTTCATAAGAGTGTCTATTATTACCTTGGTATCAGAAATATGATTCTGCCATTCCTTGGCAATACGAATAAACACTGGGGCAAAGCATACACGATAGGTCTAGACGACTATCACTTTCCCCACCAATACTGAGATCACTTTTTCCCGGCGACAAGCCGACATAGAAAACACAGTCCCTATCGGGACGAAGCCAAATCACACCACACCCTAGCGACACATCCGCCGAATAGCCTTTGACCTCTCTAGAGACAACAGAACATATAGTTCGACTTAGATATGTAAAGATATACAGATATAAGACAGACTCGTCCTACTCAGACAAACAATACACATAAATTCAGGCCATAGATATTCTGAAGCAAGAACAATCTATTATTACCCAAACAACGAATAAATCGCAGTAAAATGGATTCATCCGCGGAGTTCGATCGAAGAGACGGCACAACTTTCAAGGGAAGTAACTCAATAATGACTTTCCCTTAAGCACTAAAAAATTACCTATTTTGTTTACAAAATATTTGCGAACATAACAAGTATACCAATGTATAATATTGTAAGATATCAAAGACTGCACGTAACACATATAAATTTTTTTATTTCATATTTATTTATCTCCCACTCATTCTGTCCTCTTCTATTTCCAGTCCCCACTTTTATCACGTTGGGTAGTTTATTGTCCGGTTTCGTTTTTTAGTTTCTTAGTATGCATTGTGTACATCCGGCGGCGGAAGTCACTTTCTGTTCAGCCACGCGGTCATCAACAGACAGCGATTTTGATAGAATTTCGGTTCTTGCCTTCAGGGAAGTACCCAGTTTTTATTTTATTTAGTTTTTATGTGTCCTATCTAGCCTTCACTTTCTTTCCTTTCCTGACGAAGGCCTTGTGGCCGTAACGTAGACTATTTTCTTTGTCTTTTGTCCTCGTAAGACGAATCACCTTTTTTCGATTTTTTCAAACCCATCTCTTGATTTCTTTAATTGATCTTCCATCACTACATATAGTGGACCCGAGATATTTAAAGGTGTTAACTTCTTCTAACGTTTGCCCATTTAACGTAATGTTGGTCGGAACATGTTTCTTATGGCTATTCACCAATATCTTGCAATATCTTACTTATCTACAACAACTTGAACTCGATTACAATTAAACTTATCACGGGCGAAAAAATATGCTTCTGTCGTTGCCCGCACCGCGATTAAGTACGTTCTGGCCAAAGCTTTTAAGAGAAGGTTTATTTCACAATGCCAGCAGATGACGTTATACATTATTTAGGTACGAGAAACCTGGCTATTCTCTGGCTCAAAACAATGCTGATCGAGGCAACAAAAGACTTTGTTCTTGTGTTGGGTGACTGCCCACGTCATGTCGAAATGAATATCTAAACGTTTCGCTATTAGGCAGAATTTGTATGCTGGGGTCAGCTTTCAGAGAACCGTTATGGTTTTCTCTTGTAATGGCGTCTCGCTCTTGTGTAGTCGTCGTGATGTGGTCAGTGGACGGCTTACTGTGATGATGTGTTATGAGAGCAGCGATATACATATATATATATACTGGGTGATCGAGAAGTCTCTCCGCAGTGGGTTCAGTGCTTTAATAATATGAATGTAATATGTTATGATACTTACTTACTTAGTCGTTCCCCTTCTACCGTGAGGTGTAGAGGTTTGGAAGAGAGAGCGCCAGACTATCCTATCGACTGTCTTCCTCCTGGCCTGGTTCCATTCTAGTCCTCGGTCCTTCAAAGATTGTCTAATGTTGTCCTCCCAGCGGACTCTTGGTCGTCCTGGGGTTCTGGATCCCTGGCTCTTTGTTTTCCATGCTTGTCGTGGTAGCCGATCTTCTCCCATTTTGCAGACATGGCCAAACCATCTTAGTTGGGACTGTTCTACTTGGGTCTGCAGGGGGTGGGATTTTAGGCCTTGACGAATCGTCTGGTTGCGGACCATGTCTCTTCTTGTTACTTCAACCACCTTCCTCAGATACCTCATTTCTGAGGTTTGGATCTGGCTTTTGTGGGATGTAGTCATTGCCCATGACTCGCAACCATATGTCAAGACTGGGATATAGGTGGAGCGGTATACAACCATCTTCGTTTTCTTACCAACCTCTCTCTTGCTGAAAAATCCTCGATTTATGGCCTGAAAGAGTCTCCCAGCTGCTGCTTTTCGAGTGGCCAACTCTTCTTTGATGCCTCCCTTTCGGTCTATAAAAGCTCCGAGGTATTTAAAGTGGTCAAACTGCTCCAGGGCTGTTCTCCCAGCTTAGTCTGATGTCTTCTTTCTTCTCGTGATATCACCATAGATTTAGTTTTAGAGCTGCTTATGACCATCCTTCTCCAGCTCTTCCTTCCAGACTTGCAGGTTGGATTGGAGATGTGCCTCTGATTTAGCAATCAGGGCAACATCATCAGCAAATGCCAGCTCTGAAATACAGACCTGTCTCATCTTCCAGTACCCCACTGAATACTTTCTTGTTCTCTCCCTACATGCCTTGATGACATCGTCCATGAGGAGTATGAAAAGATAAGGTGACAGGATATCACCTTGTCTTACACCAGTGGTGGTCCTGAACTCTTCTGACTTATGGTTTTGTGACGGGTCGGTGGTGGTGGTGTGGTTGGTGTTGCGATTCCTTGGTTATGGTATTATTTATTGAATAGTAAAGTCACTCTTTAGACGTATCAATGTTGGTTATAAATGGTTAGCTCTGGGCATCAGAACATCCCTTCGACGTTCTGATTTGCATAGTATATAGTATTTGATTTCCCTTGTGGGAGAGTTATCGTGCTGACAAAGGTAAACACCAACAGCTGTAGAACCGAACCCGAAACGTAAATAAAGGATCAAGCCTTCTGCTTTGAGTCCACATGTATTGAGATTCATACAAAAACGATAATCGACATTCACAAAGGTTTCATGTACAATTCAGCGTAACAATTGAATTCCAAATAATATCAGTAAGTATCCGTCCGTGTCAAAACAATATGTCAGATGAACATCGTGGCTATATACGTGCGCTGTTGTAGTTGTTACAAGGTGGTGGTTTGCTCTGAACAATGTTCCATGTGATATGAATAAAACAATTATAAATTTCTGGCCATTGTTTTTTCATTGATGTGTTAGTTTTTTTTGTTCAGTGATAGTGCATCGTGCCTTCGATGGAAGATTAAGCGAATGCGGGGGTGGAAGATTCCGAACAATAATTGAACCTTGGAATACGATTGATTTGATAAGTCATTTCATTGAGTCAGTACATTTAATTCACAGTTGTACACACAGGATGATCATTTCAAATAGGAGTAGAGCATAAGTCCATATAAGTCATGCATAAATTAATCAATAACGTAGACTGCTGGTTATGTGTCAATGTCCGTTTAAGGATACAATGCAGTATTGTCGTCAGAACATCACAGCTATATGCACGCGCAGCTAGACATGGCTACCTGCCGACAGTGAGACTGCGAGTCTGAATATATTCATACGAATTTGACGATTATTCTTCTCCTTCTGAGAATTCTAGTTAAATACTAACCTCCATAAATTTCCCTCTCATATAGAGTTCTAGGACTGACCCTGGTCCATCAAAAAAATGCATATATAAATGGCTATATCATGCCATTGAATTGGAAGGTTAGAAAAACGCAGCTATTCAGCTTGGCGGTCAAGTAACAAAGGGTAGCGTTTCTTAGTTACCGACTGTGTCCTAAACAACGCTATACACGTCATGATCGATCGTGTATGGAGCGTTCAGTAATTGAAACATCTATCGCAATATATTAAATGCCTTAACCTTTTACAATTGCACGTCTGATAACCTTTAGCAGACGGCGTTAATATCATATACCGTAACAATTCCCTGTACACCCGGGAAAAAAAAATCGATAGATTTTTTTTCAAGATCTATCTGACTTAACAATTTTTCAAAAAAAAAATTTAACACAATTGTGACATATGGCCGACGATGTTCTGAGTAGAACCGTGTCGCGGTCATGTCAACCAACTATTTGTCATAGTCATCTAACATTAATCACATGATATATCAATTATACATATTATTATATCAACTAAATAAAATGTCCAATGTTAATAGTGAATGATAGAATTAAATGAAAGTAAGGTCTGTCGTATTAGTATGTCATATAGGAATTAATTTGACTAATTAAAATTAAATTAATGAATTAAACTAAGAGATAAATTATTAAGATTCTAATGTAACGCGATGTTATGAGAGAAGAAAAAACAAAATAAGTGAGAAGAAGTAGAAAGAAATTCGAATATAAGTTTAACTTAATTGTGTGTGTTAAGTGTTAGTGAATAATAACTATCTAATTTAACTAACTAAATAATGTATAGGTACATTAAAAAAAAATTAATCTAATACTTGTGTGAGATTTATTTTCTCTTTTCATAATTTCTTCTTTTTATATTTCGTTCTCTTTTTTTTTTTTTTCTTTCATTTCATTTTTTTTCTCACATTTCATTTTATTGATAATAATTGAATTAAGAAGTTAGTTAACTAATTAATTAGTATAGGATATGATGATCCATCCGTAGTCTTGATCCTGATGAATTCTTTTAGGCAAAAATATTCAAACGTTTACGTTGGAAAGAAATGTCATTTATCACAGCATCCAAGAATTAAGTGCACATAAGATAATAAGTTCGACTTGTCGTCAGATATTGTTCCATGATTGTTCAACGAATATTCATATATCGTGTATGGACGTTAGACGAAGTTTGAATGTCAAAATGTATACCCCGATTGTCTTTTAGTTCAATTCTGTGATGCATACAGTGTTTATAAAGTTTAAATTGAAGGCAAGGTTAGTTCCTTTATAGTTGATATGTTTTAGGAATGTTAATGTTGATTATTCGTCGTCAATAGGATTACGTGACAACGCATCAGCCACAATGTTTTCAGTGCCAGGAATATGTTCAATGGAGAATTCAAATGGCTGTAGGATGATTGAATATCTGGCGAGTTTCTGGCTTTTATGATTCGATCGACGCAAGGATGCTACAGCACGTTGGTCCGTCTGTATGGTGAAGGGAGCACCAAGCAGGAACTTTTCGAGTTTAGTTATTGCCCATATCACAGATAAAAGTTCCTTGTCGAGTGTGGAATACTTTGTTTCAGCCGGCTTCAGCTTTCTTGAAATGTATAAGGTAGGATGTAGAATGCCATCATGGTTCTGGAGCAGGCATGCACCAATGCCGTAGTTACTAGCATCTGTTCGTAAGAAAAATCTTTTGGAAGCATCGGGAAGTCTTAAAATTGGTTCATGCGAGAACAAATTTATAATTTTGTTGAAAGTTTCATTGCATGTACCAGTCCATGTCACCTTCACCGGCATGTCTTTTTTTAACAATGAAGACAATACAGCCGTGATGGATGACAAGTTTGGTATGAATCTACTGTAATATTGAACAAGTCCTAACAAACTCCTGACCTGTTTCTTCGTCTGAGGAACTGCTATGTTTAGAATTTTGGAGACTGTACTAGGTAACGTTCGGATATATCCCGATCCAATGATATGTCCCAAAAAGGTTATCTCATTACACGCGATTTGCACCTTTGTAGGTTTAGCAGTTAGATGATAATTCCTTAGAGTGTCGAAAACATATCTAAGTCCCGAAACATGTTCCTCAAACGACGAACTAAACAAGCATATGTCGTCAATATATGTAATAACGTCTGGTCTACCTGATAAAATTTGTCGCATCAGGCGAATGAAGGTAGCTGGCGCATTAACAAGCCCAAAAGGCATCACATTCCACTGGTATAGACCTTGTGGAGTGGAAAATGCGGTGTAGTACTTAGCCTTTTCGGTCAGTGGTATCTGCCAATAACCTTTAGTTAAGTCTATTTTACTAAATATAGTTGCGTTGGATAGACGTGGCAGTAAGTCGTCGATAAGTGGATGTGGTTCGCTGTCAACTATAGTCTTAGCATTTAATTTTCTATAATCAACACATAGTCTAATGTTATTGTCCTTCTTCCGGACAATCACTAATGGAGAAGAGAATGGCGAATTACTAGTCTCAATGATTCCCAGAGACAACATCTGTTCAAGTTCCTTAGTAGTTTTAGCAAGGAAATGTAAAGGAACAGAATAGGGATGTACACGAATAGGTGTATCATCATTGAGAGTAATGTCATGACTGATAGCCGATGTGCGACCCGGGACGTCGGTCAACACATCTGGGTAAGATTGTAATAGATTAGCAATCTGTAGACGCTGTTGCGGTGTAACCGTTGAAGAGATGGTTACATCCCGCCAAGATTCAGTAGGTTGAACTACTGGTACCGGTAACGGTAACTGTACCTCAGGAAAAGAAGATTCTTCTTCCTGGATGACAGATAAGTTAGCATAATAACAAGTAGATACTGTGTTGTCATCTAGTTCATGAAAAATTGACTGTAAGTGTTCAGGACGTGTATGAAATTGCTTGAGCATGTTAATATGAAATATCTTTTTGTGTCCCTTGATATCTAAGACGTAATCAACGTCGGAAATTTTATCAATGACTTTGTAAGGACCATTCCAAGATATCAATAATTTATTGTTATTGTGAGGAAGTAACACATAAGCCTCGTCGCCTGGGAATAATTGGCGTAATCGTCGAGACCTATTTTGTAGAGATCGAGCCTTAGCTTTTGCAGCCTCAGAAGAAGCTGTTGCCAACTGGCAAGACTCAATAATGTTCTTCCGAAGATTAATCACGTACTCGTAAGATGACTGAGTGTCCTGAGTCATCTCCGCGTCAATTAATAAGTCTTTTATTAGTCCCATAGGACCTCTTGGGGGAGCACCAAAAACTAATTCAAAGGGAGAGAAGCCAGTTTGTTCATGCGGTACCTCCCGATAAGCAAATAGAACAGCTGGGAGTGCTCTGTCCCAGTCATGAGGGTGCTTAGCAGTAACCTTATGTAGTAGTTGTTTAAGTGTACGGTTAAGTCTTTCAACCGCACCATTACTCATCGGATGATAAATACTACTTAAATTCCTATCAATGTTCCAAGTTTTCATGACTTCCTTCATGGTGTCAGATATAAACTGTGACCCATGGTCTGATAAAAGTTTTCTAGGAAACCCTATTCTAGAAAAGATGAGATGTAGTGCATCAGCTACATCTGTGGTAATGGTGGTCTTTAATGGGATGGCTTCTGGCCATCGTGTGCACAAATCAATGCACGTAAGGACGAATCTATGTCCTCTGGCCGATGGTAGCAATGGACCAATAATATCTATTGCCATCTTGTCAAACGGTCTTACTGAGATATCGCAAGCCTGAATAGGCGCCGTGTGAAAAGCTCCACGTGCTTTCACTTCTTGGCATGTAGTACAGGAACGTACATACTGCGAAATATCTCTTGACACTCCTGGCCAAAAGAATGAAGCCAGTACTCGAGATCGTGTTCGAGTATATCCCATATGTCCAGCACAATGTGAGTCATGTGCATGTTGAAGAATGTACCGTCTAAAAGTATACGGGACCATAACTTGTTGTTTCATTTGTGATTTGTCATTAAAACATCTAATCAATATGTCATTTTTAATAACAAAACAATGTTTGTTATTATTACCTGAGGATAGATTGTCAACTTTATCAACCAGCTTAAAAAATTTTTTTAAAGATTTATCCTCTTTTTGTTTGGTTGCAAATGTTTCCCTGTCAATAGGTGAATTGACTACAAACTCCTCTTGGTTGTCTGCATCCATTTTATTATCATCAACTTTCTCCATGAGTTGAGTCTGCGCTCTAGTCGTCACGGCGTTTCCAGTGCATAGGTTACGTTTCTCCCATTCTATAATCTCATCTGGAGTACAATCTTTACTGCCGTGTATACGACCAACCATCAGATCAGCTATAGGCTTTTTTAGCATACATACTTTTACGTTCCCTGTGAAAAAAGGTGTGTTAACATGAATAATAGCTGTGGGGTAAAACTCAATAGTTCCCCCAAAAGTCATGCAACGGACATATTCCCCCATTGCACAGCTAGGATGTACCAGCGACTGTCGTACACCAATCGTTGTGGATCCTGAATCCCTCAGCACTGAGACGACGGATCCATTAACTAATCCCCTGTTAAAAATTAGTAGGCCTGTTCCATCGTTGACTGCAAGACCTACCTCTGGTGTAATATGTCCGCAGTTAAGCACTGTTTCTTTCGCCTTCTGAAAAATAAGATTGCATTGTTGGCAGCTATTTGCCACATTATAATTAATAGCAAAACATGCAGCAGAAGACTGTGTTGTATTATTGTCAAGTGGGACCTGAGCTATAGGGGTAGTATTATTTGTAACTGCTGCCCCTGTATTATGGTTGTAATGAGATGATCCCCGAGAATGAGATCGATTCCGAGTATAGTTGTTAGAATTATCTCGTCGTCCTCTATAGTAACTATTATCTCGATGTCTCGAGCCATGATTATTACCATTCCAGTTACTATTATTATTGGGAGTATGTGATCGATTATAATGAGTGTTATGTTGACCATTGTGGTAGTTTGTTTGAGGTGAATAATTTCTATCTCGTGATCTACCTCTGTTGAACTCATTTTTATTGTTGAAATCATTATTATATCCCTTCTGAAAGTGAACATTGTGATTTCTTTGGAACCTGCTTCTGTCTACACTGTGATGTCTTTGTTTGTTATTATGATTGTAGGCCATATTAGACGCCACAGGTAGAGGTTCTCTTAATGAGGAGTTAGAAATGGTTGCATTCGGATGTGCCGAACAGTAGTTTAAAGAAATTTTTTCTAAATCGTCCATAGTACCTGGTTTACGCTCCTGCAAATATGCAAAAAAATGGCTGGCTAACCGAAGATAATACCTTATCCCGTAGTAGTAAATCAACTAATTTGTCGTATGATTTGTTGACTTCTGCCAGTTCAACCCATCTATTAAATGTATTGCGTATATTCGCAATGAATCCTGCAAAATCTTTTGGAGATTCAGGTAAAATTCCCCTAAATTTCAACCTACAGTGTTCCTCGTCCAGGTGAAACCTTCGTAAAAGCAAGGACTTAATAGCACCGTAGTTATTTGCTATTGATGGGTCAGCATTTTGAGAAGCCGTCAATGGTTCTCCAACCAAGAATTCATTTAACTTGAGTACCCATGACTCTTCAGGCAAATGGTTTGTTTTGCAAGTCTGTTCAAAACGTGACAGGAACGATGAAAGGTCGTCTACGTTCAAGTTGAGAGTGGGTAATTTAAAGTTGTAGAAATGTTTAGTTTGGCTGGATGATGATCCATTTTGTGCGTTATTATTCTGGTTTGCATCAGCACTTTGTGCTTGTAATTTTGCTGTCTCCAATTTAATACGCGCCAATTCCATTTCTTGTTGTAAAATAATTTCCTCTCGTTTCAATTTATTCTCTTCTTCCTGTTGAGCAATTTCTCTTAATCTATTTTCCTTGGCAATTTGCTTCATCTCACGTTCCTCTTCCTCTTTCTTTAATGCAGCCTTTTGTTCTGCTTCTTTTCTTTCATATTTTTCCAGTTCTGCCTCAGCAAACTGACGAAGTTCTTGAGATTTATAACCATATTCCCTACCAATTTTAACGAAATGGTCTATAGTAAGCATTTTGACTTTTATCTGTAAGTAATTATTGATAATTACTGATTAAAATAGTCAATAGTAGTTTCAGAGTAATTATTATACTTACTCAACTTAGAAATATTCAATATAAATAATCACAATAGTACTGAACTCTAATGTCTAAGTTCAACTAATAGACAATATTTTGTAACAATATTGTATCTAAATAATACTATATCATAAATAGTTATGATATCTGTTAACTATTATGTAATTACTTCACACAATTAATCTCAATATCCAATAATGTTGGGTATGATTCCTAGTAATTATATTGTTCAATGTACTAAGTCACTCTCTTAGTACCAGAAAAGTATATTAAATAATATACAATGGGTCTATTACCTCAAAGGTAGCTATAAGATTATTTTATTTTGTCAATATATATATTATATTATTATGCCCTAGGCATCTCTTATAAATTGTAGTGCTACTTTCTTGGACTATCACTGCATAATTATGCAATGTCCCATATTAACCTTAAATATCAGAAAAAATTAATTAAATTAAATTACAAGGGTATTATTGCATATAATATCATATTATTAATGTACTATTAATATATATTATGAGGACAAACAAAACAATGATGCAACTAAAGGGTACAAACAATGTTAAGACGCAAACAAGACATTTTCACAATTAAAAATGAATTTATGAACTAAATAAAACAAGCGGAAATGTCACAAGCCAAATGAAGGGTCAAGGTCTGACCCGAGGTCAACTTAATATTCAAAGTACACAAAAAAAAAATGACTGCAAAAAATGATGACATCACAGGACTCATAACGGACGAAAATTTAACAATCATCAAATAAATGATAGTAAGAGGAGACTGGACGAAATAGTTAACAAACATGATACAAAACTAAAAAAAATTGTTAACTGAGTACGAATAAAATACGCCAGTTATCTACGGAACGGTACAGCTAACACAAATCGTCAAACGGTAGCAGATTTGGACAGACAGTCCAATGGCAAACCTCAATGGGGCTTCCAAAAGTGCAATCGTTTAACTTTACTAAGAAACGACCGAAATCAATTCAGGCATCGTGAGAGCCACAGAATCTTATTTCGGTTCATCCTCCCTACCTCCCACGATCTAACAACACATTAAGACAACAAAAAGTACATTAAACATAGGTAAAAACATGCCGATGTAGGCAGAGGGCATGGACTTAGTAGCACTGTTTGCAATAACAACAGTTAAACACCTAGACTTATCTTTTCCGTTGCTTAGATCAGTGCTAGAGGTCGTCAACAGCTAGGCCTGTGCCTTTGACTGTCTGCTCCTGATGGGCTGGCAACGGTAGTCCATCTTGTGCATCTTGATCAATTTGAAACGAACTAGAGAGGCGTTGAAAATATGTCTTCTTCACTGCGACAATGCAACAGTGACGTCATGTTGCTATTCATGATCACGTGCGTCACGTCAGCTTCGTAATGATCATGTGATCGAAACTTGATCGTAAATATTTCATTCGAAAGTCATGAAAAAATTTTTGGTTTTTGGTTGTTTTTCGTCCCCACACACCGGGCACCACTGTTACAAGGTGGTGGTTTGCTCTGAACAATGTTCCATGTGATATGAATAAAACAATTATAAATTTCTGGCCATTGTTTTTTCATTGATGTGTTAGTTTTTTTTGTTCAGTGATAGTGCATCGTGCCTTCGATGGAAGATTAAGCGAATGCGGGGGTGGAAGATTCCGAACAATAATTGAACCTTGGAATACGATTGATTTGATAAGTCATTTCATTGAGTCCGTACATTTAATTCACAGTTGTACACACAGGATGATCATTTCAAATAGGAGTAGAGCATAAGTCCATATAAGTCATGCATAAATTAATCAATAACGTAGACTGCTGGTTATGTGTCAATGTCCGTTTAAAGATACAATGCAGTATTGTCGTCAGAACATCACAGCTATATGCACGCGCAGCTAGACATGGCTACCTGCCGACAGTGAGACTGCGAGTCTGAATATATTCATACGAATTTGACGATTATTCTTCTCCTTCTGAGAATTCTAGTTAAATACTAACCTCCATAAATTTCCCTCTCATATAGAGTTCTAGGACTGACCCTGGTCCATCAAAAAAATGCATATATAAATGGCTATATCATGCCATTGAATTGGAAGGTTAGAAAAACGCAGCTATTCAGCTTGGCGGTCAAGTAACAAAGGGTAGCGTTTCTTAGTTACCGACTGTGTCCTAAACAACGCTATACACGTCATGATCGATCGTGTATGGAGCGTTCAGTAATTGAAACATCTATCGCAATATATTAAATGCCTTAACCTTTTACAATTGCACGTCTGATAACCTTTAGCAGACGGCGTTACTATCATATACCGTAACAGTAGTCAACAGCCAGAAATGAGCACATGAGTTCTTGACATCTACAATTTGAATCATAATACGATTCTCCTTCCATTATTAGTTTAATTTAATTAATCTCATGCTTAGATTAATTTCCGAACTGACCCTGAAGTCTACATCGATTCATCTATATAATATAGGCTATATACTCAGCCTTATTTCCTTGGAAGAAATACAAGACACGACCTTCTTGCTTGACGGATAGCGTAACAAAGGCCCTGTAACCAAGTCACCCGGCGTGACCTTCCCAACGCGAATGCGTCATAATCTCCGCATATATTTCGCGTTCACTATACCGTAAAATATCGACATATTCTATAAATATTAATGACCCCTAAACGTTGCGCATGGGTAAACCCCAGCAGACGCCGTCATTTAAAATAACACCGTAACAGATTTCCTGTCAGACGGGGGCAAAAAAAAATCTATTAAATAGATTTTTTTTTGAACAATATTAATCAAATTATCAAAAATTTAACAAAACCCGACGTATGACCTACGATGTTCTATCTAGAACAGTGTCGCGGTCATGTCAGTAATATATTATAATAAAATCAACGTCATATCATACATATACCTTATATTAAACAAGGAAATGTCACTGTCACTAACTAATTAACTAATTAATTTGTTGTATGTATAGACTAACTAATAATGTGAGGTGTTATTAAAATTATTCTAACTAACTAAAATTAAAATAATTAATTATAGTATGTACGTATGGTACTAACTAATTAATATCTAATAGAGGAAAATGAGAAATAGTATAAGAGAGTAAAAGAAATAAAAATTGAGAAGTACGGTCAATTGAAACCAAATATTAAAGTATACATTAAATTAACATGTGTGTGAAAATGAAGTGTAAGGATAGATACCTAATTAAATTAACGCAATCAGAAGAAAAGAGCAGAAAAAATTCATACAATTTAACTATATATATGAAATGTCATAATGTAATATCCATTACCTTAATAATTACACTAATTAAAAGGTTTAATTGGTGTGATATTCTTTTGTTTCATCTTTTCTTAGTATATTTTATTTTTTTTATTTCATCACACTTTGACTTTATTATATATTATATACTAATTTAATAACTAGAAAATTTAATAATATTGGACATGAAGATCCAATCGTTGTTACCTCCTGTTGAATTGTATGAAAGTTCATTAAGACACAAGGTTCATATTATCAAATTATGATTTGATTATCCATTCATCGTTAGTTCCTTTATTAAACTTTTGAAAGTAAATTGACTAAGTCATCAACGTATCTGTCCTTTCTACATCAGAGATTGTTCCTTTTTAACAGTTTTCAATCGAAATGAGTGATACTCAAAGTGGAATTGAAGTTCAAATTTTCAAACGATCCGTAAAACTTGATATTTTGATCACAATAGTTTATTTCGAAATGTCCTTATTTAGGTAGGAAGTCTAACTGAATTGTTGTATATTCTGACTTGATATCAATACCGTTCATTGCAAATGTAATGCTTGACTAGTCAGAAAATTTTCTTGAAATTGTAATATTCATTCAGAATCCGTAGGATGTCTGGACAACGTGTCGGCTATGACGTTTTCAGTTCCAGGTATCGACTGTATCTCGAACTCGTAGGGTTGCAACGTAATAGCAAATCGTGCAAGTTTAGCACTTTTATGGTTTGAGCGACGTAATGCTGCCACTGATTTCTGATCAGTCTGGATCAGGAATGGAGATCCCAGCAAAAACTTTTCCAACTTGGTAATTGCCCAGATTACGGAGAGCAATTCTCGGTCCACAGTGGAATATTTCGTCTCCGGAGGTTTCAGTTTGCGTGAGATATACATTACGGGGTGAAGGACATCATCATGATATTGCAGTAGACATGCCCCGAGTCCGTAATTACTCGCATCTGTACGTAGAACAAACTTTTTAGAAGCATCTGGTAATCTTAAAACAGGTGGGCATGAAAATATTTTTAAGATAGTGCGAAAAGTTTTGTCACATTCGTCGGTCCAATTTATCCTTAAAGGCATGTTCTTCTTTAGTAACGAAGACAGGACAGCCGTGATGGATGATAGGTGAGGTACAAATCTGCTATAGTATTGGATTAAACCTAACAGACTCCTAACCTGTTTCTTCGTTTGATGAACAGATAAATTTAATATTTTAGAAACCGTACTGGGAATTGTTTGGATACGTCCCGATCCAATAATGTGCCCCAGGAATGTTATCTCATTACATGCTATTTGAATTTTAGTTGGTTTAGCGGTTAAATGGTTATCCCGCAATATTTCCAAAACTGATTTAAGACCCAAAAAATGTTCCTCAAATGATGAACTAAACAAACATATGTCGTCAATATAGGTAATTATATCTGATCTACCTGCTAAAATTTTTCGCATCATGCGAATAAAGGTAGCTGGAGCATTCATTAGCCCAAAAGGCATCACGTTCTACTGGTAAAGACCTTGTGGAGTTGAGAATGCTGTGTAGTATTTGGCTCTTTCGGTTAGTGGAATCTGCCAATAACCTTTAGTTAAGTCAATTTTAGTGAAAAGTGTAGCATTGGATAGACGAGGAAGTAAATCGTCAAGGATAGGATGTGGTTCGCTATCCGGTACTGTCTGCGCATTAAGTTTCCTATAGTCAACACATAAACGTATGTTGTTGTCCTTTTTCCGGACAATGACTAAAGGAGAAGAAAATGGAGATGTACTAGTCTCAATAATACCTAATGATATCATCTGTTCGAGTTCCTGAGATGTCTTACTCAGAAAATGTAGAGGTACAGAATAAGGATGAACACGAATTGGTGTATCATCGTTAAGAATAATATCGTGACTAATTACAGATGTGCAACCCGGTACATCAGTTAACACATCTGGGAAAGATTGTAGAAGATCAGCAACGCGTTGATGCTGTTGCAGTGTAACCGTAGAAGAAATGGTCACATCACGCCAAGATTCAGTAGATTGGACAGTAAGTACAGGTAAAGGCATCTGCACTTCAGGAAAAGAAGATTCTTCCTCCTGTATAACAGATAGATTAGAATAATGACAAGTAGATACAGTATTGTCATCTAATTCATGAAAAATTGACTGTAAGTGTATAGGACGTGTATGAAATTGCTTGAGCATATTAATATGGAATATCTTTCTGTGTCCCTTGATATCTAAGACGTAATCAACGTCTGAAATTTTATCAGTAACCTTATAAGGACCAGTCCATGAGATCAATAACTTATTGTTATTGTGAGGGAGTAATACATAAGCCTCATCGCCTGGGAATAATTGACGTAATCGTCTAGATCGATTTTGTATAGATCGAGCCTTAGCAAAAGCTTTCTTTTCCTCCTCTTCTGCCTTATATTTTGTAAATTCAGCCAATGCATAAGCCTCGAGAAGTTCTCCTTTTTTTCCAAAATCCTTACCATTTTTAATAAAATAGTCTAAGTTAAGCATCTTGAAGTTAATTTATTTAAGTATTCAATTACTTATGTCTTGTAATCACCACTAGAATCTATGTCGATAATTATAATTACTCAACGAATGAATAATTATTATAAGAAATTGTAATATTACTGTATTGTTATGTATAATTTCCACAATCTATAATATTTTGTAAAAATATTATATATATACTCACTGATATCTATCATAAATAGTTATGATAGTTAGTTATATAAGCTGCTGAAATTATATCAAGCGCTTAATATTAATATTTAATAATTATGTGTATTATCCCCAAATAATTAGTCTTAATTGTCACTAAGTTCACAATATAGTACTGAGAAAGTGTACTAATTTATATTAAAATTTATTAATATGTTATAAAGTTTTAATAATTAATCATTATATATTATGCCATAATCATGAGGCATAAAGTGCATTGCCCATTTCTAGGACCACTACTGCAAATATGTGCAAAGTCCCTAATTCCTCATCAAAGCTGATAAAAATTTAATCATATTCATCTACACTATTATTAATGAAGAAATTATAGCATTAATATTAAATTATAGAAGGATGAAATGAATACAAACAATACAATGGGTTAACCAAGGATTACGAAACAGTATTACCATACGACAAGACATTTTCACAATAAAAAATGCATTAATAACTAAGTGGTATAAAACGGAAGTGAGAGATTAAGAATGAACTGAATAGAAAGTTTAGCTGTGTACGTAACAAATAGTGACGTCACAGGACTCATTTGACGTTAATACAATACATTTAATTAAAATTAAAGATAGCTAGATCAGAATAAACAAGATAGATTACGAACATAAGACTGTAAATGAATAAAAATAAGAACCAAATACACCAGAAAACACCAGTTATAACATGACTATACACCTAACATGCAAAGTGAATTAATGCAAGTCCGAACGAACCGATCACCGATAATGATAATTCGACGCTTTCTTCGCGAGGTGCTATTAATTCACAGCCTTAGGAACATTCAGAATGAATATCGGCATCCTGAGAGCCATTTTATTCATTCCGAACCGCCGCCCAACCATACCCGCTACATGAAAAGGACAGGAACAATATTTAACATGGATACAACGAAAAAAGAACATGGCATTATTTGGACAAACAGGACGAAATATTTTAACCTTTAAAATTAGTGACTTATCTTGTTTTGGCGGTAATATCGTACATTATATGCTTCGCCGACAGACTCGAGAGCTTGTTTGTATCATTGAGAAAGTCAGCAATAGGTTTCATTTGATGTTTGAAAGCTGCAAATAAATTTGTTTGAAGGACATTGTCAGCTGCCGGCTTTTCCAACCGTTCATACTGTCGTCAAGGGCATGACGTCACCGGTGTTTTTGCAAATAATGTCCATTTTGGCTCGAAAGGAAAAATGTCTTATTTTTTTGTGGTTCGTTCTTTTGAAAAATTTCTAAACCACTAATGGCCACCAGTTGTGACGGGTCGGTGGTGGTGGTGTGGTTGGTGTTGCGATTCCTTGGTTATGGTATTATTTATTGAATAGTAAAGTCACTCTTTAGACGTATCAATGTTGGTTATAAATGGTTAGCTCTGGGCATCAGAACATCCCTTCGACGTTCTGATTTGCATAGTATATAGTATTTGATTTCCCTTGTGGGAGAGTTATCGTGCTGACAAAGGTAAACACCAACAGCTGTAGAACCGAACCCGAAACGTAAATAAAGGATCAAGCCTTCTGCTTTGAGTCCACATGTATTGAGATTCATACAAAAACGATAATCGACATTCACAAAGGTTTCATGTACAATTCAGCGTAACAATTGAATTCCAAATAATATCAGTAAGTATCCGTCCGTGTCAAAACAATATGTCAGATGAACATCGTGGCTATATACGTGCGCTGTTGTAGTCAACAGCCAGAAATGAGCACATGAGTTCTTGACATCTACAATTTGAATCATAATACGATTCTCCTTCCATTATTAGTTTAATTTAATTAATCTCATGCTTAGATTAATTTCCGAACTGACCCTGAAGTCTACATCGATTCATCTATATAATATAGGCTATATACTCAGCCTTATTTCCTTGGAAGAAATACAAGACACGACCTTCTTGCTTGACGGATAGCGTAACAAAGGCCCTGTAACCAAGTCACCCGGCGTGACCTTCCCAACGCGAATGCGTCATAATCTCCGCATATATTTCGCGTTCACTATACCGTAAAATATCGACATATTCTATAAATATTAATGACCCCTAAACGTTGCGCATGGGTAAACCCCAGCAGACGCCGTCATTTAAAATAACACCGTAACAGGTTTGCTGTCCTCACATAATTTCTGCAAGACTTGTAGAAGCTCTGTATAGCATGAATCAGAGGTGCTGTAATGTTCTTCCTCGCCAAACAGTCCCAAAGTTTGCTCCAGGGGACCCTGTCAAAAGCTTTTCCAGATCTATGAAACAAAGATGGATCTCACTCTTATACTCAAGGGCCTTTTCACTCAGCTGTCAGTGTGAAGATTAGGTCTTGAGTTTGCTCGGAATCCGCACTGGACCTCATCCAATTGTGGCTCATCTAGGCGTCGGAGTCTCTGCTCTAGGATTCTAGAGTAGATTTTACCACGGACACTGAGAAGGGATATGCCTCTATAGTTTCCACATTGTCGATTGTCACCCTTTTTGAAAATTGGTGTTATGATGGCAATCTCCCAATCCTTTGGTATGGTCTTGCTCCACCACGGTGCCTGTAGGACCCTTAAGAGTAATAGGTCGCCTGATGCTCCCATGTACTTAACCATTTCTGGTGTTATACCATCATGCCCTGCTGCTTTGCCCATCTTGATTTTCTCCAGTGCTGCCTTCAGTTCTTCCATCTATATGTCATCTTCAGCATCATTGGTTTTCTCTTCTGTGCTAGTGGTAATCATTTCTGATGTTTCACCATGCTCACCATCCAGGAGTTCTGAGAAATATTCTTTCCATCTTTCCATTACTTCCTTCGGGGCAGTAAGCAATTTGCCTTGCTTGTCCTTTATAAATTTGAGACGGCATTGTTTTTCCTTCCTCGTGTTCTTTAGGGTCTTACAGAACAATTTCTGGTTTTTCTTGCTCATCTTTTTCTAGCTTTTCTCCTAATTCTTCCCAGGACTTCTGTTTTGCTGCTAGCACCTTGTTCTTTGCTTCTGTTCTGAGTGTCACATATTCTCTATATTTCTCCATTTGTATTGTGTTTTTAGCTCCTAAGTATTGTTTCCATGCCATTTTCTTCTCTTATTTTCTCTTTGACTTCCTCTGTCCACCGAGGAGTCCTCTTTCTCTTGTTCCCAAGTCGGACTTCACCACATGCTTCTGCAGCAGCTGTCTTTATGATGTCCTTGAATTTAAGCCACAGGGTTTCCAAGTCATCAGGTTGTTCTTCTGTGTTGCTCACAATAAGCAATACGCCCCTGATATCTGGTCTTAATTTCTGGCTCTCTCAGCTTGAAGGTCTTAATGCTCATTTCTCCCGTTCGGTTTCTTAGTTTCTTGCGTGATGTTGGGCAGTTCCTATGCTGAGCAACTCTTTCAGTTGTTCTTTTGATTGTAAGCAGGTAGTGATCACTTCCAATCTCTGGCCCCCTCCAGACTCTAGCATCCCAGACATATTTGAATGAGCTCCTCCTAACAATGGCATAGTCGATCACTGACTTCTCATTCTTTGTTGGTTCACATCTAGTGTATGCATGTATGCGCTTATGGGGGAACTTTGTGTTTGTAGTGATCAGATTCTGCTCACTGCAGAATCTAAGGAGTCGCTTTCCATTGTCATTGAGAGTATCGTCTCCATATCTTCCGATATCTCCACCCCATCTAGCATGGTCATTTCCAACTCTGGCATTGAAATCTCCGAGCATGATAATTTCATATAGGCAGTAATCCACTGTCCTTTGAAGCAGCTCGAAGAATTCCTCCTTGACCTCTGCTCTCTCATCCTCATTTGTCCCATACACTATGACCACGTTGACTATGGTTTCTCCTTCTTTCAGTGTTACAACCATAATGCGCTCCGAAATAAAGTTCCATCCCATGATACTATCTTTTTGGTTTTTGGCTACAATGCACCTGAAAACACAGGTATAACTTCATATAACTTCACCGTCAAATGTCTAATTACCAACGCTGGCGGTTTACTGCGAATTAATGAGTTGTGCAAATTAGATATACGGCTACGGCACGTACTTCGCTACTGCAGACACCAATAGCCGGCAAAGCTCTACCTAAAGCAACACGGAACGGCTGTAGCAGAGTAAAGAGTACCTACTCCCAATACTGATGCATCGATATTTAGGCACTCAACTCCGAGAAGCAAATGTTTGTTGAAATCAGAAGTTACCCGAGGTAACGGGGCGGACCTCTCGATCACCCTGTATATATAGTAGAATTCGAGGCGGACGCCATGCCTCTTAGCCACTCTAACCCCTCAATGTTTTGGTTGGGAGTGAAGATGTAACAAGTTAAAAATAGGAAGTAACTTTTCATTTACCTTGTAGAATTGGGGGAGGATGTCGGAGTGTGTGTTTTTTATTCTTGAAAGTTAGGGTTATGTTCTATCAGTCAGAAACTGAGAGTAGGAAGGTTAAGGCCAGACTCACTTGCTATCCTTACATAAACTTAGAACATGACAAGAACGCCAACAATAACAATAAAAACCTTCAAGCGAGTAAATGGGGAGGCTGTATACAAACAAGAATAAAGATGCCTGAAGCCAAGAGCTAAATTTAAGACGTCTGCAACATCAAACTCCCAGAGTACCAAGAAGGTGGAATTCAGAAGAAACAAAAGATCCATAATATATCTGAATACCCAGCGGCAGAGGCGTACTCAAAGTACTTGACACCCGGGGTGAATCTTCCCGTTGGCACCCCGACCCAGTAAAGAAACACAAAGGCAAGTATATTTTTAACAGTAAGTAATATCATAAAAGCGCCTGATGGCACCCCCCCCCCCTCCAGGCTGTCATCCGAGGCGGACCGCCCCCTTCGCAACGCCCTTAGTACACCACTGCTCAGCAAGACTTTAACAGAAATCAAGTTTCAAACGTCTGTTCCTACGTAAGAAAATAGTACCGGGGAAAAAGGAGGGTCTCGGGGACGACAAAGAAAGACAGCTGCTCCCTCGGGCATGTCGTAAGAGGCAACTAATATGAAGGTGTGCATGGAGTTAACAACCTCATCATATACAAAAAATGACTGAAGGAACCACTACCACAAGAGCACATGTGTTTGGTACAGCTTCTGCAAAAAGGTCAGGTGCGATGGGGGCTCCCATGCTCCATAGGGAGCGACGACAAAGAAAACAGTGACGAAGTTGATAAAATATGTTTTTATCTACGGTAAGAACAGATAACTTTTTGTTATCGCCGTTTTCGAATTTATTTTTGTTAACCCAAGGCAGTCCTATTGTCTCGAACGTTGGTTATGTTTTCAAGTCTCCGGTAAGCCTATCACTTCTGTTGTTTTTCTGTTGTCTAGTTTTCTACTTCTTTATTTCTAACGAGTGTCTGTAACTTTCCCTTTATGTGTTATTTATTTACTGTTATGTTTTTCGTCTTTTTTATTTTTGTTGTTGTTGAATTATGCCGTTGTTACGCATGAATACTGCTGATATACTTTTTGGCGCACGTGCAGAACAGAAGCCTAGGATGACCTAAGAGGTCGTGAACTCACCAGTATATCTTAATTTAAGGCAAGAACAGCTCATCTTTCTATAAATTAATTTATTTTTAATTTTGCGCTCCAGACCGAGCATGGAACTAGCACTTCAACTGGCTTCCCTTAGAGGAAGAATGTGTCAAAGCGCCCACCATTTTGTAGCAGTGGGTTCTTCGGCCATTAGGTTTACATGACCACGTGGTGAGCCCCCAACACAATCTCATGTTAGTTGTCCTTTATGACAGCTTTGAGGAACAGTTGCTATTCTTTATTCTCCTTAGAAACCTTCGGGGACTGCACAAGGTCATTCTATGATTGCCGCAGGCACAAACATTTTGAGGATCCGTCTGGTTAAGCGATTAGCGCGCTTGGCTCTCTGCTGCAAATTTGCCAAGTTCCGGGATCAAAATCTAGCAGCATTACGCACCAGTCTACCCACATGTTGTTTAACTAGGGCTGCTGAGCTTCTTGCTCTTTTGTAGCCAATACCGAGTTGACGAGTCCTTCGTATTATCTACACTGTAGATCTAGGATTTTTCTGTGGCTGTTCTGCAATTCCGTTACGTGTTGAGTTGAAGTCATGAGCTTCAGTTTCTCCAGCTTGGCTTGCATTTATAGGATCATGATATCTGGTCTCAAGCTAGGAGGACATAACGCACACGGCTCTGTTCTTGAGTTAGCGAAAGCAGAGGCAACAAGGAAGGGAACTGGGTGCCCACCTCATAAAGGAGCAACTTCTGCTATAGGGCTGCCTTTTACTGTTAAAACGATTTTAGCAGCGTGCCTCCGTGTTAAAGATTGCAGCCATATAAAAACCATCGCAGACAAGCAGTCCTTTCGTGAAGGTTGTACCAGCCGGGCCATTTAGTCCGGGCCTCACTGCGTATCAGGGCCTCACCTCAGCCAACGCTGCAAAATCCTCCACTTTACACCTCCTCTTCCCAAACAATGAGGGGCCCTCACAATGTGAAAAGGCCTGGACCTCATCTGAGCTATCTGAGGGCCTGCAGACACGTATCAAAACACATGAAGGCACATATGTAAACAATTTGTCATTGTACAGTTATTCTTCATCGAAAAAATTTCCCGTCTAAGTGAGTCATAATTACGGAAACAAAAACTAGTTTAACATATAAAGGCCAGTGTCTGATAAGTAACCGTCTTACACTCAAGTGCAGATCTGAATATATCCTGTTCTGGCATCTGGTATCTGCGCACTAGATGTCTGCGCATGAGTAACTCGTGTACTTTAAGATTCTCACTAAGTACAAGTACGGAATCGCACTGTTTGGCGTTTCGTGGTAGACATACGCGTCAAATAAACCTCGTGGTAAAAAACGAGCAAGTAACTCGCCAAAAAATGGTGAGAAATAATTATGTTGAGCACTTTCTGCTGAATGTTCTGGTAACGGCTCTAATTCTCCTGTGGTCATTTTTTTTAATCCCCTCTCCATTCCAGTTCACCTTCATTGTATCTTTGTAATTAAACTTGTCGTGTTGAGCTCAGGCTGAAGATATGGGGCTGCTCCGGTGACCTGGAAAAGACTGTGGACTTGGTCCTGGCGAAAGGCCTGCAGATTTAGCATGACAACAAACTGAACGCAGAAGAAGAAGAATCACGACTTATGGTCAGTGGTAAAAAAAAAAATTTGAAAGGTCTGCGCGCTCTTGTAATGGGTGTTCAATTTAACTATCACGGTGCAATGCGTGCCTTTTTTCGTATTGTAACGGAAAAGTGGCGGGATTATTTCATTGTTCGTTACAGGACGTTTCACTTAGATAACTAGTAATATGGCGCCGTGGAGCATAAGTCTTTAACAAATGGACAATATTGTATGACCTGGCCTGTGCTATTTGTTTAAGTTCTTTCCGTGTCTTCTGTATCCCCCTTCAGGTCTATGTCTTATTCCCTATGTCTTTTTGGGCTCCCCTGTTTTCTCTTACCCGGGGCATTCAAGAATAAGGACTGCCTTGTGTCCTCCACGCCAGCATCTTCTCCTCACATCTTGTTCCGCTTCTGGTTGTCTTGTATCACATTGTTGATTTTGGTAAGACATGATAGGGAACTTTATACATGGAGTTACAACATGACGCAATCTGATCATCAGAAGCCCTCCGTCCGAAAAGTGTTTCGGCCTTTTATCTTCTTTACATTATGCGGGGGCTGTCCCACTTGGGTCATGACTCCAAAGTGTTCACCTCCTGTTGTCTTTTTTCCGATTTGTTCTGTCAGACTTTGCCTCCATGTAATCTGGTTGGATTTAGCTAACGTATATGGATCAGAAGAAGTTGAGAAGAGTTAATAAACACAGAAATATAACAACAAATACTGTACTTGGAGAAGACAACCAGCCTTCACTGGACATGTGATGAGAAAAGGACCACTCAAAAACATTGTGACAAAGGGAAGCATAGAAGGAAATACAAGTAGAGGAAGACAGAGAGAACAGATAATGGTTATCTTAACCCTGTGGAATGGGACGAGATCAATAATCGAAATGATGGAGAGCATCGAAAATTGAGATCTGTGGAGCGACATTTTCGCATCTACGCCTCCATGCATGGCAACTGATATCTTGACATGATCCTTTCAACAGTAAATATTGTTAAATCTTTTTTGCCACTGTAAGCGTTGTCGTTAAATCATCCTTTCTTTTCAAAGTGAACACATGTGTAAAATCTTTCTCTTGTCACACACACGCGGGTGTCGTTACATATTCTGTAATATTCTACGAATAAAAGTTATTAGTCAAATGACAGTGTTTAGCTCCAGGTTTTGACATTAGTTTTAATTAAATCCAACATATACAAGGGAGATTATAACAATTTCAAAATTGAGGGTTACTTCTAAATCTCCCTTTATAATAAAACATATCTTTCTTTAATAAACAAGCGCCTGGATTATTTTTTTTTTTTTTAAGTGAGGACCGTTCATTGCAATAAATTCTTGTCGCTGGGCTCAACAAAGAGAGGTCTGAAGTGTTACATCGAGCCAATAATATTGTACGGATGTGAGTCCTGGACAATATTCAAAAAGAGAGCCAACAGAGATTTGATTTCGGAGAAGAATATTAAAAACCCCGTGGGCAGCAAAAGTAGATAGCGAAATATGAGTTACGTATGGGGCTCAAGTGACTCCTCTAAGCTTAGTGTTCAATGCTAGGTTCGCAGCTCGTTTCACCACAGGGTGAATACCTGGAAGCGTGTGGTTGATTTCAAGAGTCAATGAGGGTGTAATTAGCCTCACAGACAGAAGTTCACATCCAGATCTACATGCTATAGCATTGTGCATAGCTGGTGCTCATATAAGGTTGACTCCAGAGATGCCTCCATGCATGGCAGGTGGTTTGAAATCCTAGTTTTCTTTCTGTTCGATGAAATGTCACCCACGGATAATGAGTTTCACATACCTGGAGTATTCTGGTTTTAGGCCGCCAGAGATTCGCCCTCGACCCTTCTGTTGTGAATTAATGACACCTTCTCCACGAGAAAGCTAAGATCTTAGCGTCTGCTGCCAGAGACTTTATGTTGCACACGATTTGGAGAAGGCGCCGCAATTTTTTATTTTATTTTAAATAATAACAACGTTAACCTTTTAGATGAACACGAAAAATTTAACAGAAATTGTCACAGAAAAAAACTATTTGCTGGCATGAAACTTAACGTTATCCAATAAGCCTATATTATTTTTTTTTACATCGCTTTGAACACCCATCTGTATTTCAACATGAATGTAAAAAAAAAAATATCTACAATAAGATATTAAAAACATAAATGTATTACGTTTTTGTAACATGCTACAGTGAACATTATGGCGGGAACATCAGTGTCATCCAACTCAGTAGCAAAAATTGACTATCGCACACAGTGGCGTACTTACCGTCTGGGTGGACCAGGCACATCCTGGGAGTGGTTCCCGGAAAGTAGTGCTCGTATTAGACCCGCGCCTTCATATTTATGTATATTCTGTTATTTTCCCTAGTGTCTGTTTTAGACATCTGTCACATATGTGAATAGTGCAGCAGTGACCGTCCCCTTTTGCCACCCCCCCCCCCCCTTTCCCCCATCTAGGGTTATTTTTTTGGCTACATTAACGCCTGATTCACTATCGCAATTAACACGCGAGCCGTCTGGCAATTAAGCACGGTGGAACAGAGCGAAGTGCGCAGCACGGCGTAATCGTTCTTTGATCAGGGAAACACGCTGGCAGAGGCCAGGCGTTAACAGTTTCTTTGAAGAATCAAGGGCGATAAGTCTGAGATGTACCTTGGATTGTTACATTTTCAGGGGAATTAACTTACGTAGCTGATATGCGGCAGGCGGGGAGAATGAAAGACAATCCAGAGGTTGTCGGTCGGCAGAGGTGAAGAAAAAACCTTTCATTCAGGAATCGAACTGTAGATGTGCCCGACCCTGACCGTAGGTGCAACTTTCGCATTAAGGAGCGAAAGAACGGCATCTATGGATATATACCCCGTCTCCCCTAAAGTCATTATCAGTTGCTCAGATAATTTTCTGAAATAACTAGCTCGAAATCCTAAGAGTTTTTTCGTACAAAGTGAATGCTTAGATTCGTGGAGTTGTTTCCATCTTTCCCTGTTTGCGGTAATTTATATACTAGCCGTTAAGTGATTTAGTGTGTAAAAAGTTTTTCATTATATTTCACTGGGATTTTCTGTGTTAAATTGAATAGCGTATTAAATAACATATAGCTAAATTTCTCCAGCTGTAAAGTAAATTTAATTACTCGCTATTCCCCAGAAAGAGATGCTATAATTGACTAGTACATACATTAAATAACTGGCTACTGACGGTATATATTATTTACTTATATCCATTTTGTGTAATTTTATAAATGACTAGTGTTCATATCACGCGTTAAAAGCGATAGGATAAGCTAGACATTTGTGGTTTATAATCTAATTTAATAACATAGTGGTTAAAGAGGTCTTACTTAACACGTGTTAGATATAATATTGATATTTTGGTTAAATGTTTATATTTCTTTCCTAAATCTAGGCGGATCAAAAACCCAGCGAACTAGCGGTCTTATTATGGTCATATGAAATTATGGTCATATGAACTTATGTCTTATGAACTATGGTCGTATGGTCCATTGGTCTTATAAGTGTATAAGCAACCACAAACTTTATAATATTGTTGAGTCTTCGGGCTATGACCTGTGCGGTCCATTTTCTTCATTTTATGAGAGAGACCAAACTAGAACAATAATTGTAAATGTAACTGGACCAGAACTATACCAGATTTTACCTATATAAATCTCATTAGCCAGCTGTGGCAAAATATATTGTCAGCAACATTTGTGTAATTTAACATAGTGTCTCCGCAACCAGAGGCCAGACAACACAGGAAATGTATATGTATTATTCCTCCTATGTCGGCGATCACCACGTATGAACCTTACTCCAACCAACTGAAGGCAGAGATACAGTATTTATCCAGGAAAACAATTAAAACACCAACTCCAGCGACTACCGTGAAATTTGCAGTCAGCAACTACGGCTAGTCTGGGGCTGGATTTGGCACAAATTAATATGACACTGAATAGCCTTATTACTTATTAGTGTTTATTTCCGCGGAATGCCTGCGACAACTACTGGGTAAGCGAATATGAATGTGGGCACAGTATGAAGGATTGAATGAACTGTAAGAGAGTAACATAATTTCCTGTTGTTACCACTATCATACAAATCTTTTCTCTTTTTTTTTTTGGTTCTCATTAACCTGATTATTTACGGGATAGATTAATTAGGGACGTGTCCTTCGTTTTCTTTGCTGACTATTCCATACACTTATTGTTAACTTTTGATCTTTTGGGTGAATTAACCTCTGATGGGATCTTCTTCTCTTTTCCTTTACCAGAGGGGAGAACCTATTTGATTCATTTTTTCATTTTTTGTCTGTAAACCATGAACTATTGATGTATATGATTTTTTGTTGTAAAGTTCTAGTGATAAATAAACTTAATAAACCTTAAGTTATTGTGTTGGTCAACCCCTGCCCATATCTGTTATTCATAGTTTGTTTTCACGTCTGTGCGTATTTGTCACAGAATTGCGTGCATGTGGGTGCAGTGTAACTTGTATTTTGTATAAGGAGAGGAAGTGCGTCTGATTTAAATATAGTCGTACAGATAGGCTGGATTAGAGAAATTACTCAATCCAGAGACTGTTCTTTCTCTTACACTATCACCTCGTGATAAAAAACTATTTCTTACACCTTACTCTCACATAGTTATCACTATCACCTTTGCTCAGACAGGGCTATAAACATCTATTACCTATCTTATAAAAAATCTTCGACAACATCACAGAATGTCACAATTTCTGGAGACAAAAATGTTAGGGATAAAGAAGACATAGAAATATCTTAACCATATGATATATTTAAAATAAAAAATAAAGTTTTGCCTCGTTTTGAAATGTGAGCCTGGCACAAATATGTTGACGGCCTTTGATCCGTGGGGGGAGCTGGAAGGTAATGATATTAAAGAAGTAATTATATGTTTTGATCTATATTTGCTGTATATTTATCATAGCTGTTGAACCCATTGTACAGCGAGGGCCCCCTTAATCTGTGCCTGCGGCGTCTTAAATTGTAGTTACGCCACTGATTGCACAAGTACAAACGATACTGCACGGGAGATGGAGGTGCCATTACAAGACCTCGCATCACCTGGAAATATCCATAGGGCCGACTCTGCTTGGGAGTATTTAAACAGAATAAACAGATCAGCCTCAGCTCAACTCTAGGCTATAAAAGTATTTTGGATCCAGGCTTGCAGTGGTGGTTCCTCTCTCCATAAGGAATGAAAACGGAAATTATCATGATCACGATAATATGCATTGGTTTGATATAATTTGTTCTACGTTTAGTTTAGTAGGCCCCCCACCCCCTTTCAGTGCTAACTGACTATGGGAATGCGCCCTTGAGGTGATAGCCCTCAGCTGTTACAGAGGCTTCACTATGCTTGGTCCAAATTCAAAGAAAAAATAAAGGGGGAGGGAGAGGGACAAGTTCCCTTTTTCGCTGTCTATTCCTTCCCTAACTCGAGAGAAGAATCAGGTTCCCATTTACAGCTGGGTATAAGGAGCGTGACACCACAGTGCTTAATTATGTGTACACTTGTGAAATCATCATTTCTTTGATAAACATTGAGCGCCTATGCCACAATGTGAGCTGAAAACGAATGAATAAATGAAAAACGTTGTTACACAATAATTTTGTGGCAGGATATATGTCACGAAATGGCTTAATTAAGAGTCTGTCTGAGTAAAGAGACAAGACACCAGTTTTGAGGAAAGTCTGAGAAGATAGATTAAGATGAGAGTTAAAGTGACCGTGGTGGATGAGACTTATAGCTTCAAGGGTGAGAACCTAGATTGTCTCTCCCTCGCCACTTGTGACTTGTTTTATTAGCTACTGTCTCACAACCTTTCGCACAGCTTGAGATAAGGTATGCACTAATTACTAGCCACAGACACCACTGTACAGTTAAAGAATACAGGTACAGTATAGTGAAAGACAAACTGATCTAGAGCACATTTTATAGTTTATTAAACAAAAAAATCTTTACCACAGAGAAAAACAATAATAACGTGCAGGGTCGCATAACCTGGAAAAAAAAAAACAAATCAATAAATGAAACAATTATCAAAAAAATTACCACGCACTCTTCCACGACTACACGAAAACAACTAAGGTTAAAGAAATATGCCGGGCGGGGGGTCTCTGAGTAAGAGCCACCACCACTTGAACACTACTATTACTAACTAACTACACTGTAGAGTCCCACACACCACAAGAATACTCTCCACTAGTTTTCACTCTGTCCCGTTTAACCAGACAGAGGAAGACTTACTAATTAATGTGACTAAAATGTCTCAAAGGCGCTCCTACACAACTAACTTATACCCCACTAAATCCTTCTCCACTGAATTCTGCAGAACTCACTCAGAGGCTCTCCTCTAAGTATTATCTATCTAACTCTACTCTCTCCTCTCTACTTCAGTTCAGTGCCTTCCTGACGCTATCGTCTTCGTTTGAGGCTCAGCTGCGTTACCCTCGTCAGGTACTTCCTCCCGTTAGCATTTAGAAAGGTATGATTTCCCTCTCTCCTCTCCAGAATAACTGATGAAGGGGCCCTTGGTGAATATATATTTTTGCTTCTGGCTGTAGATCTAGCAATGATGATGGAAACTCAATTCTTCACACACAAACGGCGATTTAAACCGCTTCGGGTTATGGCCTACTGCTTTACTGTGGCAGTATGTAAACAATACCAGGCAACGTGGCCTGTTCTGTATTGGGCCGTACAAGCTAAGAGCTCCAATTTCTAGGCAATTCCACGCTGAGGTATATGTTTCCTCACGTCAGGAGAATTCCCAATGCTTCTACGTCTTGTAGACGTAACTAGGGGCGCACGTTATTTTGCGCGTACCCCAGTTTTTTCTCAATTACACCGATGTCTCTTGCCACCCTCTCCAAAAAGGGGTTTACACCTACCCCTAAAAAGAGACGGGCTGGTGGGAATAATCCTACAATTATCAGAACCCTGACAAGAAATGAAAACAGCAATAAATCCGAAAACCGGATAAAAATTAAAGAGAAAAGAAGCAACCATATAATAACCAAAAAGAACGGGCGGGTTGAAAATACAAATTACAGTCACTTTGCCACAATATACGTCATCATTTGCACAATAAACGGGTGCGCATGACATCGGGACGCAAGTGTTTCCCAGCAACACATCTTATAAGTTTGTTTAATTCTCGCCGTTTGTACGTCGGTCACATCTAAGGGATGCAACTGTGGCTGAAAGTTAGACATTAATTGTATTGTTTCCCTTATACTTACTCTCCCGAAAATAGTAACACTCAACGAAGAAAAGTCGGTGTAGAACCCAGTTTCATTCCGGAAACAGATTTAACTCATCGTTTTGTTAAAAATAACCTTAAAATGTAAGTTTGTGATTGTTTCTTCAAGACAACATTTTAATTTAAAGTATTGCAGACTTATTATTATGGATCAAAATGATAAGATGGCTGCAAAACGAGCTGCAGATGCTAAGAGGAAGAGACGATCGCGTCAATCACAACGAGCAAGCGAGACTCTAGCTAGACGAAGCAGCAATACGACGACACCATGAAACGGCACAAAGACAAGCACAGCGTCAGTCATAACGAGCAAATCAGTCTGCAGAAGAGCATGAACATTCTTTGAAACAGATCTACGCACTTTCACAAATACAAAAAATGTTGTCATCAAAGAACTTTTATATTGAATTAAAAAGTATTTTAAAAATATATTACGGTATTTGATTTACTTCCGTCATTATTGACGGGTTATTGCTAGTGGTAAAATAGTTGACATGGCAAGTGTGTACACCAAAGCTATAAATTATACGGGTGCTATAAATAAATATATATTTTTCTATAAATAATTTAAAAAGTAAAAAAATGCCAGTGGAACAGGAGTGGGGAAGAAGACGCTGGCGAATGATGGGACACACATTGTGGAAACCTGTTGATAACATTATAAGGCAGTCCTTGTTCTGGAATCTTTAGGCTAAGAGAGATCAAGGGAGAGTGAAAAAAACACACGGTGAATGGAATTGGAAACAGACGTGAAAATAATAACGGTGTCATGATAAGACATTAAGTGTATCGTTAGCATGAATTTGTTAAAGGCATTTTCTCCTCGGGAAGCTGAAAGATAGATGATAGATAGATAGATAGATAGATAGATAGATAGATAGATAGATAGATAGATAGATAGATAGATAGATAGATAGATAGATAGATAGATAGATAGATAGATAGATAGATAGATAGATAGATAGATAGATAGATAGATAGATAGATAGATAGATAGATAGATAATTATCTTTAAGGAAACAATCGCCTGTCGTTCCCTGGGATCTCCGAAGAGACGAAGAATAATTAGAGCCAGTCGTCCCTTCGGTATGTCGTGGGAGGCGGCTGATTCAGAGTTGTGCTTGGGGCTTGTCACCATATAAAATAAAAGCTACTTAAACCATCATCACACTGCATATTAAGTGTTCAGACATAGACTTCATGCAGTTTTCTCGGTCACAGGGACCAGGTTCTAAACCAAGTGGTGTTACGGTGCAGTCCACTCAGCTGTAAAACAATGAGTATATGATTCTGATCTTGAGTTATTGACGGCAAAGGCAATGAGAAATGGAAATGATCACCCCCACCACATGAAAGCTGAGACCTATAACAGATGAATTCTCTAACAATTCACTCCCCTACGACTTTATCTTCTACGGGACTACCTTTACCCTTTTTCACGTTTTCACATTTTTTTCCAAACAGCTGATAATCTATTTATATCGATAGTTTTGACCAAGCAACATGACAAACACTGTGAGTCACCGATCCCGATGCCAGGCCGTGTTTAACCTCATATATCCACTATTTTGTCATATCATATTTCCATGAAGGTTTTATTTATACTCGTGATATCACGTATTCCCACTTCAAGCATCATTACCAACAGGGTGCTCATAAAGTTTGAATAGTTGGAGAAAATAGTTATCGGTAACTGATTTTTTTCCCCCAGGTAATGCGGTCGCTTTTCTTAACAGTATGCACTGTCACCATTGTTACATATATTCTGTCGTGGGGAGTTTTGAAGAGAAAGGACAGCTTGGATGGAATAGAGAATAAAGATAATAATGTCTTATCGATAGTCTATGAGTTCGAAGAAACTGCCTCTCCTCGAGAAATAGTGTACTAGAAACCTTAATGCAAAGAGAATTCTGGCAACTAAACAGGATATTTTTTGGACGATAAATTCTTCCTCAGGAATAATACAAAAGGACTGCGTAAAGCACATAAGGTTAAGAAAGAGATTTGATGTCCAGCCACATTTAAAATATCCCGACCCAATATAAGTTAATTGAATTATGGCTGAGCCCCCTGTCGTGAAACGAGTTGTATAAACCCACTTCTTAGTTAAATCCCTATGTCGAGAGCCCAACCAATCAACGAGCAACGTTCACCGGTCTCTGAGACAGCATAAAATGTCGCGGCCATCTTGTTTACGCAATATGGCGGAAAAAACAGAATAAAATTAGGCTGTACGAGGCATGAGACCAAACTGCAGACAACCAATCAGCTTGCCCCACCAGGAACCAACCAAAAGCTTTCCTTAAGCATCCATCTACATATATAATCGGGCGAAATTTTATGCAAAAACACGCAACATCGACACGAAAAGCCAGAGAGACGACCGACTGAATAAGAGGAGCTGTCAACTTTGATTTATTGCTTACCTGCGTGCATTGACCTAGCGGACTGCTCCCTAGTCGAGTCACTGGCCTGTTTAAATCTTAGAGGGTTTTATTCGTGTCATCAAAACTGAGATCGTGGGTCGTCAATCCAGCTGCCTGGAACTCCGCAGGAGCATAGAGATTGCACAGAATCTACATCTTTACTCCCCCTCAGTCTTGGGTGGGCTAAAGTAACGATCCTCAGCAGCTGTTGTGGGAACCAAACTAAGGAGAACAGAACGTTTTGAGAGATGAGTACACATTAGTACCATTTCTGTCAGCATTGTGTGCAAATTAACTGTCAGTGACGAAAAAGAGATTTAGCGTAGAAAGAGACAAGATTAACAGCATAGCTAATAAATGTTATATACTTAATTAACAGCACAGCTGATACATGTACTATAATTGAATAGCAGCACAGCTGATATAATTTTTGTTCCTATAATTGGAAAACTTGTTGTAATATATTAATATATATCTATATAAATATAAATATTTGTAAATCATATGTAAACTTACAAATCCATTACATTCCATTTTTCAACATCCACCCTTCAGCACAAGAGTAGATAGTGTATATACTAAATAAATAATAAGGAAATTGTATTTGAAGACTTGTCAATTTTATCATTGTTAAGTAAAATCTGTTTCCTTGTCTTAATATCACAGTTAGTTACACAGTGGAGGTGGCAATTTATGTCGGTCTCCTCTCTACTAATTTTTCGAGATCAGATCATTCACAGCCGTAACTAATTTGTGATACCAGTAGTTCTCTCAGACACTGGGACTTAACCATTTTCTGCAGAAATTCTATTTCTGTAATTGTCAGTACTATACTGAACAAAGAGCCAAAATAAAACCTCACACCACACCCCCAGGGTGTAGATTAATATTTAAAACAAAATACAACCCAAATAAAGTTAACAAGAAAAATAACAACAGACGCTGTTAAGTTAAATTGAATAAAAGGGTATAGAATCTTACATATCTGAATTTACATATAAATATGAAAAAAAGTTTAGCGCTACTGTTTATAAAAAAAACAAATAGTGTGTCATCCTATGGATGTTGTGGTTGAGTTAGAGTGTAGAGTATTTGTCGAGTTGGACAATAGTAGTGAAATCGACAAGGGATAGTGGACTGACAGAGTTATAGCTTACACATAGATAAAGTGTAATAGGAGGTGGACTTGAGACAAACCTGGAAGAAGATTTATCAAAATGATCTCTCTCTCTCCAAGCCTCAACTCACTTATACTGTCTAAGCACCTCCTGCTCTCACTCTTTTCTCTTATCAAACATAGAGATTATAGTAAAGAGCTAAAACAAGTTAATTATGGATGGAAGGGTCGTGAACAGCGCATTAATAAATGTGTAAACTTTATTAAAGAAGACAAGCATGAAAATAATGCATATCATCATACACAGCATAATACTCATCAATAATCATCAATAATCAAAATATGACAAATACACCGACAACACACACACACACAACCGATCATAAAACCTGTAAAACACAGAGAAATGAATAAACTGAGTGTCAGTCCGTCCGCTTTCGTGGGACCAAATGTAATAGTTCCAGAAAAGTGTCTTACATGTAGATGCTTTAAGGCGAGGGAATAAGCCTACAAAACTTTCCTTGTTGGTGCTATCATTGGTGACCTCTAATTGCGCGAGGTGGGCTGGAAGACTCTATTTACCTCTGGTTTACCAAATGAATAAAACTGCGTGTCAGTCTGTCCGCTTTCGTGGGACCAAATGTGCCAGCTCCAGAAAAGTGTCTTACATGTAGATCCTTCAAGGTGAGGGAATAAGCCTACAAAACTTTCCTTGTTGGTGCTAAACGTTGGTGATCTCTAATTGCGTGAGGGGGCTGGAAGATGCTCATAAGTGCGAGGTTTTCATAACCCAGAACTACACCAGACGAAGTTATTTGGGGACGAAGAGAACCAGGCGCTCTTATCCGGCGCTATTGCTTGCTTGGCATTAAATCCGGTTGAAACTGGTTTGGCTGTGGTTTGGCTGAGTGCCCCGTTTAGGCACACAAAGGCGGGTGATATCAGATTCTGCTATAGACATGCTGGGCGGTTTTGATATTCTGGAAGCCGCAATGTTCTGACTGGTAATCCAATCGGCGAGTAGAGAACTACTACTGCCTGAGATGATTTCAGATTTAGCGTTGGATCGTTGCACTGCGTGAGCTTAACTTGGCGTTGACAAAGGTTTAGGTTCAGGACTGGGGGTGACGACTCGTGATTGCTAGCTGTATTCAGCATCACTCTAGAACGAAGAGTATATGACATTCTTCGCCTGACTGGAGACTTGACTCTAGCAATTCGGTATCCCTGAAACTGAGATCCAAAAAGACACCCTTTACATCAAGCAACAACAAAATCACTCTAATGTTTTTTAACCAGTTATGCTCCGCTCCTTCCACTCTATCAATTATAGCATGTGCCCGCATAGGCTTAATATCTTTTGTACACCCATGTACCTGTCAGTAATCGTTCTGACAACAACAATCTACTCCTCTTCTTCCAACTAAACATACAGGAAACCTAACCTTGTAGTTACAGTTGAATGAATATGCTTATTCATCTTACAACATTAAATGAATTACATAAACAGATTACAGCATGTGACATTACACAAATAAATCATATGTCCCCTTGGGGGAAAAATATGATTCCATAAATGAATACATAGAAAACTGCAATGTTCCTGCTATAATAATACAGCTGTGGCTGAATCATAAGATATAATTATATCTATGCCTGGCGACTGCTTTCTTTGAAAGTTATAGACTAGTGCCTAGCCACAAAAGTAAGCATAAAATGATTCTCCCTTGCCACTAGAAATATCTATCAAAAAGGAATAAGTGACTTTCTCCTATAATTCAGTGTTAAGTGAATGATCCACACCTCTGACCTTATCTTGCAGAAATGACAGTTAATTTTGCTGACTCTTAACCCATTGGTAAGCATTGTATGAACTGATTCTACGCCTAGTATCTGTTATTGTAAGTTTATCATTTCCCATTATAAACCGTAACAGTTTAAGCACCACTTAACTAAGGCCGTAGACAGCGCTACATTATCACTGAATTAAATTTACCGGGAGAAATCCTCAAAAATGAAGTAATTCACCTTCCTATCAGATATATAAAAGGCTAACATGAATATTTATATATTAATAAGACATGTCAACTCACCCCGAAAAATGACTCGAGATAGGCCTTAACATTTAGTTCTGTGTTAAAGTCTGCCTTATCTCATGATGGTCCATCTCGGGCCAGAAAAATATTCACGAGTGTGTTAGTCTATTAAGACTAACCAGATATATAGCTTACAACCAACGCTACCCTGGGACACCTGCATAGCCTGATTCTACAGATGTATCGGCGTAATGCGTAATGAAGAGTAAGACAGAGGTATCTCTAGAGACTACATCAAAGACAACAGACGCCAGAAATTCCCCAGATAGACATAATATTATGATCAGGGGCCACAACAAATCTCTCCTGAATTGAAGATCAAACTAGTTTACCGACCGTAAAAAGTTCCACTGCCGTTAGCGAGCCGGTTCTACACAGAAGCCGTCTCGCTCGTTCAACGCGATCAAAGACTTAAAGCAACCAGAGGAATGTTTCTCTGGTCAAACGAACCACAGGTGCGTTTTTAGCTGGTAGGTGTTATACTCATCCTCCGAAGGCCTGTAGTAATGGTTGGTATTGGGGTAATCTTTGGTACCGTGGACTGGTACCCTGGACCCGTAAACTGATGTCGGTACCTTCTTGTAACTGAAATCTGGGTTAGTACCTGGTAACCGCAACTTGGATTTGTATTTTGTAACCGCAACCTGGGTGGATTCGCTCAACTGAATTCACTACGGATTTTCAACCGCAAAGTAGCCTCGTTTGAGGCTCATATACGCTTCTACTTCGAGCGATGGTTACAAGTGGAATGACTTATAATTCCCTCCAATATTTTGGTCGACTTCTTAGGTGGCATTGTTGCAAATTCATCTTGGTCACAGGGATATCAAGTTAACTTCATTTAAACTGCCCCTAGCATCCACTGTGTACGTGTTTGCAGCGGCAGGCAAGGTTTCTGCCCCTTCCCTGATTTACGTCCAGTTCGTGACACAAAGGGACGACTTCCAGACTAGTCGTAGGACTGTGTTTCACCTTTCAAGTGGAAATGAATTTCGCTGGCTAAGGAATAATTTATTGTCGTGGACCGTGAAAATCCTGAGGTAGTAAAATACTGCGAAATATAAAACTAGAGAGAGAGAGAGAGAGAGAGAGAGAGAGAGAGACTTTTGGTTTCTTGTCTAATGATAGGAGAAATTTGTAGAGGGATAAAATAATAGACAGAAGAAAAAGTCGGGGAGAAGTCGATACACGACATATTCATATATTTTTAAATTAAGTAATTGATTTAATGAAGTTGTTTTTATGAAAATATAATGAGATCCATGGATGACATGCCAGGAATATCAGTTAGTGGACATCACAGATTCAACGAGGTATGCTGATGATATAATATTAATAACCAATATATATATATATATATATATATATATATATATATATATATATATATATATATATATATATATATATATATATATATATATATATATATATATATATATATAGTAATAATAGCATAAAAAGTGAAATAAAAGCTATAGGAAATGATTTGTTCAGCAGTAACAGAAAATAAAGATCTTAATAGCAAAAAGACAGAAGTAACGGTCCTCTCAGACAAAAATGACTTCTCTGGAATGCACTCTCAAGGTAAACGAACACTATAAAAACCAGCCACTAAATTCAAATAACTTGACATGTTAATAACGTCAGGGGGAAGATGCATCTCAGAGGTGAAGAGCAGATTATCCCAGGTAAAGTCAGCATTCTATAAAATACGAAGTATTTTTTTTAACAACTTTTTGTCAAGTGAAGTCAGAAAGAGAATCCCTCAGTGTTATATAGAACCAGTCCTAGACATACTGAAATCAATCATGGACAGTTAGAAAACAAGTAGGACAAGCACTGCAGTTCACAGAGATTTGGTTATATAGAAGAATGTTAAAAATACAGGGGGGGGGGGGGGGGGCTTTCGGAGTAGCTAGGAGGTATGGCGTCTATTAGTGAGCTCGGATGCCTAGCCTTCTCGGAAACGGATGAAAAAATAGAAGGTCCCGTGTGCAAGTTGCGCATGTTAAAAATCCCAAATCAGTTGGAAATCGTAAAGAGTAGGCCATAAGGTCACAGCCCTGACAAAATTTAAAAATTAGAAATCTACCCACCACGATTGACCGTGTGCATTGAAGATAGTCCTTCAAACCAAACCAAACTAAAAATAAAACGGACCGCTAAAAAGAGTAATGAGGATGTCATAAAGAGGTCAATGAGCAAAAGTAGATTATTGCTCAAGTTAGAAGGAAGTAATCGACTTTCTTGAGGCATGTTACGAGGAGAAGAAAACTGGAATATATGGTAACAATGGTATGCCATAAGAGGCGACTAATATATGTGTTTGTGCATCGACCTTATCGGCTATCGACCTTATCAAATACGAGCTGTGTCGCCTAGAAGAGAAGCTTTCATTGCATTGAGAAATAAATCATCATTTTCTTTCGCACTCCTTATTTAGCATGGAGCTACCACTGTAGCTGGCTCCTGGCAGGAAACATGTACCACATGCTCACATAGTCTGTCAGCAGTGGTTTCTGTAACAATTTATTTTACATGATGAGATTGCCAATCTTGTTTTAGGCGCCTTGTATGACATGGCAGAGGGAGCCTTAGTCCTATTATTTCTTAGTCTCTTCATTGACCCCCCCGGGAACTACATGGGGTCAGAGAAATGATCATCGAAATAAATCAAGCCCAACACAGAGATTAGATTCTTCGACTCAAATGTCTAGTTAGTGCTGGTCGACTGGCTCGGAAACGGGAAAAACCAACACAAAAAAAAATGAGGACTGGAAAGATGCACTTTCATAACAGGGAATTATCATCATTGTCTTTTGTACTCTTTATGGAGTTTAGACCCCCCACTGCAGCTTTTCCCATGGCCGACAGCCTGCACCAAGCATCCATGTGCTTTACAGCTAAGGTTTCTGTGGCAATTTCTTTTACATGATGAGGTTGCCTGCCTCACGCACAACCTCATATTAGTCGCCTGGTACGACATGCATCAGGGTACAGTAGGCTTATTCTTCTTTCTTTGTCTCTTCGAAGACCCCCCGGGAACTACACGGGGCATAACTGGGAATGTTTGTTGTTTGTTTGCGTTCGCTCTCAGCCATGTCTCTCTCTTACAATGCTGACCGTTAGTTTTTGAGCGGTAAGTACGCTGTGGCGTAGTTTACAGCTAGGCTGCGATGTCTGCGCCTTTCGGCCCGATACATCCAATTTCAGCAAGAAATTGATACGGGTTTACATCTCTGCCACCTCACGCCTATATGTATGATATACCTCATGTCCACCCTTATAATAGTTCAGTGAGGTGGCAGCACCAGTGAGCGTCATCGGAGCCGAGACGCAACTCTGCCCCAGATCTGGGAGGCCCCTTTTCCAGGAACACCACACACAACCAATGGAGGCACCGTTCGCCATGACGAATAACTGGCAATAGAAGGATTGAAATGATACGACAAGATCGCCAATGTTTAACTGAAGGAACGAGCCAGACAAGTACAAGTGAAACAAAAGGTGAGGGGGAAAGGCTGGAGTTGGACAGGACACAAACGTAGAAAACCAGCTGATAATATTACAAGCCAATACTTATTCTATAAACCCGATTGTAAGAGAACTAGAGGGAGATTAAAAATAAAGAAAAAAAAGGAAACGCATGTGGGTCATCAGTGATATCCCCGCTGGAACCTTCGCCATACACTTTGTCAGTCGTATAGTGTTTTAATATTTTTGACGATGCAGTGAAGTCCTTACAATATTTATTCGGAAACAACAGCTGGGCTCTGATTCTTACACTAGCGTCAAGCAGATGCAGCTGCATTCTGTTTCTTGCTTTTATCTTCACTGATGATACAAGAGAGAATGTCCTCTCAACGACAGCATTTCTCACTGGGGTTATTAGACAAGTAAGGGCACATGTGACGAGCTCTTTAAATGCCTTATGCTGGAGAACACCAATACTTTCTGTGTGGAACCCATCTTTCTTAAATTGTTGTTCTGCTCTCCAATCAACAAAAGTTATTTGTTTGTATTGCTCTTCTACTGTGCTGTTTTTTTCTGCAAAGTGTATAAAAAGTTACTCTGAACATGGGGGCCATGATGCCTTGTTCTAAATTATCACAGGGCTCGGTTTTTACAGGCTTTGAAAAGTATCTCTAGCTGAGGGTAGTCTACGTCTAATTTGACTGACAGATTCATCTTGCATAGACAAACATCTTGCCTTGACATTTTCTATTTCTTGATGGACCTCAATACCAATGTTCTGCTGTAGGAACCTATCCCATCCTGTTAAGAACTTAACACCAACACTTGATGAATTTTTTTCTGCCCACTGACATCACACATTCTCATCTGAAGACTATGCTGGTGCAAGAATAGTTCTTAGTACAGACTGAGTAGATCAGCTTTGTTTTGCTGAAAAAGAACATTCAATCTTTCAAATTCTTGTACAACAGGCGTAGCAAACACAAAGCACAGGTAGTTTCTTATGAGGTTGTTTATGTAGATTATGGTTTTTCAAATGGGAGAGAGCAGCTCGAACAGGTCCAGGTTCTGTAGTTATGTTTATAACGCAAAACAATTCTTTACACATATTGTCGTTTCAACTAACTATGGCGAAACTAGTGAGGTATTTCTGACAATTAAAATCTGATATGCGATGGTAGTGTGGAAACTGCATGTTGAATGCACAAAGCCAGTGAAAGGCAGATATATTTCAATTGCCCACAGAGAGGAGACATCTTTCAAGAGGAGACCACACTGAGTTATTACAACCAACCATTGTTTACGCACCATGCGATGCAAAACCGATGCAGTTTGTCAGACTCGTCGATTTCGTGGCTACATTCCACAAACACATACCTTCCCCGTCACAACCAGATATAATAGATGCTAATAATCCGTAGGTCATATTGTCTAAGGGGATTGAAACAGTAGCCTAGATGTCTATATGACCGTAGATAATGGGTTGCAATTTATATTAGCTTCATTCGTTTTGTTTTGTATTTCTTTGATATAATTAAATACACGCATACTTCTTTTAGCGCCTGCAATTTTAGCATGTAAATAATAAAAAGCCAAAAAAAGCGGCCAAAATATAAAAAAACGAATTTATTTTACCCCAACTGTTTTAAAAAGCAAAAAAAAAAAAAAAAAAAAAAGCCAAACGAATTTTTCGACGCCAACCAATGTTTAAAAAAAGCCAGAAAAAAGCCAAAAGTCAAATTATTTTTTTGACGCCAAGTAATAAAAATAAAAGCCAGATTTGTGGAATTTGGCTTCACCAAAGCCAAATCGGCAACTTTATTGTGTAGGCCTATTACGTTTCCTTCGAGCATTGGCATATTTCTGAGTTCACTGCATTGTCTATAGCAATGTTCATCTGGAAAACCACATCTTTGTTGTCTACAAGAATTTATTTCATTGTTTATAAAATGACCATGATTCGCTTCAATATGAAAAAATGGGCACTATATAATATTTAATAGTCTCGTACTCTCATTGACAAAGATAAGACATCGTAGGGATAAGAATTTTAGGGATATTCCTGTACACAGTCGCTTGAGACGAACCAGTCCTTCTCACTTTGGTACTAAACCGTGCTAACGCCGTATATGTAAGACTTGTTCTTTTGTACTCCAAACTCAGTAAGTTTCTTTCCCGAACGGTTAATTTGTCATTAGAGAGTCTTTCACGTGCGAATCCAGAAACCTGATTTATGCTATCATCTGCAAGAGGTGTGGCATTACCTATATTGGTGAAACGGGCAGACGTTTGGCAGACAGGTTTCGTGAGCACTTAAATAACATCTATCATGGCAAAAATTTACCGGTGGCCCTTCATTTCAATAGGCCTGACCATTCAGGTAATTCCGAAATTCATGTCACTGCCCTCCTTTCATGTGTCGGTGATGACCGAACTCGCTTTTCGTTGGAGAATCGCCTCATTTTTCAAATGGGCGTTTTATCTCCTGAGGGCCTTAATGTCCAGCATCATTTTGCATAAATTCTGGTGGCTTCTCTCTCTGTTTCATATTTCTTTTGTCGTTGTTTTTCTGATCTATCTTTGTTTTCGCTTTGGTTCGTTTCGTATCCTTTCACATCTTTTTAGCCGTCACTAGCTTGCTCATACGTCACTTTTGCATGACGCTTGTTTTCACAGCCATCTTAAGTTTTTCATTCTTGGATCCAGCTAACTGACTTTTTAACTTGTTTTTATAGTGCTGTTCATTCCTGTCTTCGTTTCGTTGATTATTTACTTTCTTGTTTCGATATGTCTTTCTGATTTTACGATTTTCTTGCACTATTATTGTTCTCGTTTCGCTCAGCACCGTTGTTCCATCTGCTTGTATCGCTCATTTGGTGTATTCCTCATCAGCATATATTTTTGTAGTCCCTATATGTAATTCTTGTCCTTGTCACCTGTTCGTAAATGTGGCTGACGTAGGGTAAAACCCGAAACGTCCCTCGTTTCCTGTGTACCGTTTACCTGTAAAACTGATTCCATACCAATTTTTTTTTAAATTTATATATTCATTGACAAAGATCTAAATGCACCGTCATCATAATTTCGTCTTTCTGCTACTTTGGAGCGTGGATCCAGTGTTTTAGCGGGCCCCGTGCAGGAAGCCTACACCAAATCACGCATTGGCTCTTGTAGTAGTGGTGTCTGTCGCAACTTGTTCGGTACAATAAGATTGTCAGCTCTGTTCGACACAATAAGATTGTCAGCTCTGTTCGACACAATAAGATTGTCAGCTCTGTTCACAATCTCTTATTAGTCGCCTGGTACGAAATTCTCGAGGGAGTAAAAGTTCTGTTCTTTCGTTTCATCCGCTAAACACCCAAAGAACGCTAATGGAGTTTCCCTCGAAGCTTATCGACTGCAGAGGAATATTTTAAAATGGTTAAAAAGACTTTCTGTAGCATTGACGAACTGAATGACTTTGTTCAGTGGATAAATATTTGTTCCGCATAATTTGTGTACAATATTTTAGAATGTTGTTTTTGTTTAACTTGTTTCGTTGGCAATTTTTGAGGTGCGCCTTTCACGTGATGTCATAAATACATTGAGGTATTTAAAGCTCTGGGCTTGTTTTTCGACTTTCCCTTCCCTAAACCTGTGCAGTTCTTCCGAAAGTTTTTGTTTTGTTTTGTTTTGTTTTACATCTAAGTCTATGTAAGAAAATTCTTTAAATATTTATGTCGTGTTTGTCTTAAGCCTAACATTGCAGCTCTATTTGCAGTAGACTGCGGCCATGTTTCTTTGGCAAGATATTTTGTTTGGATTTTAGTACATCGACAGGTGCATGTTCGTTGCGTTGTTCGTGTATTTATTCGCCACCGATTTATATCTCTTTTTTCGTAATTTTTGTACCTGAGTGAATAAAGAAGTCATACACAAGATAAGAATGAACAGGGAACTAATGAATGAGGTAAAGTTCGCCACATACGTATTTTGTTAATATAAACAGATATAACACTTTGCTGAGAATCATAATGCAAGAATAAGTTGAAAGCAAACATTCTTGAGGAAGACATCGCTATAAGTGGGAAGATAAATCAATAGATGGACAGGAAAGAGTCTATCAGTGTGCAGCATCAAGACAAGAAACAGAAAACTTTGGAGATTCATTGCAGCCTACTTTTTATGCGGAGATGGCAGATCTGGCCTGATGGAGGTTTCTCTTTCAGTACACTGATTGTTTCGAAGTATTCCGTGAAAAGTGTTTGTTTGTTTGTTTGTTTTTATTATTATTTTACAATAAAATGCATTTCTTCATTAATTACTCTGACAAATCAGTCAGTGGCCATCACTCCTGGTGGCATCTTGTGGTCAGCAACAAACTGTCTCCACTTTGCTCGGTCGGTGGCCACCCTTTGTGCAGTTCCCCAACTCTAGTTAATGCTTTACATTTAAGCCTCAACAGTTTTCCGCCACGTTCTCTTTGGTCTGCCTCTCTTTTACCTTCTTTCTGGAAGCAGTTATGGTGATGGTGTCACACGGCCAACTCAGATCAATCAGCTGCCTGCAATGATGGTGTGCATGTCTTTTTGACTGCACCATGTAAGCAGTTCTGGGTTGGTGATGGTTTTCGGGCAAAAAATTCGAAGATGTTTCCTTAGACAGTATGTGTGGAATAAGGACAATTTGGATAATTCCTGTTCTGCTACCCTCCAGCATTCTGCGCCGTACATAAGTACTTTTATATAGGCAGCATTTATTCCAAAATACACATTTTCTGAAACATGAAGACAGCCATGATTTTGTCAAGGTAGATTTCTAAAGAACTCAGTGCTTCGAAATTAGATCCATGTCATAAGTTGACTTAGAATTTTCTGCAGAACATCCTGTCCAAATGCGCATTTTCTTATCTCTGATTTTTTTTCTTCACACCCCTCTTCATTATGGTTGTAAAACTAAAAGAAGGAGAAACCATAGTCACCTTGTCATAGTGTATGGGCCAAATGAGGATGAGAGAGCAGAGGTCAAGGAGGAATTCTTCGAGCTGCTTCAAAGGACAGTGGATGACTGCCTAGATGAAATTATCATGCACGGAGATTTTAATGCCAGAGTTGGAAATGACCATGCTAGATAGGGTGCAGTTATCGGAAGATATGGAGAAGATACTCTCAATGACAATGGAAGGCGACTCCTTAGATTCTGCAGTGAGCAGAATCTGATCATTACCAACACAAAGTTCCCCCATAAGCGCATACTTGCATACACTAGGTGTGAACCAACAAAGAATGAGAAGTCAGTGATCGACTATGCCATTGTTAGGAGGAACTCATTCAAATATGTCCGGGATGCTAGAGTCTGGAGGGGGCCAGAGATTGGAAGTGATCACTACCTGCTTACAATCAAAAGAACAACTGAAAGAGTTGCTCAGCCTAGGAACTGCCCAGCATCACGCAAGAAACCAAGTAAACGAACGGAAGAAATGAGCATTAAGACCTACAAGCTGAGAGAGCCAGAAATTAAGACCAGATATCAGGGGCTTATTGCTACAGCGGTGAGAAACACAGAAGAACCACCTGATGACTTGGAAACCCTGTGGCTTAAATTCAAGGACATCATAAAGACAGCTGCTGCAGAAGCATGTGGTGAAGTCCGACTTGGGAACAATAGAAAGAGGACACCTTGGTGGACAGAGGAAGTCAAAGAGAAAATAAGAGAGAAGAAAATGGCATGGAAACAATACTTTCGAGCTCAAACACAGCAGGACAAATAGAGAAATATAGAGAATATGTGATACTCAGAACAGAAGCAAAGAACAAGGTGCTAGCAGCAAAACAGAAGTCCTGGGAAGAATTTGGACAAAAGCTAGAAAAGATGCGCAAGAAAACAAGAAATTGTTCTATAAGACCCTAAAGAACATGAGGAAGGAAAAACAATGCCCTCTCAAATTTATAAAGGACAAGCAAGGCAAATTGCTTACTGCCCCGAAGGAAGTAATGGAAAGATGGAAAGAATATTTCTCAGAACTCCTTGATGGTGAGCAAGGTCAAGCATCAGAAATGATAACCACTAGCACAGCTGAGTGAAAAGGCCATTGAGTATAAGAGTGAGATCCATCTTTGTTTCATAGATCTAGAAAAGGCATTTGACAGGGTCCCCTAGAGCAAACTTTGGGACTAATTGGCAAGGAAGAACATTCCAGCACCTCTGATTCATGCTATACAGAGCTTCTACAAGTCTTGCAGAAATTATGTGAGGACAGCAAACCATAAGTCAGAAGAGTTCAGGACCATCATTGGTGTAAGACAAGGTGATATCCTGTCACCTTATCTTTTCATACTCATCTTGGACGATGTTATCAAGTCATGTAAGGAGAGAACAAGAAAGTATTCAGTGGGGTACTGGAAGATGAGATAGGTATGGTTTCAGAGCTGGCATTTGCTGATGATGTTGCCCTGATTGCTAAATCAGAGGCACATCTCCAATCCAACCTGCAAGTCTGGAAGGAAGAGCTGGAGAAGAGAGGGATGATGTCACAGAGAGTTTTATGATCAATAAATTTTCTATATTCTCTTCTTTCTTCCACCCATGTCCTCTATTTTATTATCACTCTTTATCCTTTTCCTGTATTTTTCGCATTTTCGTTCGTTTGCGAGAAATATATTTCTTTCCCATTCTGACTTTACCGTTTTTCTCATAAACTGGTGACGCATTTATTACATAACGTGTCAGTCCCTGCTCGAGCGTATAGTGTTAGAATACGGTCTGGTCAGACACAGAAAGCAGACAGGGGTCTATACTTCTCTCATGACACAGCACTCTTGGGCTAGATTCTCGACATAAACGTGTGAGAATTCACTCTGTCAGACATGATGAGGAGACATATTGTCTGGGATTTCCATCTGACAAGTAGTTTTACGGCTAAGTTGCTCGGTGAAGTGTGGAAACTGCCACCTAATGAGACTTACCGTCTACATTTTCACCGGACACAGCGGTTTTCGGCTGCGTTCTTGAGGTGTGAACGGCGCGCTCATGCATTGCTCAGGAATGAGAATAGTCGTGGAGGTGTCAAAGACCAGAGTGGCAGTTATGGTAGTCGCCTGATTTAACGTTGGTGTTAAGACGAGAAGGGGAGACTATTTCGGGGTCTCGCCATAGCGTGCATCCTTTGTCTGTTTAAGTTATAAACCAGAGTTTTAAACTTGATTTCACTCATTCTCCATTTTGCAGTAGACGTGGTCACTTCGTTCTAGATACTTAAACTTATAAGTGAACCTCTTAGTTTCGTTGTGATACCGTAGTTCTGTGTTGAGGTAAATATTATATTATATAAGCAATAGTGAATGCAGTCAGCGACCCATAGCTTGACTGCTTGCATCACGACCAGCGAACCAGAGCTGGTCAAGACCGCACTCCACCTCCACATGGTGGTCCTGGAAACAGTCTGCAGCAGTGCAGTCTGGCTGAGCGAGTGCGGATCGAAATGGGAAGGCAAACCCGGTCCCAAAAAAATGCCGTGCAGAAGTCGGATGTGTCGACCGAAAGGTGCAAATATCACAGCTTAGGCGCAAACAGACACAACGCAACCACCGTCCTTTTCAGGGCGAACGAGGAAGAAGAAGAAGAAGAATATTAAGTATCTAATATTTTGTGAAGTTATTAAGTGTTAATCGCCTATTTCATTTTAACTAGTTCTTTTGTGCAGAGAGAATTAATATATAGTCTGTATTATTTTCTAGTGACGTGTTTCAGTGGAAAGCAGAATAAATTATAATTTCTAGCTTAAAATCATGTAGCTATAATAAATTTAATTTAACTGCTTAGTCGAGAATATAATTTAAAAATTAACTTATAACTGAAATGCTACATCAGTGAGTATTGACGGGATACGTATGTATTCCTAATTCATGATGATTGATTTTTATGAATATAACTTATTTCACGGGAAGTTTTAAACGATAAGTCAAGCGCTACGCTTGCAGTTTAAAATGTAAGTTATAACGAGTACATAGTATGTATAATTATTTTATGTGTTTTTTTTTTCCTTTATTCAGTGAATAGTGGGGTGACCCAAACTTTGCCAGCGTTAAGTACAGAGTAAATATCTGTGAAGAACAAAAGCATTCTTTCCTTAAAGACTTGGTCTATAACCTTTACAAGAACTTTAAAGATTTTAAAGAAGTAACGGGCCCATCGAGCCTGCTTTGATTCTTCCAGAGAATAAAAACCGCAAGTACATTTTAGCCCATGCGGCAAGTAACATATTAACGTCAGTAACACTCCGACACTGTTGACTAGTGGTGTGGTGACAAAATAAAGTCCTAACCTGAAAAAAAGACACCGATCTGACATTCCTCATTTCTAGAAACCTAAGCTATTGACACTGTGCTCGTTGTTAATGTTCGGGCCTGGACAATTTTAATGTGACCTAAACAGACATCCGAAAAATAAGAACACCCAAGGAATCGTTCCCTGAAGCAGAGAATTCAACCCGTCTTTTTGGAACTGGGGATTTCTTGGTCAAAGACTGCCATTGACGATTCTGTATGTGAATGTCCTAAAAATTATGTTTCCAGATGCTGTTAACAAAGCTGTAAGTATGCACGTGGCCACGGCTGAGTAAATAGAGTGAATGCAGGTCTGAGTGTTTCTTTATTGTTGTAATTTGGCACCCATTTTGCTGTCTTAACTTTCTTTATGCAAGTATTGCTAACCATATTTTCCCTTAGAATAGATCAGAGATATCAAGTCTGTCCATACCTTAAAAGCGGGAAATATTAGACCAAATCATATGTATCCGTGACTCTTTGGGGCTATCATCTTTCTCCTAACGGGACTGTGGGCTAAACATCGAGGGAAGATCATACCAGTGAGTCTATATCTTTTTTTTTTGTAGCTATTCATTGATTTGATGCTTATTTATATATATATATATTTGATGTAAATTTTGGATGTTGTGGTGGTGGAAGTTTATATTGATAATTAAACTGCCCTTAAACTTAATCAGCGTGTTGGTCAGCTCGTTTTAGAATATATATTAATCATTTGTTATAGTTTTCCCACGTCTGTACGTCTAACTGTCGTCTTGTATGTGCGTGCACGTGAGTGGATAGAACTATATATGTAATATATATATATATATATATATATATATATATATATATATATATATATATATATATATATGTTTAGACTGTCTGACTCCTCTAAATCTGTCGTAGAAGATAGGTGAAAGAGAGAAGATTTCTCGATTTCAGAGACAGCCTCTATCACAGTCTACCATCTCACTCGTGGAAATCTATTGCTATTACTATCTCTCACTGTGACTATCACTTATTCAAATCTAATCAGAAGGGACCAACCCAAGTCTTAATTCTCCTATCAAAAATCTACGACAGATGATCATAAGCAGCTCTAAAACAAAATCCATGGTGATATCACGAGAAGAAAGAAGATATCAGATTAAGATGGGAGAACAGATCCTGGAGCAGGTCGACCACTTTAAATATCTCGGAGCTATTATAGACCGAAAGGGAGGCATCAAAGAAGAGTTGGCCACTCGAAAAGCAGTAGCTGGGAGACTTTTTCAGGCCATAATTCGAGGATTCCTCAGCAAGAGAGAGGTTGGTAAGAAAACGAAGTTGGCTGTATACCGCTCCACCTATGTCCCAATCTTAACATATGAATGCGAGTCATGGGCAATGACTACAACCCATAAAAGCCAGATCCAAACCTCAGAAAGGAGGTATCTGAGGAAGGTGGTTGAAGTAACAAGAAGAGACATGGTCCGCAACCAGACGATACATCAAGGCCTAAAATCCCACCTCCTGCAGATCCAAGTAGAACAGTCCCAACTAAGATGGTTTGGCCATGTCTGCAGAATGGGAGAAGATCGGCTTCTACGACAAGCATGGGAAACAAAGAGCCAGGGATCCAGACCCCCAGGACGACCCAAAGTCCGCTGGGAGGACAACATTAGACAATCTTTGAAGGACCGAGGACTAGAATGGAACCAGGCCAGGAGGAAGACAGCCGATAGGATAGTCTGGCGCTCTCTCTTCCAAACCTCTACGCCTCACGGTAGAAGGGGAACGACTAAGTAAGTAAGTAAGTGTTGTGAAGAATGTGATGATCAGGATATGGTTGTGGTCGTGTACACAGACAGACAGACAGACAGACAGACAGACAGACAGACAAACAGACAGATAAACAAGCAGACAGACAGACAGACAGATAGACAGATAGACAGATAGATAGATAGATAGATAGATAGATAGATAGATAGATAGATAGATAGATAGATAGATAGATAGATAGATAGATAGATAGATAGATAGATAGATAGATAGATAGATAGATAGATAGATAGATAGATAGATAGATAGATAGATAATCTTACAATGAAACGCGGTGCTACAACTTTCAATAGATCAGGAGAGAAAAGAAAATTACGCATTGTTACAAAGAAGAACGTCTGGATTTAAACAATTTGCGAACGCATTAATATTTATCAACAAAACACGCAAATACAATAGTCGCTGTTTAGCTTGCTGATCGTTCTGCCATGACGGTTATGTATAATGTAATAAGGGGAAAAAAGGACAAAGGCGTAAGCGTTCAACTGGCATCTGTTTAGGAAAAGTAGATACAAATACAAATCTTGAAGTGATAAATGGTAAGACAAGTTAAATAAATGAGAAAGAAAAGAGAAATATAGAAGTCGTGAAATAAGTCGGAGATACAGATTAAAGATTTGAAATATACCGCGCAAAGAAACAATTTAGACTTTAGAATGAATACTTGAAGTAGGACACGGGAAGAAAATACAAAGATTGACATATAGTGGCAAAGTGCGGTAAAAGTCAAATATAAACATATTGAAGTGAAGTATGGTGAGCAGAAACAGTCACGGAAAAGTTTGAAATCGTATCTGGAAATAAAAGACAGTTATATATAAAAACTATAAATTGAAATTTTTTAAAAGAAGTTTAAATTCTAAATTGAAATCAAACATTTTGAAGGAAATGTTGGCAAGATAAGAGTGTTATGTATACAAATTTCTGAGTGAGATCTGGTAACAGTAATTAATTACATATACAAATTTTGATTTGAAGTCTGGTAAGAGTAATTTGTTCTTCTTCTTCAAATATTATACCAAGTGGCGTAGACGATCATGTCTCTCCACAACTACCAGTCTCCAGTACTATTTATCAATACTGTTATTGACTTATTTCCACGCCACGATGTCAAACTGCCCAGTATCGTCTTTCCTTGTCGTAATCTCTTTTTCCTTCAATCGTTTCTATAGTCACGATATGCTCTAGCGTTCGTCTTCTCACAAATATGCCAACAGATAGAGTATTGCTTCCTTCCAACATAAGGAATAGGCTTCCTTTTGTCGCGAGAGGTTAAGATGTTATTTAAATATAAGATATCCTGGACAAAAAAAAATGTATCAGATGATACCATGATAGTGCCAGATAAGAGTCTGGTCTTATCAGTACTACCCCCTTCTCTGAAGAGAGTAAGGGTGTATAGACACAAAGGTAGGGTCAAGCTATGTAAGTTCCCAGAGAAGATGGTGATGTAGTACTCTGAGTCCCTAACTGATACCTCTCCTGATCCGCCTCTGTGATTATGGTAGTTAATATTGTTTCTGACTCTGCTAGGGGTAATTATTTAATTAAAATTTACCAACATTGAATAACAACTTAACTTAAAGAATTTAAGAAAATCTGCTGGTGAATATTTACAATTTAATTGTACATATACTCTTTTCTTTTTTGAAAAGGTTTAAACTCCAATATTTTACAACAGTAAATAAATAAAACAGTTCAACAAATGTTTTTCGCTTGGGTCACAATGTCTATCATCTTGTAGACAAAATTAGCTTGCTTGATCATTCACTTGAAGAATTATTATTATTATAGGTTTATTGAAGCTCTATACTATTATGGTCATCACAAACTGGATGCGTTTATGTGGTTGGTGAGTATGGATAAGCTGCACAGTTGCCTTAAGCAACTTAGTTGAGTCACTGCAGATGGCTCCCTTTAATGCTGGATAGAATCTTCAGATGAAATCGTTCCAGTAGCTACACACTGTTGAGGATTGCTTCATGTATGCAGCATGGCGCATTCCTCAAATGTTTATATCTCCGCGACTGATGTCGATGATTGTTTCATGTCTACAGGCATTTGGATTTGTGCACGATCCGAATGACTGTATCATGGAACACCTCAAACGAATAGAGATATATCTCATCGACCGATGTCGATGATTGTTGCATGTGTGCAAGCATTTGAGTTTGGCCAACTCGGATTGCTGCACCGTGGAACATCGCAATTGAATATATATTAACGTCGTAGTATGCATATCTCTATGCATGACGCGTGTGTCTTTGTAGGACATTCGACTTGTGGGTTTTGACCCGAACGGCAGTGTGTTTTAGAAGTGTGGCCATTGCCACTTATATTGTGTGGTATAACCACTGGAAAGTGTGTGGCGTAGTCCACTTTTGAATTGTGTGGCTGGGAAGCCATTTGAGCAGTGTATTTCTTGAACCAAACGTAAGTCGTAGTAGGAATAACGCAGTTTGCATAATTATGGCAGATTAGCCTGGCGTGGTATGCCAAAGGAACATTATGTTACTAGCAATAGCGTAAGACTAGTATAGATGGATATTGTACAGCTAGCGGCAAGCGTAAGCCTAGTGTAACGGATATTAAACGACTAGCAGTAGACGTAAGCCTAGCATAATAAGTGTATTGCTGACTAGCAGGATAGTTAAGTCTAGTTAGCCTCTGAATTTATGCCAAAGGACATTGGCCGTTAAAAAGGAACTGACCTCTAACCAGGACTCTAGATAGAGATTGTGAACATGTGCTTATGAAATAATGAGAACTCTTACAGATCGTACATGAATGTGATGTGACTTTTGTTCCCATGTAGTTGATGTCTGCTCATGGTATGAAATTACTAATTAAATATTTTGAGTCGTCAAAATCACAGTGTTATCAACTATCGTATTCGGAGTTGAGTTAAATGCTATTCATCCTCAACTGATCATGACCAGTGATGATTAATGTCTTAACACGCTGCATCTCACACTGCCAATATAATTAATAAGACAAGAGACTAATACAAGTCAGTCAAGGGTCGAATTGAATATGAAACACATTCAGCACATAATGAATCACAAGGGTTAAGCAGACATTATCGATACCAACGAACAGTATTACGGAATCCTACAAAAGTGATAAGAACCCGAGGGACTTTGACTCTATAAACTGAATACGAATATAATAACTTGGTCATCCTCAAATACTAGAAGTCATCGAAGCACCCAGAACATACTGGGATCCCGAGAAGCCCGTAACATTCTGGTGTCAGAAAGTGTCTGGATTTCGTGAATACTGGATTCCCCCCTTCAAGTATCGAATAAAGTCAAACTGATGATGAACGTTATGAAGGCAAAATCATTCTTTCAAGCCTAACCGGCAACTGAAATGCGCAGGACAGAAAGTGACGTCGCTACATCGATGCCGTCAACGCTAGCAGACAACATTGCTTGAGAATCTGAAATTTTTCTTCCATCAAAGAGACTGATTCACGCAGATAGAACGGTAATCTTCCACTCAAGAACCTGAAACAGTGGAGAATGTATCTCTTCATCAAAGTCATCTGAAGCTGCGACGCAGATCGTTTGAAGAAACTACGTTTGAAGACCGAAGCAAGACTTTCAAACGGTTCCCTGCTGCGAAGGTCAAGGTCTACCATCAATGGACCACAGCTGTTGAAGACAAGTTGCGGAACTAGCTTTAAAATTACATGCATTCATGTATTTCTCAGAGGGACAACTAATCAGATAAGTTCTTGATTTTACTAGAGCGCTTGAACATTATCATATTGTCCTTGTATTATCTTTGGTCTACAGTTCATCATCACTTGACTTACTTTTTTACTATCATCTGTGTTTCCCCATTCATGTTTTTCGTATATTCGTATATTCGTATTGTTTAATATTGACTGGAATTTTCCCAGGAAAGCTTCAGTGAATGTTAACTTCTATTAGATTTGCATGCTTATTTTACTAACTGAGGATCTGACTGATTATATTTTTTCTTTTGAGTCAGGGAATAAATGTTTCTTCAGTTAGTATTATAACCATATTTTGTGTGATTAGCAGTTTCGTCAAGTGAGTTACGTCCTCTTTATTTACATAACCTACTTTCAGTACTGTTGACAATCGTTGTCGTGTGTGATCTAAAACTTCTTTGTCTACACGTTTGTCTAAGACGACTTGTCTTGTTATATTTTTGTGATGTAAATCCTTTTCTTTCTTTTACTCATTACTGTTTATAAGTGTCCTTTATTTACTTTATAAGTGTAAAGTGTTGTTGTATAATTGAAAAATCATTTCATTGTCACTCATTTGATTGTTTTCACTGTCTTTGTCACATGTTCTTGGAACTTGTTTGTTATTGATTAATATTCATGTACATATTATAGTGAGTTCTATAATCTTAGTGTATATTATAGACTATTGAAGGTACTCAGAAACCTATTATCATGTCTACACTACAGGAATTCATTGATATTGGAAAAAGTTATGGAAAATCAGGGGCGGAACTACAAAGTTTTGCAGATACAAAATATGATGAATATTTATCGCGTCTGGAAAGAATGGAACAGCGCGAAATGACTAAACGAGCTGATGAGCTTAGGAGATTTGAATTAACCCAAGAGAGGGAATTGAAGGAAAAAGAAATATCCATGAAATTGGAATTAGATCGACTGACTTTAGCTCAACAAGAAAAAGACAGAGAGCTGAAAGAAAAAGAATTAGCTCAACAAGAAAAAGACAGAGAATTTGAAAAGGAAAGAATGGCACAACGAGATAAAGAATTAGCTCAACAAGAGAAAGACAGAGAACAAAAAGATAAAGAAATGGAATTAAGGAGAATGGAACTTATGCAACTGGATCAAGCACATAAAAATGCCATGGAAATGGAAACATTAAAACTTCATGCTGAAAAAGAAAAAGCTTTAGAATTAGCTAAAGTGCAGTCTGAACAGACTAAGACTGCGGCTGCTACAAATATTTTTTATCCTAAGTTAAAAATGCCACATTTTGACCAGACTCGCGATTGTGTTGACTCTTTCATATCTAGATTCATCATCAAGGTCACAGCTCTGAACATACCCAAGGAAAGATGGAGCAGTCTTTTACTTGATTTTTTTGACTGGTGACTCACTTAAATGTTTCATGAGTCTTGATGAGAAAAGCAGAAGCGATTTCGATGTCGTAAAAGAGGTATTACTAAGACGTTTCCAGTTAACTGAGTCTGGATTCAGAGATCGCTTTCATGCTGCAAAACCAAGCAAGGATGCAGATTTTGGTGAATTCATTGCATCTATTAAACATTTCCTTAGCAGATGGATTGATTTGTCAGGTATAAATAAAACATATGAAGGTGTTATAGATCTCATGCTGCGAGATAAAGTTTTATCCGCATGCAGCACTGAATTAGAAGCATTTTTACAGGAAAGACATCCTAATTCTATTGATGAGTATGAAAAACTCGGAAGACAGTATCAAACCGCACATCAGAATAAAGATCTTCATAGATCGACTATTCGAGATCCTATGCCTGTATGCGCGGTACAACATGATCACAGACCTCGATCGAAGAGCTTTGATGGACGTTGTCGTTCAGATTATTATCAATCCGACAGAGGTTTTTATAACTTCCGTCGTCATCGCTCTCCTTCGAATTCATATCGACGAGGTTATAGAGGATATTCACCTCATGATCGTGGGTATCACAGAGGCAGGGATTATGATGGTTCACATCAAAAAGGATACTATAAGCAGAGATCATCTTATGGTAGAGATGCCAGGAAGGATGACTCTACTGATTTTTATTATAGCAATAAAAAGTCAGTCAATAATAACAAAGGTAATGCCAGATCTCCGTCGAGAGACAAAAATAAACACAGACATGCAAATAGTTGCAGTGTTAAAAAGGAAAAAGATAATGATGATAATGATCATGCGAACGCATGTATGGTAATGAATGATACATGTTATGAGAGTCAGTCGAAAAACAGATTAAAATCTACAATTACACTTGATTGTGGTCATTGTATGCCAACAATGTCGGCATGTGTAAATGTCGGTTATCTTACATTTCATCCCGGAATATTGGATGGTAAGGTAGTGAGAGTTTTACGGGACACAGGGTCTTCAACCATAGGCATAAAGCACTCGCTTATCGAGCCCTCTGCTTTTACAGGCAAATCAGTTAAGTGTGTCACATTTGGTGGGAATATAGAAACATTCCCTGTGGCACGAGTATACATTGATACTCCTTTTTACACAGGCACTGTCTATGCCTGCGGTTGAGAGCACCCATAACTGAAATTATAATAGGAAACATACCAGGAGTTAAAGATTGCACTCCTGAGGAGATTGCAATGTGGGTTGAATCTCACCCACAGGTGGCAAATGCTGTTGTAACAAGAGCACAACAGTTAGCTACGGATATGGCTACACCACCTCTTCCTATAATAGATACAATTATGTCTCAAGTTGGCACTGTTTCACCTTCTGTTTTTGCAGAAAAACAGAAGAGTGACCCAACTTTACAAGGATTGTTTAGCCGAGCAGAACAAAAAACTATTAAATACACAAGAGGGGCTAAACAATGGTTCAAGATAAAGAAATCAATACTCACTAGATATTATGATGATGGCAAAACAATTATACATCAAGTGATAGTACCTAAAGAATACAGACCATTGGTCCTACAAACAGGTCATGACTCCCCTATGGCAGGGCATATGGGGATCAAAAGAACATTGTTTCGTGTTACGTCACAATTTTATTGGCCTGGGGTTAATAAGGATACAAAGTTATACTGCAAATCATGTACAACATGCCAAGGTATAGCACGTAAGGGCAGGTTCCATACGGCACCCTTACAGATTACGGACGTGCCTGAGAGACCTTTCAAAAAGATAGCAGTAGATATAGTGGGTCCGTTATCAATTGTTTCAAATAATGGATTTCGTTATATTTTAACTTGCGTAGATCTTTGCACGCGTTGGCCAGAGGCCATACCGTTGAAAACTGCATCTGTGTCTGATGCATTATTTTCGATATTTTGTCGAATCGGTTTTCCGGAAGAGATTTTGTCAGATCAAGGATCACAATTTACTTCCAACATTATGAGGGATTTAGAATCCATGCTATCTGTTCACCACTCGTTTTGTAGTGCGTATAGGCCTCAATCAAACGGTGTGTGCGAGCGCTACAATAGCACTCTAAAACAGATGTTATCTAAGATAACTGAAGAATGCCCTCGTGAATGGGATCGGCTTCTGCCGGCGGCCCTCTTCGCTTTTCGTGAAGTGCCCCACGAGAGCACGGGGTGGTCTCCGTTCGAATTGGTTTATGGTTCGAATCCGCGCGGACCAATGATGATACTCAAAGATTTGTTGATTGGAGCATCAATTGATACATCCACTCGAAACAGCTACGAGTTAGTGATTGATCTCCGACAACGAATCATCGATGCGTGCACTTATGCATCCCAGAGTATTAAATCAGCCACTCAACGATCACGATTATTACATAATCAAAAGAGAATATTAAGATCATTTAAACCAGGGGAAAAAGTTTGGTTGTTGCTACCTCATAACGATAACAAATTACTGATATCATGGCAAGGTCCATTTGATGTTATCAAACAAGTCACAGATGTTGACTACTCAGTGAACGTTAGAGGTAAAATCAAAACCTTCCACGTCAACATGCTAAAATTAGCAGTTGAAAGACCACAGGAATTAATTCCTGTTATTAACTCTATTGATGATTCTTCACATCATACTGTTTCTTTTGCAGTCGTTCATGAAGAAGATACTACTTCGTCTATCCCTTTACAATTTCAACTACCTTCTTTGCAATCATCGGAATCTTGGAAAGACGTGACTATTTCTTCGTCACTATCTTCGTCACAACAAGATCAAGTTCGGGATATTCTCATTTCTTTCAATGATGTTCTCACCGACCTTCCAGGTCAGACATCGCTTATATCCCATGATATTACTCTTACTGATTATAAACCTATCAAACTCAGACCCTATCCTATATCTTTACACCACAAAGATAGGGTAGAGAAAGAGCTAAAGGAGATGATACGTTTAGGTGTGATATCTCCTTCGGAATCACCATATGCATTCCCAATGGTGATTGTTAAAAAGAAGGATGATTCTTTACGCATTTGTATTGATTTTAGGCAATTGAACAAAATTACAATCACAGACGGTGAGCCTATGCCACTTTTAGATGATCTTTTGTCAGAATTATCTAATGCTACCTTCTTTAGCAAACTAGATCTCTCTAAAGGCTACTGGCAAATTCCTCTTGCCGAAAATGCCAAACCTTACACAGCTTTCACAACTCCTTTTGGGCTCTACCAATGGAATTATATGTGTTTTGGGTTGGTAAATGCGCCAGCGACGTTTGTGCGCATGATGCGCCGCCTTCTTGGCGATCGTAAAGATGTCATCACGTACATCGATGACATCTGCCTATTTCATGACTCGTGGGAAGACCATATTGATGGTTTAACTTCCCTTCTACATACGTTACGTATGCATGGTTTGACTGTGCGACCTTCAAAGGTCCAAATAGGTTGTCAGGAAATTTCTTTTCTTGGTCACCGAATAGGTAACCACAAACTGTATCCTGACGACAATACAGTCAAAAGAATTCTTGAGATTTCTACCCCTTCTACTAAGAAACAAGTTAGAAGCCTTTTAGGCCTAATAAACTATTACCATAAGTTCATCCCGCATTTCGCACAACTATCTACACCTTTGTCCTCACTGTTGACCAAAGGTAGTCCTAATAAGGTACGTTGGGACAAAGATTGCGAAAGCGCTTTGGTAACAATTAAGAAATTATTTAGCAATGCACCTATTTTGTTATTGCCGAATATACGTATTCCATTCATTCTGCAATCAGATGTCTCGAGCTACTCCATGGGTGGTTGTTTGCTGCAATGTTACAGGGAAACACTCCATCCATGTTTCTATGTGTCGAGGAAACTGACTCCGGCTGAACAAAAGTATGCGACAGGTGAACGTGAGCTCCTGTCTATGGTCTGGTGCCTGGAGAAGCTGTCAAGATATCTCATCGGCACGCACTTTTACATTATGACAGACCATAGTCCTCTTACTTACATAACAGCTAGAACAATGCGTAACGCTAGAATACACCGATGGTATTTGTTAATTCAAGAATTTTCATTTACAATTCTGCCTATTGCTGGCTCAGACAATAACTTGGCAGATCTTTTATCGCGCAACGTCTTTGAGAAGAAATTGAATTAACTCTTTAGTCACCATGTTGACAAGTGCTATTATTAATGTCATAAAATTTAATGTGTCTACTTAATGATTATCATACTTATAAGTAGGTAGTACTAATATTGATATGTTCGGGAGACGGGCGTCTTCTCCATCACTATCATCCGTGCCACAAGTGTCACGTTTGGAAGTGAGGGGGATGATGTTGAGGATTGCTTCATGTATGCAGCATGGCGCATTCCTCAAATGTTTATATCTCCGCGACTGATGTCGATGATTGTTTCATGTCTACAGGCATTTGGATTTGTGCACGATCCGAATGACTGTATCATGGAACACCTCAAACGAATAGAGATATATCTCATCGACCGATGTCGATGATTGTTGCATGTGTGCAAGCATTTGAGTTTGGCCAACTCGGATTGCTGCACCGTGGAACATCGCAATTGAATATATATTAACGTCGTAGTATGCATATCTCTATGCATGACGCGTGTGTCTTTGTAAGGACATTCGACTTGTGGGTTTTGACCCGAACGGCAGTGTGTTTTAGAAGTGTGGCCATTGCCACTTATATTGTGTGGTATAACCACTGGAAAGTGTGTGGCGTAGTCCACTTTTGAATTGTGTGGCTGGGAAGCCATTTGAGCAGTGTATTTCTTGAACCAAACGTAAGTCGTAGTAGGAATAACGCAGTTTGCATAATTATGGCAGATTAGTCTGGCGTGGTATGCCAAAGGAACATTATGTTACTAGCAATAGCGTAAGACTAGTATAGATGGATATTGTACAGCTAGCGGCAAGCGTAAGCCTAGTGTAACGGATATTAAACGACTAGCAGTAGACGTAAGCCTAGCATAATAAGTGTATTGCTGACTAGCAGGATAGTTAAGTCTAGTTAGCCTCTGAATTTATGCCAAAGGACATTGGCCGTTAAAAAGGAACTGACCTCTAACCAGGACTCTAGATAGAGATTGTGAACATGTGCTTATGAAATAATGAGAACTCTTACAGATCGTACATGAATGTGATGTGACTTTTGTTCCCATGTAGTTGATGTCTGCTCATGGTATGAAATTACTAATTAAATATTTTGAGTCGTCAAAATCACAGTGTTATCAACTATCGTATTCGGAGTTGAGTTAAATGCTATTCATCCTCAACTGATCATGACCAGTGATGATTAATGTCTTAACACGCTGCATCTCACACTGCCAATATAATTAATAAGACAAGAGACTAATACAGGTCAGTCAAGGGTCGAATTGAATATGAAACACATTCAGCACATAATGAATCACAAGGGTTAAGCAGACATTATCGATACCAACGAACAGTATTACGGAATCCTACAAAAGTGATAAGAACCCGAGGGACTTTGACTCTATAAACTGAATACGAATATAATAACTTGGTCATCCTCAAATACTAGAAGTCATCGAAGCACCCAGAACATACTGGGATCCCGAGAAGCCCGTAACACACACGTTATGACGATCCTGCTATCACAGACTGGCACTGTATTCGTTGCAACTTTAGTACTAGGAGTCTCTTCTTATTTGTAGACTTTAGGTTTGTCGTGGTGTTTGATGGTATTGTATGATGGTGATGTTACTAAATGTAATGTATGAGGCCAGCTGTGAAGGCTCCTGAGATAAAATGTAGTTGTGAATTGTCAGAAGGCCTTTCTTGCTACCACTACGACCTCACACTTAATTTTTTTCTTAATGAATGTGGCTACGTAAAGTGTCTAGGGTTATGATATGTAGTGTGGTGTAATAGGTTATAGATATACCCACAGATATTTAACAAGACTAATAATATTAATAAATGTTAAAATACACTGAACTAACTCACGTGTGTAAAATTTTTTGATAGAATTATATTACATTTATTTTGTTCTGGATCAATTTTTTTAGATTGACCAGAACTTAAAAGGATTTAGAGATTATGAAAGAAATGCATGGAATATTATATCATAAATGCAATAGTGTACATATATATGTACTATACTAGTTAGTTTTATTAAAATGTTCTAGTAGTCATCTACTTGGGAGGACAGTTAATGTTTGTGCTGTTGGGGTGGCCTCATCACACCTGTCTATATTGACTACACAGTGTCCAGAAAATGGTGGGAATTTTTATGGGGGTATTAGTAACTACAAAGCGTTGGTGAATGTCCAGCAGACCAGAGGCTCACTCATCTTGTAGTTGTAGCTCTGGTGCTGAAATCTGGTGTCCCACCTCTCCGTGCTGGCGGGCAATAATGGTGGTCTCTGTCACAAGTACTGCACAGATACACTCGAGTAAAGTCACCAACTGAATAGACACTGCTTTGTTGACAACAGAAACTCACAGCTCTGCAATCAAAGTATGGGCCATGTGTCAAAATCTATTCTCTACCCACGTCTGGACACAACACTGACACAACAACCACATCATACAGACAGGTCAGATCTCTCTGACCAAACAGCACATTTACCATGGTGGTTTTACATCAGATAGATCCTCCCAGACTATAGATTCTGAAAAATATTTATTAGTTTTCTGCCCTAAAAGAGGATAGGTAATATGTTTCATTATTCTCAACACTTGATCTGTCTTGCCTAACCCTTGCTGGAGTTTATGTACATTGTTGGTCCCTAGACCCTGACTTGGGCGGGGGGTCTAGAGCAAATCCCTACTTGTTTGTAAGGCTAGATTTCGATAAGGCAGTATCAAATCACTCGAACATGAAACAATATTCAAAATATATAAGGAAATAATTTCAATCTTACCAGATTATGAATAAATAACACAGAATTGCTAGCAAAACTCAGCTGAGCTGCTGGCTATAGTATGGCGTCCCTAAACTTCTTTCACTTTCTTTCATATGGAAATCACCACACTTTAAAATCTGTGTCTATCACTGAACAACTATTGAAGAATGGCCCCACTTGCGCGACTGAGCGCTAATAAGATGATTGTTTGTAGCCAATCACTGCCTAGGTTTATTTTAAATTCAAATTTCCTACCCTAAAGTCATTTCAGTCATGCTTCAGTCAAGTATGGATGGTTATCTGTTAGTCTGTCCGTCTCTACTTGTGTTTCTACAAAAATGTACTTGATTTTTGAACCAACCTTTCTCTCCCCTCCAAAATTTTGTCGTTAAAAGTTATATTTAGACACAGCTACCACCAATGTCCCTCTCTTCCATACTACGTAGATTTGAACACCTGCGTCCCAAGGTCGTGTTTTTTTGTGCAAATAGCGACACTTTTTATTCAATACAGTCTGTCGATGATGTGAACAACACTGTCTTTTGTCATTATCTTCAATATTATCTATCCGTTTGTAAAATTAAGAACATATTAGTTCACTGCTCAGAATGGGCCATCCGGCCAGCTAATTTTTATATTCCTAACATTAATATTAAGAAAAAAGTACTTTTTAAATTTTGTAATATTTCGAACATCTGCGTTTAGCCGCTGAATTCAAATCAAGGGCTTGGTATCGCAAAAGCGTCCATTCCGTACCTCGTGTCACTTTGGGGGACGTGAATTTTTACTCTCCTCCATCCCCCCCAATTGCGTCTCCTTAGCCTTGCCAGTCTCACGCAATCTTTCCAGTCATATTTTCTTCCTTTTTGATCCGCCGTTCCCCTCCTGTCTAGCAAGTCAATTATTATGGAGGATGATGACCCGCGGTCTAGGCGATCATGTACTATTCGCAGCCTACGCATTATGTTTTTATCCTTAAATGTTATCTTTGGAGGTATTTTACCGTTGTATCTTTGTCAATTTCACTACAAGGTTAAAGGATTAAACCTGCAATGAATTCAAACGCAATTCCTGTATTTGTCTATCCATATCCTTCTATGACACAGATAAGTACGATAGACAGTTTCAGATTAGCGTGCTAGCAGATGCACAAGGTATTGTATATAGTAGCATCAATCATTTTAATTCAATGTGATCATAATTTTCTGCTAACTTATTAATTATCAATAGTTTCCCATGATTCGCCTCCATACAATAATTTGGTAGTGGGTAAAACTATTAAGTAATATGTCAAACGATACTGTAAATCAATCCCTTTCATCCTTCTTTGTGATCCTGGTAGGTGTCTCATTCCATTCAAGAAATACTTCTTTAAATACATTTCCCAACTTACAGACACAATTGACCATCTTTTTCAATATATTAATATTTCCAAAGGCTGGCTTTGCCTCTCGAATTACACATGAGTCTGTAAGTTTCATCAGTACACATTGTCCATTCCTAACACATCTTATACACGTCGTATCGCACAGATGGATTAATCAATATAATTCCACATAAATATATAGACACACACACATATATATATATATATATATATATATATATATATATATATATATATATATATATATATATATATATATATTCGTTCTTACCCTCAGGCACACACAGACTAGCCCTCAATGGTTGATTAAGGTCTGCTAACAAGTGCAGAAGGCAAACACTGGCATTAACATATTATGCTCTGCTTTTCCCCGCCTTCTGTGTTTTCAAATCGTGACTGACCGGAGTTTGTTAGACAAGTCTATTTATAGTGTGACCTCGGACGTAAGAGATGGAATCCCCGAGGAATGCAATAACTATCATAAAATATGGGTACCGTTTTGCCTTTTGTACAATGTAGGAAAACTACTTTTTAAATTATCTTCGTTATTCCTGGTGCGATTTTAGTCATTTAAAGCTTACATTATACTTGAAATTAGGCTTTACATATCAATGTAATACTCTTTTTGGTTACTACTTGCATTTTCTGTTATGCATAGTTTAAACTGCTAAATTTAGGCCAACCTGAAGCTTCGAATGCATTCAACCTAAGATTTCTCCCGTCCTATATTAGTATTAGTAAAAGTATTATTACTTACGGGTAGAGTAACATCCCTAATATTGTGTTGGTAACCTCTTTCAAGTGGTACTTCTTCTAAAATGCTGTAGTAAAATTCTGAAGTTAATCAGGTTACACAGATAGGGCCTTGCCATCTTTAATTTTCTAGCTGTAGTAAACACAGGACCAAGAAAGCGTTTTCATTGGTCAGAGTATTTTATCTTTCTACAATGTATGGCGCGCCGTATGGCCAGAGTTATTCGATTTCGTGATGTGAAACAGACGTCATTTCACGACATCTTTGCGTATTTCAGAACATCCTAATAACTGGGGCTATTACACTTTCAAATATCAGCAAAGTTTGTTAAATTCTTGGCGCTTGTCCAACCTGGTAAGTTTGATCCTGTCAGTGTTTCGTACGTTTTTTTTTAACACAGGGGAAGGTGAATAACTCTCGAACGGCTCCTGCACGAGCGTGTTTTTTTTAGATGTTACCAGTAATTCCGCGAATCCCCTGGCCATAATTATGCCACCATTTGCAGGCTGTCCATAAACTCGTCTATCCCGAGGAAATAATTTATTTAAGACTAAGCTAATTTTTGTTTCACTTCAGTCAGGTCGCTGTTCTTAAATGAAAGCAGTGCTATGATTTGTGTGCGTGCATGTATGTGTTTGTGTATGAACACCACACATCTTATGTCTGAGTCATGATTTTTCACTTTCTGTATATATTTGAAATTGTGTGTTTATTCTGGAAAAGTAAACACGATTGGAATTAGTTTGGGTTTTTTTTTTTTTTTTAAAGAAATGGGAGGATTGACTAGCATCAATGATCTTCATTTTCCTCCGCTCATCCCCCATCTTGGTCTACCTTGTTCAACCTAAATATCGGTTATAATTAGGGTATTTAGTGTCATTTCATTTATGTATGAGATATATTCAAATACATATTGTCAATTAGTATTGACTGCTGTTGATAATGACAGTTTACATTAGACTTTGTTGTTTGCTTACATCTTGAATCATAACAGATTACAACAACAGATCTGGAATACCTCAGACAACGATTTAAATATGCACAAACTACTAGTGAATCCAGCACCTGTGGTGATGCCTTGCTTCATATGGCGCTAAAACTGAAGTAAATTTGAATTTGACAGGCCCAAATTTTGGCTTGTGGTAAAAGCCAGAAAGAAATTGTCAATGTGCAAGGTGTAGAAGGAAATGAAAGACGAACTCAAACCACGTTGCTTCAATATGAACAAATAAAGTATTTTTGTGATGCGCAGTTGGCAGGGAGGATAGTGTGATTCTCTTCCGTAGCTAGGCGGTGTTGCCGTTCGGGTGGTCCTGGTTTCGATTCTCCGGCGAGCCTATAACTTCTGTTGTTTTTCTGTTGTGTAGTTTTCTACTTCTTTATTTCTCACAGCTGCCTGAAACATACCTTTATGTGTGTAATATTTATTTATTTACTGTTTGCAGGCCTCGGGTTTCCCCTCTTTATTTGTTTAAAATGTTTATACAATACCAAACCTACCCTCTGTCCTATACCGTTCTCAGTCTTCTATCATTTACTCGACACAGTATTAAAGTCTTTGTCTTATGTAATCTGACCTATACTGTCAGGGGGACAACAGAAGTGATTGCGTCATTAATTAGGCTGGATCGCCCTAGGTACACATTCGGTGTTGCGCGTGGAAAATCGTGCTAATGACCCCAGTCCACGAAGCACTATTTTTGTGGTGCCTAGTTGGCAGGGAGGATATTGTGATTCGCTTCCGTAGCTGGGCGGTGTTGCCGTTAGGATAGTCCTGGGTTCGATTCTCCGGCAAGCCTATCACTTCTGTTGTTTTTCTGTTGTCTAGTTTTCTACTTATTTATTTCTCACGAGTGCCTGAAATATACCTTTATCTGTGTAATATTTATTTATTTACTGCTTCAATATGAGTGAATCAAGTGCTATGAAAAGTTACGGTGCTCGATAAGGACTGAAAAGGAATTGATAATGATGAGTACTTCAGAAGATTCTGGCATGGAAAATAATTGGATAAACAAGAAAGACATATGCAGTTTTTAATTGTAATGAAGCGTTATTCTATGGAACGTTCTGGGAACCGTATGAGGTAATGGAATCTATTGATAGTCTAAAAGTTAATTCTATTTTTATGTCATTCACAGTTACCCACACCGTATTCAGGCCGCTTACAGAGTTACTTCCAGCATGTTGGCAACTCGAGCTAATCTAGAGTGAGTGTTTGTGGTTTTCAAGTTAATTTTAAATGATCTGCCCTAGGTTATGAAGGAAAATTTGGTGGCGGCGATAATTTATTTTTCTTTTAATAAAATAAATTATGAATATAAAACTAATTAAATTATTCTAGTTTAAATGACATTTAAACTGTTTGAGAATCCTTGAGCAAATAAGGTTTCTTTTTCAAAGTTACAATTACATTTTTTGTAATTAAAAAAAAACATAATTAAATCGAAGCTAGAAGCAGTCACTATAGATGCTGAAGCGAAGCTAGAGCGTGGCAATTAAAAACGTTGACTATTCCGAATCCTTGCTAATTCAGTATACACAGCTCAAACTATCAAAATATGTCTTCCTATTTGTAGCAAAACGGGCTCCAGATGGAGCATAGAACTAACCCTGTAGAAGTGTACCTCTTCCCCGTTTCTGCAGGAAATTTGAACCAAAACATTCATGGACTTTTGAAAAAATAAAGAGGGATAACTCGAGGCCTGTAAACAGTACATAAATAAATATTACACATGTAATGGTATGTTTCATGCGCTCGTGAGAAAAAAAGGAAGTAGAAAACTAGACAACAGTAAAACAACAGACGTGAGTGGCTTACCGGAGAATCCAACTCAGGATCTTTCGAACGGATGACTTTCGCAGTGATAGTTTCTGTAGCAATGTGTTTTACATAAGGATATTACCATCCTCATTGTGGCGCACATTGTTTGCGCACTGTTTGGGAATTTGTACTTTGAGCACATGTGGTGCTCGCAATGTTTTTGTCGCTTTGCGTGAGCGGATATGAAGCCTTGGTTGGGGCCAAGCGACATGGGCTTTCCTTCTGTGTATTTGACAGTGTATAGACGTGGTTCTACATTGACCCGTCTTTGATATGTGTTCCTAGTATTGCGGCGGGGGATTACTGTGATTAATCAATACCTTTTAGCTCCCCAAGGAGCATAGGCCTTCAACAAACACATGCCAAGTCTTCCTGTCCTGTGCCATCCGCTCACGTTCTTTCCATGTTTTCCTCATCATTTTCACCTCTGTTTCTAGTTCTCTTCTCCATGTGTTTTTTGGTCTACCTCTGCCTCTCTTTCCCTGTGGATTCCAGAACAAGGACTGCCTTGTAATGCTATCAACAGGTTTCCTCAATTTGTGTCTTATCCATCGCCAGCGTCTTCTTCTCAACTCTTGTTCCACAGGCACTTGTCTGGTTCTTGTCATCAATTCCACATTTGTGACTTTGTCATACCATTTCAGTCCTTCTATTCTACGCAAGCACCCGTTTATAAAAGTCTGTAGCTTTTTGGTTCTTGTTTTTGTTGTTCTCCATGTCTCAGAGCCATACAATAGGACTGACTTGACATTTGAGTTGAAGATTCTTATTTTCGTGTTGGACTTGATTTCTCTTGTTCTCCATATGTTTCCCGATGCAATGAAAGCGCCTCTTGCTTTTTTGTATTCTTATTTTGATATCATTGTCTGTCCCTCCAACTTTATCTATATTACTACCAAGAGATGTGTACATTCTACATCTTTAAGTGGTGTTTCTTCAAGTTCAGTCTTGTTATTTCTTGCATTTATTCTCATAATCTGTGTCTTTTCCCAGTATTTTCAGGCCCACTTGTTGTGACCTCTCATCGAGGATTTTCATTTTCTCTTGCCTCTGATTATGGTTATGGGACAGAAGAGCCAAGTCATCTGCAAAATCCAGATCATCAAGCTGTTTAGTCAGATTCCACTGGATTCCATTTCTGTTGTGCGATGTCGATGTTTTCATAACCCAATCTATTGCTAGTAAGAAAAGAAATGGAGACAAGAGGCATCCCTGTCTCACTCCCGTTCTAATCCTAAACGGTTCTGAGAGTTGTCCTTCATGAAGAACTCTATCAAATAAAATGAAATAGCAGAATAAATGTGCCCTCCCCCTCTTGAGAAAATAATTCAAAAAGTTAATAACCCAAAGGACAAAGGTTAGCACAATGTAACAGAATAGACAGTAAAGAAAAACAAAGTTCCTACTAAATGCTACTCAGTAAAGTAAACAATGTTAAGCAAAATCCAAGGTTGGTACAATTCCTGTAACAAAGAAAATTATTCACTCATCTCTGTCATACGTAGCCACTCAATCACGCTTACCTACTCTTGGTGATATCCCTTGGAATTATAATAGTTCCAGAATATACAAATGTCAGGTGTATTTCCCAAATTGGCCCCAGTCCATCCTCTAACAAATAAGATCAATGAGGTGAACGCCAAATTTGGTGGTTTATTCCTGGATGAACAAATGCCACCTCGAATAGTTGGCACAGAAACCGAGATCTTGGGGTTCACGGTAAACAGAGAAAAATACTTCCAGTATTGGGATACGGCTGGTTGCTAAAAAAAACTGTTACAATCGATAAATGATGGTAATCCTATCGACTGGCTCTATGGTGAGTGCCGATTCTGAAACAGCGTAAATTCTGGATGATACACTTGAATACGACTGTCAGTCGTCAGATAATGTTATTTTTCTGCACAACCCCAGTGGGCTGAAATTGAAAAAAATATTGCTGGGTTTTGTAAGTCCAGTTAACTTTACAAGTTAAAATGTTTCTTGTTTATCGTTGGCTCACAAATGAAAAATTGGTGACGCACAAGCCAAGAAAAAGACAACATTAACCCATCAGTAAATGAAGAAAAAAGACCGCTGGACGCCCTTGATCTGGTCTGCGAAGAATAAAAAACATTATGCCAAAATGCTACTATCCTATATATATATATATATATATATATATATATATATATATATATATATATATATATATATATATATATATATATATATATATATATATATATATATATATATATATATATATATATATATATATATATATATACACATATATATATACACATATATATATACACGGACGGGGACAAGACGATCTCTTATCCACTCCGTCAGTCCTGATTAAATTTAAAAGACACACGGTGGCTTTATTTTACACCTATATGGTCAGCTTTTCGCTAGCGCTGCGTTTTCTAGGTCGGATGAAGGTATGCAACCCTCCCAGCCCCTTACGCGTGCGTTAACTATCAGCGTACAATGTCAATTATTATTTAATTGTCTATACGCGCACTTACATAAATATCGCCTGTCGTTAATAGCTTTTAAATTGGCGGCGTCTGTTGGTCTCACATATATATATATATATATATATATATATATATATATATATATATATATATATATATATATATATATATATATATATATATATATATATATCAGTAAACTAAAACCATCTCTTCTTGTGTGAGAAAGCGGGTGGTGAAATTAACATTTTAACTGAACAACTGGTATAAAATAGCTACGCGTTATTTTATTTCACTGGTTTTAACAGCTAGAACTCTAAGTGAATTATAATGGTAAAAGCTTTAACACTTTAACACGTAAGCACTAATTTCTATTACCAGAACATCAGAATGAAATGATCCCCACGAATGCTATTAACACATTTAGCGAAAATGGTTCTAGTCACTGCGTGCTTAGACTATCCAAAATTCTGAGTGACAACTGATAGCAGGTTTAAGAAAGCCCAGTTTATATATCATCATGGTTCTTTGATCTATAGATGATGCTACTTTTCACACTATTGTGTATAGCAGAGAATCAGAAACATGAGTTCCCCCGATAAAAGTTTTACGGTCGCTCTGTCTCAGGCGTTAGATCGCCACCAAAGACTTAAATCCGTGTAACGGGGTTCTCTGAGATTTTGAGCGTATCTGAAGATCAAAGCTCGGGGTTTTTCCTCTGTGTACGAACTTCAAAGGGTACTCGGGGAAAGATTTTTGCCCGTGCTATTAATCTATCAAGGATGATTCTGTTTAATACTTTTGCTGGCACTGATAGTAACATTATTCCTCTATAATTTGTGCACTCTTGTAAATTTCCCTTCTTAGGCAACTTGACCAGATAACCTTCCTTCCATTCCGCTAGTATTACCACCTTCCTGTAGTGACTTAGACAGACTTTCAGCATTCTGTAAGAACAAATGTACAAACTCAGTTCCACCCGACATTCCTTTTATGACAATTAATGAAGTGTATAACTATCTTATTGGCCTTAAAGATAATAGCTCATCAGGGCTTGACGGAATTAGTAATCGAATACTGCGTTACGCCGCACCAGCTATTAGTGATTCACTAACTTTTATATATAATCAATGTATCGCTAAACGTTATTTTCCTTCGGCCTTTAAGATTGCCAAAGTATATCCTCTCTTCAAACCTGGCTCGTCAGATAACAGTAATCTTGGTAACTATAGACCAATTTCTCTTTTATCATCCCTTTCTAAACCACTAGAAAAACACATACATAAAGCAACACTACATTACCTAGTTAGCAATGACTTGCTAATTGACAGTCAGTCAGGGTTTCGACAAAAGCATTCATGCCACACAGATCTAACTAAGATGATAGACAACTTGCACCTAAACATAAATAACGATAACATATGTGGAGCAATCTTTGTAGACTTTAGGAAAGCATTTGATATGTTAGATCACGCTGTTTTAATAAGAAAATTAGAAACAATGAAAGTTAACTTTAAACTAGTGACATTACTTAAATCATTCCTGTCCGACAGACAGCAAGTAGTGTGGTACAATAACTTCTTGTCAAACCCAGCTATTATTGACACCGGTGTTCCTCAGGGTTCTATTCTCGGCCCTCTACTTTTTTCCATTTACATAAATGACCTTCCACTACACATCGAGCACTCATCCTGCGACCTATTTGCCGATGACTGTACCATTTATACTAGTGATAAAAGTTGTAACACGCTAGAAATATTATTACAAAGCGACACAGACAATCTTATTAAGTGGAGCCATGAAAACTGCATGCAAATAAATATTATTAAAACAAAATGTATGATAATATCAACTAGAAAAAAATTACAAAACTCACCGAAAACAACACTTCAGCTCTATATTGGAACCTCCTTAATTGAAAATGTAAATGAAAATAAAACACTAGGACTCATAACTGACCAACATTTAAGTTGGAATTCGCATGTACAAGCACTGACCAAACAAACGGCACAAAAAGTTTACCAGTTAGCTAAAATCAAACATTTCCTAGATGAGGAGACACGAAAAATGCTCTATACATCCCAGATACAAACACATCTAGACTATTGTTCCACAATTTGGGATGGCTGCACCATGTCCAACACTAAAAGACTCTATTCATTACAAAAACGTGCAGTGCGCCTAATTTCAGACAAAAACCTCACACAGTGTGTAGACGCATATACATATCTTAACATATTACCACTAAGAAAGCGCCTTCTCTTCAAAAAAGCCAAATTTATTCACAAAATCTTGTCACAGAATGCTCCAACGTATCTGTGGCCTATTTTCAAATACAGCGGAAGACGCAGTCAACGCTTAAATAAATTACACATGCCCAAGCCTAGGCTCGACTTATTCAAGAAAAGTTTAGCTTTTTCTGCTGCTGATCTGTGGAATACTCTTCCACACGACTTAAAAAATACTCTTAGTCCATATTCATTCAATCACAGACTTTTCAAATACATCATTAGTGCAGATTATATGCCACCCTAATTTCATTATGTTCTTAAATAATTACATAACATCATATGTAGGTTTTAAAGATAATTTTGTCCTGTTTAATATTAATTATGATAATGTACTGTAAATCTGTGTAACTGTTATTGTACTGTTACAATGTTGGGATTTTATTTTATTTTGTTATTTTATTATTTAAGTAATATTTAGGATACTTGTGAGAATAAATGGATTCAGTATGGAAGATGAGAGAAAGGAAGGGCAGAATGTTAGACGGGCATGCGTGCCCAATTCTAAACCCTTTGAAAATAAAGTTCGTTCGTTCTCTCACCACACACAAGGACAGGAAAAGAACCCAAAATACTGTCCCTAGAAAAACGTCTTCTCTACAACAAAGCCAAGCTGACTCACGCAATTCTATCTAACAATGGCCCGCCGTACCTACTGTGGCCGTTGATAGTATTAGAGGTTCGGACCACTGCCCTTTCAGTAGATAGTATGTTGTAAGGTAATTACGAAAATACTTCCTTCTCTCAGACTGACTCTACATTTTTCTCATACCCACTGTTGATCAATCGAATTTCACCCGAAAACAGTAGTGAAAATCTCAAACGTCGTACTTTATTAACATAAGTTGATAAATGGGTAAAAGTGGTATGCCCAACCTTCCTCTTCAAGGTTGACAGTCTTGTATAATAAAAGCTTCAATTTCAAAACAATCTCAGTATCAATTTTTCACATACATTTGCTTTGTCTTCTTGCTACTGCTTGTTCCAGCTATCAAAATGTCCTCTAATTCTTCAGGCGAAACCTCTTGTATCTCTTCTGTACTGATTGTTTAATCTATGTTTTCTTTCATATATCTCTTGGTATATCTCACTGAGAGAAAACTGGCCTTACCGCCAGGGCTGTCACTTTGCCAAGACTACTTCTATTTTTCTTCTTTGCTCTGACCTTGTCTGCTGAGCTATACATGCTAGTAATAGATCAAAATTGTCAACATACCTGGTTTTGTTTCTTTATCGAAATACACTTTCTCCTTTCACAACCATTTTGTCCTCAGAATAAATACTATCACAAAAATACTGTCGTACACCAATTTATGATAAATAATGTACCGTGCGGTTTCTATCACTCTTTTAACTCGCAGCACATTCTTGCTGACCACCTACGCTGAGCGCGTTCGACATCCAACTTTAACACTTGGGAGAAAACCCTTTTCTCTACGTACGCCTAGCGCGTCTCAATCTCAACTGCCTAATCCCCTTTCTAACACTTCTTCGTTCACCCCTAAACTGTGTTCACACATCCCAATTTTCCGGTGCATACTTTTTTCTCAACTCACTAAAACCTACAAGGGACTTAATTCTATCTTATCTCCCTTTGATGATTTAAATGAACACCATACTCACTTCTTTAAAGCTAACTACCAAATCATTACATGCTAATTTTCTCAACCATAATCGAGAACCCACTAAATCTGCTTAACCCAAATTCGACACTTTCATCTACCAACCGTAATATGCGGAGTTTCCTCCCTTTTCTCAAAGCATTCCTTCACTCATTTTATCTCCCTTCAACTAAGACAAATAGTCTGTATCCAAATCCATTCATATTTCCTAAACCATTTTTCTACACTCTTTTACTTTACTAAAACCAAACCACCGTTCACACACATTCCCCCCCCCCCCCCCCCTCCCCCCCCCCCCCCCCCCCATTAAAAAAAATTTCTCGCACAGAGAAAATTTCCCGAAAAATCTCCACTCACTCTCTTCCTTCCCTCTTCCACTACCAACTCCGTCCCTCTCTTCATCAACACCTGTCCCAATAAGCCAAACACCAACTGATCTTAATGCGACCCGCCATTTTCCACTTCCAGTCAACCTCACACATATTCCTGTCTACAATTTCCATTTCATAGTATGCATTTTTCATCATGGAACTGTTTTCATATTATACATTTTTCAGAATACAACTCTTTTCATGTTACAACTTGCACATAATGCAATTCATTTCATATTACACCTTGTACATAATACAACTCATTTCATAGTACACCTTATCGTTTGCTCCTTTACTACTCTAATTCCTTTCTAACTTCATTAGCCATTTACCATCCCTTTTATATCTACTCCCAAGTTTATTATCCCGTCTACGTGAATTATCTTGAAATTCCGCCTATCTCATTAATCGTTCTTCTTAGTTGCATATTTTTCCTCCTTGTGCATTTTCTTTTTCGTTTCCCTCTTTTTCGTTCTTTCCAGAACGTTTACTTATCTCTTCTTCAAATATATATGCTGCCTTGTCTATGGCTTTTACTACTTGTCATATGACTTCCACATTTCATTTCCATCTTCCCTTGTGGTTAAAAGAAACCCCTAACCATATACAAATGAGTACTGTTTCCTCAACATAATTATTCATCTCCTCTATTCTCATTTCCTTAGTTTTTCTATATCTCATTATTCTTCACCATTTCTCTATGGCCCTCATCTACCGCCATATTCTCTATGGTTTCTCCACATGCTCCTTTAGTTATCTCGTAATTCTTTTCCGTCTCCTCTCTGTGACTTCTCACTTTCTCCCATTCTCTACGTCTCTCTCCCTTAATCTATAGCTTCCCTGCCTCTTTCCTCTTCTCTTCCACCACTGCAGTAGTCCATCGTTCGGACCTACTCAGCTCACTTTTATGTTCAGTGTAGAACGATTGCATCTAGTTTCCCAAACAACTAGACTCCCGCTGCAATTTCTACTTCTCTCCTTCTTTCATCAAAATCTCCCTCTGAATATTTCTCCATACTTCATTTTTCTCTATTCTTCCAATTTGTCCATATTTCTTTCCTCTTCTCTTCCACCACTATTTCTTACCTTACTCTTCCTCCTCCGTCTGACCTCTTCTACATGTCTCAACTTTGCTAGACGCTTTCTGTAATCTTCTGAATCGTCTGATGACGACGACCGCTGTCTCTTCATCCCTCTTATATTCTCTTCCTCCATCTCTTCCTGCGTATCTGAATCTTTAGCTGATGTGTCCTCTATGTTCTGAGTTTGACTTGCACCACTTTGTTGTTTAGTCTCTATCTGTTGCTCCTTTTGTTTCAATAGCTGCTGCTCCTGTGCTCTGTTTCTTTGTTCTGCAGCTCTCGTATGTTTGTACGGTGCATCTATTTCTGTTTCAACATTATTCCATTGTTTCCTTATTCCTGTCGTACCTTCTAGAATCTCATTGTACTGTTTACTCTCTGTATCCTGCCATACTTGTATCCTGTCTTCCTCTGGCCTATATGCACCCATCTCCTCTTGTTCCCTGTATAAGATTTGGGGGGTTGGGGTTAACCGATCAGATGTTGTTCCCGGTTCTGCATGGACTTGTGCTCTCGTAACAATCTGTTCCCGCGCTAGTGTTGGTCTACCGCCGTCGCTATCTATGATCTCACTGGAAATAATATCTATTTCCTCGTCGCTCTTAGTCATTTGGACTACCCAGTTGTCTCCTCTCGTAGTTATTTCTGTTTGTGTACCAACACTGACCATGTCTTTCTGTATGTTTTCCTGCTTCTGGACTGTTGTTTTAACTTGGCTTGACCATGGTCCATTCCTATTACCTTGTTTTGTTGTGATATTTTGATGGGAAGATGTTATTATCTTTCTCCACATTCCTAGCGGTTCTACCTTCATTTTTCACCCGTTCTGTATCCTTATTTGGCACTTCTGTTGGTTACCAACATTGATGTTGTTTATGTCTATTGGCTTTCCTCTCCTGATTTCTCCAACAAAATTCCTCACATCTATTCTAGTTCTTCTCCTATTCACGCTGTCCCAATGTCCTGATCCATAGTTATTATTAAAACGTGGGAATGTACTCTTACTGCTATTGCATGTCCTATTTCTGTATTTTTGACATGTTTGTTTTTGACATCCTCTCCGCCTATGACCATGTGATTGTCTTCCACTAGATATATTTTTATGTATATCTGAGTTTATCCGCAGTTGTGTTCCACTACCATCGATATACTGTTTGTTTCTTCCCGTGTCGTCACTTCTCCAACTCCCGTATCGTAGCTGTCTGTGTTGTTGAGACCTTCTACTACCCTTTCTCACGTCAATCTCTCTCCTTACTGAGTGCTGCGGCTCTAGTGGCCTATAGTTACACGCAAAGGCTTTATGTCCCAGCCTATTGCAAGCATAACACACGATTGGCTTGCGGTCCACCTGTCTTGCCCTATAAAACGTTTCTATTCCTCTCCCTCGTCTTTCTATCCTTCTTTGTTGACAATGTCCTATCTCCATCGGTTCTTCATGTGTTTCTTCACATGGGACTGCTCTACCAAGCCTGAGGTCTAATCTTCTTCTGAGGTTCTCTTCAGCTGTAGCTAGTGCAATGGCCTGTGACAAGTTTTGTGGGTCCTTCCTGAGTAGATGTAATTTAATTGGTGTACCATTCAGACCATCTACGAATATACCCACTAACTGTTTCTCCACCTCTTGTTGGTTGATTTGTTGTCCCAAGAAAGCTTCTTCAGCTAGGTTTAACAACCTGTCACTAAACATTTGAATGGGTTCTCCTGCTTGCTGTTGTATGCTCCTCGGCAGAGTCCACGCGTACGATGCATCCGTAATTTGTGAATACCTTCTTATGAGTCCTTTCCTAAAGTCCTCCCATGTCTTATCTGAGAAAGTTTCAAACCTTCGTCTTATAAAATCTACTATCAATCCATGCGAGGAAAGATATGCAACTTGTTTGTACTCAATTTGGTCCATATTGACCGACGTGCAATATCTCTGTATCTCAAGCAACCATTTTCTACATAAGCTAGGATTATCTGAGAATGGCGTTATGCTGTTCCGGATATTCTGAAACTTACTTTCATTTCTAATAGCAGTCATAGCGTTGGCTACCTGCTCAAGAGCAGCCACATTGGGATCTAAACCCACAGTAAGTTGTTGTTGTTGTTGCATCTTGACTTGACCTGTACGTGTTAGTATTAGTAAAACACCTGGAAAAACAATATTAATATCCTGGGTTACCTGCAAAAGAAATACTAACAACTATCTATGCACAATACTTATAAATTTTGTGAACTACAAAACAATTTTTTTGGCAACATTGTGATTGTAAATATCAATCTAAATCTTATAATTTAAATGACTAAATTAATGAGTAACTTAACTTATCTCTAAATGTTTATGTGCTACTTCATCTGTGTTTCTTGCTTGGGATGAACACTTGCTACTCCAGTATTTCAGAACTAACAGCACAATTTTTGACTTATACGGCTGTGTACTATGTTATTTTTGCGCGTTGGGCCTGTTAATAATTCAGATTGTTATCTCATGCATGAGTCCCTGTCCTCTGACGGTTGTTGGGTGATGTAGACTGTTTTGTTCTTTATTTTTTCTTAGTGATCTTGACCTTCGTGATGCCTTGACTTGACTTCGTTGTTCTTGACTTCGTGATGCCTTGATTTGACTTCGTTGTTCTTGACTTCGTGATGCCTTGATTTGATTCTTCAGCTCGCAGGATTCTTTTGTATTGTCTTGATTTGTTTCTTCAGCTCGCAGGATTCTTTTGTATCGTCTTTTCCGCAGTTCAATTCTCGTTGGCTTTCAGTCTGCCTTTGAGGCTCCTTCGTTCTTGTCAAAAGTATTTTGAACTATCATAGGGTAGGGCTGGTCACGTGCACCATGAATAGTGTGTTACCAGTTTACTGTCTAAGGTGACTACTTTAGCACGGCTTAATTATCGTAGATACTTGATGCAGCAGTACCTAATATGTGATGCCCAAACTGACATCTGAGGGGAGGCAGTCTTTGGTGATAAAAGCTTCTTCAGCTTTTCAAAACAATCTCAGTATCAAATTTTCACATACATTTGCTTTGTCTTCTTGCTACTGCTTGTTCCAGCTATCAAAATGTCCTCTAATTCTTCAGGCGAAACCTCTTGTCTCTCTTCTGTACTGATTGTTTAATCTACGTTTTCTTTCATATATCTCTTGGTATATATCACTGAGATAAAACTGGCCTTACAGCCAGGGCTGTCACTTTGCCAAGACTACTTCTATTTTTCTTCTATGCTCTGACCTTGTCTGTTGAGCTACACATGCTAGTAATAGATCAAAATGTTCAACATACCTGGTTTTGTTTCTTTATCGAAATACACTTTTTCCTTTCACAACCATTTTGTCCTCAGAATAAATACTATCACAAAAATACTGTCGTACACCAATTTATGATAAATAATGTTTCTATCACTCTTTAACTCACAGCACATTCTTGCTGACCACCTACGCTGAGCGCGTTCGACATCCAACTTTAACACTTGGAGGAAAAACCCTTTTTTTTTTTTTTTTACCTTTATTAGGTCATGATATGAAATACATCAATGTTATTTACAAAATTTTTTTTTAAATTATCACATGATATAGGATAAAAGATAAAGGATAACCCCCCCCCCTCCCCCTCTCCCTCCCTCCCAAACTAGCATTGCAACAAGTCAATATCCATAGCAAATATTATACACCTAAAATTCCAAACAATATCATAACATCTATCATATCAAAACATATCAAAATTTATCAAATTATTAAACAATTTCACATAATAACATATGGAAGATAAACCACCCCCCCCCCCCTTCCTCCCCCCTCCCCCCAAAATAACTTTATTACAAGTCAATATCCGCAAAGGAAGATGCAAAAATACATATTATCCCAACTACAACAATATTTATACAAGATAAACCTACCTAACAAAGGAACATGGATGATGGATGGGGGAAATGAAATGATTAATGGTACAATGTTAATGGGTATTTACATTGTATAATTTATAAGCAATGAAGTATTTACAAACAAGACCAAATAGGTCAAGAATGCAGGGTGCATAACACACCAAGAAAATTTTAAAGTTGTTCTGTTATATCTTTTGTCATGTGTTCATATATTTGTGTAAATATTCTACTGTCGTAATGTCTACCGTCGTATACAGCCCTATTCCTACGTGTCCACACAAGATATCTAAAGTCAGCTAGTAAAGTCAGTAGTTTAAGTTCTGTCCGTCTCGACATCTGTGGTAATGTATTAAGCATGACAGCTCTGTACAAATTAAGTGTTTGTTGTGTGTTGGAAGCTATTAATTTCCTTAATGTGTTTAAAGTAGGGACCACTGTCTTACATGTGTAAAACAAGTGGTCTTCTGTCTCTATAATGTTGTCACTGCATAGTTTACATGTTGGTGCTGATCTGCCTGCCTTTGTTGATGATTTGTTAGCAAGCGGTGTTAAATTGTATAGTAGTCTGAAAGTGACTTCTTTTGCTTGTGGCCTAACATCTACTGTATGAATGTTTGTGAAACTCTGTGTGTAGTCAGTTATGAAAAGTTTGTACCCCCTTTTAATTCGTGTACCCAGAGGTGATTCTTGTGCCTTAACTAGAAGTTTGTATATAAGTTTGGTGTCCTGCTTTATTAAATGTTTATTCCCTTCTAAATTTTGTAGACATATTGCGTAAAAATAAGGTTGGTTATTGTTTAGTTTACAAAGATTTGATAATCTTAGACCAATATAATAGTGTGCCAGTGGATATAGACCCGGGCTTTTTGTAACTTCTCCTATGTATTTAATCCTTAAAGCTTTGATTTTGGTGTTAATATCTTGTAAGGCTATCCCCCCTTTGTTTTTAGGTTGTATTAGAGTTGCGTGTTTTATACTGTGCCAAGTGTTCCTAAAAATGAAGGCCCTAATTAGTTGATTTATTTCTGTTACAATCTTTTTAGGTACAATCTGTATATTTGCTATATAAATTTTTTTGGCATAATAGAACAATTAACTATAACACTTCTTCCGAAAATGGTGGCGGTTTTGTATTTGTAAATTTCTAGCATATTTTGAATTTTCCCTAACAATTTTGTCCACGTTTCTTTGTTGGGGTCTTGCGGATTAAAGGAGTAATTTATCCCATAAATTTTAATTTTGTTCTCTTGGGTTAGTTGAAATGGGAAATCTGATCTATTCGCCCATCTACCTATTCCCATTATACTAGACTTTTGAATGTTTAGTTTGAATTTGCTAGCGTATCCAAACTCTGTGAAAACCTCTAATATATTTTTTATAGAATCCTTTGTTGTTGGAAAGAATACCGTATCATCGGCGTAAGCCAACAACTTCCTTTCCCCTTTGCCGGGAACGAAGGTTCCCGTGATATTTGTATCTTGTCTCATTCTTTCCAAAACTGGTTCTAATGTTATTACATATAACAGGGGTGATAATGGACATCCCTGCCTGACAGATCTCGATAATTTGAAGGATTTGGTTAAGCTGTGGTTAACCAATATTTTACTTTCGGGTCTTGCGTATAGGATTTTAATCCATGTTCTAAAATATTTCCCTATGTTATTTGCTTTAAGACTTTTATGTAGAAAAGCATGTGATACTCTATCACATGCCTTTTCTTGGTCTAAGGATAATATGGCGCTCTGGCACTGCCTATCCTGTGTGTATGTAATTAAGTCTCTTATGAAGTGTGTGTGTCTACAAATGTTCCTACCTTGTACACTACACTGCTGATCTTCATGTATCATGTTATGCATGTGTGGCTTAAGCTTCAGAGTGAGTGCTTTGGCTAGAATTTTATAATCGGTATTTAAAAGGGAGATGGGTCTAAAATTCTTAATTGACTTTTTGTCATTGCTGTCCTTGGGTATTAAGGTAATATAGGACTTATTTAAACTGTCCGGGAGTTCCCCTTTTTGGAATGCTTCTTCAAACGTTTTAATTAGAATGGGCCCTAAAAAGGGGGGAAAAGCCCTGTAAAATTCTGCAGTTAGCTCATCTGGTCCGGGTGCTTTATCTTTTTGAAAGGTACTAAGGGCCTCTTGTAAATTATCTAAAGTTAAAGGCTGATCTAGCTTCTCGCTTTCCTCTTCACTTAAACACTTTGTGTATTGTAGAAATTTATCTTGTATGTTTGCGTCGGTTTCTTCTTTAGTATATAGTTGCTTGTAATATTCGAAGAAAGCGAGACTAATGCTGGTGTTAACTGTTTGCTGTTGTCCGTTCATGTCTATTATTTCATGTATCTGTCTACTGCGTTGCACGTTCTGTTCTATTGCTAAATATTGTCTACTAGGGATTTCTTGCGTTATAGTGTTTAGTTTTGTCCTAAGTAGTGCTCCCTGGTAGGTATACTGCCTATATTGATCTAACTGTTCTTCTAAAGTATGAATGCGAGGGTTCGTGTTATCTAATCTTTTGGTTAAACTAATTGCTTCTTCTAAAATCCCTTCTTCTTTTTTAAACTTCCTATGTATAAGTGTGGCCAAAATCTGTGTCCTATCCCTTATTGTATTTTTAAACATATCCCAATATTGTGCGATGTTGTTTTTGGGAATGTCTTGTGCGTAACCCTGTATTAGTTGTGTTATTTGTTCTGTGTAGTAAGTGTTTTTAACACATTAACTACCGAATTGAAAAACACACTGTGGCCGAATTAATTTTTTTTCCCATTTTCATCCTGTAGGTGTTTGCACAAAGTAAGCTGTAGTTGTCGTAATTGTTTACAGATTTTTATGAATTACACGTCATTTTAAAGATAAATGAATGTACTATTACAATAAACACCGGTTGTAACTCTAATAGAGGTTGTTGCTATTTAACGGCCCTCCGATGGCCGAGGACTTGCAATATTTTCACAATTATAACTGCTTGCGCCCCATCTCTATCAAAATCACAATTTCAATCAATGTGCACACCGTTTTCACTCTTGTCCTCGTCGCTAGATCTATCAGTCAATTGTTGAAACACGTTTCTATCCTATTCAGCCGTTAGAAGAGATATACACGCATTTTTTGTAGTACTATCACTAGTTGCCACAGTAAACAGTTTTACACGATTTGGTAACTAACCTAAAACGCTGAAAAATATGAACATATCAATTTTCCAGTGTTCTACAACACCCATGCTTTGGGAATTTGTTTTCCAGTGGCAACTTAAAATCTCGAACCAGATCAGAGAGTGTTTCAGTACATTTTTCATTCGTTTTATTACTAAAATTAGATTGGCGCTCTGAGCGGCTTGCGGTCCAAATGTGATTATTTTGTGAGCCGCTGACAGCGGCTTGCGGTAGTTAATGTGTTAAGTAGATTATTGTTAAATTTCCAATGCGGGGATCTCTTTACTTGTTTGTGCGTGTGTCCCGTGCTTAAAGATGTGTAAACTGCCTTGTGGTCTGTAAATTTAAGAGTACTTTCTATATGGTATGTTTTGTGTATATTGTAGGTACTAGATGCATATATTCTGTCCAGTCTTGATGCCCGTCTAAAGTATGGGTTTGTCTTGTCGTAGTGTGTAAAGGTTTGTTTATGAGGTTCTATTTTTCTGTAAACGTCCGAGAGGTCATGTTCGTCTAACATAGTTTGAATCTGTCGTAAAAGTGAAGACTTTTCTCGTGCCTGTGCTCCCACAGCGGAGCTTCTAGACAGATCTAGGTTAGACAGGACACAATTAAAGTCTCCACCTAAAATTTTCTTAGTCCCTTTATAATGTTCCGTTAGGATGTCGTGTAATCTGTCATTAAAACTAGGTCGGTCAAGTGTCGTCGCTGGTGCGTATATATTGATGAGTGTGTGTGTGTCTTGTCTGTTGTGTTTGTTTTGTATTTGTATTATGACAGTTCTGCCACAACTGTCTGTTCTATAGTGTACTGCTTCCCAATCTTCGTTAATCTGCAGAATGGCTACACCACCTTGACTGGTGCCTAAGGCAAACCAGCCATGTTTTAGTCCTAATTTAGTTACCAACTGATTGGCATGAAAATCAGAGGTAATACCGGTCTGTTGTAAAAATAAGAAGTCCGGTTTATCTTTTTTAATCAGTTTGATAATATGCTCTAGTTTATTCCTCAAACTATTGATATTGAGGGATATTAAAACTAGGCTGCTTGACAAAGTGGTAGCTGGGGGTTGGCCACTCGTTGCAAACTGTCTACCTGGCAAAGTGGCAGTGTGGCCACTTGTCGCATCTAAACTATTCGACGAAGCGGTGACTGGGAGCCCGCCGCTTGTCATATCTAAACTACTAGACAAAGTGGTGACTGGGGGCTGGCCGCTTGTCATAGATGAACTACTCAAAAACGTGGTAACTGGAGATTTGTCACTTTTTACAGTTGATGTACCTGGCAAAGTGGTAGGTTGGTCCCTTGTTACATGTAGTCTACTCGACACAGCGGTGACTGAGAGCTGACCGCCTGTCATGACTAAACCACTCGACGAAGTCGTGTCTATACTGCTTGACAAAAGGATGCCCGAGGGCTGGCCTTTTGTCTTAACTATACCGCTCGACAAAATGGTGACTGGTGGCTGACCATCTGTCGTTCTGCACTGGTGACCAAGCACGGGCAAAGCCGCGCTGCCAGGGACTCCCACCCCAGGGGGGGGGGGGGGGGAAGAAGTGACTGCCTAGCTGTGTTTGTGTACATGTGTGTTGTGCTTAAACTAAAACAAACTTATTTACATGAAAAACACAAACTCTTAAATTATAAGCTACGCTCCCTAAACTATAGGTGTTTTCCCAGTTTACTTTTAAAATTACATCACTGTTGTAAGACAAAAGAAAAAAAGTTCATTTCTCTGCACACCGGCAGCTCACTGTCTGTTTCTGTGGCAGGTGCAACCGAAGCTCTCTTATACTTGGAAACGGGACAGGTCTGTCTGCACTGGGCCTCAGTGCACGGGAGAAGAAGAACTTGTAGAGCTTGCCTCATTCACTGACATCTGATAGGTCCCTACCGTCTACAAAAAGGTTGGCTTGGGACATCATCGCGTCCATGGCATCATCATCTGTCGCTGTCGCCCAACTGGGGTACAGTCTCTCTTGTGACATCTCTGAAGACTGGCTGGGACCATCCGGTTGGGCCTCGTTCAGTTCTGGCTCGTCTACAATGGGCATAGACTCATACTTCGGGGAAGGTTCCGCCATGTGCACCCTAGGCGATAGTGGTACGTCTTGGGGTTTGATTGATGACCTCTTAGTTGGTGACACCTTCTCCGCCTGGTACCGCCTACTTTCTTTGGGCTTTGTATGCCTGTCCACTGTTTGTATCAGCTGTAGCTTTCTCTTCGTTATGCGTTTTCCATTTTTGTCGTATGACACTGTGGTGTACCCATCTTCTTCTGTATCGGCCTGGGGGCTCTCTGGGGCAGGAGACTCAACTACTTGACTACTCTTATTCTGTTCCGCTGGTGTAGAATCAACCGTAGCTTCTTCTGCCCTCGTCTGCTTGGCCTGAAGGGGGCCGCCCGCTTCTTTGGGTATTGGCTCACCAAATGGGTGTCCAACCCGCATATTGCACATTCTATTCTGCGTCCCGACAGGGATACCCACACTCGCTGGAATTTCTCCACAGGGCCTTCCATCTTCAGGTTGATGAAATGAGGTACTTTATGCACTGACGGCTTATAAAGAAAGTTCCACTTATCGTGGGCCGTTCTGATCCGTGACAACTCCGCCTCCTTATCCCCTGTCACTGCTGCCGCAATCCTTTGGGCTGCCTCTGCCTTCACTATTGGGGGCATCCAGTTTAGAATTCCCTAAGACTTTTCTTTGTCTAAGTGCTCAATGTAGATGCTCATCTGCGGGTTGGTCCACTCTAGTTTCTTTCCATGTAGGCCCGCATAATGCTTCATATTGGCCGCAGTGGTTAAAGTGGCGTACCACTTGAAGGGCTCTGCAAATCGGTATAAGGTGGCCACGCCACTTGTTCCTACTCCGGCTGGCCCGGCCAAAATACTCGCGATGAGAGAATAAGAGGCCCTGTTTGCCTGGGGCCCCGTAACGGTAATCACAAGTGTTCCTTGCTTGTGGAGAGCTCCACCTTCTAAATCTTCTTCCATGTTTAACAGGAAGGTTGGCACAATAGTGCAGACATTCTATTTCTTTCCTTCTTGGTATAAATAACCAAATTGAAAATTACAAAATCACATTTTAGCTAAGCTAAAGCTAAGCTAAACACACAAAGTCCAGGAAAAATCACAAATAATCCTGAGAAAAAACACCTCCGAAACAGGTCCGACGCCTAGCGCGTCTCAATCTCAACTGCCTAATCCCCGTTCTAACATTTCTTCGTTCACCCCTAAACTGTGTTCACACATCCCAATTTTCCGGTGCATACTTTTTTTCTCAACTCTCTAAAACCTACAAGGGACTTAATTATCCCTTTGATGATTTAACTGAACACCATACTCACTTCTTTAAAGCTACTACCAAATCATTACATGCTAATTTTCTCAACCATAATCGAGAAACCACTAAATCTGCTTAACCCAAATTCGACACTTTCATCTACCAACCGTAATATGCGGAGTTTCCTCCCTTTTCTCAAAGCATTCCTTCACTCATTTTATCTCCCTTCAACTAAGACAAATAATCTGTATCCAAATCCATTCATATTTCCTAAATCATTTTTCTACACTCTTTTACTTTACTAAAACCAAACCACCGTTCACACTACGATCATTGTGTCAAACCAGTAGAAGAGAGGGACAACAATTATATCAGTTACGTCTGCCCAAACCTAGGATCGACCTGTTCAAAAAGAGTCGAGCCTACTTATGGAACAGCCTACCTACACAATATTCTTTTAACAAAGCACTTTTCAAACACTTCCTCAACACTGATTATCTACCCCCATAGAAACAACATTTGCCTGTCAACATCTCATCCATAGGTCAACATTTCTTTTCCTCTTCCGCTCGTTTTTTGTGAATAATTTGTTTTATATCCATGTAATATTATTATATTATTATATTCACTTTAAAATATTATTTTATAATGTAATGTATGTGAGAATATACCCACATACCACTGTACTTTAGAAATGTGAATGTTTTCGTTTGCTTAAATGGGATGCTGTATATGAGAATTTGCAGATATTACATTTTTTTTTTTTTAACTGCTCAAAGACTTTACCTGCCACAGAAGTGCGTAAGAAAGTGTTATTATTATTATTTCATTTTCCACCAAGAATGTATGGATGTAAGCGAGAATATGTTTATGTAATTTTTGTATTGATGATTGATGACACATTCAAAAATACAGATTAATTGTAGACAGTTTGACCGCATGAGTGAGTATCGGTATACAGAATTATTTATTTTTATGTATTGTTTTATTTATTTTATTTTATTATTACTTTTTTTCCCCAATTACTATCTTGTTTGTTTAAAACAAAAAACCTACTCATTTTTTATTATGATTGCATACTGTAAATGGATGCTGTTATGTTAACTTTATAATGTTGCATGCCTTAAAATAATGCTTAAAGTATCATGTGGGAATGAAAGGATATAGTATGCAAGATAAATGAGAGTGGAAGGGCAGAATGTTAGACGGGCCTGCGCACCCAGTTCTTAACCCTTCGAAAATAAAGTTTGTTTGTTCGCTCGTTCTCTCTCCCAGACTTTGCCAAGTAGTTTGTATAATATCTCTGTAGAGGAACTGTGATTAATAGACAAGGATTAAAGGTCAAGCTAATTCATATGAAATACATTATACTGAGCGCCATGAATTAATAAAATACTAATTGGATGTGAATTAAGATGAAGGTGTATAATTTTGCAAGGATGGTCAGAATATAAGAGTTGTTCGTTATGAATATTTTAATCATGAATTAACCGGATACGGAAACTGAATGGGATCACGTTATCTGTTGAACTATCGTGGATGTGTTAATAAAAGTTCCATTGTGTGAGCTGACGGCTCGTGGATATTATTTACAGCGTTTATAACTTCATTTTCACGTTGACTTTGCCGTGTTCTACATACCCCTGGTTCAAATGCAGTTCACACAGTGACACCCATGCACAACATATTTGTTACCGGTGCTTCTACGTCTCTTAGGTGTCATTGGTATTGACTGGTCTGTCTGGTCTGCCAATGTGGCCGACGTACTTCTAGATGACGCGAAAATATTGTGGGCCGTTACTTTGTCGTATGATGATGATCTGGCTAATGACAATTAAGCTCGGTAACGATGGTGAATGGGTCAAGACAGTATGACCAACTGGCAACGAATAGATGCTGGACTCGTTGTAAAAGTTAATGACGAAACGTATTTTATTTGACGATACTTGGACATCAGTAGTTCAGACATTTTTCATCAGCATGGTCATGGTAAAAATGTACATAGTATTAGTAAATAACAGTCACAACGGACGTTGACCGACCGCACTTGCCGCTATCACATCAAGGTTAGCGGAAGCTCTGCGGCAACGAATTGGTAGGATGCGTGGGTTTACAAAAATAACCATGTTAATAGCTTTGAGCATATAAATATTCAATCACGATCCATAATATCTCCTAGCGTTAACTGAATGCACTAACAGCCGACATAGCTGGTCAGGCTGAAGCTCTGCAGTAACGGTACTGGAGGATATGTATCTGAGGTTAGATACTTCAACAAGCCGGTTCTAGCTAAATATTGGCGAAAAAAGATTCTTGGCATAACTCGCACAAGAATAATAACATCATCTCTAAGATGATCATAATTAACATCATAGCCGTGTCTTCCCTAGACTTGGGATAAGACCACGGAACAAATAACGTCTGCTCACGACGAAGAATTACTGGATCTGCCTCAAGGACATTGATTATATCCAAACACATCTATGCGTCATACCGCGCCATGCCCAGTTTAATACTGGTGCATGGTCGTACACAAATAACATTACAAAGAAATATCATTGCTGCGCTCAGATGCACGACTGAAAATCCCAGGCGTACATATGAGAGCTTTTAAACATCTATCTGACCCTCAATGAATATAAAGTCTTTAACAATATTATTAGTCGCTTCTTACAAAATGCCTGAGAATATAGTAGTCCTATTATTTCTCTGTTTCTCGAAGACCCCTGGCGACAATACGGGGTCCGTCTATCAATGAATTACCCTTTTGATCCCCAAAGAGCAAAGGCCTTCAACAAACGTATATTCATTACCTCTGTCCTGCACCATTAGCTCAAATTCTTTCTGTTTTTCTCATGAAAGGTGAGTCAGCAACCCAGACTCATCTTGGCTTTCTCTGGGTTGCATCATGAGCTTTCTTGGCAGAGATGAATTTCTGTTTGTGGGTGACATTACTATAATGTTTGTTGCAGTTTTTGTGGTTTAAAGTTTCAGTAGAATGGTGTAGCCAGTCCCATGCCCAACCTTTCTTAGTCGCTTCTTACGACATACAAGGTATCTTACAGCAGCGGTTGACAACCTAGAAGCTGTGTGGATCTACTTTAGAAACACTGAGCTCTCTAACGATCTACCTTGATAAAATCAAACTAAATTATATTTTACGGAATGTTCACTTCATTTCTTTTTCGCCTTCTTCTTCTTCTGCTTCTTCTTCTTCTTCTTATTCTTCTTCTTCTACTTACGCTCTCAGACGTCCACTTGAGTGTTTTCAAAGAAAGCAGTAGTCAGTTTGAGGCTATTTGAATCTCCGTAGAGCTTTTCTACGAATGGTACTGATGTCGGTCATATGCGCTTTCTCTGTTCAGCATATGTTTGACAAATTTGAAATAGATGTTCAGCAGTCATTTTATCAGTGCCACAGTTACACTGACCAGTAGTTCCTATCTTTAGCTTGTTTAATAGATTATATCTCAATCTGTTGTGGCCAGTGCGGAGTCTGAAGATTACCACCTGTTCTCTTTTGCTGAGCTGGTAATATGCATCATTTTGTGCGTGACCTGGATGCTCTACATCCCATTTGTTTCTGTATCTGATTCTGATAAAACTCTTTGCCTCCTCAAACGTTATGCTTGCATCAGGCTAAGGTACATTTCAAAGAATAGATGGTGTATGCAATTCACGAATAAAGTTCATATTATCAAGCTAGCTGCTGGGTTCTCATTGGGAACGCGGAAAAATTCTTTTAATCCTGAAGACACCCGCGGTTTTGGATGCCTGCTGAGAGGACTAGTCCAAAGTTTTGGTAGCTTAAAAATGCTTTCTTTTTTTTTCCCCTCCGTCACACAAAGATCTACCAAATCGTCCATTGGGATATACCAGTAGTCGGGATCGACGGTTGCCGACCCCTGGTTAACGGGGTTCGTATTCTTTGCTCCACTATCAGGCCCCAGGATACATGTTTGCCATTCTATCAATGTTTTAGGTTAATTAAGCCTGTGTATGGTAAGTTAAAGTATACAAATATTTGTGAAAATATCACTGCAGGGAAGTTCCTCCCGAAAAGAACAAACAAGTACAGAATTTAAATACAGCATTGTTTGAAACAATTACGCTACAGACTATAGGTGTCAACTTAAACGTCAAGATCAGCGACATAATGAGTCTTTAAAAAAAAAAATAGAGAAATAAAAGCAACTGAACACAGCTTAAATTTAGCCAACGCTTCAGCACAGGTAGGGTCAGGAGAAAGCACTGCACCTGAATGAGAGACGTAACGCATATTTGTTTAAATAACATTAATAGTTTTGTTTGTGCACTCAACGGCACTTTCTCTACCAGTGTTTAACTTTGTGCCTCGTGCCTTGTGATTCAAATTAATTTCTTCCCTACCTGGAAGATCCGGGTACATCTAATGGCGCGTATAGATCTGACGAACAGTGTCGCCACTCCTAATTTTTTCCGGCTAGGTCTATGGTTTTTTTTTTTTTTTTTTTTGTCTGTGTGCTATCTATGGTTCAATTTTTTTTTTCAATGAAAGTGTATGTTTTTTGTTACCATCTATATTTCTTTTTTTTCTTTTTTTCAATGAAAATCTATATAATTTTTTTTAAACTACCTATGTTTCTATATTTTTTCAATGAAAAATGTATTGTTGTTTTTGTAACCATTTATGTTGCTATATTTTTACAATGAAATATTTGTGTTCTCCAGACGAAAGCTTCAATGGTTTTAACTTGTAAATGCTGAAATAATTTTTTCATAAGTAAATCCTGCGAAAAATAAACCGACCAATAGGCTACAACGCGAAACAGGTGCGAATAGGTTTATTGCTAAGGAGGTCATGAAGTATCAAAATGCTTACCTGCTGTGCATGATGTTCCCACAAATAACTTATGAACGATGTTAAGGCATGACACTGGCACAAAAGTTTAAAATTAAAGGTCATCCTATGGCAGATATTGCCGTAGAAGAGTAAGGTGTTATTCACTTAACCTGGTCCAGCTTTAGGAGATTGGATGACCACTTCTCTTTATCGCTATCTTTGCCTTCCCTAACTCAAGAGCAGAGCGAGGAAGTCAGTTACAACTAGGTTTGAGCCCGGAACATTGTAACTTTGCATTTAGAGGCAAGTGCTCTAACTACACTGCAAATCAGACACTCTCATAAAGAGATCTGAAAAACTGGCAAAATACAAGAATTTATAACAAAGTTGAGCTTCTTAAGTTTAATAATAAGAATTCTCAAATTTTTCCTTGATACTTAATTTTTCTATTGTGTAATTATGTGTCTTATACTGTGTTAGATACACAGAGATTTGCAAGTTCTTACTTTCATTGTGTATAATTTATGTTGGAAGGTTTCGTGGCTTTCTTTGAGCTAACATATGGCGATTATTCTTTTTCAAGGACAGCCAGTTGTTTGTAAATAATATTTTCTTAAATACATACACATATTCTTATTTCTACCATTTACTTTGAAGTTAAATACCACATTACGTACCCGTAAGTCATTATACACACACCAAACTTCTGTTCTGATCACAACTCGAAGAAAAACAATACCGCATGCAAAGTTTATTTTTTTGGACCAACTAATTCTAATTTGTGGGGTTGTCTTTATTCTAAACTAATAGCTCTAAGCAACCACGAAATATCCTGAAAGCAAAGTGGAATCCGGTTATTACTCCTCATTTTTATAAGTGAAACGTGAAGAAACAGGACTCAGGTATAAGTGCTTAGGCAGTGGCGTAACTACTGCCTGGGCAGTCAGGTCTCGTCCCAGAGGTCTCAAGACCGAGTGGGCCCCGGAAAGCTGTGATCGAAAGCAACCTACGCCTTTATTTATATTCTTTAAATTTCCTTTGTTGTTGTTATAGGTCCAGCGGCATGTTGGCTATCGCCCTTTGCTTAATACCATGTGCTGGTGTCTGCATATCTCGTCGGATAAAAATAGTACGACATGTTTACTAATGTGGAGACCTAAGTACACATGGAGAAGGGAATTGGAAACGGTCAAGACAGGACTGAGGAAGATTTGGAAAGACCGTGATCAGACGGCGTGGGACAGGAAGGCGGCATAAATTTGTTGAAGGCCTGTAACTCCTTGGGTTGGGGTTGGGAAGGGAGGGGGGGGGGGGGTTGTTGAAGGGAAATGAATGAAAAAAGTATACCACTATTTTAAAAAAAAATTTAAATATCACAGATATCAAAGGTATAATAATCATGTATACTGAAATCGGCATAAATCTTTTTTTCGTAACTAAATTATGAGAACATTTAATAAAATTGTGATGGTGCCACGGGCCATAATAATGCCTGAAAATATTTGTGTTTTCGCTTCTTCAGGAGGGCCATAATAACGCCTTCATTTTCATATTTACATGTTTAACACCCGACGTAAATAGTTGTGTTTATTTTAGCTGTTTACAAGTATTACAAAGAACGCGGTAAATAGTCCTGCACGAGCCTGCCTTTTCTCGATTGCGCGAGCGTAAATCACTGCGCCGCGCGTGATGTGGCCAGGCCGCGTATATATATATATATATATATATATATATATATATATATATATATATATATATATATATATATATATATATATATATATATATATATATATATATATATATATATATATATATATATATGTGTGTGTGTGATGGGGCCGAAAAGGAGACGCCCGCCCCCTACCTGTTTTTGGGCAGATTTATCGCCCATGTATTTTAGAAGTGCGCGAAGCATGCTGAGATGTAAGTTCTTCAAGATTGATGAAGTAGAAGATATGTTATTAGGCCACAATAAAGCCTACATATAGTTGTGGTGTAGAATTGTGTTATTTGATAATAGCTGTAGGTTTTATTTGTGTTTTCGCTATTCCTAAGCGATAATCGCGTGTGATATTTAAGTAGCCAAGATTAATACGCCCAGCGCGCAGATAAGTGAGTGATTAGCCTAGTGCCTATAAAAAGAAATAGCGATCGGCAAAAGGCCGATTTGAAGATTCAGCCCACACGAGAGAGCAAACGACGAAGCGCGCTGTGTACCCACACAGAAGAACACAAAGACATGACATATTAGCATCGGGCACTGTTGGGTGTTTTGTTTTGTTTGGTTTTGTGATGTTCGCTAGTTTATGTTTAATGTTTGCTTTGTCACTGAATGGGCTGTAAAAATAAATATAGCCCCTGCCTCTAGAATCAAGAGTTTTATTGTTGTTCGGGTCGGTGCGAGTGTGACAAGAGAGTGATATCACAATCACAACATAAAAACATATAAGGTTAGTACTTCAGAAAAGACATTCAACCAACTAGAAATTAAGCATAACCACTACCTGATCCATTGTAAAAAATAACAAAAAGGCATTTTACTAAAAAATCACAACAGACAGGGGATAAAATTAGCCCCAGGAGAAGCCCAATCAATACTTAAAAGATATATACATAAAACAAAGGAAAACATATAAGGTTAGTACTTCAGAAAAGACATTCAACCAACTAGAAATTAAGCAACAAGAAATAACAAATCATTTTAAAAAAAACAACAGAAAAATTAGCAAACTTACTAACTACTCATAGGACAAGGAAAGACAACGAGGTTTAACACACACACACACAAAAGAACAAATACTAATACAAACTAAAACCAAGTGTAAAGGACACTAGTTATCTATAAACAATACAAAAGAGAAAACAGAATGACAAATACTAAAATAAGTTAAAACCAGCAACTGCAAAAGACAATAGTTATTTAAATTCAATACAAAATTAGTAAATAAATTAACACTAAATACCCCAATTATAACAAATTTTCATGTTGAACAGGGTAGACCAAGATGGAACGAGAAGAGGCAATAACGGCCAGCTGTTAAGTGCCCGCTCACCACCCATTATCGCTTCAAAACAACAACAACAACGATGAAGACCCTTTTTGCAAGAGCGGTCCAGATGGAAGAAACGAAGTTAGGCACGCCCTGTGTGGGTAGGAGATGAACAAAGAAATGACACGTGAGTTTGATTTTAAAGCAAATTTGATTATTTTCTAGCGAAATTACCATTATTTCCCTGTAGCTTTAGAATTATATTCAGCGTGAGTCTGTTCTAAGGTTTGAGAGAATAGATAGATGTGTTTCCAAAGGAGATTTCTTTTAGGACATTATAATTAGTTTTAAAGTTATAGATGAGTGAAAATAACGTGTGGATAGGTTTTTTTAGTCGTGCTAAATCCAGATCACGGCTGTGAGAATATAAAGAAGGAACCTATTTCATTCATGAAACCGGGCAGAGAAGCGATCTATTACTTTAATTGAGATAGTACGTATTAACTGTTGGCAAGATGGCAGCTGGCGGCCACGTGTTAAATGTGCATAAAGGTGGCGCATGTGAGCCGACATTAAAATTCTTAATTACCACGTGCTATAGGCCTAATGATGTTAAGCTATTTATTATTTGAGAGCGCAGTGGGCTTATTATAACGTCTGTTAGATTTGTTAGTTAAAGAGTAATTTTATTTTATTCTTTGATGTGAATGTAGCAAGTTTAATTTGCTGGGGAGGTTATGATGTTATACCTAAAAGGAAAGAAATCTGTGTCTGTGTTAACCGTGTGAGGTCAAGCACATGTAGGCCCCTGACTCTAAAAAGATGATGATGAGGTATTTGCAGGGAACCTAACGCTACCTCCCTAGATCTCACACGGTCACTATTTTGGCTCTAGTGTCTGGTGTATGATGTACCTAATGTCTAGGGGAGAAATGAAAATGATGGTACATAAACACAAAACACTCTAACTCACTATAAGGAAATGAAGAAAACAGTGGTTAAGGTTTTTCTTTAAAATTGAATATTTTCTTTTTTACAATTTAATCTGCCTGTCCCGCCATCTCTTTTGGACAGGTCTTTGAAAATGAGGAAAAGATAGTTTACATAAAAGGATTAACTAAAATGTGTGAACACTTTGTCCAATAAGTATAATGTCACTCTATCTCTCCTGTTTGGTGTATTCACAGATTACAACTTTATTATCTAATAGTGTTTGTCATTTGTTAGGAGGGGCTGTAGTTTCATCACGCCCCTAAACTTCTGGGTATGATTGGAAATACCAAAGTTTATTGTAACTGAAGTGTCAGATATACCCAGATGCTAACACATCACCTGGGATTCTTTGTAGAAGGATAATTCAGTATGTAGTTGCAGAAAATATAGATATATCAGCACACACAAGCTCCTCCAGCTATCTGCTGACAGCATAAACGTTTTACCGGAGACTTGTTGGCGTTACACTCACTCATCAGGTTTCCTGTCACCGGCTGGTAACAGGAAATAAAACCTCTGCAATAAAAAGACACCCTGGCCTTTTTATATCTGATCACACTTTATTATTTACATATAGTGGTATGGGGTCAGCCTCGCGTGCATACAGGTGCACTCGCCCCTAATTTTATAAGACTCACACCTTGCTGTGACCACACCTCAGGTTTCTATGGCAGATACGCCACTGTACTTTTACATAGTTTTCCTCAATACAATACCGTGGAGTAACCACATTTCCTTTTGTATGATTTGCTCTTCTTTTTTTTTTAAATTATAAACGCTCCAGGCATGTTGAACAGTGTTCATGGAACACGGAGGCTTACTAACATATTCTAATATAATAATATTAAAACAAAATCATGACAATATACAACAGTTAAATACAGTTCAATGTGAGGACTCAATAATGTCTGCTCCCGGCATGTCGTTCACTTTTCCCAATAGCAGTATCTAACTTTGGCAGTTGTAATAAATATATTAATACATAAAGCATTCTTACCACAATTTCAAGAAATATGTAACAAATAACGCTGAATTGCAAAGAATGGCCTCAGTTTTTCTCTGCCCTGCCCAGACTGCGAATTAATTCTTTATTTTATAAATTAACACAGCTGATCTCAGCATATTTGATAGAAAAAGTTTTTGTCAACTGGCGATGAGCATTGAAAGCTTTTTGCTAATATCTATTAGTACTGGCCAATGGAAAACTTGCGACTACCAGAATTCAAATGTAGTTTTTGAAAAAAAAAAAATTCCAAACAAACTCTGTGTCTGGTAGTCGATTGGTCAGTCTGCGTTAGTTATGCCCAATAGAAAAAGATGTTTCGTTTTTAGTTACATTTTTCCTATCTCTCCCCTTTCACTCCTATACCAACTAATAGAATTTGAATTACTACCATGCCTCTTTTTAAGCTGGCGTTCCCACTAACGTTATGAAAAAAACAAACAGGAACCACAGTCTGTCCGTCTTAGTGTTATTAGACATATAGTATTTTCTCAATAACTTGGCTAATACTTGGACTACCATATTTTTTAAAACATATTTGGGCTCAGGAGATACTAAGCTATAATAATATATGATTTTTATGGTCAGTTTCATTATGGTTTAGATTTTCAATTTTGTCACTGTCAATCGTCAAATAAAAATTTTACACAAGTCGGCCATCTTCCCCCTCTCATCTCTCTCTAACATTTTTTTTTTAAATAACTAACTTGTTTGAGTGACGTCAGAAATACATTACTCGGCGAGAATTTAAACTGTCTGTGTGTATATATCATCGGGCCAATCCCACAGCGTGTCAAGCGAAGCGGGGTTTTGCGCGGCGGGTGATAGAATTTGCGTTAATTATTACTGTTGTCTCGTGTTACACTACCAAAAATGTAAGGATCACTACAATTAAAGGCGTTAAAGTTAAAGTATTACGTTAATTCAGACAGTAGTTTGGCAGCACATTTCTGGAAGATCGTTAATTATAAGTCTTGCCGCAGTCTCTATCAGATCGGGCAAAATGTTAAAAAATGTTTATTGTACGTCACAAGGAAAGCGAGTAGGTTTATACGGCGGGATCGTTTCTAAGCATTACCATGGCACAAAATTCAGCGCGATGCTGGCGTGTGAGATGCTTATAGTCAGACACATACGGGCGGGGTTATTTATTATCATAGGACTAAAATCTTACTGAAATGAGCGATTATCTCGTAGATTTTACTACAGTGAAGGTAATTTAGTTAGTGTATTTCACGAATATTGATTATAATTCTACTGTATATTTTTAGTGGATTGCTTGGAGGAGAATAGTTATTTAGATTTCTGGTGAGCGTAATGCCACCTATTTGTGCGTAAGGCACTTGAAGACATAAGCGTTTCTCTGTTTTCTCCTTGCAGAGCATGGAGACACCAGTGTGGCTGGGTCCAACAGAAGCCTGCACGCAGCATTTATATGCTATGGCAGTGTGTGACGTGAATATGTAAATAGACCCCTCATTATCGGCCCGCCTTTGCTTCCCCATCCAAGGCTTATAATTTGCTATGCGAAAACCACGCAATCCGCTGTCCGTAGACTTACTTTGAAGCCACGCCTATTTTCCTGTTTACATGCACAAACGAGTGTTTAACAAACAGACCTATTAGCTAGGCGCGATCTGACAGATAACAGTCAGCGAGTTATGATTCGCTTAACTGAGTTCTCACGCGAAGCTGAGATGTCAATCATCAGATAGTGACAGAAAGCACGTAATGAAACTGATCAGACTTTGAAGCCACTTCAAAGGGCGATGATAATATTTCCCGGTCATCTTTGATGTTCAAAATTTCAGGGGGACTTAAGTATTATTAAGTATTTGATCTACAAAGGGGAAAGACAACTCTAAGACGGCCTGTGCGTACGACTCACGTGTGTGATGTTCGTTGGCAAACGCCGGGAGAGCGAATAGCAAAATCTTTCATCTCGGGAAACTTAGATTTCCGAATTCCCCAAAACCCCGAAGGTGAGACTTTCGTCATCTTGTAGAGATATTGAAGGAAATCTGTATATTCTGCATGCACGTTAAGTCAGGTATCAGTCTCTCTCAGAAATTTTGAATAAATCTAAGCACGCCAGACTAGGAACCATTTATTCGCAAAATGTGTTAAATTGTCCCGCGGGGATTTAAATTTCTGATTGTGGTAATAATTTAAGTTGTGCTTAGGTATTAAATGTGTTAAGAGTTTTACCAATTTTATTCGCTGCTATTTCCTAGCGTTAAGACTAGCGAAATAGAAAACGCGCGGACATTTTCTTGCCAGTGGTTCAGTAATGTAAAATCCATCAACCATTTTTTAGGTGACTTAAGTACAATGTTAAAAGTGACGGAGTAGTGTGCGCATTATATTTCGTGGTGTGTACAAATATTTTAAATGACTAGTGTTTATATCAGGTGTTAAAAACCGATAGACGCCGACAATCAACTAGCTAGTAATGACTGGCGATATTTGTTTAGGACGTAGTCATAATTAAATTATAACTTTTATCGCGCGCTAAGTGTTTTACAAAAAGTTGGAGGGGGGCGGGGCGGCTACATGCCGACACCCCAAATCCGTACTTGCTAAGCGAAGCGCGATAGTATAAGCTTAACATACCGTGTGCCTTTTTAATTTAATTAGAGGACGGAAAGAATAAGAGATCACTTTACACGTGATAGCATAGGATTGTCATTTTGGTTAAATGTGTGTTTTCTTCCCAATATAGGTTGGTCAAAACCAGCGGCCAGCGTGTTTTCTCTAATTGTAGGCCTTTTCTCAGTTACTGAAGGCATAGGAACTGTAACGTGAGGTAAACTGGACCTATAATTATCCAGATTTGTTTTATTCAATTTATCAGCCCGCTGTGGTAACAAACATAACATTTTCCCCGACTACTAACAGTCGTTTTTCACAAGCGAATTTTTATCCAAGAGAAACACTGTTTCATAATCGGCACTCTTCCCAGAGAAAAAGTCGAGAGGATTTATAATCATCAATTTTAACATAACAGTCGTAGCACCTAGAGGCTAGACAAGACAGGAACTATTTTCTCCTTTGTTTATAACTGAAAACCCGAGAACCCATTGCTTCAAGAAACATATCATCCAGGAAAAATTAACTTACCAATTTGGCGACTACCTGGAAATTATTATTCAATACCAAGGCTAGTCTGGGGCCATATTTGGGCGACCCACCTGACACTATAGGCATACTACTGTTGTTATGTTTTTTTGGAAGGATACCTACATCAAGTGTTGAGTAAGCAAGTATGTTTGTGGTGGCCACAGAATTACAGAGTGAAAGACCGAGAGAGAGAGAGAAAAACTATTTTCCTTTTGTTACAATCAATGTACTCACTTCTTTTTTGTTTGTTCGCTAACCCGATTAGTTACTGGATAGCTAAGTAGAAACTTTGTTCTTTACTATACTGTCTATTCTATACCCCTAGTGTTAATCTTTGACCTCTTGGGGTTATTAACTTCGTGCGGGATCTTTTCTCAGCAGAGAGGAGGGCACTTATGGGGTTATTTTCATATTTCTTTAAACTTTATATATATATATATATATATATATATATATATATATATATTTATATATTTATATATTTATATATATTTATATATATATATATTTATATATATTTATATATATTTATATATATTTATATATATATATATATATATAAATATATATATATATATATATATATATATATATATATATATATATATTTATATATTTATATATATTTATATATTTATATATTTATATATATTTATATATATTTATATATATATATATATTTGATGTTGTGAGAAGTTTAAAGATAATAAACTAAACAAAAACTTAATTTTCGTGTCGGTCAGCCCTATACCCTATTATCCATAGTTTTCTACGTTTGTGTGTCTTGTTGTCACATAACTCTGTGTGTGTGTGTGTGTGTGTGTGTGTGTGTGTGTGTGTGTGTGTGTGTGTGTGTGTGTGTGTGTGTGTGTGTGTGTGTGTGTGTGTGTGTGTGTGTGTGTGTGTGCAGAGAACTTATAATTAACATTATAGGAAGTGTGACAGAACGTCTTCTTTAATCATAGTCGTAAAGATAGGCTGGACTAGAGAAACCACTCATTCCAGAGACGGATCTTCACCTTAATCTATCTCACTCGTGGAATATATTCTAACACCTTCTTTTCTCATATATCTCACCATTCTGCTCTACTCAAACGGGACCAAATAAACCCCTATACCTATCTTTTAAATTTACGACACAGTGGTTTGTTTCTGTAACAATGTGTTTCATATGATGAGTTCCCAATCTCATCAGTCGGCATATACGACATGCTTCAGAGTGCAGGGACGAATACTGATATGGATCAGTTGCGAGGTGGTAGTTTATTCTTGTTAAGGAGAGTATTCGTTGTACATATCGTTGAATATTATTCTATGTCCATTTTATTATCATTTAATTATTGTTATGTGTAAGGTAGTTAATGAGAGCACGGGGGTCTACTTGGGAACAAATTATGTCTCTTCTCGCTCCTTATGGAGCATAGGGCCACCAGTGTGGCTGGCCTTCTTATGGAGCATGGGGCCACCAGTGGGGCTGGCCTCCTGATGGATCATGGGGTGACCAATGTGGCTGGCCTCCGCATGGAGACCGCACAAAGCATTCAGATGCTCTTGCAGTAGTGGTTTCGGTAGCAATCTGTGTTACATAGTGAGATTGCCAGCCTCATGCACAACACCATACTAGTCTCACTAGACGACATGCATGGACTGAGTGTGTGTGCATGATAGTTGGATGTTTCAGGTGGCGTGGAAGAGGGACATGTTTGACAGGTGAGAGCATGGTGTTTCTCATTATTAAACTGTTATGATTTTAACTAGTCAGTGCTTTGTTTGCGTTTCAGATTAGCAATTGAGCGCTGGCTGGGTGTTTTGTTTTGTTTGTTTAGTGTTTGCTTTATTTGCTCTTTGTCACTGAATGGGTTGTATGAATAAATACAGCCCCTGCCTTAGAATCAAGAGTTTTATTGTTGTTTGGGATGGGTGCGAGTATGCAAGAAAGTGATCACATATCACAACAGCATTATCATCTCTCGCCCACCCTATCACAAAACGAAAATCATACATTGTCTGTCTATGACACCCAGTACCCTGTTCCCCTAGGGCCTCAAATACCCTGTTTTCCCAGGACGCCAAACACCCTGTTTCCTTAAGGCGCCAGATACCTCGTTTGCCCAGGGTCTCATATACCCCGTGTGCCTTATGGTGTCAAATATCCTGTTTGCAAAGAGCGCCAGATACCCTGTTTGCCTACGGCGCCAAATAACCTGTTTAAACTAGGGCGCTAGACACCCTATTGTCTAGGGCACCAGATGCAATGTATGCATAGGACGCCAAATACCCTGTTTGCCTAGGGCGCCATATACATGGTTGGCCTATGACGCCAAATACCATGTTTGCCTAAGACGCCACATACTTTGTTTGTATCGGGCTCCAAATAGACTGTTTGTTTAAGACGCCAGATACCATAGCCTTGACCCCGAAAAGGCTCTTTTTTTCCTATAAACATATTGCTCTCTATACTCTCTATTCTAACCGTCTTTCCGTCCGTCTGTCCGTTTGTCTGTATTTGACTGTCTGCATGCTTTTCTGTCTTTCTACCTGGGGAACAGACTTTTACACCACCTAAAATGCTTTCCTACCCAGTAGTCCTTCAACGAAAACACTTTTCAAGCAGCTAACCAACACGCACTATCTACTTCAGAGAGACATAAAGGCACTGGATATAAATCCAGCAAACTGGGAGGACTGGCCTGCCGATCATGCCAAGTGGTGATGCTCCGAACTGCAGCTCCTCAGATTGGGTGAAATGAAGCTCTCACAACAAGCAGAGGCGAAAATGGCACACCGAAAGGAACACCAAGGGGAAAAAAGCAGCTGAGGAATAGTACCTCAATGGCGCATTCCCATTGTCAGTTATAACTGAAGGAGGCTACTACAATATAGTGTCTCTATGTTCATATAATTTGTTCAACTGCCGATATGCGAACGTGACATCACATCTCCTGTCCAATTATTGCAAATAACGTAAATTAAAGTATCCAAATTGTGAGAGTATGTGTACCCTTCCTTAACCCAAAATTGTAGTCGCCCCAACACCTGTCATGACACACAACAACAGCAAAAGAAAAGCCGAACAAACAAACAAAAACCAACAAACCAGCTTATGATTAAATACTAAACCAAACACCTCAAGCTTTTACACCCCTGCCCCTTTTTCCTTTATTTCTTTTGTTTGTTCTTTCTTTTGTTTACTGCCAATCTAGCCATCTTTTTGTCACACAAGTCAGTAATTATGTTTGAAAACATGAATTATAATCTGCTTGCATTCGTTCGCACGAGTAAACTGTGAGCACGCGTCAATGTACATATAAATAGACACACCCACACCTACGTACACTGAAATATAAAACTGTGACAAAACTCTATTTTTTTGTAAATAAAAATTTTACGCAAATATCTTTTCGATCTCAGTCATAAATTTATCTCGGAGCTGATTATTTTCATCGTCTGACAGGGGTAATTACAAACGCGGCACAAACGCGTGAAGAGTTGGGGTTCTATTTCAGACCATGCCTATAAGCTACACACATACTCTCACACCTTATCTACGTTTAATGTCAGTGATTCTCAAGCATATTGCTAGCGATCTTTTTGTTTAACTAGGACTGCTGAACTTCTCTCTCTCTTGTGAAAACAATACCAAGTTGAAGACTCCTTGGTATTATCCACACTGTAGATTTAGGTTTTTTCTGCTGCTTTTCTGCCATTCCGAAACATGTTGAGATGAAGTCATGAGCTCTAGTTTCTCCAGCTTGTCTTGCATTAAAAAGATCATCACATCTGGTACCAAGCTAGGAATAAAAAGCGTGTGACATACTATGTATTCCCCGCCATCCATGTGGGCTTTCTTAACATGCAGAGATAAAATACTGTGCTCTGGTGCTGGGCTCTCTCAAGGAATTACCACGCCCTACACAAAGCCACTACTCAGCTTCCCCTGCTTATCACTAGGTCCACAGTGAGATCTTCATGCATGCAGCCAACCAAATAAAAGCCAGAGTTACGTCTTGCGGCTCAAGTGACTTCCCTAAGCTTAATGTGCAATGCTGTGTTCTCAACATGCTTCTCCACAGAGGGAATCCCTGGAAGAGTGCGGTTGATTTCAAGAGTTAATGAGAGTGTAATTAGCCTCACAGACAGAAGTGCATTTTCACATCTGTATACTTTAGCACTGTGCATAGTTATTGGGTCCCGGAAAGAATTACGATGGGTCACAACCCATCATCATCTTATTCGTTGTCATCATTATCACCATCATTATCAGCTACCATATCCGCATCGAAAGTTGGCTGCAAAGGATCTCCAACGTCTTCTGTCTCTTGTCTTGATGGTACACTCTGATAGACTCTTTCCTGTCTCTTGTCTTGATGGTACACTCTGATAGACTCTTTCCTGTCTCTTGTCTTGATGGTACACTCTGATAGACTCTTTCCTGTCTCTTGTCTTGATGGTGCACTCTGATAGACTCTTTCCTGTCTCTTGTCTTGATGGTACACTCTGATAGACTCTTTTCTGTCTCTTGTCTTGATGGTACACTCTGATAGACTCTTTCCTTCTCTTGTCTTGATGGTGCTCTCTGATAGACTCTTTCCTGTCTCTTGTCTTGATGGTGCACTCTGATAGACTCTTTCCTGTCTCTTGTCTTGATGGTACACTCTGATAGACTCTTTCCTGTCCATCTCCTGATGTTTTCCCACTTAAAACGCCATCTTACTCTTGCACGTTTGCCTTCAAATCTTCTTCTATTATGATCTTCAGTGAAGTGTTATGACTTTTTGCATGCCCAAAATATTTTCCGTCCCTTACATTTCCCTTTCGCAAAATATTAATCGGCATGGTCTTTAGCTGCATTCTTCTATTCATTGCTGAGATTTGGTTGTTGTCGCTAAAACGTTGAAAACCACTGGTTTACGTCTTTACATGCATCAAAATAAGATTATCTTACCTTCTAAATCTTACAACAAACTTATTATTATTTCTGCCAGCTCTATATGATATGTCACGAAAAATATGATATGAAAAACAAGACGCTAATATTGTTCTTATATAATGTTTTCTTTGCTTTATGATCTCCTGATGAATGTTTTTTAACATTTTTTTTCTCACCACAGCGTGTTCATTAATCGTGCTGGACTTTATCTTCATTCTCATCTTTCTCATGTGGATTGTAAATGTTTTTAAAAAATATTGACGAGGAAATACGGTTATTAATGATTCATTCTCCCACGCAGGACGACCTTGGCAAAAAAACGCTGCCCCCAAGTAGTTTATCACACACACACACAAACACACACACACACATATATATAAACTTTTGGCACCCTATGCGATCACCAAGTTCTCTGAATGACTAAAACAGCCGTGCTCCAACGCGTTCTCCCACTTCCACTGATACTAGAAATAAATTTAAAATATATATGCAAGAGTTATATATGGATACAATAATTTATATATACTGTGACGTATAATTGAAATATAGCCTACAGTATCCGACAGTCTTTCGTGACCTCGTGGCGTTCTATGATTCGACAGCCTGTATTACTCACCTTTAATCCACGCCTCTTTTCCTTGAGCCGTAAACAAACAGACAAATTACCAACTTCAGCGTCCTGCCAGTCCTAACGGGGAGCGAAATCTGGTTTGTTTACCTGAGTTTATCGCGCGAGCTGATCTGTCAATCATCAGATATCAGACAGATGAACGTGGAAACATCGGACCTCTTTTGAAGTAGCCGCACGGGCTAAAACAAATTCCCCGAGATTCCTCTGATGTTCGTACAATAAGGTGGAGACAACTCTGTAATCTCCAGAAGCGGACAAATCTACTAGTACCCTTTACACGGTTCCAAGTCTTTTGTTGTCGATTAGCAGCGCCGACAGAAGCGACCGCGTAAAGCCTTTTATCTGGGAAACGTAATTTTCCGATTTACGCTATGCGCTAAGAGTGTGAAAATTAACATCCTCTAGAGATCATAATAACATGATGTATATAAACTGTGGCTCCTCAAAATCAGTGATCATTTGTCGCTCAGAATTTTTCGGAGAGTCTAAACACGTAATCTAGAAACATTGTGAATTGATGTGTTAATAGTTTCGTGGAGATTTCATTCTGATTTTCAGGTAATAGAAATATGTGCTTTAGTGTTAAAATGTGTTAAGTTTTACCATTATAATTCACTCTGATTTCCTAGAGTTAAAAACTAGTGAAATAAATTAACGCTTAGATATTTCTTGCCAGTTGTCAGTTTAATGTTATTTTATCACCCGCTTAATCACAAAAGAAGATACGGTTTAGCTGACTTAATTAATACACTAGGCTTGACTGATAAGTGACAGAAAAGAATTCACGTTTATTTCATTTGTGTAATTATATATGTGACTAGTGTTAAATATCATACAACTTAACAAACAGACGCCGACAATCAAATAGCTATTAATGACAGGCGGTATTTGTTAAGTGCGCGTAAGAATAATTAAATCATAATTGACATTTGTGCGCTGATCGTTGACCGGACCGGGGGGGGGGGGGCTGCATGCCTCAACCAAACCTGCACCCGCTAAGCGACGCGCCATAGAAAAGGCTAAAGACACCGTGTGTCTTTTAACTTAAATCAGGACTGACGGAGAGGATAAGAGATCGTCGCGTCCCTTTCCGTGTATATATGTAGAGATATTTTATTAGTAGAAATTTTTTCGTAATGTTTCTCTATTCTTAGGCATGACCTGATCAAACGGCGACCAGCGGTCTTATTTTGGTCCTTTTTCTTCATCTACTGATTGATTAATGTTGTCTTCTTCTTGGCTTACACGTCCCCAGGTTCATTGGGAACAGGACTGGCCTAAGAGACAAAAATTAACAGTTTAAATAGTAAAGTTAACTGGACTTACTGTCAAGACCACTAATATTGTGGATTTATAATAAACCAATACTAATGATAAATAAGGCTCGTCCTTCCAAAGGTACGACCACAACATATAATGGCTGACACAGCAAGATTACACCTTCCTCTGGTACTGCCCTTTAATATGATATACACACACAAAGGCCTCACACGGCCATGAACAACGTATGAATTACAATAAGAAAATACCAATGTAACTTGCCTCACTACCAGCTCAATCTATCAACATAATGCATTCTAGTACGCCCTACCGAATGAACCTTATCGCTGATTATCGCTCACCAGCGAAACACTGTGCCACTGGTACTCTCAACACATAGACACTTTACAACTCTGCTATCTATGGAAAATGTCCACTATATCCTATCCACATCTAGAATGATAACACATAATCCACTCAGCGTGAAATATGGCAAGTACTATAATAATCCAAACATGGCATACAATTCACCACAAGAATGCTGGCGAGTGACAATATCTGCGACCTACCTCGGCCGCTGACTAGGAGGGAACTCTCTTTTGCGCCAAAACGTGTTCCCGCTTCCTGTCCGGTCACCTGATCTGGACAAACCGCTTCTCTCAGGGTTGCCAACCACCCAAGGTGGCCAATCTAAAATTTCGGCGAAATAGCGCCGTGACACTTACAAATACCCAGATATATTTTTGCAATTTATCAGCCCACTGGGGTGTGAAAGATATAACAGTTCTCCCGACTTTTTGACAGTAGTATCAGCGGATTTATCCAGCAAGTACGCTGTTTCAAAATCGGCACTCACACCCAGAGCCAGCCGATAGGATTTATCATCATCATCATAAATAACAGTTTTTAGCAATCAGATGTTTCCCTATACTAGAAGGATTTGCTGCTGTTTACTGTGAACACCAAATCTTGTTTGTTTCTCTACATTAACTATTCGAGGTGACATTAGTTTATCCTGGAATCAACCACCAAATTAGGCGTTCCCCCTTATAAAATTTAATTAATCGAGGAGGTACTGAGGCCCAATTTGGAAGATAAAAACACTGGAATATATATATATATATATATATATATATATATATATATATATATATATATATATATATATATATATATATGGGAGCCGCGCTGGTGTAATAGCTTCGGCGTTGTACTGGCGACCAGGTGTTCATGGTTCAAACCCGGGCGTCGGCGTTTGAAGAAATGTTTACGGCTGGAAATTTGACTGAATAGCCTGAATGGCTCCTGTGATAAACCCTCTGTGGATGGGAAGGAGCGAAGCTCCTGACCGGGTTGGAAGGAAAGTCCTCAGGTTCCCCAGCCTCGCAATGACATGTCATTGGGCCGAAGGGCTGAAAGCCCAAGTACCGCTGGTTAAGAAAAAAAAAATATATATATATATACTCAAGAATGGTTTGTCCAAGACATTTGTTCACCAAGAGTAGGTAAGAAGAGCGAGTGAGTGGCCACGTATGTCAGAAAGAGTGAATATTTTCTTTGGTTATAGGAAAATTGTATTATCTGAGTCTGCTTAAATCTGGTTTATTTTACTGGATAGATTTAGTAGGAACTAGGTTCTTTCTTTACTGTCTATGATGTAACATAGTGCTAACCTTTAACATTTGGGGTTATTAACCTGTTGGGTTCTTTTCTTCTCAAGAAGGGGAGGGCACATTGTTGCGTGATAAATTCTCGCAACATCGTTTTATTTCAATATCTATTTTATAACGCAAGGGCAACAACTGCTTGAAATTTATAGTCACTTTTCTCGGTAAGCATTTGTCTTCTCGCGTTGGTATCGAATGCAGTTAAGTTTGAGCTGTGGTCATTTTGCGCTGGACTGCGCATGACTTGTCTTGCTTCTTGGTCGATCGGTTTCCGCCCACCACTAGTGGAGTGAGCGATTTGGAATGGCGAAAGAGATGCCTCGTTGAAGAGGGGATCTCCGCTATTTTTTGTTCTGTCAGGGATGTGTAGTCCTCTTATGGATATTTCGTTTATTCGGGATAATACCTCTAGTGTATTTGCACATGCCGGGAGGCGTGATATTTCTGTATTTCTTGAAAGCAAGGTAAATTGACTTTTTCATTAACTCTATCGATTTTGGGTCGTGAGCGATTTCGATTCATAGCCTGTCTTCGAAAGTCGTCGTCACGAGATGTTTTTTCCCAGCTCACATGTCGCTGCATTGTACTGCATCGGTTGATGCATGTACCAAGGACCATTACTTGCTACTTTGTTCAATGAACTAGGTTTGGAAAACCTTTATTATCTAGAGGATATTTTTGAGGACATTATTTATACTTCGGCAGACGTGTCTGTCTTGCTGAAGTCAAACTAAGGAGAGTGAACTGATCTCATACATCTGGTTATCTCCTGGCTGTTATAGAAAAGGATGGAGTTTTTCACCTGACTACATTTACAGCACTTTGAAATATAACATGCATCTGACTCATCATTGTAATGCTGTCTACCGTCTATTGCTGTATTGAATGTTGCTGTGATAATGACTGTTTGATGTGCCTACATATTCGCGTAACCATTTTGTCACTGTGGCGTCCACAATAAATAATGAAGAAAAACGTCAACGGCTGTTACAAGAATCATTGACTTTATACGTCGTGAGTTTACTGACGTCCTATGTGGATTGCCCTGTTATTTTTGTATGAACATTGTTTTGACTGAACACATCTGCACACCACACAAAACCAGACATGCGGATACCATCCATCATCATATGGCATCACGCATCATTTGGTGGCCATAAGCTGGTTTGATTCTGGTACCAGCAAACACGGGGTCCCTTACCCACTTCATTTTCAACAAGAATTCATCAGCATCCTTCAAGAAATTAACATTCTTCAATACAGTCAACATCTTCAAAATTTTCAAAGTACTCGGCGTTGCCCGGTAAAAGTCAAAATTTCAACTTTTTGACGGAAACAAGAATTTGACAGTACCCGGCGTTGTTACATGTTGCCGGATAACTCGGACTGCTGTTATCTTTTACGCAAGTCAAGCAAGTTGCTGCTGTCAAGGTTCCAGTGCTGTCGTTTTTGTGAAGGTCAAGTGCCGGTTGAAACGGGTTGTTTTCTGAAGAAGGCCAAGTACCGATTTCCATCAACTTACTTTTGGATTAGAAGGTCAAGTGCCGAAACAACTCAACACACGGTATTTCAGAAGCTCTTGTACCATCGTGTTAGCAGTGGAAGCAGTTCAGATGTGCCATCATCGTTGGAGCTTCGCTCTTTAGGACGTTGATTGACATCCGTTTTTTCTGCTGTTCTACGATTGGAAGCCTATAAGTTAAGTGGCCTGTTTGTATGTAAACTGTGCCCTTATACTTCTGCTGAGTCTTCTGTGTATCATCTCATTCTATATGTTATATATTTATATGTTTATATTTCAGCGGGTTCTCGGTTGGGTGGTGTCTCCGTTAGATTATGCCACGTCATAGAGGTCGTCTATTGTGAGCGTTTTCTGTAAGGTTTGCAAATTTCCAATACTGGAATTTGCTAAGCGACTTCTGTTGCTATTTATGTTAGCTGTGATGACATGTTTTAATATTGTTTTCGTTATTATTTCGCATTCTTTAGTTTTGTTTTGATTTGTTTGTATTTGTTAGCCTACTCTTGTCTATAATTTAGTTTCATACAACATTTTTGTTTATACACTGTGGTGTCATGTATTTTGTTTAATTCTATCGCAGATATCGTCACATTTTTTGTGATATTTCATTAATTTCTGCTTTATTTTTAGTTGATTTCTGCGAACGTTTTTGTATTGTTGCTGATCTTTGTTATTGTTTACATTGTTATTGTTTACATTGTTTGTATTGTTTACATTTTCAATGTTTACATTCTGCATGTGTTTACATAGTCATTGTTTACAGTTATAGTAATTAGTTAATGGGCTATGCTAATGCACTGTTACTACTACACTGATGATAAATGAATGATGAATAGTGTCGTGCACTATTGAATGAGAAGTGCACTTATGATCAAGAATTGATTGTTGATATTTCATATACAAGTTCTTTGATTGGAGACTTGTTTCCCACAGAGACTGGGATAATATAAGGTGATGTGAATATACAAGTGCTTAATTAAGACTTGTTACACTTAGGTTTGAAATAAATTAGTTAATTATTTCAGGTTTTGGACTTATATATTACTCATCATGTCTACATTTGAGCACTTTATTGAGCAGGGTAAATTGCTTGGGAAGACTGGTGATAAGTTAGAAGAATTTGCAACTGCTCGATATGATAAAGCAATGGAAGCTGAACAAAAGAAACTGCAGATGGAAGCTGAACAAAAGAAACTGCAGATGCAGGTGGATGAAAAGAGATTCCAAATGGAAATGGAAAAACAAAAAAAGGGAATCAGAAGCTGAGGAAAGAAAACTCCAGCTACAGCTAGAAGCTGAAAGACTTCAAAAAGAGGCTGAGAATAAAAGACTTGAAAAAGAGGCTGAGAGGAAAGAGAAAGCAAAAATGGAACATGAAGAAAAGGTCTTAGCTTTAGAGTTGGAAAAATTGAAATTGACAAGCATGAGTAATGGTAATGATTCAAACAAGGGTTCATCTTCTGGTAAGGCTAATAATGATACTTTTAAGATTAAGTTACCAACATTTAGTCCTTCCAGCGATGACATAATGTTCTATCTGGACAGATTTGAACAAGCATGTACAGCTCATAACATAGACAAAGCAAAATATGTTTATCAGTTATCAGGGATACTGACAGGTAAAGCTCTAAGTATATTAAATATGGTGGATGAACCTGACAAGAACAATTATGAGGTTGTCAGGGCCGCTTTGTTAAAGAAATATCAGCTTAACGAAGACGGCTATCGTCTACAATTTAAAAACATGTTACCTGAAAGTGGAGTTGAATTCTCCGAGTTTATTGCAAGAATACGCATTACTTTATCACGATGGGTTGAACTATCTAAGACGGAAAAAACTTATGAAGGACTTATGGACTTAATACTTAGAGACAAAGTCATGTCGTCTGTCAATGAGTCTTTCCTTGCTTTCCTTCATGAACGTAAACCTAAAACAATAAAAGAAATGGAAGATTTCTGTTGCCAATACGTAACTGCGCACCCACACATAACCATGGGTAACTCTAAGGTGAAAGAAGGTTTACCAGTTGCTTCGGCAGCTCCGTATGGCCAAAACTTTGCTCGTAGATTCCAACAAAATTTTGATAGAAAGAGTAGCGGTAAGTTCTGTCAAAATCATGGAAATCAATTTCATGGTGATTCTTCTTCGAAGAATTGGAGACAACCTGATAGTACTCGTTACTATCACCCTAATAATTATAAGCATTTCAAAAGAGGATATGGTAATAGAGGTTATTCCTGCCGAAGACCTCACAACCAAACAAATAGATGTTCGCATCAATGTGAACATGATAGTAATCGTGGAAACTGGAATTCGAACCAGGATAACAATTACAATAGAGACAATAATAACTGCAGAGATAATAATAACTTTGATAACTTCAGAGGTAATAATAGTCGGGGTAGATCTCAACACAAAAAAAAAGAGATATCAGCAGGCTAATGCTGTACAACAGGAAACTGAGGGAGCCTGTAATCATGTTGTTGATAGTAAAAACTTTGACGCTGTCACTGGTTCTGCTTTTGACTTTGAGAGAGCAAACAAATGCCCCAATGCAGTACTTTATTCGAACCGGGTACCATAACTACTTTGAGTTGTGGTCACCCACTTCCCGCTCTTCCTGCTGCTGTTGCGCATGACGGGAGGGGTTCTTTAATCCTACATAAGGGTCTTGTTAATGATACTCCGGTCTCACTACTTTTCGATTCCGGATGCACCACTATTGGTGTTAGACAATCGCTTGTAGATCCATCTTGTGCTACAGGAAGGGTTATTAAATGTGTCACATTTGGCGGCACTCTAGAAAAATATCCTACTGCTGTAATTCGCATTGCCACTCCTTTCTTTACTGGAGATGTGCATGCTTGTCTCTTACCTAATCCTATTGCGGACCTTATTATTGGTCGTATTCACGGAGTTAGGGAGTGTACCCCACAGCAGATTGCTGCTTGGGAAGATAATAACATGCAAGCTACAAATGCAGTAGTTACAAGAGCACAAGCTCTACAAACACCCGAAACTTCACTGAATAGTGATAATGAAGTTGATAGCCAAGATAGTCACTTAGTAATCACTCGTGACTCTTTCATAAAATTGCAAGAAGAAGATCCTTCTTTAAAAAAATTCTTCGTTCTTGCGAAGAAAGGTGATCCGAATCAGGATACAAATAGAAAATCTTGGATTGCAATGAGAAACGGCGTACTTGTACGTATGGTACAAGATTCGACTACGTCGGCACATTCGCAAATTCTTGTTCCCAAGAGCATGAGAGTCCAAATATTACAACATGCTCATGACTCGCAATGTGCTGGACATATGGGTTTTGCCCGTACGAAGTCGAGAGTCCTTGCGGCTTTCTTTTGGCCTTTTGTCAATTAGGACATTCGTATTTACTGCCGATCATGCAAGGTATGTCAGGAGGTCAAATCTAGAGGACCACGACATGCTGCGCCTATCCAGGCTGCTGACATTCCTATTCGGCCGTTTCAGAAAATGGCCATAGATATTATTGGCCCTTTTAAGGTCAAGTCGGCCAGAGGACATCAGTTTATCCTTACATGTGTCGATATGTGCACACGTTGGCCAGAGGCTATTCCTCTTAAGAGCATATCTACTACAGATATCGCAGGTGCTCTTTGGTTGATATTTTCTCGCTTGGGGTTCCCCAGAGAAATATTGTCAGACCATGGCACTCAACTCATATCTGACACTATGTCACAGGTAATGTCTACCTTACATATTGAACGATCTCTCAGTAGTATCTACCATCCTATGTCTAATGGGTTAGTTGAGCGTCTGAATAGAACGATCAAGACTTTGCTTGGTAAGATAACTGAAGATCATCCTCAAGATTGGGACAGGGTTTTACCCGCGGCTCTCTTTGCCTATAGAGAAGTCCCTAATGAACACACAGGATTTTCTCCCTTCGAACTTGTCTTTGGCGCGCGTCCACGCGGCCCTATGTCTTTATTACACGATCTCATCACTGCCGATGATATTAGCGATGAAACTCAATCCTCATATGAGTATGTCATTGCTCTTAGACAAAAGATCATTGAGGCATGTAAGCTAGCAACTGCTTCATCAGAAATTGCTAAAGAGAAGGCAAGACAGTTTGCTAACAAGAATAGATGTCTACGACAACTTTGTCCAGGTGACAAAGCATTCGTCCTACTCCCCAGTAGGGAAAATAGACTTCTTATTGCATGGAAAGGTCCGTATGCAATAGTCTCTCGGATTTCCAATGTTGACTATGTGGTCGATATTGATGGAAAGCATAAAACTTTCCACATAAACATGCTTTCGGAATTTCACGAACGTCCGGACTATTTGCTGCCTATTTTTCCAGGCAACGGATGATGCTCCTGCACCTCACGGTCATTATTCATCCCTGTCTGTCATTCAGGATGAGGAAGCTACCTTCTCTGATGTCAACCTTCCCCTTCCAGTGGTTCCATTACATTCCACGGAATCTTGGAAAAACGTTTCTGTTTCTCCTAATCTTTCTGGTGACGAACATCGACAAGTCTCGTCGATGTTACAAACATTTCAGGATGTTCTCACTGACATTCATGGACACACAGATGTCATAGAACATGACATAATTCTTACCGACAATAATCCAATTAGGGTTAGGCCGTATCCTATTCCTATACACTTTCAGTCGCAAGTGGAAAAGGTATTGGATGAAATGATTCAATTAAATATAATTGAAACATCGACTTCACCATATTCTTCTTCCATGGTTATTGTCCAGAAGAAGGATAAGATCATACGAATTTGCGTTGATTATCGCAAATTGAATCAGGTCACAAAGTTCGACGCTGAACCGATGCCTTTGTTAGAAGATCTACTGATTAGACTTTCTAATTCTAGATTCTTCACTAAACTTGACTTGTCTAAAGGTTATTGGCAAGTGCCTTTAGCAGAGCATGCCAAACCTCTTACTGCTTTTTCTACACCTAGGGGTCTATTTCAATGGAATGTTATGCCTTTTGGTCTCATGAACGCCCCTGCAACTTTCGTTCGCATGATGCGTCGAATTCTGTCACATCGTTCGGATGTCATCGCATACTTAGATGACATCTGTCTCTTCAGTGATACCTGGGAAGATCACTATTTAGGGTTATATGACTTACTGTCCACTCTACGTGAGAATAATTTGACAGCAAAACCTTCTAAAGCTTTTGTTGGTTTTGGTGAAATCTCTTTCCTGGGTCATCGTGTTGGTCATGGTCTCTTGAAGACAGAAGACCACAATACTTCCAAAATACTGAACATCTCTGTTCCTAAAACGAAGAAACAAGTTAGGAGTCTCTTAGGTTTATTCAATTTTATGGGAGATTTATTCCAAATTTATCTTCGATCATGGCACCTCTATCAACATTGTTGAAGAAAGGTTCGCCTAATCTGGTCCGTTGGTCTGGAGAATGCCAATCTTCACTAGACCAAATCAAGAATATATTTTCTTCTCCTCCCATCCTAAGATTACCTACTCTTGATATAACTTTTGTTCTTCGGAGTGATGCTTCATCCACTGGGATTGGAGCAGCACTGATGCAAGAATATGCAAATACTCTGCATCCTGTTATGTACATTTCTAGAAAACTAAATGCGGCAGAGAGGAACTACTCGGTTTTAGACCGTGAGTTGTTAGCGATGGTTTGGTCAATTCTAAAGCTACAAAGATTCCTCCTGGGCGCACATTTCATTCTAGAGACTGATCAGAAAGCTTTTACAGCTATTCAGACTAAGAATTTGAAGAGTTCGAGATCCACTCGATATGCTATAGCTCTTCAACCTTTTCACTTCACGGTACGAGCTATCCGTGGTGCGGATAATGTGATGGCTGACATTTTGTCTAGATGCCCACATGACTCCAACTAATACTTCTGTCCTATATTTCCATATATTACAGAGTCATAACACACCTATATTTCTACAATAGATTAGCACATCTGTACTTACTTTATATGTACACACTATCGTGCTTTGTTGTCATCTTCTTCTGTTCGTTTTTTAAGATGATAGAGGAGGACTGAGTAGTTAATATAAGGGCCGTTAGTTTACTAAACAGCCACAATTATTAATAATGTATTGTACCTTATGAAGCATATTAGTTATTAATTAGCATTATATTGCTTGTACTTTCTCAGAATGTCATTGTTGAGCTGAGGACTTACCTTACTAGTATCAAGCATGACGAGTTCTAGATTGTGTACTTACCCTCGGAATACCAGAGCATATGTCCTGGATCGTCATGTAGTTTAACTTTACTATGTACTTATGTCATTACATGTCAAAGAATGTACTATTTAAATTTTCCTATCAGATTTGTACATCCATTTTTAAAGACAATATTAGAGTATGCTGTTTAATGATGATTATAGTAACTTGCATACGTATATTTAACCACCGTCCTTTTCAGGGCGAACGAAGAAGAAGAAGAAGAAGCATACGTATATTGTGTTTACATGCTAACGTGATGTGTGTTGGTGACACCTCCCCGATGTGAATATTTTTTGAGACATATTTATTTTTCTGTTGAGGTATATCCTCACCAGACACTCTATAATTAGCCTATTGTTTGGCAATTTAGTTAATTATTAGCGCATAATTCGTGCGTTTTGAGCCGCTTATCGCATGCTCTTTGATATTGAAAAAAAAAATATGTTCCACATTTTTTTTTTTATCGGGAGGAGGTGGTGATATGTTGCGTGATAAATTCTCGCAACATCGTTTTATTTCAATATCTATTTTATAACGCAAGGGCAACAACTGCTTGAAATTTATAGTCACTTTTCTCGGTAAGCATTTGTCTTCTCGCGTTGGTATCGAATGCAGTTAAGTTTGAGCTGTGGTCATTTTGCGCTGGACTGCGCATGACTTGTCTTGCTTCTTGGTCGATCGGTTTCCGCCCACCACTAGTGGAGTGAGCGATTTGGAATGGCGAAAGAGATGCCTCGTTGAAGAGGGGATCTCCGCTATTTTTTGTTCTGTCAGGGATGTGTAGTCCTCTTATGGATATTTCGTTTATTCGGGATAATACCTCTAGTGTATTTGCACATGCCGGGAGGCGTGATATTTCTGTATTTCTTGAAAGCAAGGTAAATTGACTTTTTCATTAACTCTATCGATTTTGGGTCGTGAGCGATTTCGATTCATAGCCTGTCTTCGAAAGTCGTCGTCACGAGATGTTTTTTCCCAGCTCACATGTCGCTGCATTGTACTGCATCGGTTGATGCATGTACCAAGGACCATTACTTGCTACTTTGTTCAATGAACTAGGTTTGGAAAACCTTTATTATCTAGAGGATATTTTTGAGGACATTATTTATACTTCGGCAGACGTGTCTGTCTTGCTGAAGTCAAACTAAGGAGAGTGAACTGATCTCATACATCTGGTTATCTCCTGGCTGTTATAGAAAAGGATGGAGTTTTTCACCTGACTACATTTACAGCACTTTGAAATATAACATGCATCTGACTCATCATTGTAATGCTGTCTACCGTCTATTGCTGTATTGAATGTTGCTGTGATAATGACTGTTTGATGTGCCTACATATTCGCGTAACCATTTTGTCACTGTGGCGTCCACAATAAATAATGAAGAAAAACGTCAACGGCTGTTACAAGAATCATTGACTTTATACGTCGTGAGTTTACTGACGTCCTATGTGGATTGCCCTGTTATTTTTGTATGAACATTGTTTTGACTGAACACATCTGCACACCACACAAAACCAGACATGCGGATACCATCCATCATCATATGGCATCACGCATCACACATGTATTCTGTATTTTTTCTATGTATGAACTTCTGATTTTATTTGATCTATCTTTAGATAGTCGATGTTGTAAAGTTTAATGATAATAAACAACAAAAGAACTTACCTTTGTGTGATGGTCAGACCCTTACCCAATTAACCATAGTTTTTCCCGTTTGTGTGTCTTGTTGTCACATAATTGTGTGCGTGCGTGTTTAGTTAAAACTTACATTTCTAGATATAGGGAGGTGCAAGATTGTCTTATACTAAAAGGTAGACAATGTCCTTCACGCATAGCTTCCAACCACGCTTTTACTAGGATTAAACTTATGACAAACTCCAATCCTTCCGTTCGCTGTCTGTTAGCCATTCCTCACAAAAAGCCTGCTAATACTATGGCTTCACTTTTTAACGTGGTGGTGTGTGTGTCGTCATGCTGCTACAACTACCTAGCATACCTTCATCATCGCTCATTTTATAATATAAAAAAACAACAATATACTGTTTATCTGTCTAAAATTTAAAAAGAATACTTTAAAACACATCGCAAAAATGACTGAGTATTGTAGATGACCGCCATTAACAGAATAAGAGGAAACATATATTTGATGTAAACGAGTCCAAAAACAACGTCGTTGATGTGGTTAAAAACAACAATTAAATTTAAGTAGAATAAAAAATATATAGCACATAATGCTCAGTGCCCAGAATATACATACATTGTAAATGCCAATTGTCAAATATACCCAGATTAATGCAGATTTGGAAAGACAATACCCAGATACCCAGACGGAAATTAAAAAACCCAGATCTAGTAAAGAAATACCCAGCTGTAGCAACACTGGATACAAGGTACATCACATTTGACCTATCTTGACAAAACGATACACATAATACCATTACAGTGACGAAATCAGTTATGCCCTTTTACATCATTTTCGTTCTATTCTGCATTTTTAACTTATTTCTTCATTTTCCTCACTCATCGTCCTATTATGTGGCATATTTCATGCACCTACATTTTTGCCTATTCACTCCCAGACTTGTTTACGTTTCACCATGTGAATCGTAGTATTACACGTCTAATTAGACAGGATAGTAGATTATAATTTTATCGCCCAGTGTCGTGTAATGCGGACGGTCACAGGAAATCATTGTTGACACAAGGTGGTACCGCACGATCGACGGAAAGAATGTCAGATTGTCTGTCTAAGAAATCCGTCTGAGAGATATACGAAAACACAGGTGATAATGAGGTAATACTTCCGCTGGACCATTTCTGTATCAATAACACAGATAACTCGTGTGGGGAGATTATAGTGGGGAAGGTATTAGTCAGGAAATTAGTTCACAGATGTGTTCATAAGTTTGCACAAGTGCAATCGGAAGTATTACTGCCATATTTGAAAGAGGTATCGAGTTTAAATTTTAAAATTGATATTTTAAAACACGCGGGAGATAGTAATGATTTAACCCCCCGACCCACATAGTTCTAAAGAAGTAGGATTGGTCTAAATAGACAGCCTGAAATAAACTTTAGCTCTCATTGGAAAGATGGTCGGAAATACCAATTTGGAAGTTTGAAGGAAAATGAGAATATAACCTAGCAAATTCTGAAACACATATCAGACTGCATCGCAACGTCAAATTAGCAACTCCCAGGAGCGAGAGAAACATTGGACTAGAATTCCAAATTATAAGTGGCAGACGAAGTATTTGGGCTTCTTTGTAACTTAGAAAAAGAAAACCCGCATTTTTAAATACCAAGACTGGAGAGTTAAGGAATCAGAGCACCCGTCACAAGAGGAATACTAAAATGTTCCTGATGCGTGATGCCATATGATGATGGATGGCATCCGCATGTCTGGTTTTGTGTAGTGTGTAGATGTGTTCAGTCAAAACAATGTTCATGCAACAATAACAGGGCAATCCACATAGGACGTCAGTAAACTCACGACGTATAAAGTCAATGAGTCTTGAAACAGCCGTTGACGTTTTTCTTCATTATTTATTGTGGACGCCACAGTGACAAAATGGTTACGCAAATGTGTAGGCACATCAAACAGTCATTATCACAGCAACATTCAATACAGCAATAAACGGTAGACAGCATTACAATGATGAGTCAGATGCATGTTATATTTCAAAGTGCTGTAAATGTAGTCAGGTGAACAACTCCATCCTTTTCTATAACAGCCAGGAGATAACCAGATGTATGAGATCAGTTCACTCTCCTTAGTTTGACTTCAGCAAGACAGACACGTCTGCCGAAGTATAAATAATGTCCTCAAGAATATCCTCTAGATAATAAAGGTTTTCTAAACCTAGTTCATTTAACAAAGTAGCAAGTAATGGTCCTTGGTACATGCATCAACCGATGCAGTACAATGCAGCGACATGTGAGCTGGAAAAGAACATCTCGTGACGACGACTTTCGGAGACAGGCTATGAATCGAAATCGCTCACGACCCAAAATCGATAGAGTTAATGAAAAAGTCAATTTACCTTGCTTTCATGAAATACACAGAAATATCACGCCTCCCGACATATGGGAAAACACTAGAGGTATTATCTCGACTAAACGAAATATCCATAAGAGGACTACACATCCCTGACAGAACAAAAATAGCGGAGATCCCCTCTTCAACGAGGCATCTCTTTCGCCATTCCAAATCGCTCACCCCCACTAGTGGTGGGCGGAAACCGATCGACAAACAACAAGACAAGTCATGCGCAGTCCAGCGCAAAAATGACCACAGCTCAAAAGTTAACTGCATTCGATACCAACGCGAGAAGACAAATGCTTACCGAGAAAAGTGACTATAAATTACAAGCAGTTGTTGCCCTTGCGTTATAAAACAGATATTGAAATAAAACGATGTTGCGAGAATTTATCACGCAACATATCACCACCTCCTCCCGATAAAAAAAAATGTGGAACATATTTTTTTTTTTCAATATCAAAGAGCAAGCGATAAGCGGCTCAAAACGCACGAATTATGCGCTGATAATTAACTAAATTGCCAAACAATAGGCTAATTATAGAGTGTCTGGTGAGGATATACCTCAACAGAAAAATAAATATGTCTCAAAAAATATTCACATCGGGGAGGTGTCACCAACACACATCACGTTAGCATGTAAACACAATATACGTATGCAAGTTACTATAATCATCATTAAACAGCATACTCTAATATTGTCTTTAAAAATGGATGTACAAATCTGATAGGAAAATTTAAATAGTACATTCTTTGACATGTAATGACATAAGTACATAGTAAAGTTAAACTACATGACGATCCAGGACATAAGCTCTGGTATTCCGAGGGTAAGTACACAATCTAGAACTCGTAAGGTAAGTCCTCAGCTCAACAATGCCATTCTGAGAAAGTACAAGCAATATAATGCTAATTAATAACTAATATGCTTCATAAGGTACAATACATTATTAATAATTGTGGCTGTTTAGTAAACTAACGGCCCTTATATTAACTACTCAGTCCTCCTCTATCATTTTAAAAAACGAACAGAAGAAGATGACAACAAAGCACGATAGTGTGTACATATAAAGTAAGTACAGATGTGCTAATCTATTGTAGAAATATAGGTGTGTTATGACTCTGTAATATATAGAAATATAGGACAGAAGTATTAGTTGGAGTCATGTGGGCATCTAGACAAAATGTCAGCCATCACATTATCCGCACCACGGATAGCTCGTACCGTGAAGTGAAAAGGTTGAAGAGCTATAGCATATCGAGTGGATCTCGCACTCTTCAAATTCTTAGTCTGAATAGCTGTAAGAGCTTTCTGATCAGTCTCTAGAATGAAATGTGCGCCCAGGAGGAATCTTTGTAGCTTTAGAATTGACCAAACCATCGCTAACAACTCACGGTCTAAAACCGAGTAGTTCCTCTCTGCCGCATTTAGTTTTCTAGAAATGTACATAACAGGATGCAGAGTATTTGCATATTCTTGCATCAGTGCTGCTCCAATCCCAATGGATGAAGCATCACTCCGAAGAACAAAAGTCCTATCAAGAGTAGGTAATCTTAAGATGGGAGGAGAAGAAAATATATTCTTGATTTGGTCTAGTGAAGATTGGCATTCTTCAGACCAACGGACCAGATTAGGCGAACCTTTCTTCAACAATGTTGATAGAGGTGCCATGATCGAAGATAAATTTGGAATAAATCTCCCATAAAATTGAATTAAACCTAAGAGACTCCTAACTTGTTTCTTCGTTTTAGGAACAGAGATGTTCAGTATTTTGGAAGTATTGTGGTCTTCTGTCTTCAAGAGACCATGACCAACACGATGACCCAGGAAAGAGATTTCACCAAAACCAACAAAAGCTTTAGAAGGTTTTGCTGTCAAATTATTCTCACGTAGAGTGGACAGTAAGTCATATAACCCTAAATAGTGATCTTCCCAGGTATCACTGAAGAGACAGATGTCATCTAAGTATGCGATGACATCCGAACGATGTGACAGAATTCGACGCATCATGCGAACGAAAGTGGCAGGGGCGTTCATGAGACCAAAAGGCATAACATTCCATTGAAATAGACCCCTAGGTGTAGAAAAAGCAGTAAGAGGTTTGGCATGCTCTGCTAAAGGCACTTGCCAATAACCTTTAGACAAGTCAAGTTTAGTGAAGAATCTAGAATTAGAAAGTCTAATCAGTAGATCTTCTAACAAAGGCATCGGTTCAGCGTCGAACTTTGTGACCTGATTCAATTTGCGATAATCAACGCAAATTCGTATGTTCTTATCCTTCTTCCGGACAATAACCATGGAAGAAGAATATGGTGAAGTCGATGGTTCAATTATATTTAATTGAATCATTTCATCCAATTCCTTTTCCACTTGCGACTGAAAGTGTATAGGAATAGGATACGGCCTAACCCTAATTGGATTATTGTCGGTAAGAATTATGTCATGTTCTATGACATCTGTGTGTCCAGGAATGTCAGTGAGAACATCCTGAAATGTTTGTAACATCGACGAGTCTTGTCGATGTTCGTCACCAGAAAGATTAGGAGAAACAGAAACGTTTTTCCAAGATTCCGTGGAATGTAATGGAACCACTGGAAGGGGAAGGTTGACATCAGAGAAGGTAGCTTCCTCATCCTGAATGACAGACAGGGATGAATAATGACCGTGAGGTGCAGGAGCATCATCCGTTGCCTGGAAAATAGGCAGCAAATAGTCCGGACGTTCGTGAAATTCCGAAAGCATGTTTATGTGGAAAGTTTTATGCTTTCCATCAATATCGACCACATAGTCAACATCGGAAATCCGAGAGACTATTGCATACGGACCTTTCCATGCAATAAGAAGTCTATTTTCCCTACTGGGGAGTAGGACGAATGCTTTGTCACCTGGACAAAGTTGTCGTAGACATCTATTCTTGTTAGCAAACTGCCTTGCCTTCTCTTTAGCAATTCCTGATGAAGCAGTTGCTAGCTTACATGCCTCAATGATCTTTTGTCTAAGAGCAATGACATACTCATATGAGGATTGAGTTTCATCGCTAATATCATCGGCAGTGATGAGATCGTGTAATAAAGACATAGGGCCGCGTGGACGCGCGCCAAAGACAAGTTCGAAGGGAGAAAAATCCTGTGTGTTCATTAGGGACTTCTCTATAGGCAAAGAGAGCCGCGGGCAAAAACCCTGTCCCAATCTTGAGGATGATCTTCAGTTATCTTACCAAGCAAAGTCTTGAGCGTTCTATTCAGACGCTCAACTAACCCATTAGACATAGGATGGTAGATACTACTGAGAGATCGTTCAATATGTAAGGTAGACATTACCTGTGACATAGTGTCAGATATGAGTTGAGTGCCATGGTCTGACAATATTTCTCTGGGGAACCCCAAGCGAGAAAATATCAACCAAAGAGCATCTGCGATATCTGTAGTAGATATGCTCTTAAGAGGAATAGCCTCTGGCCAACGTGTGCACATATCGACACATGTAAGGATAAACTGATGTCCTCTGGCCGACTTGACCTTAAAAGGGCCAATAATATCTATGGCCATTTTCTGAAACGGACCCCGAATAGGAATGTCAGCAGCCTGGATAGGCGCAGCATGTCGTGGTCCTCTAGATTTGACCTCCTGACATACCTTGCATGATCGGCAGTAAATACGAATGTCCTTATTGACAAAAGGCCAAAAGAAAGCCGCAAGGACTCTCGACTTCGTACGGGCAAAACCCATATGTCCAGCACATTGCGAGTCATGAGCATGTTGTAATATTTGGGACTCTCATGCTCTTGGGAACAAGAATTTGCGAATGTGCCGACGTAGTCGAATCTTGTACCATACGTACAAGTACGCCGTTTCTCATTGCAATCCAAGATTTTCTATTTGTATCCTGATTCGGATCACCTTTCTTCGCAAGAACGAAGAATTTTTTTAAAGAAGGATCTTCTTCTTGCAATTTTATGAAAGAGTCACGAGTAATTACTAAGTGACTATCTTGGCTATCAACTCCATTATCACTATTCAGTGAAGTTTCGGGTGTTTGTAGAGCTTGTGCTCTTGTAACTACTGCATTTGTAGCTTGCATGTTATTATCTTCCCAAGCAGCAATCTGCTGTGGGGTACACTCCCTAACTCCGTGAATACGACCAATAATAAGGTCCGCAATAGGATTAGGTAAGAGACAAGCATGCACATCTCCAGTAAAGAAAGGAGTGGCAATGCGAATTACAGCAGTAGGATATTTTTCTAGAGTGCCGCCAAATGTGACACATTTAATAACCCTTCCTGTAGCACAAGATGGATCTACAAGCGATTGTCTAACACCAATAGTGGTGCATCCGGAATCTAAAAGTAGTGAGACCGGAGTATCATTAACAAGACCCTTATGTAGAATTAAAGAACCCCTCCCGTCATGCGCAACAGCAGCAGGAAGAGCGGGAAGTGGGTGACCACAACTCAAAGTAGTTATGGTACCCGGTTCTAATAAAGTACTGCATTGGGGGCATTTGTTTGCTCTCTCAAAGTCAAAAGCAGAACTAGTGACAGCGTCAAAGTTTTTACTATCAACAACATGATTACAGGCTCCCTCAGTTTCCTGTTGTACAGCATTAGCCTGCTGATATCTCTTTTTTTTGTGTTGAGATCTACCCCGACTATTATTACCTCTGAAGTTATCAGAGTTATTATTATCTCTGCAGTTATTATTGTCTCTATTGTAATTGTTATACTGGTTCGAATTCCAGTTTCCACGATTACTATCATGTTCACATTGATGCGAACATCTATTTGTTTGGTTCTGAGGTCTTCGGCAGGAATAACCTCTATTACCATATCCTCTTTTGAAATGCTTATAATTATTAGGGTGATAGTAACGACCACTATCAGGTTGTCTCCAATTCTTCGAAGAAGAATCACCATGAAATTGGTTTCCATGATTTTGACAGAAATTACCGCTGCCCTTTCTATCAAAATTTTGTTGGGATCTACGAGCAAAGTTTTGACCATACGGAGCTGCCGAAGCAACTGGTAAACCTTCTTTCACCTTAGAGTTACCCATGGTTATGTGTGGGTGCGCAGTTACGTATTGGCAACAGAAATCTTCCATTTCTTTTATTGTTTTAGGTTTACGTTCATGAAGGAAAGCAAGGAAAGACTCATTGACAGACGACATGACTTTGTCTCTAAGTATTAAGTCCATAAGTCCTTCATAAGTTTTTTCCGTCTTAGATAGTTCAACCCATCGTGAGAAAGTAATGCGTATTCTTGCAATAAACTCGGAGAATTCAACTCCATTTTCAGGTAACATGTTTTTAAATTGTAGACGATAGCCGTCTTCGTTAAGCTGATATTTCTTTAACAAAGCGGCCCTGACAACCTCATAATTGTTCTTGTCAGGTTCATCCACCATATTTAATATACTTAGAGCTTTACCTGTCAGTATCCCTGATAACTATATTTTGCTTTGTCTATGTTATGAGCTGTACATGCTTGTTCAAATCTGTCCAGATAGAACATTATGTCATCACTGGAAGGACTAAATGTTGGTAACTTAATCTTAAAAGTATCATTATTAGCCTTCCCAGAAGATGAACCCTTGTTTTGAATCATTACCATTACTCATGCTCGTCAATTTCAATTTCTCCAACTCTAAAGCTAAGAGTTTTTCTTCATGTTCCATTTTTGCTTTCCTCTCATCAGCCTCTCTTTGTAACTTCCTTTCTTCAGCTTGAGCCTGCATTTCTAGTCTTTTATTCTCCGCTTCTTTTTCAAGTCTTTTATTCTCAGTCTCTTTTTCAAGTCTTTTATTCTCAGCTTCTAGCTGGAGTTTTCTTTCCTCAGCTTCTGATTCCCTTTTTTGTTTTTCCATTTCCATTTGGAATCTCTTTTCATCCACCTGCATCTGCAGTTTCTTTTGTTCAGCTTCCATATGCAGTTTCTTTTGTTCAGCTTCCATTGCTTTATCATATCGAGCAGTTGCAAATTCTTCTAACTTATCACCAGTCTTCCCAAGCAATTTACCCTGCTCAATAAAGTGCTCAAATGTAGACATGTTGTCTAACATATGAGTCCAAAACCTGAAATAATTAACTAATTTATTTCAAACCTAAGTGTAACAAGTCTTAATTAAGCACTTGTATATTCACATCACATTATATTATCCCAGTCTCTGTGGGAAACAAGTCTCCAATCAAAGAACTTGTATATGAAATATCAACAATCAATTCTTGATCATAAGTGCACTTCTCATTCAATAGTGCACGACACTATTCATCATTCATTTATCATCAGTATAGTAGTAACAGTGCATTAGCATAGCCCATTAACTAATTACTATAACTGTAAACAATGACTATGTAAACACATGCAGAATGTAAACATTGAAAATGTAAACAATACAAACAATGTAAACAATAACAATGTAAACAATAACAAAGATCAGCAACAATACAAAAACTTTCGCAGAAATCAACTAAAAATAAAGCAGAAATTAATGAAATATCACAAAAAATGTGACGATATCTGCGATAGAATTAAACAAAATACATGACACCACAGTGTATAAACAAAAATGTTGTATGAAAATAAATTATAGACAAGAGTAGGCTAACAAATACAAACAAATCACAACAAAACTAAAGAATGCGAAATAATAACGAAAACAATATTAAAACATGTCATCACAGCTAACATAAATAGCAACAGAAGTCGCTTAGCAAATTCCAGTATCGGAAATTTGCAAACCTACAGAAAACGCTCACAATAGACGACCTCTATGACGTGGCATAATCTAACGGAGACACCACCCAACCGAGAACCCGCTGAAATATAAACATATAAATATACAAATAACATATAGACATATAACATATAGAATGAGATGATACACAGAAGACTCAGCAGAAGTATAAGGGCACAGTTTACATACAAACAGGCCACTTAACTTAAAGGCTTCCAATCGTAGAACAGCAGAAAAACGGATGTCAATCAACGTCCTAAAGAGCGAAGCTCCAACGATGATGGCACATCTGAACTGCTTCCACTGCTAACACGATGGTACAAGAGCTTCTGACATACTGTGTGTTGAGTTGTTTCGGCACTTGACCTTCTAATCCAAAAGTAAGTTGATGGAAATCGGTACTTGGCCTTCTTCAGAAAACAACCCGTTTCAACCGGCACTTGACCTTCTCAAAAAAACGACAGCACTGGAACCTTGACAGCAGCAACTTGCTTGACTTGCGTAAAAGATAACAGCAGTCCGAGTTATCCGGCAACATGTAACAACGCCGGGTACTGTCAAATTCTTGTTTCCGTCAAAAAATTGAAATTTTGACTTTTACCGGGCAACGCCGAGTACTTTGAAAATTTTGAAGATGTTGACTGTATTGAAGAATGTTAATTTCTTGAAGGATGCTGATGAATTCTTGTTGAAAATGAAGTGGGTAAGGGACCCCGTGTTTGCTAGTACCAGAATCAAACCAGCTTATGGCCACCAAATGATGCGTTATGCCATATGATGATGGATGGCATCCGCATGTCTGGTTTTGTGTAGTGTGTAGATGTGTTCAGTCAAAACAATGTTCATGCAACAATAACAGGGCAATCCACATAGGACGTCAGTAAACTCACGACGTATAAAGTCAATGAGTCTTGAAACAGCCGTTGACGTTTTTTCTTCATTATTTATTGTGGACGCCACAGTGACAAAATGGTTACGCAAATGTGTAGGCACATCAAACAGTCATTATCACAGCAACATTCAATACAGCAATAAACGGTAGACAGCATTACAATGATGAGTCAGATGCATGTTATATTTCAAAGTGCTGTAAATGTAGTCAGGTGAACAACTCCATCCTTTTCTATAACAGCCAGGAGATAACCAGATGTATGAGATCAGTTCACTCTCCTTAGTTTGACTTCAGCAAGACAGACACGTCTGCCGAAGTATAAATAATGTCCTCAAGAATATCCTCTAGATAATAAAGGTTTTCTAAACCTAGTTCATTTAACAAAGTAGCAAGTAATGGTCCTTGGTACATGCATCAACCGATGCAGTACAATGCAGCGACATGTGAGCTGGAAAAGAACATCTCGTGACGACGACTTTCGGAGACAGGCTATGAATCGAAATCGCTCACGACCCAAAATCGATAGAGTTAATGAAAAAGTCAATTTACCTTGCTTTCATGAAATACACAGAAATATCACGCCTCCCGACATGTGGGAAAACACTAGAGGTATTATCTCGACTAAACGAAATATCCATAAGAGGACTACACATCCCTGACAGAACAAAAATAGCGGAGATCCCCTCTTCAACGAGGCATCTCTTTCGCCATTCCAAATCGCTCACCCCACTAGTGGTGGGCGGAAACCGATCGACAAACAACAAGACAAGTCATGCGCAGTCCAGCGCAAAAATGACCACAGCTCAAAAGTTAACTGCATTCGATACCAACGCGAGAAGACAAATGCTTACCGAGAAAAGTGACTATAAATTACAAGCAGTTGTTGCCCTTGCGTTATAAAACAGATATTGAAATAAAACGATGTTGCGAGAATTTATCACGCAACATATCCCGACCAAGGGTTCGAAGCATCTAATCATAGTTGCTGTGTCCATTCATCTGTGCCAAGAGATTGTGTTCCCAAAAATGTTAATTTGGGTTCGTGGTTCGAAGCTACAAGACTGTTCGTAGTACCAGACCAGGTTGAACTAAAAGTCTTCGTCACTATCTTGTGAGTCAGGAGCTGGGATTCGACACTGAGTGCCATCATCGCAAAAGAATTGACAAAAACCACGGCGGCAGTACTCAATAAGACCCAGCTAAGTTCTCATTAAAGGAAACAGCAAAAGGACATTTTTATAACTCCTCTAACAAGTCTCAGTGAAGACAATTTTTAACTAAAGTTCACCCATCACTTCATATTTATTTTAGACTGTAAAAGAATAATTGATTATTAAATTTGTTAAATGTTGTTTTACAACTTTATAGTTGATTCAGTCATTGATAGAAAGCGTATGATCTAGAGTCTTTCATATATATATATATATATATATATATATATATATATATATATATATATATATATATATATATATATATATATATATATATATATATATATATATATATATATATATACATACACACACTTCTATCAACATCTATAGAACCAAATAATAATAAGTGGGATTTCGCGTTAATTAAACCAGCTGGGGGCTTGAAAGGGCTAAAACTAAACTGTATAAATCTTCATAAAAGGCGGCGGACCAGATACTAAATTAACCTTGCTCTGCCCCCATGCAGCATTGTTTTTTACTTCTGGAATATCTTATGAACACTGCCTTGAGATAGAAGCATCTTTACCCTTCTATCTACAACTCTATCAAGAGTAATCTTGTGCGAAGGTAGACACCTTGGAAGACCAAAATTAGTTACTCTTGAGTTGTGGCCACTGTTGGACAACTACTGCAGAGCTAAGGGGGAAAGGGGGGGGGGGGGGGGTTGCAATCCGTGACAATTACGTGCAGCAACGAGAATCGTATGCAAATAAATATTAGTAAAACGAAACGTATGTTAAAATCAACCAGACAAACATGACAAACATTGCAGAAAACAACACTTCAGTTCTACATAGGGACATCACCAACTGAAAACGCGCATGAAAATAATTCTTTGGGGCTACCTGTTGACCAACACCTAAGCTGGAACTCATATGTACATGCACTCACTTAACAAACGGCACACACAATTTACCAGTTACCCAAGATCAAATATTGTCTGGATGAAGAAGTATGGAAAATGTTCTACAATTCTCACATACAAACACACCTAGACTACTGCTTCACAATTTGGGAAGATTGCCCCATGTCCAACACAAAAAGGCTCCATTCACTTTAAAAAACGTGCAGTAGCCTTAGTTGCTTACAAATACCAAACACAGCGTATATAATTATCTTAAAATATTATCTCTAAGAAAGCGCTTCCTCTTTAACAAAGCGAAAGTCGTTTATAAAATCCTGACGCAGAATGTTCCAACGAATCTGTGGCCGCTTTTGAATTATAATAAAAGATGCATTCAACGCTTAAACAAATTACAGGTACTCAAGCCCAGGCTAGACTTACTCAACAAAGGCTTGATTGGCTTACTCAGCTGCTCATCTTTAGAACAATCGTCCACATGATCTAGAAGACATGCACAGTCCCTACTCATACAATCTCAGACTGTTCAATTACTGTATGAGTACTTGATCAAAGGCGGCAAAAGATACTGTAAGAGACTTTAAAAAAAAAAAAAAAAAGAATCGAGTTTGTTTTGTTTTTCCATCTTTTCTCTTCGTGAACCTCCTTGGAGCAATTAAGAGGAGATGAAGAGGACATGGAACGACCTTGAGCTGATGGTACAAGACAAGAAGACTTGGCATAAGTCTGTTGAAGGCCTATGCTCATTTGGGAGTTGAAAGACCAAAGAAGATATTAAAATTCTTCAAGAAATATTGTAGGAAATACATATTAAAAATCCAAAGCTCTACAAAAACACATCTGTCACAGCAGAAGAGAAAAAAATGAGAGAGAGAGAGAGAGATAGCGAGAGAGAGAGAGAGAGAGAGAGAAAGAGAGAGAGAGATAGATAGATAGATAGATAGATAGATAGAGAGAGAGAGAGAGAGAGAGAGAGAGAGAGAGAGAGAGAGAGAGAGAGAGAGAGAGAGAGAGAGAGAGAGAGAACGAACTTTATTTTGAAAAGATTGAGAATTGGGCACGCAGGCCCGTCCGACATCCTGCCCTTTGTCTTTCATCCTCTACCCTGACACTCGCTCACTAACGTGGGCAAACCGTCAAACAAGCAGACAGAGAGACAGATAGAGACAGAGAGAGAGAGAGAGAGAGAGAGAGAGAGAGAGAGAGAGAGAGAGAGAGAGAGAATTACAAACCCCTGACTCTCAGCAAATATGTTTTGAAACTTATGAATGATGAGAAGATGATAATGTGGATTCAACGATTTCTGAAGAAGACAATGATTGAATTGATTTCTCTATTGAGTTCTCAGCCAACGGTGTCTTTCAGACAACACCACCTTCCTTGTATCACCCCACCTTCCTTACTGAAGCTAATACAAACAAGAATCGTGTCTTCTTCTCTTATCGCGGTAGCTGCCGCTTGTATTAAGTCTGCATTAAAAAAAAACATTCATGTTGTCTCGCAGCTGTGGTTTTTGTAGCAATTTTTTTTGACAGGATGTATCGTAGATACCGTCGATAGAAAGTATTGAACCTTCTTTCTTATTTATTATAGGCTGACTATGTCTCGCTGCCATATTGTGTCGTATTTAAACAAAATTAAAATGTTGCATCGTTTTGGCGAAGTGCAGCTCGTTCACCCCAGACACATGATCCATCGGTTATAGTAGGGCGCATGTCCAAATATAAAAGAACGTGTGGTCTGATTAATTTGTTGTTTGAAGGTTTTGCCTTCTTGTGGCGAGGCACGCCATTTCAACATAGACTTAAGTCCGTTGGTTACATCAGAGCGCAATTTGCTATTCAAAAATAAGTGAACTCTGTTAACTGAAGCGATGTGTTGATAAACCCTAAGCCATGAAAAGGACTAATAGCATCTATGAGCTAGCCTGAAAAGGACTGCTAGCCTGACAAGCGTTGATTGATACAAAGTCCTGAAAAGGACTAACATTACCTATCTGATAGCATAGTAAAGCCCTGAAAAGGACTGCCAGCTACGCCAAACGCTGCCCGTACCTCATCAGTGTCCACAGAACGTTGAATGTAGTGAACCATTTAAGGACTGCTAGCCCGACCAGCGTTGATAGATACTAAGTCCTGAAAATGACTAACATTATCTATCTGCTAGTGTAATGCCCTGAAAAGGACTCGCCAGCTATGCCGGAAACCGAATGTGACCAGAAACAGCATTCTGATTATTGTAAACGCAGGCGTTATACACAGCAGGAGACTGTTATGATGCAACCTTCGCATATCGACAATTGTACATATTATTTGGACTTGAAAACACTATATATCCTAATTATAACCCTTCGGAGGTTGCACGGGATGGTCATTATGATCAATTAAAAAAACAAAACCAGGATGGGGGGGGGGGGGGGGGGAGTATGACATTATTTAGGACTACTAGTTGTGAAAAACAAATTTCCATAAATTATATTCCCTCTACTGTGAAAATTTACGAAAATGTGAATTGACCGTAGTACTGTTTATAATAGTTTCATATCGTCTGTAAGAATTTGTCTTGGCAGAAATAACAGGAAAAGGTGGGGGGGGGGGGGGGGGGGGGGGTATAGAAAAAAGAAAACTAATTTCTTATTCTTTCGTTGAAAAGGCTTACTGTATAGGGCGTCAGACTGCCTCTCGCGTCAAAGATACCGGGATTGAAACCTGGTAACGACACGCTCCTGTCTAACCCAGCTGTAAAATAAGTACCTGACTCTGCTCTTAAGTTAGGGAAGGCAAATGTAGTAAAGAAGGAACTGATAATTCTGGAACTAATGTAGTGAAGACTCTAACACTTCACTTCACTACGGCTGTATCTGCTATAGTACTACCATAGGCAAGGTTGCCACTCAAGTTCTAGAGATAAACCCAGATTTTCTTCTACAAAAAACCCAGAAAAACTCAGATTATTTTATGCCTCAAATACACGGTATTACACAATCTTTTATTGCAACTTTAGCACAAATAAGCTGTGTACTACCAATTTTTATTTATTTCTTCATTTTTATTTTATTTTTTATTACCAAAAATTCACAATTATATAAAAATGATTTTGTTAACACCCCAATATATGAACTCTTGAAAATGAGATATTTTAACAGTAACATACTTACAGTAGTTACATTAAGAAAATGTTCCTCAAATCAAATATAAAATGTTAGTTGTAACTTGTTACTGTTGGAAATTGTCACCTGTCAGCGACTCGGCATCCATGTCGACAACTTCTCCTTCGTCAAGATCATATGCATGAATTGACAACGTGGAATCTTGATTGTGGAGTTCCAAAATCTTTGCATGTCTCTGCCAACAACGTCCTTCATGCACATCTTCAATCACGCTTTTACTAGGATTAAACTTATGACAAACTCCAATCCTTCAGTTCGCTGTCTGTTAGCCATTCCTCACAAACAGCATGCTGATACCATGGATTCACTTGTTTACGCGGTGGCGTGTGTGTCGTCATGCTGCTACAACTACCTAGCGTACCTTCATCATCGCTCATTTTATAATCTTATAATAACATTAAAAAAAAAAAACAATTTGCTGTTTATCTGCTTATGTCTAAAATTTAAAAAAGAATACTTTAAAACACATCGCAAAAATGACTGAGTATGTTAGATGACAACCATTAATAGAATAACATGAAATAGATAGTTGATGTAAAAAAAAAACAACGTCATTGATGTGGTTAAAAAGAAGAATTAAATTTAAGTGGAATAAAAAAACATATTGCACATAATTTTTTACATTTAATTATAATATAAATATAATGTATAATGCTCAGTGCACAGAATATACATACATTGTAAATGCCAATTGTCAAATATACCCAGATTAATGCAGATTTGGAAAAACAATACCCAGATACCCAGACGGAAGCCAAAAAAACCCAGATCTAGTAAAAATTACCTAGCTGTGGCAACACTGGCTACAGCACTACCATGGGGCTTTAGATTTTTGAAGCGAGACACGACAAAGGGAAGTGACTGCAAACAGATTATCAAGAGTCATCTAGGCAAGATTTGATTGGCTGGCGCACCGATTGGTAACCAATCAAATCAACCGACCTTGAACAAATTTAAAACAGTGGGAAATACAGGTTCATGAGAAGTGTTTATTCTTTAAATTTTTTTCTCTGCTGTTCAGGAAAGGTCCTAAAACTTAGGTACAGGTAACTTCTATATCGCAGAAAGGCCGCACAGAAGTTAGCACACCATGCTTGCTCGGAAAAAATTATCGGAAAATGCTGATCCTCTCAGCCGGGGAATAGGACCTAAGAAAGGGGTAAGAAATCTTGATTGCCATGTAGGCCTATTTCTTCAGGTCTTCTCTCAGACGTCTACTTGAATATTTTGATAGAAATCAGTGGTCTGCTTGAGGCTGTTTAGTTTCTCTATAGAGTTTTTTCCAGGAATGATACTTGGTGACGGTGACATGTGCTTTTTCCATTGCTCATAACTTGGGCATCTTTGAAACGCTACTCATCGTCGTTCCTATCGTTAGCTTGTTGAATAGATGATAGGGGCCTATACCAATCTGTTGTGGCACGTGCGGAGTCTGAAGATTATCACGTGTACAAGAACAAGACAGTAAGATATAAATAGAATATTTAACTGGTAATAGACCCTAAGTAACGTGATTTGTCTGCTAGTAGGCCTACTTGTGTAGGCCTACTAATGTCTCTAGGTTATGTCTCTCTCCCCTGTGTCTTGCTAGCTGCTGACGTTAGCCAGTGGCTATTCCAAAGAGCAACAGTAGGCCTACATAAATAGGCATTTTCTTGTTAAAGTGTTATCTTACTGCAGAATAGCTAGGCCTATTTCCAGCCACCGTGGAAGAGATTGGGGCCTTACCACGTTCATCCTACAGAATGTAATGAGATCACAACAACAAGATAAGAAACGATATGTAGAGAACTCTCTGTCCCCTGGGGAAGAATCTACTGTTCAAATTAACAGGGAAGAGGCAACTCCTCTAATGAGTAAGGAAGTACATAATGAGTGTTCCTCAAATTCTGTTGAAAGGGAGCATTCTGAGAAAGACCACCTAAAAACTAGTAGGAGGAGCCTAAAAATAGGAACATGGAACGTTAGAACTCTAAACGGAGAAGGAAAGCTAGACAATCTAATATTAGAGGCAACAGACATGAAACTCGATATAATGGGAGTTGCAGAGGCAAGACTATTGGATACAGGCTACATAAAACGAGACCAATACACGCTTATACACTCAAAAGGAGAAAAACATGAAAGAGGGGTAAGAATGTTGATAAAGAAGGAGTTAGAAAAATACGTATGTGGATACTGGACACACAATGACAGAATGATGTTACTGAAGATGAAAGCAAAACCATTCGACATATCAATCTTACAAACTTATGCACCAACTAAAGATCACAGCAAGGAAGAAATAGAAGAATACTATGAAGAGCTACAACACACACTTAAACCAGTAAAATCTACAGATGTGTTGATAGTAATAGGTGATATGAATGCAAAAGTAGGAAAAGGAAAATACAAGAAAATAGTAGGACAGTATGAATTCATTCATTCATAACCCTCCACTCCCAAAGGAGCATAGGCCTTCAACAAACACATGCCAAGTCCTCCTGTCCCGTGCCATCATCTCAAGTTCTTTCCATGTTCTCCTCATCATTTTCACCTCTGTTTCCAACTCTCTTCTCCATGTACTTCTTGGTCTTCCTCTGCCTCTCTTGCCCTGGGGGTTCCAGAACAAGGACTGCCTTGTAATGCTATCAACAGGTTTCCTCAGTGTGTGTCCTATCCATCGCCATCGTCTTCTTCTCATCTCTTGTTCCACTGGCACTTGTCTAGTTCTTGTCATCAGTTCCACGTTGGTAACCTTGTCATACCATTTTAATCCCTCTATTCTACGCAAGCACCCATTTATGAAAGTCTAGCTTTTTGGTTGTTGTCTTTGTTGTTCTCCATGTCTCCGAGCCATACAATAGGACTGACTTCACATTTGAGTTGAAGATTCTTATTTTCGTGTTGGATCCGATTTCTCTTGATCTCCATATATTTCCCAATGCAATGAAAGCTCCTCTTGCCTTTTGTATTCTTATTTTGATATCGCTGCCTGTCCCTCCAACTTTGTCTATATTGCTGCCAAGATATGTGTATGATTCTACATCTTGAATTGGTGTTTCTTCAAGTTCAACCCTGTTATCATTACCTGCATTTATTCTCATTATTTTTGTCTTTTCCCTGTGTATTTTCAGACCCAATTGCTGTGACCTCTCCTCGAGTGTTTTCAATTTGTCCTGCATCTGATTACGGTTATGGGACAGAAGAGCCAAGTCATCAGCAAAATCCAGATCATCCAACTGCTTAGTCAGAGTCCACTGGATTCCATTTCTGTTGTGTGTTGTCGATGATCTCATAACCCAATCTATTGCCAGCAAGAAAAGAAATGGAGACAAGAGGCATCCCTGTCGCACTCCTGTTCTTATCCCAAACGGTTCTGTTAGCTGTCCTTCGTGAAGAACTCTGCATGTCATGTCTTCATATGTTTTCTTTATTAAATTAATGATATTCAGGGGAACTCCATAATGCCTCATCAATTTCCAAAGTGATTCTCTGTCTACACTGTCAAATGCCTTTTCGTAGTCCACAAATCCGATGTATAGTGGTGAATTCCATTCCAGACTTTGTTCAACTATTATTCTCAAAGTGGCTATCTGGTCTGTACATGATCTGTTTTGTCGAAAACCTGCTTGTTCATCTCTCAGTTTCTTGTCTATGGACTCTTTTAATCTCTCAAGGATAATCCTGTTTAATACTTTTCCTGGCACTGATAGTAACATTATTCCTCTATAATTTGTGCACTCTTGTAAATTTCCCTTCTTAGGCAACTTAACCAGATATCCTTCCTTCCATTCTGCTGGTATCTCTTCCTTTTCCCAGACTTTACCAAGTAATTTATATAACATCTCTGTAGCCGTGTCGATATCTGCTTTGATGGCCTCTGCTGGAATGCCATCAGGTCCAGACGCTTTTCCCTCTCTTAGAAGCTTTATGGCTTTCTTTATTTCTTCCTTCGTTGGTCTTTCACCGTTAATTTGTAGCTCTTCTTCTGCTGGCTGGATGTCCGGCGGGTTTTGTGGAGCTGGTCTATTGAGAAGGTCCCCAAAATATTCTGTCCACCTCTTCATTTGCTCTTGTATATTGCTGAGCAGTTTCCCATTCTTGTCTTTTATGAGGCAACTTGTTTGCTTGTATTTCCCTGTTAGCTTCTTTGTACTGCTATACAGTTCTCTCATATTTCCTTTGGCTGCAGCATCTTCTGCCTCTCTTGCCAACTCCTCAATATACTTCCTCTTGTCTCTTTTGATACTTCTTTTTACTTCTTTGTTTGCTTCTGTGTACACTTCTTGAGCCTTGGCTTTGGAGCTTCTAGTTTTGCTTGTGTTTAACTCTGCTTTCTTGTTTTTTCTGTTTTTTATCTTATTGATGGTTTCTGTTGTTATCCATGCTTTTTGTTGTCTTTCCCTTTTCCCCAGTATTTCTTCACATGTCTCCTTCCATACTGTTTTGACCTGCTGCCAATAGTCTTCTGTATTCTCTACATCTTCCAGCTGTTGGAGCACTTGGAATTTGTTGGATACTGTGACCGCAAATTTGTCTCTTGTTTCTTGATTTCTTAGCTGTCCTACATTAAACTGTTGTCTATAATTTTGCATAGTTGCATATCTCTTGAGTTTCATTTTTACTTTGGCTATCAGAAGATGGTGATCTGATGCCACATCTGCTCCTCTATATACCTTTACATCCTGCAATGATGATCTAAACTTCTTGTTTATGCATATATGATCAATCTGATTTTCTGTTCTATGGTCTGGTGATATCCATGTTGCCTTGTGTATTCTCTTATGTGGAAACATGCTTCCTCCTATAGCCAGTTGATATGAAGCACAGAAGTTTGCGAATAGCTCTCCATTTTCATTCATTACTCCTAGCCCATGTTTTCCCATGACTTCTTCAAATCCAGTGTTGACTGTACCTATCTTTGCATTCATGTCACCCATCAAAATTGTGATGTCTCTTCTTTTTACTTTATCCATAATTTCTTGTAGTTTAGTATAAAATGCTTCTTTCACAGACTCTTCTTTGTCATTAGTTGGTGCATAACATTGGATGACATTTACATGAATTTTCTTTTTAGCTGTTTTGAAAGAAGCTGTTATTATTCTGGGTCCAACAGCTTCCCATTCAATTAGTGCTTTCTGTGCTTCTTTAGATAACATAAGAGCTACCCCTTCACTGTGGTGTGAACTTTCGTCTTCATGTCCTGAGGACAGCACCAATTCACCTGTGATGAGTTTCTTCCTGTCTACCCCCTTCCACTTTGTTTCACACATTCCCAGAACCTCGATTTTGTATTCCCTCATTTCTGCTGCTACTTGCGCCACTTTCCCTTGTTCGTTTAATGTCCGAACATTCCAGGTGCCAAATCTGGAAGTTCTCCTAGAAGAAAGAAGGTTAGTCAGCAACACAGACTCCTTTCGGCTTTCTCTGTGTTGCATCATACGCCTCCCCGCGAGAGGACCTTCCCCTGTCTTGGATGGCTGTGTTTTATTTTCTTTATTTGACTTGTCCATATTTGTTGAAGTTTTTTTGTGGTTTAAATTTTTTTACAGGATGGTGTAACCGGCCCCATGCCCAACCCTCCTTAGTCGCTTTTTACGACATGGTTGGTAGGGGACAGTGTTACTATTCTTTGCTCCCCTTTCGGGCCCCGGTAACACACGGGTGACAGTATGAATTAGGGACAAGAAATGATAGAGGAGACAGACTTATCCAGTTCTGGGAAGAAAACCAGCTGGTCATATGTAACACCTTTTTTGAACACCACCCAAGGAAATTATACACATGGAAAAGCCCATGAGATATAACAAGAAATCAAATTGACTATATCATGATAAAACATAGATTTAAGAACAGTGTCACAAATGCAAAGACACATCCTGGCGTCGACATAAATTCAGATCACAATCCGGTCATCATCAAAGTAAATATAAAGCTGAAAAGAACAGGAAACAGAAGACGGGAGGAACCCCAGATAGAAATATCAGCACTGAAACAACCAGATATAAAACAAAAATATCTAATCGACATCAAAAATAGATATCTCAACAGTTACTGACAGAAAGCATGGAGCAGTATAGAAGAGAAAACCCAGAAGAAAAAAGTAACCACAAAATGGGAATGCTTAAAAACAAGCATACAATCAGCAAATGCAAATTTACCTAAAAAGGAGCATAAGAATAATCAAATTTGGATGACAGATGACATCTTGAGTAAAATAGCAGAAAGAAAGCAAAAAACACTCCAGAATATAAAACAATAGACAATGACATACGTACTATGTGTAGACAAGCAAAAGAATGGTGGATAGACGAAAAATGCAAGGAAATAGAAGACTTGGAAGCAAAGCACATGACAAGAGATATGCATGAGGAAATAAAGAAATTATCAAATAGGTCGCAGTTTGCACAAGGAGGAAGCTGTATCAAGAACAAAAATGGTGTAATATTACTTGAGAAAGACATATCAAACAGATGGGCAGAATACATAAAAGAACTATTCAAGGACAACAGAGGTAAAAAACCATCTTACTTACTTAGTCGTCCCCTTCTACCATGAGGTGTAGAGGTTTGGAAGAGAGAGCGCCAGACTATCCTATCGGCTGTCTTCCTCCTGGCCTGGTTCCATTCTAGTCCTCGGTCCTTCAAAGATTGTCTAATGTTGTCCTCCCAGCAGGTCCTGGGGGTCTGGATCCTTGGCTCTTTGTTTCCCATGCTTGTCATGGTAGCCGATCTTCTCCCATTCTGCAGACATGGCCAAACCATCTTAGCTGGGACTGTTCTACTTGGGTCTGCAGGGAGTTGGATTTTAGGCCTTGGCGTGTCGTCTGGTTGCGAACCATGTCTCTTGTTACTTCAACCACCTTCCTCAGATACCTCATTTCTGAGGTTTGGATCTGGCTTTTATGGGTTGTAGTCATGTAAAAAAACCATCAGCAGATTCTAATGAAGGCCCAAACATTCTCAGATCAGAAGTAGAGAATGCCATACATATGATACAAAAAGGAAAATCAGCAGACATGGATAACATAAAAATTGAAATGATAGAAGCCCTGGAGAGCTTTGGCATAGATACAGTCACAGATCTATGCAACGATATATACAATACAGGATATATATACCACACGACATGAAGACATCAGTTTTTATAACATTGCCCAAAAAACCTAATGCAACAGAATGTTCAGACTTCAGAACAATCAGCCTGATGAGTCACGCAATTAAGATACTGCTCAAAATCATACAGGAAAGAATAAAAAGTAAGGTAGACAGCGAAATCCAAGAAGAACAGTTTGGTTTTAGACGGAACAGTGGAACAAGACAGGCAATATTTTGCTTAAGAATATTAGCAGAAAAATATACAGAGGTCGAACAAAGTATGTACATGTGCTTCATTGACTGTAAGAAGGCTTTTGACAGAGTCCATCATGAGAAAATAATTGAATGCCTCGAAGACATAGGTATTGATGGAAAAGATATAAGAATACTCAGTAACCTTTATTGGGAGCAAACTGCCACAGTAAGATCTGGAAGGAATTATTCACCATACATAGACATAAAAAGAGGTGTCAGACAAGGTTGTGTGCTGTCCCCCTGCCTATTTAATATATACACCGAAAAAATTTTCAAACAGATACAGGAAATACCAGGACTGAACATCAGTGGAAGGTCAATAAACAACCTTAGATATGCAAGTGATACCATATTGTTAGCTGAAAGTGAACAGGAGTTACAAGAACTAGTGAAGCAAGTGAACAGTATAAGTCAAGAATATGGACTCTGCATTAATATTGAGAAAACATACACTATGATAATTAGCAAAACAGATGATAAACCCACATTAAAGATAAGCGTAAATGGGAAAATCCTGGAACAAATCAAGAGCTACGTATATCTTGGTCATATAATAACAGAAGATGGCAGATGTGAAACAGAAATCAAGAAGAGAATAGGAATGGCCAAAGCTACATTCAACAACATGAAACATATACTGACATCTAAACAGTTATCTCACATATTAAAACTGAGAATCATAAAGTGTTATATATATTCTGCATTTCTGTATGGTGCAGAAACATGGACGATGAATAAGCATTTGGAAGAAAGAATTGAGGCTGTTGAAATGTGGATATATAGAAGAATGAGACTTATCTCGTGGAAAGAGAAGAAAACAAATAAGGAGGTCCTAGAAAATCTAGGTATGAAAAGAGAACTAATGAGGGAGATCAAAGTTCGGCAGCTAAAATACTTTGGCCACATAAGGCATAACACTCTGCAGAAGACCATAATAGAAGGGAGAGGTGAAGGCAAATGTGCAAGGAGAAGACAGCGCTATAAGTGGGAAGATAACATCAAGAGATGGACAGGAAAGAGTCTATCATAGTGCACTACCAAGACAAGAGACAGAAGACGTTGGAGATCTATTACAGCCAACCTTCGTTGTGGAGATGGCAGCTGATGATGATGAATGGGTACCCAGTCAAAACTACCTTTCTGAACATTGGTAATCAGAAATTGATATTTCACTGTCATGGATAGGATGCACATTGAGGGAACCAGTTGACAGCGTTACAAGGCAGCAGTGGTGGCTCCAGTGCGCTTTGGCTGGTGGGGATATCTATAAATAACTGTAGTTACGAGTGTTCATGCGCGGGCAGGATCATAGGCCTGTAACATGAGGGTTTAAGATGACAATTTCATACACAGCAATAGCAGTTATTCAGTCACAATTCCACTAACAAGACAACATACTTAATTGGGTTGAAATGAAAAACAGTGGGCTGTCTGTTTGATACAGCCTTAAAAATTCAGAGATGCAGTAAAAAGCGGTAAGGGTTAGGTTAAGGAACTCTAACCATAATCCTAACCTTAAATACGGTGGCGACTTATATGGATGACTTCAAAGAACATGATCCACTGTTATTGTTATATTTTGACAAATTGAACAAGTACAATATATAATAAACGTAATAATTACTCAAAACTGCTCGCACTGAAATGTCTTTAGGTTTGTCCAGTTCAACCTTGTTATCATTTCTTGCATTTATTCTCATTATGATAACAAGGTTGAACTTGAAGAAACACCACTACAAGATGTAGAATCGTACACATATCTTGGCAGCAATATAGATTTGTCCAGTTCACCTTTATTGTCGACAATAACAGCGCTATTAGACTAATGTGGTCTTAAATGTGTTACATCTAATATTTGTTTGAAAGTCATTGCATTAAATGTACTTTTCAGTTTAAAACAAAAATCTACTTCGTCCATTGTAACAACACTGTTTAAATCTAAGAGTTATGTTTTTAAGATGAGTTGAAAGGAGCAAGAAAAAATCACAAAACAGCGGTGTCCTTTTTATCAAGGAACGGCAACTCTAGTTATCTTGGGAACTGCATAGTCTGTCTCCCCTTATCTGTTATGCACACTTCAGCATAATGTGATGTCTAATTTTGTGAATTTCTTCAAACAATTCTATCACATATTTAGGTACAGTTCTCTTTCATTTCCCAAATTCAGACAGGATCGGGATGAAGAGAGCGCAGTAAGGAAGTAGGAGTAGGAGGAAGTAGCAACAAGAGAGTTGGTGAAAGAGAGCTTGAGACTAGGGTTTCATGCAAAAAGTAATGTATCTATGGAAATTTATTGTATGTTACTATTTACATGAAAAAAAGTTTTTTTTTTTTTTTTAAATTCTGCTTTGAGATCTGCATTGTTCTGGCTCCACAACATTGCAATTACTGACAGCGCATCTGTAAAGAAAGCAACTTGTTTCTTTGTGCTTTCCTCTGTCATTAGGACCTCTGCCTCTGCTCTGAAGTTGCTTACAAATTTTTCATGACAGCCTTCTTTGTGTACTGGTGCTTAAATTCAGCAACACTCCTCCGCCTCCATCTTCTGTTGCATTTATTGCTGATCCATCTGTGTAAGCATGGGTCCGGTGTGGTTTGGGTAGTGTTTCTGTATGTATTCTGTGGTTATGGCTCTTCTCTCCAGTGCAGTCTGGCTCTTTTTTTCTCTTAATACTAGGAATGTTTTCTTTCATTATGGAAATCGCTGTCGTTTCCAAGCTGGGAAAAGTTGCAGTATAGATGGGTTTAGCTGTTCATATAGCAATTATGGGATCTGCTCTCATCTTTGTTTTGGTTGATCCTACACAGTTGCTTCTCTTGAGTCTTCCCCTTCCAAGACCATTTATTCTTCTTCCTCGTTCGTCCTGAAAAGGACGTTGGTTGCGTTGTGTCTGTTTACGCCGTAGCTGTGATATCTGCACCTTTCAGTTGACACATCCGACTTCAGCACGGCAGTTTTTGGGACCGGGTTTGCCTTCCATCTGCGATCCCTACTCTCTCAGCCAGACTGCAGCGATGCAGACTGTTTCCAGGACCACCACGTGGAGGTGGAGTAGGGTCTTAATCAGCTCTGGTTTGCTGACTCTGATGCAAGCAGTCAAGCTATGGGTCGCTGACTGCATTCTCTATTGCTGCATCTTTAGGTCCCGACCATTTATTCAATGGTACATTGGGTGCTCTGGTTTCTCTGCTTGTTTCTGGGCCCTGCTATCTCTTCTATCCTCCATTGGTTGAAGGTATGTATTCTTTTCGAGTTCTTTAAAGGGCGTTGTCTTCATGCCTCCAGTTATGATTCTCATTCCTTGATTTTGGAGTCTATTAATTTGATTGAAGTTTGACTTAGCTGCTATTGCCTATGCTGCAAAGCCATATTCTAGGACTGGTCTCACTTGCTCTGTGTATAGCTTCTTTAGCACAATCTCATCTGCTCCCCAAGCTGTTCCAGCAAGTTTTTTCATGACTGCCATTCTTTGCCTTGCCCGTCTCTGGTTTCTTTCAATCTGGTTTTTCCATGTCAAATGACGATCGAAGGTAATGCCAAGGTAGTTAGGATTTTCATCCAGGCGTAAGTTCTTCCCATTTAGCACTAGTTTGGAGCTCTATGGTTTGTTTGAGATGGAGAGCACCATGTATGTTGTTTTCCCTTCGTTTATCTTCATTAGCCATGCTCTGGCCCACTCCTCCAGTGTTGTTAGGGCTTGCTGCATATGATTGCTTGCCGTAGTGTTATACTTTTCAGAGATCCATAGGGCTAAGTCATCTGCAAATGAGGCATTGTGTGTTCTTCTTGGAAAATTGTCTGTTATATCATTTATGTATGCAAGGTACAGTGTAGGCAACAGGGCTCCCCTTTGGGGGACACCCTGCTCCAATATAAACGTCCTACTAGTCTGTCCTTGTAGCTGTACTCTGGCGGTTCTATTCTCAAGGTAGTGGCCAATCCATTTGTACATTCTCCCACACACTCCATTTCTTTGCAGCTTGACTTTCAGTCCCTCTTTCCATACTTTGTCAAATGCTTTCTCCAAATCTACCCAAACCACGACAGTTTGCATTTTCTCTTGGAAGGCACCTTCAATTTTCTGAGCTCTATAGGTGATCTGATCTTCAGTGGATCTGTTGTCTGAATCGTGCTTGGTGTGGGGTTAGATTTTTTCTTCTAGGTTCCAGAGTGGAAGGGCAGAATGTTAGACGGGCCTGCGCGCCCAATTCTTTACCCTTCGAAAATAAAGTTTGTTCGTTCGTTCACTCTGGTATTTATCATGCACTCCATCAGTTTATCTACACAACTAAGTAGGCTGATTGGTCTGTAGCCATTTGGTTCTGTCAGGTCTTTGCCTTTGGAACAGGTATCAGCATGGCTTCCTTCCATGCCTATGGTACAATTCCTCTTTTCCAGCTACAGTTTAGGACTACCAGAAGCTTATTTTTTGCCTTTGTGTCTAGACCTATTAACATTTCTTCTTTTTCTTTAGTGACCTCATTGCCACTTCCATTTCTTCCATTGTCAACTTTGCCATCATGTGCTCTTCTGGTGCAATCTGTGTGTTTTCACATGACCTATCTGTTCATCTATAACTTTCTTCCTGTCTGTAGGGACATCAATGTGATTTGCACTACCATAGTGTTCTATAAGCACATTTGCAGCTCTTTTGCCTGTGAGCATGTTGTCACGTTGTTTGATTGTGATTTGTTGGTTATAAGATCCTTCATTGTTCAAGGCTCTAACTATTTTCCATAGTTTGTTTCCTTCTCTAAGTTGAGATTTTCTGTGTTTTCCTTCCAGCAGTCTCTAGTTGTTTGATTTAATGTTCTTTTCTATTTTGCAGTGGAGGCTTTGAGCAGGATATTTGCTTCAGTTATTTTGAATTTCACACATACAGTTTTACAAATAAAAGGCTGAGTTATCATCCATCAATCCATCACAAAAATTTGCGTTGTCTTATGATTGCATCTAATTTTAAAATATTTGCATTATACCCACGTATTTAAACATAATAATGTGCCGTGGAATTTTGAAAGACACTTTAAGTGTGCTGCGGAATTTTGAAAGACACTTTAAGTGTGCTGCGGAATTTTGAAAGACACTTTAAGTGTGCTGCGGAATTTTGAAAGACACTTTAAGTGTGCTGCGAAGTGAAGAGCACTGTGCTAGGGGACTACCTTTACCTTAGAATTTGATTTTATGCCTATAAATTATACTACATTTGATGTTGCAATTAATATTTTTTGTCCTGAGCAAATTAGTCTTTGTGTAATTTCTTAATGTTGCGAGCTCTTTCCCCTGTGTCTTGCAGTTCTTACTTTTGCTACTTAGTCGTTCATCTACCTTTTAGCCAGAGAGAGTGCCATTCTGTGCTATCAGCTGTCTTCCTTTTGGTCTGGTTCGAATCCAGTCCTGGGTTCTTCATAGATTGTCTAATGTCTTCCCAGCGAACTCTAGGTCGTTCTGCAGGTTTTGATTCTTGGTGTTCCATATTTATCATGGTAGCCAGTCTTCTCCCGTTCTGCAGAAATTTTTTCTTTGTACTTTTGTCTCAGTTTGTTCGCTGTGTTGTGAAGGGACACATGTAATGAAAATGAATCGTATTGAATACATGTTTAAGGTTTTAATCACATTATCATGTAACTTTTCCATAAGGTGGCAGATGTTCCGGGTAAAGCTGTCCAGGTCAAGATGAGGAAACCTGCCAGCAGTCAAACCAGGAGAGCAGCATTTGGAGACATTACAAATGTATGTATGTGATGCCAGGTTGTACTTTTATTCCATGAACCAGGGCGTTTGATGCATTACTTCATTGTAAAATAGAGTCTGTGTTTCAAATTAAAAGCGTTTGTATTATTGTATTGTTACTAAATTTTAAAAGTGAAAGCTGGTGACGTATATTTTAAGCTGCCATCATCATTATAACTCTTCAGCTCCCCAAAGAGCATAGGATATCAAGGTTGCAATTTCGCACTTCTGCTGCCATGTATGCAGTTTTCCTTTGTTTAATGTGCAAACATTCCAGATGCCAATGCTGGGGATTTTCCTAGAAGATAAAAAAAAAGTGAGCCAGCAATCCAGATTTTTTCGGCTTTCCCTGGATTACATCATTCACCTCCTTGCCAGAGAACCTTCTGTCTTGGATGGCCAAATTCAAATATTTTCTTTGACTTGTCCATATTGTTTTGTTGAAGTGTTCTGTGGCTTAAAATTTCTAGAGGATTGTGTTGCTGGCCCCATGACCAACCATCCTTAGTCACCTCTTACGTGATGTGTGGGTTACAAGTGATACCATTCTTTTCTCCTCTATTAGTCCCTATATCACATGGGTGAATGAGCACGAGTATTCAACAGATTTGTGCATAGTCCCTCTTGTCCGGTGTCATCTGCATAAAGAGAACAATTCAGTCAAGAAATTTTGTGAAGAAACTATTTAATAAAATAAAAAGCACAAATCTGTGAAGAAATTATTCATAAAAATAAATAGGACAAACCAGTGAAGGAATTATGAGAACAAAATAGTGCAGAGATTTTGAGAAGAAATTTTCTAAGTAAATATATAGGTCAAAGCATTGAAGAAATTGTGAGAAGGAACTATTCAAGTAAATAAATGGGACAGCTGCTGAATAAATGTGAACACCAGAGAAAATACGAGACATGAGAAATTCTTGTTAATGGAGACGCAAATGTAATAGAAATAGATGAAGGTGGGAAAAGGTGCAGTTTGACAGTGCCGATGAATGCATGGAGGCATATCTAGAGTCATCCTTATATGACCGCTAGCTAAGCACAGTGCTATAGTATACAGATGGGGAAGTGAACCTCTGTCTGTGAGGCTAGTTACACTCTCATTGACTCTTGAAATCACCCACACACCTCCAGGGATTCCCCCTGTGATGAAATATGTTGAGAACCCAGCATTGCACACAAAACTTGGAGGAGTCACTTGAACCCCAGACTTTTTCATCCCCTTCATGTCTTAGTTCTCTTCTCCGTTTATTCCCTAGTCGTCTTCTGCCTCTCTTACCTTGGGGATTCCAGAACAAGGACTGCAGGTTTGCTCCTATCCATCTCCAGCATTTTCTTCTCATGTCTTGTTCGTCTGGTTCATGTCATTAGTTCCACATTAGTAATCTTGTCATACACTTCAATCCTTTTATTTTGGTCAAGCACTCAATTAATCAAGTGTCCGTGGTTAGAGCGCAGGCTTCTCATAGCAAAGGTAGGAGGTGGAAACACGGTCTACAAGCTGTAAATGGATACCTGTCTCAGCAGGAAAGGCAGCGAGGAGAGGAACTGGTTACTCCATCTCTCGAAGCTTGATCTAGTATTGTGAAATCTATAACACTTCACTCCACTACGTCAGCATATGCTATGAGATTACATTTTTGTATCCATTTGTGGAAGTCTGAAGCTTTTTGGTTGTTGTTTTTGTTGTTCTCCCTGCTCAGTCATACAATAGGACTGACTTGACATGTGAATTGATTCTGATTTTTGTGTTGGACGACTTCTTTTTTTTAATCTCCATACCTTTCTGTAATCTCATCAGACAGTTGTCGTGATGGTAATAACTTGCTACTATTTTTAAAATCTAATTTTAAGCGGTACAATTTATTTAGTCTGCATATTGTTTTTTTAAGTTGTGAGTTACATTATTTAAAAAAGAAATATAGAATTAAAAACAATTTAAACCAGTTAAAGGTTATTACAACTATCCGATATTACACTTACTTACTTAGTTGTTCCCCTTCTACCGTGAGGTGTAGAAGTTTGTAAGAGAGAGTGCCAGACTATCCTATCGGCTGTCTTCCTCCTGGCCTGGTTCCATTCTAGTCCTCGGTCCTTCAAAGATTGTCTAAGGTTGTCCTCCCAGCGGACTCTGGGTCGTCCTGGGGGTCTGGATCCCTGGCTCTTTGTTTCCCATGCTTATCGTGGTAGCCGATCTTCTCCCATTCTGCAGACATGGCCAAACCATCTTAGTTGGCACTGTTCTACTTGGGTCTGCAGGGGGTGGGATTTTAGGCCTTGATGATGGCAATCTCCCAATCCTTTGGCATGGTCTTGTTGCACCACGCTGCCTGTAGGACCCTTAAGAGTAATAGGTTGCCTGATGCTCCCATTTGCTGCTAGCACTTTGTTCTTTGCTTCTGTTCTGAGTGTCACATATTCTCTATATTTTTCCATTTGTCCTGTTGTGTTTTTAGCTCCTAAGTATTGTTTCCATGCCATTTTCTTCTCTCTTATTTTCTCTTTGACTTCCTCTGTCCACCAAGGTGTCCTCTTTCTCTGGTTCCCAAGTCGGACTTCACCACATGCTTCTGCAGCAGCTGTCTTTATGATATCCTTGAATTTATTCCAGAGGGTTTCCAAGTCATCAGGTCGTTCTTCTGTGTTGCTCACTGCTGTAGCAATAAGCCCCTGATATCTGGTCTTAATTTCTGGCTCTCTCAGCTTGTAGGTCCTAATGCTCATTTTCTCTGCTCGTTTACTTGGTTTCTTGCGTGATGTTGGGCAGTTCCTAGGCTGAGCAACTCTTTCAGTTGTTCGTTTGATTGTTAGCAGGTAGTGATCACTTCCAATCTCTGGCCCCCTCCAGACTCTTGCATCTCGGACATATCTTGAGATGAGCTCCTCCTGAACAATGGCATAGTCCGATCACTGACTTCTCATTCTTTGTTTGGTACACATCTAGTGTATGAATGGGTATGCGCTTTATTGGGGAACTTGTGTGTTTGAAATGATCAGATTCTGAGCACTGCAGAAATCTAAGGTTAGTCGCGTTCCCACTAGTCATTGAGAGTTTCTTCTCCTTATCTTCCGATAACTTTCTACCTCCAGCTAGCTTGGTCATTTCCAAACTCTGCATTGAAATTTCTGAGCATGATAATTTCATCTAGGCAGTCATCCACTGTCCTTTGAAGCAGCTCGAAGAATTCCTCCTTGACCTCCTGCTACTCTCATCATTTTGTTGGCCTTATGACACTATGGACCAGGTTGAGTTGACTATGGGTTCTCCTTCTTTTAGTTTTACAACCATAATGCGCTCCGAGACAAAGTTCCATCCCTTGATACTATCTTTTTGATTTTGGGCCACAATGCAACCCAACACCTACTTTAGCTCTTTTAGATGTGGGTACACCAACTGTAGTGTTGTGCCTTTGCGTGGTGGAGGGGCTGCCTCCTTACAGCCTCCATGCAGGCCGCCCTCCTCCTTTTTCATCCGGGCTTGGGACTGGCATAGGCGGAGTTGTCATCTTTGTCACAGTCCGAAAATCCGGGCATTGAAACAGTTCCACAACTTCATTTATACAATCATCATTTGTGTCCACTGCAGTAGTTTCATTTCCTCCTTTTTTCCCAAGCAATCTATTCCAAGCCTTGTTGAGATTATCTTGTGACAGGGTGGTCCAGGCATCAGCTAACATATAGCAGCAGTCTTTGAGATTAAGCTTTTTGGAAAATGTCACCACACTTTCTTCATCTTCAGCCAACAATAAACGACGCAGGACTTCCTTCTTGTACATCTTTTTAAGCTTTGCTATAACACCCTGATCCGTTGGTTGAATCAGTGCTGTTACATTGGGAGGCAGAAAAATTACTTTAAAATTTGCATCAACTGCATTCAATGTATCCGTCTCTGGATGAGATAGTGCATTGTCCAGTAGAAGAATTACTTTTCCAGTTTTCTTTTCTTGTTCTCTCAACCTCTTCACATTTGGGATGAACTGATTTGTATACCAATCAAGAAATATTTCACTATTCATCCAAGCACTCTTCTGTGCTTTGTACCACAATGGGAGACATGTCACATTCTTTAAACAACGTGGTTTTTTGGCTTTATCGATCATTAGCACCGGTAAACGATGACTTCCACTGGCATTCGCGGCTACCAAAATTGTTACTCTCTCTCTTTGCACTTTTTAAACCCAGGGGCAGCTGCTTCGCGCTGAGATGCAAGTGATTTTTGAGGCAATGATGTCCAGTATAAGCCAGTCTCATCGGCATTATACACATCATCGAGTGAATAACCTTCTTCTTCCAAAAAAGCCAAGAATGTTTCTTTAAAATTTTCAGCGGCAGTTGCATCGCTAGATAAAGATTCCCCTTGAATCTCCAGTTCTCGTATGCCATGACGAGATTTAAAGTCAGGAGGACCGTCAAGTTGATTGTTGAACTGAAGTGCCTTTTCACACTATAGAGAGCCAGAGATAGGTTCCGATTTGCTTCTTCTTTGCAGACACCATATATACAAAGCCTCTTCCAATTTCAAATATTTCGCATTTCTCATGGTTTTACGTTTCTTCGACCCATTTTCACTCTCCAATTTCGATGCAAAACTCATAATTTTATCCTTTTTACTTTTAATGTCAGAGACGGTAGCTTTCCCAACATTGAAAATCCTCGCAAGTGAAGACACAGTTTCACCTTTTCCTAGTCTCTTGATAATTTCTGTTTTCGTTTCAATTGACAAAACATTGCGGTTCCTTTTATATGCTTTAGGCCTACTGGAAGATGCCATATCGCACAGAGAAATACTTGTACACCAAAATTATTCTGCTGTAGTAGCAGACACAATTATTTTAAGTTGAACTGTCTGTTTAGCCAGTGTTCTGCCTAGAACGCACACGTACACTGGATTGGTAAACCAGATATTAACTGACTTTATGATCTAACTGACTTCCTGTACGTAAGCGACCGACCATTAGCCCATCCCATCCTCTACAAATTGTTCGCACACATTTGAAGCTTGCCGCATGAAAAGATTCAGAAATGTAGTCTAACGTGACTGGTGGCGATTGATTTTTTTTTTCTTCTTGAAAAAGTGTTCGGATAATTAGATGTTCGGATAATTGGGGTTCGGATAAATGGAGTTCTACTGTGGAATGTACAAATTCTCCTCCTTGCTCTCCATGCATGCCCATTCCAAAGCCATGAGTTCTGATCCAGTCTGCGCAATGTTTTTCTAATATGTGCTGTTTAGGAGTTGTCTGATCTGCAAAAACGAACTGCTACATTGAGTATGATCCAAGAAAGCTATCCCGATCAATCATGGATACATGCCTATACAGATGGATCAGCAACTAATGCTGTTAGGAATGGAGGTGCCGGTATCTTTATCTCATATCCTGACAACCACTATGAGACTAGGCACATTCCCACTGGTAAATTCTGTTCCAACTATACAGCTGAGGTTCAAGCTCTAGAGCAAGCTGCAAATATGATTATAACACCAACTCTGACTGCCACCAGGTAGTCATCCTCACAGATGCACTGTCTGTCCTGCAAGCTCTCAAGGGTGGTAAACTCCCGCATCTGAGAAATGGACTAAACAAGGTAGCTGCCAAAAAGAGAACCATACTTCAGTGGGTACCATCTCATTGTGGTGTACCCGGAAATGAAAAGGCAGATAAACTTGCAAAAAAGGGAGGAGAATGTGAACAAGAAGATAATGAAGTCACATACTTTGAGAAAAAGAGAGCTATCCAGACTATCAGAAGAGAACAGAACCAACCCAAAGACGACTATCACACTCTCGACCGGCAGGGACAGATAACTATTTTTCGACTCAGGACAGGGCATAACAAACTGAATAAACACATGCACAAGCTACGATTGTCTGCTTCACCACTGTGCACATGTGATTAAACGAACAAACTGCTGAGCATGTTCTACAGGACTGTCCTCTGTATGACCAGTTAAGAAAGATATACTGGCCCAATGACTCAACACTAAACTCAAAGCTATATGGAGTTAAAGAGGAACTTCAAACAACAGTCGAATTCATCATGAGAACTCGTCTGACGGTGTAATCATCAAAGATGCGATCGCAAGAAGAAGAAGAAGAAAGGAGTTGTCTTACTGGGGAATAGCTTTCTGAACAAAGACATATATGTCTCTATTGATGCTGTTATTGATGATATTGATTCTTTACTAATTGGTTTACTGTATGATATTTTGTTGTGTACTTTCTCAAATGCTTCGTTCAGTGAGTTGAATTGTTCTTGGGCAATAAAAGCTATGTCAGTTATATCTTGTTTGTCTGTAACTTTCAGTGTTTGTGTAATGATTGCTCTTGTAAGATCTTTATAAACTTTTTGTGTGAGATATCTATTGCAGTGATTCCCTATGAATGCTCTGCTATGATAAGCCTGTGGTATGATTTTGTGTTTGGCTAGTACCTTGTCCAAGTGTGAGCAAACTGGACCCAGACCTAGCACACAGATCTTGAAACTGAAGTTTGGCCAGCGCATCTTGTGCATTTTCAAGTTTAACTTTAAAACTATCTGTCTCCTCCTTATCCTCACAAAGTTCAATACCTGCCTGAAAAAATTCAATCTTAGCTTCTAATTCTTCTGCCTGTTTCCAGTTCCTACCAAATCTCTTCAAGTTCTTAATAGTACTAATGTTTGCATGTATCTCTTGCGGATTCTCAAATATCTTTGCGTCTATTGTATCGGCTACCTGTTCTAGAAGTCTGTGGTGTTTCAAAACAATGCCTAATAAAATATGAAGGTACGGGGGAGCTACATTTTCAATTTCAATCTCTAACATTGGTTTGTGTAAACAATTATGGTAACGTGCCACTTGCCTTTTATTCCCTTTCCCATATTTCATATATCTATTGTAATCTCTTATCAACATGGCCAACTTCTTGGTTTGCAAGTTGTATGCTCTCTGGATGTCTTTATTTCCTTGTTTTGCTGGAGACACCACAGACATGGGTATGTTCCTTGAGCTCCAGACAAACCAAACATTTTCATCAAAAAGTCATAATCCCCGAATAAGAAAACAACAACTTTTTTACCATCCCACTCTAAATCTTTTAGTGACTATCTGAGCTTTCATGCCACTCATAAATATTCTAAATTATCATATGTATCTCTGGCTCTAGCCATTGATAAAAGGATAGTATTAGATTTAGAATTTGGTTTCTCTAAATTTACTACCTGCATTGTAACTTTGAACTGTGAATGAAAGAAGATATACAAACAGTTACTTAGAATTCTTTGGCAGCCGTCGTGTGCACAGGATTGTCTACCAAAGAACACTAATGGAACAGTCCTTATCTCACACACAATAAAAAAAAAAGACATTCATATTATAAATACAAGATTAACAAGACTTGAAAGATAGATCAAAGTATGTGGAAGTAATCTATCTATAGCTTTACATGTTTTCTGGCGCTTATATACGTAGCTAAATATCATTATAAATGAACGAAAATGCAAAAACAGATGGTACTTTACAAAAAGTTATCTTTTTACAACCTTATTTAAGATTTGTGAATATCAGGAATGTGTTTACAGTGATTTAAATGTTATAAAATCTGGTGACAGTATGCTTGTTCTTGTTAAGCCAAACTCACAAAACTGACTACCACACATTCTCAAGATATGAAACCAAAAAAAAAAGTATGTGGAAATAATCTTTAGCTTCCCTTCGAGAAGTCTATATAATTATAAACTCATAAGAATGGGCCGATTTTTAGATATTACATTAATAAATAGATTATTTCTGTTATGAATTTCTCAAATGATGACGCTGTTTTCAAAAGTCTGTAACTCCGTCAAATATAATTTCAAACAAATAAAAAATAGAACACATAAAGTTATAGTACACACAAGAATTTTAGCGCTGTGTTTATCCAGAACGAGTGTGTAATGATTTATATAATTACTGATTTTACACACACATCAGCTGATTTTCCGCACCAAAACTAGCAGTAGGCGCTTACGGTGCACAGGAAGATTTTTTTACCCGGTGTCAGAATTCTGGTCACCGAAACTAAAAGAGCGCTCTGGTATAGGGTACAAACAGCCGTGAGCACAGCTCCCAATGGCGAATGAGCTTCACCTACTACATTATTCATCCCAAAACAAATGTAAGCAGTAACTAAAAAAGGAAGTAATTTTGTGTTAAATACTTATGGGAGGGACTGCAGCAGTGCACTTCTCACTTGGTGACTTATAAAAAATGTATTTTAATGTTGAATGTTGGCTTTCTGGGGCAGGAAGATTCAGATGCTGAAGTTGGAGTGGCCAGTGACAAGTCAGATGGTGACATGGTGGCAGAGCAGAGTCTGCCGTCTATTGATCTGGAGAACTATACAGACATCTTTAATGTTGGAATTTACGCACAGCACATATTTGACTATTACAAACGCAGAGAGGTAAGCTGTGTTTGTTGTGTTTAGCCATCAGATTGAGTATTTAAACATTGGGTGTTTTAGATGGCTGGTTGTTAGCCGATTAAATGATCTAATACTTAGATATTTTCTGTTTCGGATCTTTTTCAATATCCCTAACCACCACTGATATTTTTTGTCACAGGCAGTCTTTCTACATTCCTCTCTTATGTAATCTTTCTTCAGCTCCCTATGGAGCTTAGGCCTTCAACAAACTAATACCAAGCTTCCATGTCCTGTGCCATCCATTGAAGGTTTTTTCATGTCTTTGTCTCATTCTTGTCTATCTTCAGTTGTCTTCACCGCCTGTTTTTTGTCTTTCTCTACCTCTCTTACCCTAGGAACTCCAGCACAAGGACTGCCTTGAAGTGCTATCATCAAGTTTCGTCACTGTATGCCCCACTCAATGCGAAATCACCTCATCTTGTTCCGCTGGCACTTGTCTTTATAAAAAGTCTGTAACCTCTTGGCTGTTGCTGCTACCCTCCATGTCTCAGAGCTATAAAACTGGACCACCTTAACATCTTAGCCATTTCCATATACCTCTTAATGTAACGAAAGCTCCTTCTGCCCTGCATTTTCACTTTGAAATCATTGTTCCTCCAACTTATTTGAATAATCAGCTTTTAATTTTTTGCACCACAAACGCTGACTCCCTTGCAGGATGCCTTCCCGAAAAAGTTTGGGAAACACTGCTCTAAAGAAATCTTGTGCTAAAAATGAGTGTGTGGTAAGTTTTTCTCTGAAAACTGGAATACACTAATGTCTTCTTCCTGTCCTTTTTAACTGATCAGGGAGCATGAGGTGCACACTTGCAGAATGCCTGGTTCAAAGTGCTTCTTGTCCTATTTACAGGGGTGGTTTCAGTAGCACATTTGTTTTACATGATGTTACCAGTCCCTGTACAACTTGATATCAGTTGCCTATTGTGATAAGCCTGAGAGGTATTATTCTTTTTTAATCTACTTTATCAACCCTGGAAGCCATATACAGGTCCTCAACACTTTATCTGAAAGTCAAAAAGCTCTGAAAGCAGAAAATGTTTATATAGCATTGCACACAGACATGCATAGCCCAAGCACTTGTCAGGTGTTATATACATGGACATGACATAGCCCAAGCACTTGTCAGGTGTTAGATACGTGGACATGATATAGACCAAGCACTTGTCAGGTGTTAGATACGTGGACATGATATAGGCCAAGCACTTGTCAGGTGTTAGATATGTGGACATGATATAGCCCAAGCACTTGTCAGGTGTTAGATACGTGGACATGATATAGACCAAGCACTTTTTGGTGTAAATACATGGACATGACAGACCAAGCACTTGTCAGGTGTTACATTATTTAACAAGATGCTTATTTCATAGATGACCCACTGTGCTACTGTAATCCACATGCATGAAGGCATATCTGGAGTCATCCTTATATGACCACCAGATAATCCAAATGCTACAATATACAGATGTGGAAGTGAACCTCTATCTGTGAGGCTTACACCCTCATTGACTCTTGAAATCATCCACTCACGTCCAAAGATTCCCCCTGTGGTAAAACATGTTGAGAACCCAGCATTGCTCACTAAACTTGGAGGAGTCACTTGAGCACCAGACATGATTCCTTGGCTTTGACCTGGTTGACTGCATGCAGGAGGATCTCACTATGGACCCAGTGTTGAGAAGTGACTGTGCAGGACGTGACAATTCCTTGGGAGAGCCCAGCACCAGAGCACAGTATTTTAGCTCTGCCTATTTGGAGAGCCCCCTTGTATGGTGGGGAATGCACAGTATGTCATGTACGTCTGTCTCCTAGGTTGGGACCAGATTTGATTGTCCTTTGCAAGCTGGAGAAACTGGAGGTAATGACTTCCACTCAACACGTTTCGGGATGGCAGAAAAGCAACAGGAAAAGCCTAGATCTACAGTGTAGATACAATACCAAGAACTCTTTAACTTAGTTTTGGCTGCAGAAGAGCGAAAAGCTCAGCAGTTGTAGTTAAACAACTGTAACCCCCAAACATTATGATATAATTGCATTTCATGTAGTCTGTGTTGCCACATGATGATGGTGAAATTTTCAGATATTTATTAAATACAGAGTTGAGAAAATTGTGCGTTTGTGACTGTCCTAAAATTGTAAAATTTTGATGATAAAAATATTTTTATTGATTATAAAACTTTTACTTTTTCAACATTAGACAATAATAAATTAAAAATATCTTAAAAATATAAACAGGCATTTAAATAAAATGAATGTGTTTGCATATGGGGGTGCTACCATAGACTCCACTAGGGAGTTGCCGTAAGATAGTGTGTAGTGTAACTGGCATCTGAAAAATTCTGAACTCCAAAACACAACTGGCCACAAGTGACTCTGGATAAAGGGTGGAGAACCTATTGTTGTGACTTCAGGAACATGTAAATGGATCATATTCTATAGTTAGGTATATGTTTATGCCAGATTTGTGTGCTGAGACAAATCTTTAGACATTTCTTGACACTCTGATAACACTTTTATATGTTTGCTATCTTCCTCAGAAAATGTTCAGTATTCCAGCTTACATGAGTGGTAAGCATTGCCACATCACACCACTTATGCGTGCCATCTTGGTGGACTGGATGGTTGAGATTCAGGAGAACTTTGAGCTCAACCACGAGACCCTGTACCTGGCTGTCAAACTGACAGACATGTATTTATCTCGTGTGTCTGCCGAAAAAGAAATTCTGCAGCTTATTGGTGCTGCCTCTGTCTTCATCGCTGCAAAATTTGATGTGAGTGGAATGCTTTCTTTCTGTTGTAAATATATGTGGAAGTTTGTGACCACTGGCTTATACACCCATTTTAGCCAAAGGTATGCATCCGGTTGGCAGGGTGGTTAGAGCGCTGGTTAGGTTCAAAACCTGGTAGCGTCATGCCTCAGTCAACCCAGCTGTAAATGGGTACCTGATTCTGCTCCTGACTTAGGGCATGCTAAGACAGTAAGGAAGGGAACTATCATAAAGATAGACCTAGGATATTCAAGTCTCTAATGCTTGACTTCTCTATGGCAGTATCTGCCGTGGGACTACCTCTAAGTGTTGATTAGTGGATTGGTAATGTCACTGTAACCCAGTGTGGTTCCTGGGGGTCTGTCAGGGGACAAAGAAAGAATATGACTACTGCTGCCATAGGCATGTTGTAAGAAGCATTTAAAGTGAGGTTCTGCATGGGGCTGGCAACCTCATCTTGTGAATCAAATTGCTACAGAAACCTGCAAAAGTACATGAATGCTTTGGTGTAGGGCTTCCTGCAAGGAGGCCAGAGGTAGTGATGGTTCTGTAATTCCATAAGGAGCAAAAAAGGGAAATGAATGAAGGTTTCTGTTAGAAAGTATCAGCCAAGATGAATGGAGGGACCCCAAGATGCAGCAATAGTGAATGCAGTCAGCGACCCATAGCTGTACTGCTTGCATCAAGACCAGCGAACAAGAGCTGGTCAAGACCGCACTCCACCTCCACGTGGTGGTCCTGGAAACAGTCTGCAGCAGTGCAGTCTGGCTGAGCGAGTGCGGATCGCAATGGGAAGGCAAACCCGGTCCCTAAAAAATGCCGTGCTGAAGTCGGATGTGTCGACCGAAAGGTGCTGATATCACAGCTTAGGCGTAAACAGACACAACGCAACCACCGTCCTTTTCAGGGCGAACGAGGAAGAAGAAGAATGGAGGGGTTTATTTGCTGACGTAAGCATCCAGGGGCATAGACCGATGTCGCATCAATCACCTACATCAATTTTGTTATTTCAGGGCATCATCATTAATCATCAGCTCCCTGCAGAGCATAGTCCTTCAACAAATGCATGCCAAGTCCTCCATGTGCCGTTAGCTAATGGTCTTTCCATGTCTTCATCATTTTCAGTTGTCTCCCATTCTCTTCTCCGTGTGTTTTCAAGTCTCTCTTACGGGACCCCAAGATGCAGCAATAGTGAATGCAGTCAGCGACCCATAGCTGTACTGCTTGCATCAGGACCAGCGAACCAGAGCTGGTCAAGACCGCACTCCACCTCCACGTGGTGGTCCTGGAAACAGTCTGCAGCAGTGCAGTCTGGCTGAGCGAGTGCGGATCGCAATGGGAAGGCAAACCCGGTCCCTAAAAAATGCCGTGCTGAAGTTGGATGTGTCGACCGAAAGGTGCAGATATCACAGCTTAGGCGTAAACAGACACAACGCAACCACCGTCCTTTTCAGGGCGAACGAGGAAGAAGAAGAAGAAGTCTCTCTTACTCTGGGGGGGTTCCAGGACAAAAACTGCCTTGCAATTCTATCAACAAAGTTTCCTCAATGTATGTCGTATCCATTGCCAGCATCCTCTTCTCATCATTTCAGTGAATGAATATCTTTAATTTCCTGAGTGATTTATGTGTATGCATTTTTAAGAACCTTTTTGAGCTTTTTTTTTTTTTTTTGTGTTCGTCATATTGTGAAGATACTTTTAAAAACAGAAATGTATGATTTAATGTCTTATTTAAAGGTTACTTGACACTTTTTAGCTCGCAATTTACAACTGTAGGCTCAATCGTCCTCAGTTTCAAAGCCCTCATGAGTACTTATAGTAGACACATAAAATCTCAGTACAAACCATATGGGTTACAGATGTTTCTGTAAATAGCAGGCACTTGTAAGACATAGGAGGACACCAGACAACAGAAGGGAAATGTAAATGATCAGCTCACATGGAATTTGAATCAAAGACTGTCCAAAAGGCACCATAGCCTCTGCGAGAGTGAGTCAAGAAAGGACACACAGCCAGTTTAGCACCCCCAAAAATAGTGCCTCATCAGTTGTGGTCATTTTTCACTACACTATACACAATAGGACTATTTGGAATACAGGACCCGTGAACAACCCAGACAGTGATATATTCTGTACTAATATAGCGGTTTTTTTAAATGTCTGGGTTGTTCACGGAATCAGACTTCACAACTTTGTTTTCGTTTTGTATTTTGTTTTATTTAATTTGTGGTTTTGTTTTAATAAATTCTTGAAGGATTCAGTATTTTTATATTTTTTTTTTTGCTTGAGAAGGTAAAGAAATGTAGAAATCTTTGCTTCACATAAATGAACTATGCAGGTGTTAGATGGTTCAAATTGTCATCTAAGAGCGATGCTAGTGTTAGATTTTTCAAAGCTCTTTAAACTTTATCTAATATTGTTATCCAGGAACGATGCCCACCGTTGATTGAGGACTTCATTTATATCTGTGACAGTGCATTTGATCGTGATCAGTTCATCTCTATGGAAATGGAGGTCCTGAGAACAGTGGACTTTGACCTGGGAATTCCTATATCATACAGATTCCTTCGTAGATATGCCAAGGTATGTTGTGAATAGAGTGTAGTTTATTTTTATTTGCTTCGTGTAGATAATTTGAAGGACAGCTTCAGTTGTTTCTCAGTGTGGTTTATAGAGGAAAATAGAGTTGAATTGTTTACAGGTAAAAAGTTAAATCATAATTTTGTTGTTGCTGCTGCTTATGGAGTGTGACGTGTAATGGAAAAGAGTCTACAGTAATCTGACAGCCTATTGTAACCTCATAGCTGCTCTGTGATTTACTAGCTAAAAACATGCATTATACTGTCTGTCTTTACTTACACAGCTTACTCTTTCGTCCCCGCCTCTTTTGTTTTAACACAAGCTAACACAGTGTTTACAAACTTTGTGGCCTGTCAGTCATAACAGGAAAACAAATCAGGCTTTGTTTACCTTGTCCACCCAAGTGAGCTCATCTGTCAATCATAATACCTCTCAGACAGACAGCACATGAGAGACGAAACACAGACCCTTTTGAAGTTTTTACTCATGGAAAGTTTAGAATCACCTGTGCTCTTTGATCTTGAGACACTGGCATTTTAAAGAGAAAACCCGTTAGCCGTAATAAAAGCCTCTGATGTCGGTCAACAGCGCCAGACAAGAGATTCTGGTAGCCGAATCGTAAGCTTTCATCTTGAGCGCTAGTTTCTGAATTCTTCGTTCCACACAGTAGCGTGAAATTAACAACGTTAGATATCAGAGCAATCTAATGATATATATACTGCTGTTTTCTTAACCCAACTATCAGAAGTCAGAATTTGAATAGTCTAGCGCAGTCCTAGAACCAGTTTTTCTTGTTGGAATAGAGTTTTATAGTGATTGATTCGTGGAGATTTTTATTCTGAATTTTCTGACCTGATCACAAGGGCGTCCAGCAGTCTTCTTTTGTTTTGGTAATTTTCTCCTTTACTTGGCTTGTGCATTACCAATTTCATTTATAAACGTTCTCTCGCCAAATGGTATTTGAGAACAATAAAATTTAACACTGGACTTACCAAATCCAGATTTATATTTTTACCAGCCACAGTGGTGTACATATAACATTATTATTGTTCTTGACTCCTGACAGTCGCAATTCCAGTGGAGTATATCCCTAGATATATACGCTGTGCAGAATCGGCGCTCTAACACAGAGTTGGCCGATAGAAGAACCATCATCTTTTTGTAACATTTTTTTTAGCAACCAGATGTTTCCCAAAACTGGAAGTATTTCCCCGTGAAAGGGTGAACCTCAAGAACTCTCACAGTTTTAACTATTTGTAGTAACACTTATATCCAGGAGAAGCACCATATTAGGCATTCACCTCACTAGTTAGTTTCTGGGGATGAACTGGGGCCAATTTGGATCTGCGACAACTGGGGTGACAGAATATTAAGGGAAATAGATAATATATTCATGGACTAATTCTATTACCAAGGGATATTACAGACCTACCATACCAGGCAATTAGGTAAGAGTGGCCGCTGTTTGAGAGAGTGTGTGAGTATTTTCTTTGTTTGCTGGAAACTATCCATATATCTGATTTGTCTAAATTTTGTTTACTTTACTGGGTCTCACAGAGTACCAATACTGTTCATTCTGTAACATAGTGCTAACCTTCAACCTTTGGGTTAATAATTTTGGGTGTTTTTTTTCTCCATTTCGGGGAGGGTGCACTTTTCTGCTTTATTTCATATGCATGTAAATGACTCTCTGACCTTTTTTCTTTAGATATTTTGATGTTGTCGAGTTTAAATGATAATAAACTACAAAGAAACTTACTTTTATATGTTGGTCATACCCATTTATCCGTAGGTTTTCACGTTTGTGTGTCTTGCGGTCACATAGCTGTGTGTGTGTAGAGTAACATATCTATTCTTGATAGGGAGGCAAAGGCTGTCTGGTAATAAAGTACAGTCGTACAGATAGGCTGGAGGAGATAACCTAATCACTCCAGAGACATCTTTCCCTCAATCGACCACCTGTGAAACCTATTTCTATACCGTTTCTCATGTATCTGTCGACATCCACTCCACTTAGACGGGCCAAATAAAACCAATTAACCTTCCGTACGACATGGAGCATGGGCTACCACTGCAGATGGTCCTCTCAAGGAAACCTATGCCATATAATATACTCATTAGCTGTAGTTTCTGCATCAATTTGTTTTACGTGATGAGGTTGCCAGCCTCATGCACAGTCTCATAGTAGTCACTTTTACCATGTACCTGAGGAAGCAGTAATAACTGAAATCATATGTCAAGGTCACTAATGTGGAACTGATGACAAGAACCAAGTGCTCTTGTTCTGGAATCCTTCTGGTAGTAAAGGAAGACGATAAAACAAAACACAAGGTCGCAGATACTGGAAGCAGGAATGAAAGGGATGTAGAAGGGGGGGAAAAACATTGAACGGATGGCAAAGGATAGGCGTGAATTTGTTGAAAGCCTATGTTCCTTAGGGGGGGGCTGAATGATATTTATGATGGTAGTGATGATGTTTACGTCAGGTCGTCAAGTCTATGTTCCTTAGGGGGCTGAAGGGTAATTATGATGGTGTTTTACTAGAATAAACAACACCCCCTAAAATCCCTTCACCATCCGTATACACGTACCCCCAAACACTTTCCCCCTCAATTTCCCTCATTCTACTAACTCCTACCAACTCTAAAACAATAATAATCCTATCAATCCCTCCAACCCTAACAAACTATCACCCTTAAAATCCACTACCCTATTCCATAACATCCACACCAACCCCCTCTATAACCCCAAATAATCAAAATAACCAATCAATAACATATTCCCTCCCATAACTTATTAATTTCTAACCATCTACCCCATTAAATAACCCCCCCAATACCCATACAAATTAACACCCATCTCACTAAACCCCATCCCATTAAATAACAATTAAACCCCCCCCCACTAAAACCCCATACCTACCCCCCCATCCCACATACCTACAAACTTCAATTTACCTCCTATCTACCCCTCCATATCCACACCCCAAAATCCTCCATCCCCTCCACAAAAACTCCCTAATTCACATATGTTAAACCTACTCTCCCCAGTAAATCATTCCCACTACATCATACACCCACTTCCCAAATAAAAATACCCTACAAACACCCCTTAACTAACATATCTCAATCACACCATAACCAACATATCTCACAATCTTAAAATAAAACACAAATCCTAACAATATTATCACACCCCCATCCCATAAAAACATTCTCCCAACAAATACCAACACCTATACTAACCAATCTACTTCTACAAATCCACATTAACCTCTATACTCCACCCCTAAACCCTCCAAAAATTACACCTCTTCACCCCCACCACCAACACTCAACATCCCACAAACATCAACCTTCTTACCATTCCATCCCATAATAAATAATAAACCCCCCTAACCCCCCTCACAAATATAATCCCTACATTAACCGTTAACATACATAACCCACACCCATCCCCATTCATCTACTTAAATCCCAAACCCCTATACCCACTAAAACATATCCTTACTTTAACCCATACCCCCCATTACAATACATCCCATAAATCTACACTATCATAAACAAAATAACTACATCCCAAACTACCATCCCAAAAAAATTACTATCCTCATAAAAACCACCCCCCTTCCTATCACACACAAATATCCCAATTTATCACTTCCTCCAATCTATTTTTATCCAATAACCCTCCTTAATAAAATCAACCAACAACCCCCAACACACCCAATACTATAAACCCCTAATATCTCCAAAAAAACCAATTTCTCTTTAAAATTCTCCCACAGTACCCTCTACACCCCCCCAATACTAAATCCTCCACCAAAACAAACCCATACAAACATATACCTCCCCTCCTTACAATTCTTACTATTACTAAAACCATTAACAACCCCATAAACCCAAACACTAATACACCAATATACATATACCCAGAACCTTCACCATTATCCCCCTCACCAAACACCCCCCCATAAACACCCACTACTTCCAACCAACCCTCAAAACCCATTCCAACTAAACTTCCATCCTCACATATAACTAAACCTCATTTATAATCATACTCCCAAAAAAATTAACAATTCTAAAAAATTCCACCCATTCCCACATCAAAACCCAATTTTATATTCCCATCTTAACACCCAAAAACTCTTTTACCTCATAAACAAACAATCCCAATCACCCATCAAAATAAAATCAAACACCCACCCCAACTATCATCATCCCAAACTATCCTAACATACTTAACAACCAATCTACCAAACCCATACCTACTACTAAAATTTATTTCCAAAATCTACTTAACCCAACTCAAACCCACATCCACAAACCTACAACAAACCCTCCTATCTATACATTATTCCCATAAAAAATCACCCCCACTTTCTACAACCAATCCAACCTCATACTACCAACATTACCATTTATCCCCAATACCTTCTATTCCCCCCCCTACACCCAACAAACAAACATATTCCCATTCAAAAACAACTAAACTCACCCCTTTAAATCAATCCAAAAAAATTCCTTCAAATGCCTACAATACCCCCAACAAAATCCTCAACTAAAACTTAACCAAAACTCCATAACATTTACAAACCCCTTAATAAAATACGTAAATCCCTAAAAAATGGTTCTAAAACAAAACACCCAACTTTTACATCCTCACATCACCACTCCCCTATCAATTCACACTTTAAATTTCAATTTTTCTTACCCACTTTAAACTAACATCAACAGCCCCCAAACACCAAAACCCCAAACTTCCTTTTAATTTCTACCAACAACAATTCTCACCTACACCACACCCAAAACCCATTTTCATTAAATTCCTCTACATCAAATAACCCAAAATCAAATCCAAGTACCAATTTTAAAAACATTAATACACCAAACCTATCCCTTAACATTTCAATCAAATACCCATAAAATTATCTCTCCATCTCACAAACCATCATCTTACACTACCACATATATTCATTAAACATTCATTAAACTAACCCTCACCTAACCTATCCAAAACAACTATATAAAATACCCCCCAATCCCCCCCTATTCAATTTCCCCATGGTCAGATCATAAACAACCTATAATAAAATACAAATCCTAATTCCAAAACTTCAAAACACTCCCCCCTATTACCCATACCCCATATAAATCAATCTTCACCAAAAATAATAAAAACTCAAAATACCAAAACCCCCCATCCATAAAATACACCAATACACACAAACCCACACAAATTTCTAAAAAACCAACCCCAACTTATAAATTCATAAATATTCACCACATATATCCTTATAATTTAACAACCCCTATACACAAAGATTATCCCACTACCTTACTCTAATTTTTAACTCCTCCCCTAACATTTTCACTAACAAATACCAACCACCCCCTTAAATTTCATACCATTACCACAACTCCCTCAACATTATCACCTCAATAATCAATTTACCCCTATTTTCCCCAATAAACATTCCCCCACATACAAATACCCTCAATAAAAATCACATTATATTAAAAACCCCTCAAATCCAACATTATTCATCCAAAAAAACAAATCTACCAACCCAAACCCCCATTCCCCAACCTTAAATACCCTAAACACCCAACCTACCATCACCTAACCCTTTCCCATAAACCATACCCACAAACCCCAAAACATCACCTATCCCCACCCCCCCCAATCCACCCAACCCCTCACCAACCCCAAACTTCCCAACCCCCAAAACCAATACACCCCCCAAACCTCAACCACTACAAAAAACCTTAACCCAAAATATTTAACCCCCAACCCCCCCCAAACCTCCCCAAAAAACAAACCTTTCCCCCACTACAAACCCCCCCACCCCCCCCCACCCAACCCAAAAACCCCCCACCTCAACCCCCAACCCCAACAACCCCCAAAACCCCAATACCCATAACCCCCAAACCCAACCAAAACCCCCACCACCCCCCACCCCCTACCCCCAAATTCCCCCCCCAAATCAACCCCACCTCCCCAACCCCAAACCCACCCACCCCCCATTTAAATAATCAAAAACCCCCCCCCAATCCACAACATCCCCCCCCCCCCCCAAAAATCCCCCCACCCCACCACCCCCCCCAAACCCCCAAAAACCACCCCACCCCAATAATACCCCCCCCCCCCCCCCCCAACCCCCACCCACCCAAAATAACCCCAACCCCCCCCCTACCCCCCCCAAATCCAAAACCCCCCCAACCAAACCATAACCAACCCCCCCCCAATACCCCATCCCCCCACCCCAAAAATCCAAACCAACCCCCCCCCCCCCCCACCACCCCCCAAAACCCTACACCACACCCCCCCCCCCACATCACCCCCCCACCCCCAAAAAAACAAAATAAAAACCCAAAACCCCCCCCCAACCCCCCCCTTCCCCCAAACCAAACCCACTCAAACCCCCCAACCAATACCAATCCCAAACATCCCAATTACAAACCCCCCCACCACCCCCCCCAACTTTCAATCCCCCAATCCCACCCCCAAACAAAAATTACAAAACCCAACCCCAAATAAAACCACACAAACAACACCCAAAATAAACACCAAAAACCACCACCACCACATCAAAAACCCCCAAACTTTAAAACTAACCAACCCCCCAACCACCCCCCACAATACTCAAACCAAAACCCAACCCCCCCCACCCACCCCCCACCCCCCCAAACCCCCCCCCCCCCCCCCCTAAACAAACAAACCCCAACAACCCCCCACCCTACATACCAAAACCCCCCCACCCCCCCCACCCCCCCAAACCAAACCCCACAACATCCCCCCCCCCCCCCCCACCCCCCCATCCCCCCCCCAAACCCCAACCCAACCCAAACCCAAAACCCCCCCCCCCCCCATAACCCATTTAACTCACCCCCCCAAACCCTACCCTCCCCCTTCCAACCCAAACACACCCCAAACCCCCCCCCAATCATCCCCAAAAAAACCCACAAAAAAACCAACCCCAAACCCCACAAAAAAAACCAACCCCACAATACCCCCCCCACCCCAAAAACCACCCCCCCCAAATATACCAATCCCCCCAACCCACACCCCCAAATCCAAAATCAAAACAAATCACCACCCCTTACCCCAACAATACCTAAACCCCCCCCCCACCCCCCCAAACCCACCCCCCCCCTCAAAAACCCCCCCCCCACCAACCCCCCACCCCCAAAAACCCAAATACACCCCCCCCACACCCCCCCCAACCCCAAAAAACCCCACACAAATAAAAACCCAAACCCCCCCCCCCAACATACCCCCCATCCCCCCATCCCCAACCCCCCCCCCCCCACCATAACCCAAACACCCCCCCCAAAACCCACCCCCCCCCACAACCCCCCACCCAAACCACATCATCCCCCAACAAAAACCCCCCACAACCCCATAATCCCCCACCCCCCCCCCTCAAACCCCAAAAAATACCAAAACCCCCCCAACCCCCAAACCCAAAAAACCTCCATTAAACCCAATACCCAAACCCCCCCCCAACACAAACCCCTACCCCCCCCACAAACCCCCCAACCAACCAACCAAACCTACCCAAACCCCCAACCTAACCAAACCAACCCCCCCCCCCCCCCCCCCCCACCCCCCCCCACACCCAACCCCCCCCCAAAACACCAAACCCCCCCCCCCCCCAAACCCCCCCCCATCACCCCCCCCAAACCCCAAACCCCCCCCCCACCACAAAAACCCAAAACCCCCCCAAAAAAAAACAAAAACCCCCCCAACCCCCCACACAAACCCCCCAAAACACCCCCCCAAAAAAAAAAAACCAACCAAAAAACACACCCCCCCACACAAAAAACCACCCCCCCAACCCCCCCCCCCCAAAAAAACTAACACCCCCCCAACCCAATCAAACCCAAACCCTAAACCCCCCCCCAAACCCAATTCACCCCCCCACCATAACAACCACCACCCCCACCCCACCCCATAACCCCCAATACCACCCAACCCCACCCCCCCCCACCCCCCCCCCCCCCCCCCCATAAAAACCCCATTTCAAAACAAAAAACCCCCCCCACCCCCCCCCCCCAACCCCCCAAACCCTAACCCAAACAACAACCAAACCCCCCCCCACCCCAAAACCCATAACCTACCCCAACCCCCCCCCCCCCCAAAACCCCCAACCCAACCAAAACCCAACCCCCCCCAAACCCACCACCCACAACCCCCACCCCCCCAATACACCAACAATTAACCACAACCAACCAAAACCCCCCAAACCAAATAAATTACCCCACCAACCCAAACCCCCCCCCACAAACCCCCCCCCCCCCCACACCCCCCAAAACCCCACCCCCAAAAACCCCCCCACCCCCCCCAACCCCCCCCCCCCCCCCCCCCCCCCCCCCCCCCAAACCCCCCCCCACCCCCCCCCCCAAAACCCCCAAAAACCCCCCCATTCCACCCCCACCCCCCCCCCCCAAAAACACCCCCAAATTTTAAAAACCCCATACCCACCCCCCCCCACCAAACCCCCCCCCCCAACCCAAACCATTCACACAACCAAAAACCCCAAAAAAAACCACAAAACCCCCCCCCACACCCCCCCCCACACCACAACACCCCACCCCCCCCCCCCCCCCCCCAAACCAACCCCCCCCCCCAACCCCAACCCCCCCCAACCCCCCCCCCCCCCCCAATAACCCCCCCCCCCCCCCCCCCCAACCCACATACCCCCAAAAAAAACCAAACCCCAACACCCCCCCCCCCTACACCCCCCCCCCCAACCTAACCCCCCCAACCCCCCCCCCCAACCCCCCCCCCCAACCCCCCCCAACCCCCCAAACCCCCCCCCCCCCCCCCCCCCCCCCCACCCCCAAACCCCCCCAACAAAAACCCTAACCCCACCCCCCCCCCCCCCCCCCCCCGCCGGCCCCCACGGCCCTCCCCCCCCCCAACCCCCCCCCCCTCCCCCCCCCCAACCCCCCCCACCCCCCCCCCCCCCCCCAACATACCCCCCCCCCCCAAACCCAACCACCCCCCCCCAAAATCCCCCACCAAACCAAACCCCCCCAAACCCCCCCCCAATAACACCCCCCACCCCCCCCCCACCCCCCCATCAACCCACCCCATCAAAAAACCTAAAAAACCCCCCCCCACAATCCAAACATTACCCCCCCCCCCCCCCCCCACCCACAAAACCCCCCCCCCAAAACCCCCCCCCCCCCCCCCCCCCAACCCCAACAACACCCCCCCAACCCAAAACCCACCCCCAAACCCCAAAACCAAACCCCAAAACACCCCCCACAACCAAAACCCCACCAATCAAACAAACCCCCCCCCCCCCAAAAACAACCACCCAACAACACCCCCAAACCCCCCCCCCAATAACAACCCACCCCTTAAAAAAACCACCCCCCCAAACCAAAACCAAACAAACACCCCCACCCAAACCAACCCAACTTTACCCCCCCCCCCCCCCCCCCCCATTAAACCAAAACCCCCACCAAATACAACCAAAAAAATAACAAAAATAACCCCCCCCCCCACCCCCACCCCCAAACCCCCACATTACCCCCACACCCCCAACCCAAACCTCTCCCCCCCTAACCACCCCTATAACCCCCCACCCCCAAAAACCCAAAATTTTACCAACAAACCAACCCCATTCATTAAAACCCCCCCCCCCCCACACCCCCCCCCCCCAAAAACCCCAACATCCAAACCCCCCCCCCCCCCCAAAACAACCCACCCCAACCCCCCCTTAAAAACCCAAAAACCCAAAAAAACCCCCAAAAAAACCCCTTAAATAAACAAACCAAAACCAAAACCCCTACTAAAACCCCCCCCCAAACAACCCAAAACAACCAACCCCCCCAACACAAAACCACCCCCCCAAACCACACCCCCACCCCCCAAACCCCACCAAAAACCCCCCCCCCAACCCCAAACCATACCCACCCCCCCCCAACCAAACCCCAAACCCCCCCCACCCATTAAATCCCCAAAAATCATCCCCCCAACCCAAACCCAAATACCCCAAAACCAAACAACACCCCCCCCCACAACCCCCACCCCCCCCCCCACCCCCCCCCCCAACACCCATTACCCCACCCAACCCCCAACCCAACACCCCCCCCACCCACCCCCCCCCCCCCCCCCCCCCCAACACACCCCCCCCCCCATTAACCCCCCCCACACCCAAACCCCCCTATAAAAAACAAACCCCAATACCCCACCCAAAAAACAACCCCAACCACCCCAAACCCCCCCCCCAACCCCAACACCACCCCAAAACCCCCCAAACCACCACACAAACCCAAAACCCCAACATACACCCCCCCCACCCCCCCCCCCCCCCCCCCAACCACCCCAAAACAAAAACCAAACCCCAACAACAACCCCCCCAAAAAAAAAAACACCCCCAAACCCCCCCCAAACAAAAAAACCCCCAAACTAAAAAAAAATAACACCAAAAACCCCCCCCCCCCCCCCCAAACCCCCACAAACCCCCCTAAACCCACCAACCCCAAACCCCACCCAAAACAACACCCCCCCCCAAAAAAACCCAACCCAAACCAACCAAAACCAAACCAAAAAACCCCCCCAACCCCCCAACCAACCCCCCCCCCCCCAAACCCCCCTACACACAAATATCCCCCCCCCCCACCAACCCCCCCCCCCCCCAAACCCAACCTACCCATACCAAACCCCCCCAACCCCCACAAAATACCATCCCCCATAACAAACCCTAAACCCCAACCCCACCACCACACCCCCCCACCCCCCTATCCCCCAAAAACCCACACCCCCCCCAAAAAAAAACCCAACCCATAACACCCCCCCTAAAAACCACCACCCCCCCCCAACCCCACAAACCCCCAAAACCCACCCCCCCACCCCAACCCCCCCCAAACCCCCCACCCCCCCAAAACCCCCCCCAAACCCCCCCAACCCCCACCCCAAAACCCCCACACAACAACCCCCCCCCCCACCCCCCCCAACACCCCCCCCCCCAACCCAACCCCAACAACCCCCCCAAAAACCACCAACCCCCCCCCCCCTAAAACAACCCCCCAACCCCAAACAACAAAACCCCCCCCCCCCAAACACCCCAAAAACCCCAAACCCCAATCCAACCCCCCCCCAACACAACCCCCAACCCCCAAAAACCAACCCCCCTAACCCCCTAACCCAACAACCCCTACCCAAAACAAACACCAATAAAAAACACCACCCCCACAAAAAAAAACCAACCCAATTCACCAAACCCAAAAACACCCCAAACTAAACCAACTCCATTTCCCCCAAACCAACCAATACACAAAAAATAACTTCCCCCCCAAAATTAAATTCCCCAAACAATCTAAAAAATTTCCATCAACAAAATAAAACATAATCCCAAACCCAACATTACAACCCCAAATTACCCCACCCATCACCCCAAAATACCCCCAATCTTAAATTACCCATAATCCCCCCCTAAAACCCACAATCCAAAACAACAAATTAACCCAAAAAACCCCCTCCCTAACCCCCCACCCCCCCCCCCCCACCCCATTCCCATACCAAAAATTACCACCCCATTACCCTATTTCTCATTTTTACCCCAACCACCCCAATAAATCCTACCACCCCTAACTTCAAACCCCACCAAACCCAACTACCCCCACAAACTCCCCAACAAATACTAAATTTATTTCACACCACTACCAACATAAAAACCCCAACCACAAAACCCCCTAAACTAACTACACAAATTTCCCCCCCCACCAAAAAAACCCAAAAAACCAAAACAAAAAAAAATACAACAAATCAACCCCTAACTTTCAACAAATACATCAACCAAAACCCAACATATCCATCCACCCACAAACCAACCCCTTTGCAAACATTATATCCCCATTTACACTAAAAAACCTCAATCATTACCCAACCCCTGGTTGATATCTAAACTTTCACCCCCCCAAAAACCCATCCTTTATCATACCCTCTTCTAACCCAAAAACAATACACCATTTTCCCCAAAACCATACATAACCATCCATACTTAAAACCCTCATTTCCAATAACCACTCCCCCCCCCACACACACCCATAAAACATCCCTAAAAACACATCCACCCTCCTAATTTTAAAACCAAACCAAAATCACAAATAACCTTAAACTAATCCTCCCCACCCAAACCCCCCAAACTCCCCCCCATTCAAAAAAAAATACAATCTTTTTTTTACATTAACTGTAACCACCCAAATAAACCAACAACAACTATTTTTGATACATAACCCCCCCTCCAAACCTATAACAATAGAAATTTGTTTATATTAACCCCAAACAACTACCAAAAAAACCCTAAAATTTACAAATAATTGGTAAAAAAAAACCAAACCACCCCCTTAGACAACACCAAACCCAACTCAATTTTTTTACCCAACCCCACTAATTTGTATAGTTTTACCCCCTTACCATTAATAAAAAACCCCACCCCATCCACCCCCCCTCACACCTTTCCCACCCCCCCCCCCCCCCACTTTTTAAAACCCCTAAAACCCGTTCCCCAAGTTCCCAAACAGTTCCCTAAAAACCCCACCCCCAATCTTACCCCCACCTCCCACCTGATTCAAACCCCAACGTCCCCATATCCCCCCCCCTCCCCCTTTTTGGGGACCTACAACCCCCCTCCACCCCCTTCCCCCAAACCCCCATCCCCAACCTTCTTTTTTGTTTTCCCCTCTCCCCACTAACCCAACCCCCCCCCCCCACCATTATTTACCCTTTCTTTTTACCCACCAAAATCCCTAAACCCCCTACATACCATACCCCCCTAAAATCTCCCCCATTCTTATTTTATTAAAATTTACCCCATACTCTCTTGGTCCTAAATAAAACAATTCAAAAACCCTCCACTCGGTTTTTTTTTACTGGGTGGTTTTTTTTTGGGTATGTCATTTCGAAATCCTTACCCCCCCCCACCCCTAACTAAAACTGTCCCTCCCCAGGTCATTCCCCCACCCTATTTCCCCCGCCCCCCCCCCCCTGTTAAATTAATCTATCCCTCCCAAACCCCCCCCCCCCATCCCCAACCCCCCCACTCCCCCAACAAAAACCCCCACTAAAACCTTTTTTTATACATCCAAAATCAAACCACCCACATTCCACCATAAATCCTACATACCCACCAACCCTTCACCCCTATAAATTTTTCCTCTCAACTGGGTAAAAATTAGAACCCTACCCCTTCTCCCATGTAAATTCCCATAACCCCCCCAACCCCTCCCCCCAATACTATTAACATCCCCCCAAATACCTAAACCCCTCCACCACCCAATCTAAATAAAATCCTTCTACTATTCAACCCCAACTTGTCCCCCCCCCCCCTCCCAAACCCATTATCCAAAATGTAACTGATCCCCCAACCTAAAGGCCCCCCCCATTAAATTTAAACAAATACCACAAATTTCCCACCCAATCAACTTTTTCCATATTCACTTTTTTTTTTGATTTATTTATTTTAAAATTTTTATTCAAACATTTTTCCTTTTTTTTCCCCCCCCCATCTACCCCCCTTAATTATTCCCCATTTCCCCTCCCCCAATTTTAACCTCAAACCTTACCCCCACATCAAATCTCCCTATTTTTCAATTCAATCACCTCACCATTTTACTTTATACAAACATAAATCTCAAATAAATACCATAACATCCCACACCATCAAATTCCCCCCAAACCCATAACCATTTACCAACCAAAACCCATCCCCCCATTCCAACCCCTAAAAATTAAAACCATTTAACCATTTTAAAAAACCCACCCTACACAAACACAACCCACATACATTAACCCCCCCCAAACAAAACCAACAATCTAAACCATAAAAATCTACTCACAAAAAAACATACCCCCTTTTACAAACCCAAATCTTAAATACACCCAAAATCCCTCCACCCATAAAATAACCCCCCTTACCCCCAACCACAATCAACAACATCTTTAAACACCCCACCACCCCCACTATTTTTTACTTTCAAAAAACACCTTACCGTCCCCCCCCCCCCCCCAACACACCAAATGAAAATTACCCAAACCTTCCCCCCCCACATAACTATACACACCAAATCATTTGATTTTTTTAAAAAAATAAAATTATCTAAAATTTAACATATATTAACTCATATTTTTTAAAACATTACAACATAAAAATAACTAAAACCCCCCCCACCAAAATACTTATTTCCACTTCCCCTAAGCCCTACCACTAATCCAAAAACCCCCAACATTCCTAAAACTTATCAATAACAGTAACAAAAAATACCCAAACATTCTACATATAAGAATCAAAATCTCAACAACCAACCTTTTGTCATTAATACCTACCCCCTATTACAAATTTCCAAACCCATAAACATTATACTACCATTATCCATTCCCCCAATAAACTACCTCCCCACCCCACAAACCCCCCCCCCTAACCCCAAACTCCACACATATTCCTTCCAATAGAAACCTTAAAATACCAAAAACACTTTAACCCCACAATTTTATGTAATTTCCTAACCCCTAACAAACTCCCCACCCTTCACCCCCAAACCATTAAACTTCCCATTTTTTTTCTAATACCCCCCAACCTAATCCCTAATACTTATTTTCCAAATAAAATCAATCCTACCCCCAAACCCCCTTCAAACTTTCCACCCACCCCCCCCCTAACCCCTTCTGTATATTACACAACTCTAATACCCCCCACTCCAAAACCCCATTATTCCTCCATACAAAACCTAAAATACCCCCCCAAAAAAAACCCCTCAACCCCCTAACTACCCCCTTCCACATTAAAATCACATTTACCACTATTTCAACCAATTTCAAACCAACTAACAAAAAAAAACCCCATCATCCCCCACCCCCCCAAAAATTTTTTATACCCTTTAAAACAAAATTCCACATGAAACAACCTTCTTCTACCCCCCCATAACCAAAATTAAACCCATTAACAACCCCCCCCCCCCCCATTAACTATTCTTCTTTCCCCCATTATACCCTCCCAAATAACTTCCAAACATCCCTTTAATCCACAAACACATTCCCCCTTTTTGTTTAATTTTACCCCCCATTTAACCATTTATCCAAAAAAACCCTTCCCCCTATTTCAAAAAAAACCACACATTTAAACCCTTATTTTTTTTTCTACCCTATACACCCCCCAACCAAAATTTTTAAAAAATTCAAATTTTTACCCGCACCCAACACACCTTTTTAATTATACACAATAAAACCAATATAATCATCCTATAACATATACTCATTTTAAAACTAAAAATAACTTACAAAATTCAACAAATTCCATTTCATTCAATATTATCCCCATTTTTCACACCTATATTAACTAATTATAATTCCCATACCCCTTAATTACTACATTAAATTTTTTCATTTTTCTGCTTACATTATATTCAACTTAATTATTTCATTTGTTGTAATCAACTATCATAACCATTATTGGTTCTTTTCAATATTAAACCTATCTCTCTTAAATAAAAATTATCTTTTTTAAATTTATTTATACTTATTTTTATCAACATAATATCCTTATTACCCCCATCAACCAAAACCAAATAAACAAATCAGCCAATTACATCGTACCTTTAACTCAACAAAAATATAAAATCAATTATCCACTATCCTTAAATTAATTTCCACTTAACCTTTATTTCCTCTCAAAAATATTTTTTTCACTTTTTCTTATTACCCATAAATTTGACTATAAACTTTACATCATTTTAAAACATTTTTTTTTTCATAATAACTATTAAATTATTTCTTTTTAAACACTATAATCTATCTTTACTTTTCTATTTTCCTATTAGTTTTTTTTTTTTTATTTTTCTCTGACTATCTTTTCTTCCAATATATATATTCCCATAACACTCCATACAACTAAAATTTAATCTTTTTCAAATTCATATAAATATTCCCCAAATAAAATTCCTCCTTAAAAACTTAAATTTTAAAACCTTCATAAAATACCTTAATACAAATTATTTCAAATCAAAATACCATATCATTAATATCCCTAAAAAAAAATCACTTGAGAAATCCATTCACAAAAAATAAATCTCAATTTTATAACTTTCCCTTAACAACCTCCACAAATAATCCATAATACTTCCCAATGTTCAAAACACTAAACAAAATACTAAAAAATATCACCAACTCATAAATAACTATATATTAAAAATAACCCTTAAATTCACAAAACTATATCCCTGTCAACCCCTATATCCCATCAAATTAACACAAACTCCCCTTTTTTTTTAATTCCCCACCCCCTACCCATCCAAACCTTCATCTACTGGCCCACCCAAATCCAACAATATCTAAATCAAAAATCTAATCGCATTACCGTTTCTACAACCATAAATAACAACTACCCAATATACACCACCTACCCCAATAAAATTAATATAAACATCCCTAATTTAAAAAATATTACACCTACAATAAATATTTCTTTTTCCCCCCCTTTAACTACATATTATAAAAAAAAAATACCCCAAGTGTTTTTTGTTTTTTAAAACCATCTTCCTATCAAAATAAAAATCCTAATTATATACTTTTAATATTATAACTCAATGGGCCCAATAATCTAATACTAAAACTCAACATAAATTTTTTTCATTTTTTTCCCCTACCGTTCAACATATTCAAAAAAAAAACCCCTAAACAACCCTTTCAAATTAACCCATACATTAATATATTTCCTCACATATATACCATACCTTAATCCAAAATTTTCAATTTTTTTCACCCCAAACACTCCCATATTTAAAAAAATAAATATTAAACTAATATTTCACATAATTACTTTATCTTCTGTTTACTACATCTATCAAAAAACTTACCAATAATTCACATTTTACTATTTCAATACCATAAATCAACATAAATGCCATTAACAAACATTATCTTTAAATAACTATTTATAAACAACGTCCTCCATATAAATATACTATATCATCCACAAAAATATCAAAATAAATCTTCCAACTATCCTCTATATTAAAAAAATTTACAATCATAAACATAAATTAAAATAAAAATATCAAACAATAATAATTATCAATTCATATTCCAAGTTCAATCCAAAATATATATAAAAAAAAATCAAAATAAACAACTAATAAACAAATCATTAAATTCACCTAATCCAACATACCTCAGGTCTTTATAAAACATTTCATTACCTACTATAACTTATACAAATCAAATATAATATAATCCTATCTGCAATATGTACTTATTAATTACTATATCCAATACCAAACCTAATAAAATGTAAAAATTCATCCCCATAATCACCCATCTAGTCCTAAAATCTTAATAATATCAACAGCCATTTAGAAAACATCTCCACGTTCTATGAGTTTCATATTTAGTAACTGCTACCATATAAGATTGTCAACCTTCCTTCTCCATTTAACAATTATCCTTATCCGCCATTCTGTAAACGCTTTGTTAAATAATATTCCCCATACCTCATTTATGCAGTGGGTCGGAGCCCGGGGGGGAGGTCATTTGCTAATTATTCTAAACAATACATTATTACTTTAATAGTATTTCTCACCCTATTCAATTAAATCTTTTCATACACATACCAATACTTCTACACACAATTTATAAAAATTGTCATATGCTCAAAATATAATTTCACCATAACATCTCAAATCATCTTATACCCATTATATTCGTCTACTATAAACCCGCCTCCCACTACTTCACAAACCCCTTAAAACATTTTCCCACCTCAATCAACCCCCTCACCATACTTTAAATAAACATCCGACAATCCTGTTTACATTATCATATACCTACAATACATAATCATCAAAATTCTGAATCATAATTCTTGTCTTAACATAATTACAGACAGCCCCCACCCTTGATAAAATACACTCACTAACTGTTCTTTTCATACCAACTATCCTATCACAAAAATAAAACTATGATTTCTTAAAAATTTAAATAAAAATGAAATACAGCCTTCGAAAATCACTTTACATATACCCTTCACAAGAAACTATACTGATCTAGCAAATATTAATGTTTACCATAAACATTAATCTATCATCCATCCTTTTAACATTTCATTATTCACGAATAACAATTAAATCATTATCCATTTATCTCCATACTATTATACAAACCCACTTTAAAAACTCAATTCAACCATTCCAGTATCCAATATAAACTTATCATTATTTTTAATTCATATATAATAATTTTAATCATCTCCAATAAAAAAAAAAACTCCATCAAACAGACGTCAATTTTATTTTCTCATGACAATAATAGAACAAATTATTATAAATTCCCCATTTAGGCTGAAGGAACAAAACTCAGTAAAAGGAGGAACTTTTATGATCCTTAACCATTTATTATAATGGTATAAATAAAGGCCATGACCTAGACCCATGGGTAAACAAATATCCAACCGCATCATAAACTCTGGTTAAAACACCTCACGAGATATTATTAATACTAATAAATCATGAAATACGTGCTATCCCAACGATACCCAAGTAAACCCACATTCACGCAAACCTTGTCTCCCTAATTAACAAAAACAATGTATAAATCACTCAAAGCAAATAACCAACTTTAAAAAACCTCCCCCTCACCACTCCTGTCCCTGCATAACATATCAGTCACACAAATACAACTAACCACGCCAAATAAATAAACTAAACCCATTAGATCCTCCTTAACACATGGGTTATTCAAAACCAAACTGGTTTAACAGCATTAACCATTACGATCTAGACAACACATACATCAAAAAAACATCTGCAACCGTTCATAATCCATAACCAACATTCTACTTTACAAATAGACTCCTTCCTTTCCAAAAATTTCACTGTTGTCCAAAAAATAATTTGAGTGTGATATCATAATTCTGAGGCATCCATTATGACTACTTCCATATAGAAGAGTTTAGCATCTCATTTATCTCCTTAGGCCGCTCATCATCCCACTGACCCCAATCACCATTACCCACTACATGTTACGCACTACTTGAACACTATTTACTTTTAATCAGGCCCACCAATCACTTTAACGAAACGCCACCCCCGGCATATGTTAATAATCGATACCGAAACAACAATAAATTGACGGGTACTTACCTGGCACCCTGCAAAAATGCCTGACTACAGGCTCCAGGCCATCAACTGTAACTTGTTACCAATCAAATGTGTGGTGCGTGGCTGTTACCCCATCTAAATCAAATAAAAGCACTACAATGCAATTATAAAATATAACAACACCACCCCTCCCACAACCCCCAACCCAGAATGCGAACCCACAAACACAACCCCCCATACACTGATGATTACTAATAACTACATCTATTTACTCATAAGAAACAGTAATAGCATTGATACTGTTCTGTGTATAATACCCCGTATGTGTTGAGTGTGCACTAAACCATATACAACCAATAAAAATTAAACACATCGACCTAGTCCTCGAAGAGTTATCGCCTGTTGTACAAGCCATCTTCAAATAAACGCTACAAATTCTCATACGCAATTGTGCTTAGAGATAAATTTAAGTATTGCGCAATGTTCTATAACATCTTCAAATACAAAATACATAAATACTGATACCACATAACCTCTCTTTCAATACTGCTGTTAGTAGGTGTAACCCAAAAAAACAAATATAAAATAACATTTGGTCCATGGACTTGCAGTCAACTATTCTCATTTAGGAGTCCCTTTTTCCACGTAGTCAAATGAACTATGGTACCAAACCTAAGATGGAGTACCTTCATCCCTATATTGATATAACAATGAAACTGTAATCTCTGTCGTTCGCTTATTTATAGAGTGGGTCCACTCCCCCATTAAACCTAAAAAACACTTCCTATACGATGTGTCTAGTAAAATTTGTTTCTATAACAAATCTCATATGTATACTGCCATCTATGTAGAGTATATCCAAAGAACCCCCAGACATTCTACTTAAGTCAGACCCCCTTCAATCTACCCAGCTTCGCATGAACTAGACCTTTACTATGGCATATTATCTCTAGCCTTTTACAGTACACACTATCATCACATGAGCGGAGACTCACCAGTCCAATACAATATTCTTGATGAATTTCAATAGCTCTAGCCAAAAAAACCCTTTAATATGTAACTTGCTCCGCCTGCTCAGAGATGTGTTTGCTTTGAATCTTTAACACGTTCCATTGACACTCAAAAAATATCCTTATCCATACCTCATACCTTGGCACATTTCAACTTCCATCGACAAAACCTCATCACACTTTACTGCAATAAACTTACACAAAAAATAAAGAAAACTTCCAGATGGGAGTGTAACACACAATTATTCCTATACATCTATTACTATTCATATTAATTATGACCTACACATTTTGGTATTTATCATTTATCCGCTTGTACATAAACCCCAATCAGTCACCCCTAACTGACCAAATAATACCCATTAATGTCCGCACACCACTCCCTCACAACCCCCCCCACATTAGAGTCACTGTATCATAAAATCTTTCATCTACCCACCCTTGCTCTCGTGCCCGCCACTGTCCACTCTCACGCCTGCCTCCTAACAGTATTATTTCTCCCTTTTATTTCCCTTTTGTTTAAATTTAAAACCAGTGGAATTATTTGACATAACTACAAGTGATCACTGCACATCGCCACCTCACAGATCACATACACGTGTGCATCTCTTGAGTAACTTCTCTCCTATCAATGAGAATGCACGCCTACTTTTTCGTCTGTTGACGACCAGTGTGTGTACACATGTACACTCGCGACACTCACGCCATCGACCTGAACGCCCAGAGCACTCGTTTCACCCGCTATCCATAAGTCGTATCATAGCTGAGCGAGAACCCCAAATACCTCCACACCTCACATAGCTCTCCTCTGCTACAGAGGCTCTCTCCACAAACCCGGCCCGATGTCCTCCTCCATCCCTTTTCCGGTGCTCCAAGGTCCCCACCGCACCCCCCACTTCTAGCCACAAGTGTGCATCATCTTTGTCACAGTCCAAAAATCCTGGCATTGCTTGAAACAGTTCCACAACTTCATTTATACAATCATCATTTGTGTCCACTGCAGTAGTTTCATTGCCTCCTTTTTTCCCAAGCAATCTATTCCAAGCCTTGTTGAGATTATCTTGTGACAGGATGGTCCAAGCATCAGCTAACATATAGCAGCAGTCTTTGAGATTAAGCTTTTTGGAAAATGCCACCACACTTTCTTCATCTTCAGCCAATAATAAACGACGCAGGACTTCTTTCTTGTACATCTTTTTAAGCTTTGCTATAACACCCTGATCCATTGGTTGAATCAGTGCTGTTACATTGGGAGGCAGAAAAATTACTTTAAAATTTGCATCAACTGCATTCAATGTATCCGTCTCTGGATGAGATGGTGCATTGTCCAGTAGAAGAATTACTTTTCCAGTTTTCTTTTCTTGTTCTCTCAACCTCTTCACATTTGGGATGAACTGATTTGTATACCAATTGAGAAATATTTCACTATTCATCCAAGCACTCTTCTGCGCTTTGTAGCACAATGGGAGACATGTCACATTCTTTAAACAGCGTGGTTTCTTTTGGCTTTGCAAATCATTAGCACCGGTAAACGATGACTTCCACTGCAATTCGCGGCTATCAAAATTGTTACTCTCTCTTTGCACTTTTTAAACCAAGGGGCAATGATTTCCAGTATAAGCCAGTCTCATCGGCATTATACACATCATCGAGTGAATAACCTTCTTCTTCCAAAAAAATCCAAGAATGTTTCTTTAAAATTTTCAGCGGCAGTTGCATCGCTAGATAAAGATTCCCCTTGAATCTCCAATTCTCGTATGCCATGACGAAATTTAAAGTTTCTTAACCATCCCTGGCTAGCCTTAAAGTCAGGAGGACCGTCAAGTTGATTGTTGAACTGAAGTGCCTTTTCACGCAATAGAAAGCCAAAGATAGGTTCCCCTTTGCTTCTTCTTTGCACAAACCATATATACAAAGCCTCTTCCAATTTCAAATCTTTCGCATTTCTCATGATTTTACGTTTCTTCGACCCATTTTCACTATCCAATTTTGTTGCAAAACTCATAATTTTATCCTTGTTACTTTTGATGTCAGAGACGGTAGCTTTCCCAACATTGAAAATCCTCGCAAGTGAAGACACAGTTTCACCTTTTCCTAGTCTCTTGATAATTTCTGTTTCGTTTCAATTGACAAAACATTGCGGTTACTTTTATATGCTTTAGGCCTATTGGAAGATGCCATATCGCACAGAGAAATACTTGTACATCAAAATTATTCTGCTGTAGTAGCAGACACAATTATTTTAAGTTGAACTGTCTGTTTAGCCAGTGTTCTGCCTAGAACGCACACGTACACTGGATTGGTAAACCAGATATTAACTGACTTTATGATCTAACTGACTTCCTGTACGTAAACGACCGACCATTATCCCGTCCCATCCTCTACAAATTGTTTGCACTCATTTGAAGCTTGCCGCATCAAAATATTCAGAAATGTAGTCTAACGTGACTGGTGGCACCTGATTTTTTTTTCTGGAAAAAGTGTTCGGATAATTGGGTGTTCGGATAATTGGGGTTCGGATAAATGGAGTTCTACTGTATCGTGACACAAATTATGAGATTGGTGAAATACTGTAATTTAAAATTCCCGTTCACTGCAGGGTAATGTTACATTACTACGGGCACATACTTGCAGATGTCACTCCTGAACATTGCCATAAAAAATTAATACCACAGCATATGTGGGCACTGCATTGGGAAATATATGGAGATCAAGAGAAATCAAAAATCAGAATCGTCAACTCCAGTCATTCTTATTGTATGGCTGTGAAACATGGAGTACAACAAAACAATGATCAGAAAGCTACAGCCTTCCTTCCATACATGGGTGTTTGTATAGAATACAAGGATTGTTGAGGTATGACAAGGTCACTAATGTGGAACTGATGATAAGAACCAGACGAGTGTCAGTGGAACAAGAGCTAAGACACTGGCGAAGTAGTTTGGGGGGAAGTATATGGCACACATTGAGGAAGCCAGTTGATGGCATTACAAGGCAGTCCTTGTTCTGGAATACCCAGGGTAGAAGAAGTAGACAATAAAACACATGGAGAAGAGAACTGGACAAGTGAAAATGGTGAGGAAGACATGGAAAGAACCTGAGCTGATGGCACGTAACAGGAGGACTTGGCACATTTTTTAAGGCCTATGCTCCTTGGGGAGCTAAAGGGTATTGATTGACATTTGTGCATGTTGTTGTTGTTTAACTAAGGCTGCTGAGCTTCTCGCTCTTTTGCAGCCAAGACCAAGTTGAAGACTGCTTAGTATTATCTACACTGTAGATCGTGGCTTTTCTGCCATTCTGAAACATGTTAAAAGAGTTGAAGTCATGAGCTCCAGTTTCTCCAGCTTGGCTTGCATTTAACTCTTTGACTCCTCAATTATTTTCCACCCTGAGCCGTAATTTTAACTCGTGATAGACTAAAAACCACGCTCAGAGAGTCGTTTTGGCACAGGTGTCAAATCTGACCAACGCCTTAAGCGTTGTTCCGGAGTGAGTTAAAGGACCATCAAATCTGGTCCCAAGCTAGGAGTAAGAAGCGTGTGGAATACTGTACATTCCCCACGATCCAAGGGGGCTCTCGACCTATGCAGAGCTAAAATATTGTGCTCTCATTCTCAGCTCTCCTAAGGAATTGTCACGTCCTGCACAGAGCCACTTGCCAGCTCCTCCTGCCTATCACTGGGTCCATAGTGAGATCCTCCTCCATGCAGTCAACCAGGTCAAAGCCAAAGAATTATGTCTGGGGCTCAAGTGACTTCTCCAAGCTTAGTGTGCAATGCTGGGTTCTCAACATTTGTTTCACCACATGGAAATCACTGGAAGTGTGTGGATGATTTCATGAGTCAGTGAGGGTGTAATTTTAGTCTCACAGACAGAGGTTCACTTCCACATATGTATATTATAGCATTGTGCATAGCTGGTGGTCATATAAGGGTGACTCCAGAAATGCCTCCATGCATATGTGTGCATGTGAACAGTAAGGAGAGTGAGTGAATAGACATTTAAATCTACACAAGCAATGCAAAGCAATATGGGAACTTCACTCTGGCAGTTTTCCTTAAAGCAAAGTGCTAAAAAAAAAAAATTTTTTTTTTGTTCAGAGGAATATGTGCCATGATTCCTTTAAAATAGAACAATTTGTTGGATCATGTAGGTTATCACAAACTATTTAGTTAGTATTTTATGTTTTGACATACCATTACCCTATGGCTCCCCAACAACCATAGGCAACAAATTCATACCAAGCCTTCTGGGATAACAAGCTGATTTGGTTAATGTGTGCTTTACCTGGATAAATTTGTCCTCTTTACCTGTAACATACATTATGGTATCAATCATCATCATCTCAACCCATAACCCGTCATGGGTCGTTGGGGTGCCATGGTGGTATCAATCAGTACCCTCTAACTCCCCAAGGAGCATAGGCTCCCAACATGCCAAGTCCTTTTGTGTGCCATCAACTCAAGGTCGATATCCTCCGCCACCCCCATCTCAATGCACTCTCCCACCCCAAAACCAGGGCCGTCTGACGGCAGCATCGACCAGTATCACCAGTGCGCATCTAATCCAACACCAATGTCCTCCTGTTCCACAGGTAAGTGTGTAGGAACCATGATTTTATATTTATCCACTTGTCTTAGTGCTGGACATAGTTCATGTCGCAAAATAACAGTGATTGCAAATTCGTTGTGTTTTATATTATTAATATCCTGCTTGCAGGGTCTTTCATGAGGTGGCTAAGATTGCACTTCTTCCTACAAAAGATCTCTTGTGACCTTGACTCGTTGCCAGAATTGATGACCTACTCAGCCACAGGAGCAGTTTGAAAAATGAAGAGTGGTCAGTGTTTACCTGTGCGGTAAAATTTGTTAACACAACTGAGCATGTGTAAAGATCAACTCATTTTAACATTGTTTTACTGTCTACAACATAATTTACTTTATGTTTTTAACGTAGCTGTTTGGGCTTATATGCCATGACCTTTTTTAATTGTTGTTCTGAATACTCCAGTGATCTTCATTACCTTTTAGTTTCCTGTGGAGTATACAGGCCTTCAGCCTATCATTTCTTACCAGTGCACCGTGCTGCAGTTCTTTCTATTTCTTCCTGACCCTTGCACTCAACTGCAATTCTTTCAATATCTTCCAGACTTATATGCTCAACTACCAAGTCTTTCCATTTCTTGTAGACTCAGCTACCAGTTCTTTCCATTTCTTCTTGACTTCTAGACTCAGCTACCAATTCTTTCCATTTCTTCCTGACTTGTAGACTCAGCTACCAATTCTTTCCATTTCTTCCTGACTTGTAAGCTCAGCTACCAACTCTTTCCATTTCTTCCTGACTTGTAGACTCAGCTACCAATTCTTTCCATTTCTTCCTGACTTGTAGACTCAGCTACCAATTCTTTCCATTTCTTCCTGACTTGTAAGCTTACTTACTTAGTCATTCCCCTTCTACCGTGAGGTGTAGAGGTCCTGACTTGTAAGCTCAGCTACCAATTCTTTCCATTTTTTCCTGACTTGTAAGCTCAAATGCAATTATTTATATTTCTTCCATGACTTGTGTGCTTCTTTCCAGCTATTCCTTTGTGCTCTGTTTCCACTTCTTCCTGACTTAGGCAACCCACTCTGTTTCTTTCTATGTGCTCAATTCTATTTCTTTCTGGGTCTCCCTGTACCTCTCCTACCTTGGGTATTCCAGAACATGGACTACCTTGTAATGCTATGAGCAGGTTTTCTCAATGTATTTCATATCTAACAAAGAACAGCCTCTTGTGCGACATATTTCTCCTCCTGTTCCACGTTTTATAGACTCAGTACTTGTGCCTTGTTTAAAATATGTGGGACTTACAAAATGTAAGACTGTTAGAGGCCCGTCTGTTTGATCATGAGTACATGTATTCCGACTGTCACGTGACAATGTATAGCAGTAATGATTGGACAGACTAATTGTCAGCAAAGATATTGTAGATGTGACATATTGTATTAAAGAAGAAGTGTTTGGAGTATTTATACAAGTCATATCCGTATGTTTTAATTCTGTGACATGTTTGGTATATATTTTAATGACAGAAATACTTGTGAAGAATCGAAGACTATCTAAGGACATTTTTTTAATTTACGATGTTTCTCTTTCCCCAAAAAACAACCAATGACATAAAACTTAAATGTAGCATTATTACTTGTATTACCTTACAGCCACTTTGTGATTATCACTTGAAAAGAAACACATTTAACAGTTTCAGTGAAGTATCACTTTTCTGATTTTGTTTAAAAGTCATCACAATAAAATATCACTTTTGCTTATTCATTTTAGCGTCAGCCGTGGGTTGCCCCGTAGAGTTCCTAGGGGTCTCTTGGGAGGAAGAAAGAATGTGACTACTGCTCCCTTAGGCATGTCATAAGGTGACTAATATGAGTTTGGGCTGGCTACCTCATCATTTAAAACAAAGTGCTAGACAAACTGATGCTGCCAGAGCACATAAATGCTGTGATGCAGGATTCCTGCATTGGGGAACATCATCAGTGGTGGCTTCATGCTTTATAAGGAGCAGGAAGGGAAAAAGGTAGAAAAAAAAAGTTTTTTAGTTGACCAAGTTAACTTAACCCTTGATTTGTTATTAGTTCATAATTATAATTTTTATTTTTTTTTTTTTTTAAGGGTCTTCTTTGCATTGGTATAAATCTATAACCTTGTATTATCTTACCATAACATATTGGTTATAAGCATCAAGTTCAACCATCAACTAAACGTGTTCTATAATGGTAGTATATCAATGTTTTTGTGTGAAATTAGTTATACAAACAATATTTGTATTCTATTATATGTTGATTAGCCTGGAAATGTATTATACATGTTATTTTATCATCACCATCATGTGCCATGCTGGCACCTCCTATTTTGCCCTGATACTTTGGCTCATAAAGGAGTGCTACGTTACCACTGCCGTTGTTTCCCTTGCAGGAAGTTGTAACACACTTCATGTACTCTTGCAGTTGTAGGTTATGTGGCAACTTGTTTTACATGATCATGTTTCCAGCTTCATGCACTAAGCGCTCTTTAGGCACCTTTTAAGACATGCCTGGAGGAAGCTCAACATCTATTCATTCATTGTCTCATTAGACTTCTGGGTATGATATGACCTTGCCAGCTGGTGCATTTGATCTTGTTTCTTGCTATTTTGGCCATCCTTTGTTGCTTTATCAGTCTGTTTTGTTTCTTGTCATAGTGTGGCCTAAATTGACCCTGTCCAAAACTTTCCTGGTTGTCCAGTGAAAATGGGTTTCTTATGGTGATCTTTCAATCCCACCTGCCCTTGCTCAAGACGTTTGCATAAAGAATGTTGCTAGCATACAACTACAAAATGAGGCAGCCATTCATTTTATTTGTGGACAATGGCATAAGAATAATTCATCATCATAATTAACATTCAGTTCCCTGATGAGAAGAGGCCCTCAACAAATTCATGACAGGGTCTTCCTGTCTTGTGCCATCCATTCAACATTTTCCCAAGCCTTCATCTCTTCCTGCAAGTTTCCAGTTTCCTTCTCTATGTGTTTTTCAGTCACCCTCTAACTTTCCCACAGTGTGGATTCCAGAAAAAGACACTGCCTTGTTATGCTACCAATAGTTCCTCAGGGTGTGTCTTATCCAACTCCAATGTCTTCTTCTCTTTTCCCGCTGGCCCATGCCTGGAAACTAGAATAATACACTGCCTTTTTTTGTATGCACTGTTTTATGATTAAAATGTATTTGTTGTGTTTACATTGACTATGCCCATATTCTTACTTTGTATTCGCTTGGATCTGCCAGTTTGGATGATCATTGTACAGACTTGCATCTTTACATTGCACAATTATTTTTACATATCAAATTTTACTTGCATGTGTATATTAAAGTTGACTTTGAATGGACATATAGCAAACTGTGTTTTATGTCGACTTTTGAATAAATTTAGGCCAGTTATCAGCTTAATTAGGCTTGTGTAGATTGGGGGGGGGGGGGGGGGGGTGGGGCGGGGCGGGTGTTTCAGGGGAAGACTGTAAGAGGCAACAAATATGAAGTTGTAAGTGTGATTGGCAGCTATATCATGTAAAACACATTGGTACAGAAACCACCGCTGTGCTTTGTCATAAGTTTCCTCAAGTTTCTGTCATTCTGCTTATATAAAAGTTGTACACGCTGTCATGGCATGCATCAAACTCACAGGTAAAAACAAACGAACAAGGCTGAACAGCTTTTTGGAGCACCTAGTCCTCTTTAATGAAAAAAGCAAACAAAAAAACTGCATATAAATCAAATACCCTGCTTGCCACACACCTATGCCATTTACTTTTAATTGGTATTATTCTATTTACAGAGAAAGCAGTAATTGTTTTACCTTTTGGACAATACACAGACTTTCTTTAATGCAGACAACAGGTTTAGAATTTGCAAAATTATGGACTGGATTAGATTCATTCATCCCCTTTCTGCAACCCACGGACAATAGGCCTTTAACAAACTTATGCCAAGTCCTCTTGCCCCATACCATCAGCTCAAGATCTTTCCATGTCTTCGTCCATTTCATGTCTGTCTCCAGTTGTCCTTGACATTTGTTTTCCAGTCTTCCTCTACCTCTCTTACCCTGGGGTTTCCACAAGGACGGCCTTTGAATGCTATCAGCTGATTTCCTCAATATGTGTCCTATCCATCACCACCGTCTTCTTGGGCTCAATGGTACTATTAAAACAAATTACAGGCTATTAGCAACTGGAAACTACAGTAAATATAATGTACTGCCATTTAGATCAACACAATAATGGACACATTTTTTAAAAAGTGAACTTGCTATGTTAGTGAGGTGCTGTTCAAAATGACGACAGTGAACGTCTTCAGTCTTTCATATTCCTTATTGTTAGACCTTTTGTTCTCATCCTCTTTTCTCTACGTTCATACATACTGTCACTGATAAAGTCACTGTAGTTTTAATGTCTTTTATACTAGTAACACTCTCAACTACTTCATGTTATTTACCTAACCCTAAAGCAATATGTAAACAACGTAATGCTGTTCCTGGAATCAATGCAGTTATCATATTTGTCCATGCTGTCTTCTTATTAAATGCATGCAATTTATTTAAAAATTTGGCAGTAACTTTTGTGAAGAAACATTTACTGAATGACACAAAATCTTGTATCAAAGGTTAGGCTCTAGAAAATTTAAGACCGGGTTTGCCTTCCCTCTTCGATCCCTACTCTCTCAGCCAGACTGCAGTGATGCAGCCTGTTTCCAGGACCACCACGTGGAGGTGGAGTAGGGTCTTGGTCAGCTCTGGTTCGCTGACGCAAGCAGTCAAGCTATGGGTCGCTGACTGCATTCTCTATTGCTGCATCTTTGGGTCCCACCCTGTGATTTAAGAAGTGAATCTCCAACGTCACTGAAGTGTATCCAACAAAGTGTGCACCATTCCTGTATATTTTCTAATACATAGTTCACAGTGAGAGCAAACGAGAATTAGGCGCAGGATTAGCACCTCATTTACACACTTTAAAAAAACATACATACATACACAATGACTATATGTTCAACAGCTGTCTATCAGTGACCGGGTCCCTCAAATCTGATACTGAAACCAACACTCACTCAAGGAGGGAAACTCTGGAAGCCCGTTCGTGACTGGATATACGAGGCAGCTATAATTTGTATCTGATACATTCGTGAAGTGAATGAAAAGAAATTGTTCTAGAGGTATTCTACAAACAGCTTATACCATATTCACACACCTCCACCAACAATGAAGTTTATTTACATAAACTGTATGTACAGACATATCTTAGTTGTCATTTGTTAGCATTTTATGGTACATCAGAGCCTGCAATTGCCACCATTTTGTTGTCGTACTCCTGAGTGCTCAGACACTGAAGCATAAACTTGGCCACATCCTGGCGACATATGACATTATTAGCTCCTGGGACGTACAGACCAACATGTGCTAATATTCTTGCACCTAAGGATCACAACAAAATATTTGCATAGTTAATAAAAAATTTTCTTTAACAAACTGCACTTGCATAGTTAATAACAAGCAGGTTTTCGACAAAACAGATCCTGTACAGACCAGATAGCCACACTGAGAATAATAGTTGGTACTTGTGCGTTAATTCAACGTCAAATTAATATTTTGGCAATTTATTACCCAAACCGAGAACCGTACTATTTCTTACATTTCTTTTCTTACAATTTTTTTCTCGCCTGAATCCAATCGCAGTCTAGGTGACATTTTTTGCCACCCCCTTACGCGACGTCACAAATCTCTTACCCACCCCGTCCGTCCTTTCTTTTTTTTTTTTTGTAATCCAGAAAAAATACAACTTACTCTAATTTTTTTTTTTTAACACTTTTGTCTCGTTTTGGTGAGGCGCGTGCCGTTCAACCTAGTCGGTTATATTAGGGTGCATGTCCAAATATAAAAGACCCTTAAGTCTAGGGAATTGCTAGTCATCATCATCATCAGCTTTCAAGTCCCTATCAGAGTCAGGTACCCATTTACAGCTGGTTACACTGATGCGTGACACCTGTTCCCTTCCTCGCTGTCGTTGCCTTCTCTAACTCAAGATCAGTCAGATACCCATTTACAGCTGGTTAGACTGATGTGTGACACCTGTTCCCTTCCTCGCTGCCGACCCTTTTACAGCTGGTTACACTGATGCGTGACACCTGTTCCCTTCCTCGCTGCCGTTGCCTTCTCTAACTCAAGATCAGTCAGGTACCCTTTTACAGCTGGTTACTGATGCGTGACACCTGTTCCCTTCCTCGCTGCCATTGCCTTCTCTAACTCAAGATCAGTCAGGTACCCTTTTATAGCTGGTTACACTGATGCATGACACCTGTTCCCTTCCTCGCTGCCATTGCCTTCTCTAACTCAAGATCAGAGTCAGGTACCCTTTTATAGCTGGTTACGCTGATGCGTGACATCTGTTCCCTTCCTTGCTGCCATTGCCTTCTCTAACTCAAGATCAGAGTCAGGTACCCTTTTACAGCTGGTTACACTGATGCGTGACACCTGTTCCCTTCCTCGCTGCCGTTGCCTTCTCGAGGGTGGGTCTGTCGTAAACGTGTCAACTATGAATGCACGAGGAAAGTTTTTTTTTTTTAACTTGCCCTCCCAAATCACAATGTGAAATCAACCTTTTTCAGTCAAGAAAAAGTACGGTTCTCAGTTTGGGTAATAAATTTCCAGAATTTGATTTTAGCGGTGAATTAACGCACAAGAACCTAATAGTTTAACAAAGTGTGGAATGGAATTCACCGCTTTACATCGGATTCGTGACTACGAAAAGGCATTTGACAGTGTAGACAGAGAATCACTTTGGAAACTGATGAGGCATTATGGAGTTCTCATGAAGATCATTAACTTAATAAGGAAGACTTATGAAGTCATGACATGCAGAGTTCTTCATGGACAACTTACAGAACCGTTTAGGATTAGAACGGGAGTGAGACAGGGATACCTCTTGTCTCCATTTCTTTTCTTACTAGCAATATATTGGGTTATGAAAACATCGACATCACACAACAGAAATGGAATCCAGTGGAATCTGACTAAACAGCTTGATGATCTGGATTTTGCAGATGACTTGGCTCTTCTGTCCCATAACCATAATCAGATGCAAGAGAAAATGAAAATTCTCGATGAGAGGTCACAACAAGAGGGCCTGAAAATACACCGGGAAAAGACAAAGATTATGAGAATAAATGCAAGAAATGATAACAAGGTTGAACTTGAAGAAACCACTAAAAGATGTAGAATCGTACACATATCTTGGAAGTAATATAGACAAAGTTGGAGGGACAGACAATGATATCAAAAAAAGAATACAAAAAAGCAAGAGGAGCTTTCATTGCATCGGGAAACATATGGAGAACAAGAGAAATCAAGTCCAACACGAAAATAAGAATCTTCAACTCAAATGTCAAGTCAGTCCTATTGTATGGCTCTGAGACATGGAGAACAACAAAAACAACAACTAAAAAGCTACAGACTTTTATAAATGGGTGCTTGCGTAAAATAGAACTAGAAGGACTGAAATAGTATGACAAAGTCACAAATATGGAATTGATGACAAGAACCAGACAGGTGCCAGCGGAACAAGAGCTGAGAAGAAGACGCTGGCGATGGATAGGACACACATTGAGGAAACCTGTTGGTAGCAAAAACCTGTTCTGGAATCCACACGGAAAGAGAGGTAGACCAAAAAACACGCGGAGAAGAGAGCTGGATACAGAGGTGAAAATGATGAGGAAAACATGGAAAGAACTTGAGCGGATGGCATGGGACAGAAAGACTTGGCACGTGTTTGTTGAAGGCCTATGCTCCTTGGGGAGCTAAAGGGTATTGATTGACTGGCTTAGTTAATAACACATTTTCTTTAACAAACTGCACTGATTAACGTAACCGGAGACAGAAATGAAAATGATTGGGTAGAAAGACCAGGGGCTTTGTCACATGACAGGAAGACTCAGCATACATTTGTTGAAGGCCTATGCCCCTTGGAGAGCTAAAGGGTGATGGTGAAACTACATTGATATAAATAAATGAACACTCCTAAAAACGCACTGATAAAATCAGAGGTGTGTTAAGATGAGGATAGACAAGAATCCATGTAAATGGTAGTCCCATAATAGATACTGCTACAGGGGAGTGGAGTGTTGGGGACATCACTAGACTACTCAGCTTTATGAGGGGTTAGTGGTTCCCTTCATCTTTGCCTTCCCTAATTCACGAAGTCAGGTGCCAAATAGGTTTGGTTTGGTTTCAAGAACCATCTTCATTGCACACGGACAAATCAGTGCTCCGATCTCCTCCCTTAGGTCACACAAGGAGGATCTCAGCATAGTGCACAAACTCTGTAGCACCAGCGAGGATCTGATCTGTGTATATATGAATCACACATTCTATAAATGTTTTTGGGGCAGGTAGGTTTTTCCTAATATTAATTTTTTCCAGGGCAGCGGCTGCATGACCTACTCTTTATGATTTTTCAATTGGCAAGAAACACAACTCATGTGAATGACAAATTTAAAAAAAAAAAATCTTTGGAATAGATCAGTGGTTCTCAACCTTTTTTGAACCATGATCCTAATTTCACAACTGCTGAAGCTGGGACCTATATTATAACACACAACTAGCAAATAAAAATTAATTATAGAAATTCAGCAGCAGAATAGATTATTTATTTTTTTTTTTTTAAATGGCAGCTGAAACTTGTTATAAGTCTGTAGGCTACCTGTGGATGGATTATTTGTCAGTCGTGGTGGTCGTACAACTGTGTAGTTGATGTCGCTGCATTCGCTAAGAAGAAAGTCCTCAAACAACTCCATGTCTCTGACAAGATTCCTCAGGAATGTCGGCTTCAGGACCCAACGCCAAATGAAAGGAAGACCAGGGTCATCTGAAGAATGAAAAAAGTTATGAATGTTAAGGTGTGTTTGGACCCCTCCTCTCTTTTTCTTACACACTAAGCAGCGATAGGAAAGTCCCTTCCTGTTTTTAAATGTTTGTATCATCATTCGTATCCACTGAATATACATGAAACATGTCAAAACAATGAGCAATATGCCATTTGACAAATAAGTTTTATTTTGTATTCCGAGCAGTAGAAGTAGCCACCTTCAGTTATAACTGACTATGGGGATGCTCTCCTGTGCCTATTGCCCTCAGCTGCTTGTTTTTCTGGTGTTCCTTAACCCCAGAAACAAAATGTAATAAAATCTAAAATGGTCAATAAATTGATGTTAAAGAGAAAAAAAAAAATGTTTGCCCGCTATGAAATAATGTGCTGAACAAACTAATCTTACAGGTTATAATGTTAATGTTACCTGGTATTTTAGGAAATAATGGTAGTTAATTCTCTTTAATTTGATGTTTGTTTCATATAAATTAGGAGTGAAGAAGCAGGAATTTAAAAATTAGAAGTCTTTTCAATCACCTTGTACATGTATTCAAGTGTATGTGGTTAAAACTCTAATAAAAATTAAAATTCTGCAACGTTACAAAATGCTGTTTCTGCATGTAATATTTTGTCATCGTCCTGTGTAAGTCTGCTGTCTCTGAGGAGACAACGAAAGGATAGGGCTACTGCTACCTCAAACATGTCACAGAAGGCAACTAATAAAAGGTTGTGTGTGGGACTGGCAGCCCCGTCACGTAAAACAGATTGCTGCAGAAACTACCATTGTAAGAGCACACGGATGATTTGTTGCCCGCTTCCTGCTAGCGGACTAGTTGTTGTGTCTCCATGCTCTATAGGGAGCAAAAGATGATAATGAATGATCTGGTTATCAATTCTTATAGCTGCTGCTGACACACACACACATTCTTATAGCTGCTGCTGACATGCTGCTGACACACACACATTCTTATAGCTACTGCTGACACACAAATCATCATCATCCCTTCAGCTCCCCAAGGAGCAAAGACCTTCAATAAACTTATGCCAAGTCTACACATACAAATACCTTGCTATAAATTCTTCTTCGTCGCTCGCTTTTAGATAATCACATCTTTCTCATAAAGCTGGTAGTCCGTCTCTGGCTTCTCTTGTCACTATAGTTTCTCCCCCACAACCGAGATGGAGAAGGCCATGCTCCTGTCATGGAGCTGACAGTTTTGGAGTATATGTACTGTTTATTTGTCCTCTCCACATGGGCACATATCTGTCTGTCCAATTTTCAGTTTGTTGTGCAGAATGTATTTTGGGCTGCAATGGCCTTGCTATAAATAACAGGATAGAATTGTTCTTGTTGATCAGAATTGGTGTCATTGCACTCTAGTAAACCTATAGGTGCTCAGTCTCCTTCAGCAAATGTCGAAGGGTATGAATGCTAATCAATCCCATTTCGCGCTGGTTATATATATGCCAGATGCATCCTCTCAAACGTCCATTCCTGCTAGTCGTATGTTTGATGCCAAATTCCAGTAATCTTAGCCTTGATGATTCATTGATTGCAGTGTCACTCTCTAAGAGACGATCAATAATTGTCCTTAGTAATAGTATCTCCCCCTTATCCATATTCAATGCGCCCACTATGAGTGCTCTTAAAGATAGTCTGTCAGCTCTCTCATTTCCGCATACCCCTGCACGACCAGGACAGTAGATCCAAACAAGTTTCTGAAGATTTGAGGCTTCTATGGAAGTTATCCATTCATGCCGAAGCCATTCATTTTGGACTTTACAAAACATGGACCAATATGACACAATAATTGCCTTTGTTAATGAAGTCTCAGACAGCCACCTTAGGGCTGCAGTACCTGTCTCAACCTTCATTCTCATGCTGGAGGTTGTTATTATGTAAGCCCCGCTGTGTTCCTTGACAACCCTGCACAGTAGTCTAAGGATAGAATTCTACCAAAGAAGCTGAATAAATTATGCACTTACACACAGGACTTTGAGCCCTTCAATTAAATTTGTCGCATTATACATTGGCACAGAACTGTTATAACTATATAATGTAAGTTATATAGGGTCTCTGAAGAGATAATGAAGGAACGTGACCACTGCTACATTAAGTAAATAATAAGAGATGACAGACACAATGTTATGTATTGAGCTGGCAGCTTCATCATGTTAAACAAACTGTTATAAAAACCACCATTACAAGTGCATACAAAGTGTCTTGGTGAAGGCTTCTTGTAAAGGAATCAACTGTAGAGGTGGTCCATGCTCCTTAAGGAGCAATAAAGAAAAATTAAGACAATATAAAGTTTTAAGAGTCAAGTCAAGTGAGGTTGAGCACGAGGCATCAATAAAAACAAACTGCTACACAAATCGCAGTTGCATGCAAGAGTGCATAAAGTGCTTTGGCATAGATGTATAGCAACAGTGGCCCATTACACCTTTAGAAATAAAAAAACAGGACACTTCTTTATTCACAGGCTGTTGTGTCTTATTATCAAAATGTGCCCAATTACTGTAAACACTGTTTGGTACACAGATGCTTAAAGTAAACAGACGAAAAAAAAATTGCATAATGTGTTCTAACACAAACCTTTAGTTCCCCATGCTGTCACAGTCACCAACCGCTTCACCCCCACCTCTCTCATGGCAGCCACCACAGCTTTCCCAGACTCAGTGTATACATCACAGGGTGTGTACAGGCCACCACGGCCACCTAATGTAGACAGGATAAGAGATCTGTCTGAAAGTAGGTCAGTTCTAAGAGATCTGTACAGAAAACAAATCAATCATAACAGATCTCTGTAAAATAAATCAGTTATAAAAGATCATGTTTAAAAATACAAATTAGTCCTAAGAGGTCTATCTAAAAAAAAATTAAGTCATGAGAGATCTACCTAGAATACAAACAACTCATAAGGGACTTCCCTAGAAAACAAATCAGTCATAAGAGATCTGTTTTAAAACAATAAAGTCATAAGAGATCATCCAAAAAATAAATCAGTCATGCAAGATCAGACTAGAAAACAAATCAATTATCAGAAATCTGTCCATTTCACATCTTCTGTACAATATACTAATATGCAGAGAACTTTCTCTTCAGAACATGGGTTGTTAACCTGTCAGGGGTGATATAAAGGAGATACAGGAGAAGTGTGAGGTGTCTCCTGCAAAACCTATTGCAGCTGCATTCTCACTGTACAATATTCTATAGTTTTAGCAATGAAAGCTCTTTTGGTCTTGATCCCTATCTCTGTGAATCTGGATTTTCAACACTGAGCAGTTTAAGTTAAAGACATGTCTAGAAATCAGCTGGATGCCATGTGTGACATGTAACCAGCATTTTCCAAAATTGCTCCTCTAATTTATGTTCTTACTGGCTGAAAACAGGTTGCATATATCGAGGATTCCTCAGCAAAAGAGAAATTGGCAAGAAGATGAAGATGGTTGTATACCGCTCCACCTATGTCCCAGTCTTGACTTATGGATGCAAATTATGGGCAATGACTACAACCCACAAAAGCCTGCTTCAAACCTCAAACGAGGTATATGAGGAAGATGGTTGAAGTAACAAGAAGAGACATGGTCCACAACCAGATGTACGTCAACGCCTAAAACCCCAGCCCCTGCAGACTCAAGCAGAACAGTCCGAATTATGATGGTTTGGCCATGTCTGCAGAATAGGAGATGATCGGCTACCACAACAAATAGAGTAAACCAAGAGTCGGGGGATCCAGACCTCCATGATGAACCAGAGTTCGCTGGGAGGACAACATTAGGCAATATCTAAAGGGCCAAGGACTATACAGGAACCAGCTCAGCAGGAAGACAGTGGATAGGATAGTATGGCGTGGTCTCTGGAAAACCTCTACACCCCAGGGTAGAAGAGAAATGACTGAAAACAGTGATTGATAGCCACCTTATTATAAGGGAGTTTATTTATTTTAATATTCTTCTTCGTGTATGTCAGGAACTGGCTAGAAATAAAATCCATGTCGTAACATCATAATTATGTCTTGATGGCTCACTGATTTATCTGGGGCAGGATGGAAGGTGTAAAACATTAAGTTCACTCTCAGGGGGGAGTGTGTGGGTAAAAGGTTTATGAATCCCTGTATTAGAAAAAAAAATTAATTCGAGATCTGTTTCAATCACAGGATTATCATCCATGGAAAAAGACATAGAGATGGCAAAGTGAGAAGTTACTGGACAGGCTGACATTATGGCATGGAAAGAAGTCCCAACACAACTAGTAAATAGTACTAAAGACATGATTACCTATGCCACTAGGCGTGGTACTTAAAGATCATCATCCCTATGGATTATAGGGTTTCTACTGTTGTTCACCAACAATGTCTATATTAGGACATATAATCAGAGCCAGAACTACACATTAGTGCATTCTGGGGCTCTCCCCCCCCCCACCTTTTTTTTTTAATGTAGACGAAACTATCTACTTATATCACACTCATCTGCCCTGACCAAAGACGCCTCTACCACTGCATTTACATCCACCAGTTATTCATCAGAAGTTAAACTTTTGTTGTTTCACAATTTAGGCAGAATCTGACAGCATCTCTTGGCATAATGTACTTCTATGGAACAAACCTTAAGTTTTTCACTCTGTGTAGTCAGCTTCTCTGGATTTCTGACAACTGCAATGATGTCATGGCCTTGAGAAACAGCCTCGCTGACCAGATGTTGTCCTGTGGGACCTGTTGCACCCAAGAGAAACAGCTTCATGATAGTTGTGGTATCTGACAATGATTCCTGTGGAAGGTTATGTATTCATGGAACGTGAATAGAAAATGACAGTGTGTCCTAAAAACAAGCAGGAAAAGCACCAAACAAGCACTAGAGGTCACAGAAATGTGGTTTGACAGAAGGTTAAAAATACCACAGACAGCTAAACATAGTAATGAGGATGTTCTGAAAGAGGCCAATGCGCAAAAGAAGCTTTGTTAGAAGGAAGCAATCAACTTCCTTTAGGGTTGTTTTGAGAAGAAGGAAGCTTGAGTATATCGTGACAACAGGAAAGATAGAAGGTAAAAGAGACAGAGGGCGACAAAGTGAGAATACTGGACAGTTTGACATCATGGCATGGACAAAAGTCAACAACAGAGTTTATAAATAGTACTGTAGACAGGAAGTTGTGGAGAGCCTACACCACCAGGCTTGGTACTTGAACAAGAAGAGATCCTAAAAACACAAACACACTTTGAATCACATAACACACATATAAATAGAGATAGTTCATCACCCTTCAGCTCCCCAAGGAGTATTGGCCTTCAAGAAACTTATGCCAAGTCCTCCTGTCCTGTGTCGTCAGCTCAAGGTCTTTCCATGTCTGTCTCCAGCTCTCTTCTCCATGTATTCCTTGGTCTTCCTCTGCCTTTCTTCCTTGGGGATTCCAGAACAAGGACTGGTACTGCTATCAACAGGCTTCCTCAATGTGTGTCCTATCCATCTCCAGCGTCATCAAATAGACATAGAAGTACGGTATATTTACGTCTGCCCCATGCAGTACCTGGAAATATATCTGTTGATGGGTCGTTTGTATATATGTGTTGCTGTCATTTTCGACGGAGTCATCTGTCAAGTTATTTGCTTATGTTTGTATCATAAGTATAATTGTGTCTTTACCTGCGATGTCAGGTTGATTAGGGGTTGTCTTCCCTTGTTTATTCATTCATTGTGTTTGACCTTTAGGGTCAGAGGTTGACAGTTCGGCGTGGGCCTATGGGAAGGTTTTTTAAGCGGGAGTGAGATATACTTCCGGGAAGCCGGGAGGTCCTGTTTTTCTGAAGGGACCAAGAGTCCATTGTTTTTCGGGGAGAATCTTCGAAGTAACTGCTATGGCAGTTTTCCCCAGTGAATCTCTGTGCGTCGGGATGATGACAGAATTCCTTGTGTAGTTCTGAGGATTCATTTACCAGGTAATACCGACCTTTATGCATTATTACGCTTTTCGGTGGCAGAACATGTAAAGGATTACCTAGGGTGAACAGCAGTTCACGGATCCGCCATTTCAGAACTTATATATTTGTGCTCGAGGTAGCCATCCAAGACTGTTAGTCTTATATTGTCCAGAAATCCAGTGACGAGGATATATTGTGGGAGCCGCAGATTGGCGGAACTTCTATCTACAATAAGTATTACTGCAGGGTTGGTGATAACCTATTTAACAGAAGTACACGGCCGACGTTAGGACGAGGCCTGTGCTTCCGGCTATTATACTACAGCCTGATATGTGCAATTGGCAGGGAGTGCCAAGTTGCACCTGTGTGTCAAGGTAACTAAGGCATCTGACGCGTTTAGTCAGAGACGCCAAGGGCGACGCTACGAACTGTCATTATTGAAGAACTTTGCTATTGACCATGCACGTCTATTCTGATGTTTACCTTTTTGAATGCCAAATGTATACCTATCGATGTCAGGTCAGCATGACCTTGTTACACTGACTGTTCCTGTTGATATTATGTGTGTTCCCGTCAATAAATGTCTTGAAACATGCCTGCAGTGTCAAAGCATCCTTGATTACTGCATGTGAGAGTATGGGTTGCAGGATCTACATCTATACGAGCCTAAACACATTCGCGTCTTCATTCGCACCCACACTCAACTCATCATAAGCTCGCACTACACATCTAACAACATGTAAACTGTCTTGGGCCAGTGATCACCTCAACAAGAAAAAAAAATACAGTTACATTTCTGGTGGACCAGTTACGTGGGCTCTTATGATACATTTCTTGTCGCCAATGTGGCCTAGAAACTTACATTTCTGATGGACCAGATCTGTGGGTTTAAAAAAAGAACAGAGCGAGCATTTGACATTATTGTTGACATTTATGGATCCAGAAATTTACATTCCTGGTTGGCTGTTACATGTATGATGTCTCCAGTTTTGTCGAGAAAGTTACAAGAAGGACAAGTACACATTACACTTCTGATCTGTGGGTCTAAGCTACACACGGGACAGCCGTAACACACAGTGCTAATTCTACATTTGCAAGTTTTGGCTACAACAGGACAGATATAGGTCATCAACGGTTGACACAAATAAACAGTACGAGCATTTATATTATAATGCTACATAAAGCATAACAAGACAAGTACTGAAGTGAACTACTAGGCATTTGCTACGTGGACCATAACTGCATAGAAGGCGGGTTCCTATTGTAAACAGTACTGCGGGTTGTTACACGTTTCATTCAACAACAGACTTTTCTAGGTCAGAGTATTCAAGCTACATTGTTGGAGGTCAAGTGTCTGTAAACAGTACGTGAAATTGTAAACATTCAATGTGCAAGCCCTAATTTGAGAAGGTCATAGTAACTTTGGTTCGTGAATACCACTTTATGTTACAGTGGATTTGACGTTCAGTGCGCGTTTGACATTTCGTTTCTGTGTTCGCAAGGAGCAAGAAATTTATTTTAGTTTCAGCTGTGACTGAACTTGTTCTGCAACACATTGAAATTGATTGCTATATGTTTATGTCACTTCTACTGTTTTGTGTATTTTTCTGCGGGTTTTTCGGTTGGTGGGTCTTACGGTAAATATGCCACTTGATCGAGGCTTACTGTAAGCGGTCTGTAGGTGCAAATTTTCTTAATTTGGAAATTTGCTAGTGACAATTGGTCGCTATTGATGTTAGCTGTGATGTAATTGTACTTAACGTTGTTTTTGTAATATTTTGTCTGTTTTTCAGTTTTGATTGTCGTTTTGTTTTGTTTGTATTCTGTAGGTCTCTCCTTTCTTGTGTATTTCTCTACACATTTTTGGTTAAAACAGTGTTGCCATTTGTATTGTTTTGTATTTTTGTCTTTGTATTTTTTTTTTTGGTTGTACTACATTACTGTCATGCACAGTCTACATACACATACTTGGTCATGTTTTGATATTATTGATAAGGTAGACTCTTCATATAGAGTTTGTTAAATAATATTATATAAGATATTTATACAAGTTCTTTGATAAAAGACTTGTTATCTACAAAGATTAAGACAGTAAAATAAAGTGAAGTGAGTATACAAGTCTAGCATTTCAGACTTGTCTCCCATTGAAGTGGGATAAGGTAATTTATTTAATTTTTTTTCAGGTTTCTGATCTCATTAGACAGAATGTCTACATTGGATTTCTTCATCCAGCAAGGGTTGACCCTTGGTAAGTCTGGTAAAGAATTGGAAGAATATTCATCTGCTCAATTCGCCATTGAATTAAAGTCAGAAGAAAAGAAACAAAAAGAGGAAATTAAATTGAAAGCAGAAGCTGAACTAAAGAAGCTAGAAGCTGAGAATAGAAGATTAGAACTTGAAGAAAGAAGGTATCAAAGAGAGGCTGAGGAGAGAAAAGCTCAAGCTGCTGCTGAGGAGAGGAAAGCTCAAGCTGCAGCTGATGAAAGAAAATTCCAGATGGAAATGGAAGACAAAAAACTTCAAGCTGCTGCAGAGGAAAAAAAACTTCAAGCTGCTGCAGAGGAAAAAAAAACTTCAAGCTGCTGCTGAGGCTGAAATTAGGAAAATGGAACATGAGGAAAGAAAACAGAAGATGGAACTTGATGAAAAACTCGCAATTTTGGAGTTAGAGAAATTGAAATTGGCGAGTACGGGTGCTCAGCAAACAACTTCGAGTACGACAAAGGAGTTTGTTAGTAGGATTAAATTGCCTCATTTCAATCCTTTAAAGGATGACGTAGCAGATTATCTAGATAGATTCCAATTTTTGTGCGATACGCATAACATAAAAAAGGAAAAATATGTTGAACAACTGATGCCATTTTTTACAGGTGACACAGTGACTACTCTTATGACAATAGACGAACATGAGAGGACTAATTATGATGTTGTCAGGGCAGCATTACTAAAGAAATACCAATTAAAACAAGAAGACTATCGTCTTCGTTTTAGGACAATGTTGCCAGAAAATGGAGTAGATTTCTCTGATTTTGTTACAAAGATACGTCGTACATTTACACGATGGGTTGAGTTGTCTCAGATTGAGAAAACATATGAAGGTCTAATGGACTTATTATTGCGAGATAAGGTTTTGTCATCTGTTAATGATTCTTTTCTTGCATTCCTTCATGAGCGTAAGCCTAAAAACTTAAAAGAAATGGAGGAATACTGTTGTCAGTATGCCACAGCACATCCCCATGCTACAGTTAGCAATTCTAAAGTGAAAGAAGGGTTGCCAGCTGCTTCGGCAACACCATATGGCCCTAATTTCAGAAAAAAATTTCAGGGTGCTCAACAAAATTGGAATAGGGGAAGTAATCAAAATTACACTCAGAAGCGGAGTAATCCAACACATGATGGTTCTTCGTCTATGCAGTGGAGACAAGATGGTAGTTCTCGTAATTTTAGTGGTAATAATTTGAGACACTTTCGTAAAGGCTATCCAAATAATAACTATTCAAATTTTCGAGGTAATCATTCTCGACGTCAAGATTATGACGATGGTGAATTTAGAAACCGGGATTCAAACCGGAATGATGATTACAATAGGCAATATGATAACAATTACAGGGGAAATGATAGTCGAAATAATTACAGGGGAAATGATAATCGAGGTAGACCTAGGTTTAACAAAAAAAGACCTTACCAACAGGCAAACTCTGCGCAACAAGAGTTTGATGGAGTCTGTAATACAGTAAATGATAGTGGTAACTCTAGGGCTATCACTGGTTGTGCTTTCGATTTTGGGAGAGCAACTGAATGCCCCCAATGCTTAACATTGTTTGACTCATCAACTGTATCTACGCTAAGTTGTGGTCACCCTCTTCCTGCTCTACCTGCTACAGTTGCGCATGATGGGAGAGGATCTCTCATCTTACATAAAGGTCTAATAAATGATAGGCTAGTCTCAGTACTTTTCGATTCGGGATGTACTACCGTCGGGGTTAAGGAGTCTCTGATAGATCCTTGCTGTGCCACGGGAAAAACAATCAAATGTGTTACATTTGGTGGTACTATGGAAAGCTATCCTACTGCTATTATTAGGATTGACACTCCTTTCTTCACAGGAGATGTCCATGCATGTCTTCCTAATCCTATTGCGGATCTTATAATCGGTCGTATTCATGGGGTTAAGGAATGCACCCCGCAACAAATTTCTAGTTGGGAAGAAAAAAACATTCAAACGGTCAATGCAGTGGTGACAAGAGCTCAAGCTCTTAATCCCCCAACTTCATCTTATAATAGTAATGAAGTTGATAGCCAAGACGAGCACTTGGTGATTTCCCATGACTCGTTTGTTAAACGTCAAGAAGAGGATCCTTCTTTGAAGAAATACTTCCTTCTTGCAAAGAAAGGGGATCCCAATCAAAATACGAATCACAAATCGTATATCACTATGAAGAATGGTATATTGGTACGAATGGTACAACACTCGGACAAGTCTATGCACTCGCAAATTCTTGTGCCTAAGTGTATGAGAGCCTTAATTCTTCGGCATGCACACGATTCTCAGTGTGCGGGACACATGGGTTTTTCCAGAACTAAAACTAGAGTCCTTGCGTCATTCTTTTGGCCATTCGTGAATAAAGACATCCGAATTTATTGCCGATCTTGCAAAATTTGTCAAGAGGTCAAGTCTAGGGGTCCGAGACATGCTGCTCCTATTCAGGCTGCAGATATTCCGATTCGGCCGTTTCAGAAAATGGCTATAGACATCATTGGTCCGTTCAAAATTAAGTCAGCCAGAGGACACCAATTTATCCTCACTTGCGTGGACATGTGCACGCGTTGGCCAGAGGCTATTCCTCTGAAGAGCATATCAACTGTCGATATCGCTGATGCTCTTTGGCTCGTATTTTCTCGTCTGGGATCCCCGGAGAAATACTGTCGGATCACGGCACTCAGTTAATTTCGGACGTTATGTCTCAGGTAATGGCTACGCTAGACATTAAAAGGTCTCTCAGTAGTATTTATCATCCAATGTCCAATGGATTGGTAGAACGTCTTAACAGGACACTAAAGAACTTACTTGGCAAGATAACGGAGGATCATCCTGAAGATTGGGACAGGGTTTTACCTGCAGTCCTCTTTGCCTATAGAGAGGTTCCCAACGAGCATACAGGGTTTTCTCCTTTCGAACTTGTCTTTGGCGCGCAACCGCGCGGGCCAATGTCCTTGTTACACGATTTGATAACTTCCGATAATATTGACGATGATACACAATCGTCATATGAATATGTTATAGCTCTTAGAGAAAAGATTATCGAATCGTGCAGGTTAGCAACTTCATCTTCCGAATTTGCGAAAGAAAAAGCTAGGCGATTTGCTAATAAGAAAAGACGCCTACGTCAACTTTGTCCTGGAGACAAAGCATATGTCTTACTGCCCTCAAGAGAGAATAGACTTCTCATTTCTTGGAAGGGTCCATACACTATAGTCTCGAAAATTTCTGATGTCGACTATATTGTCGATGTGGATGGAAGGCATAAAAACCTTCCATATAAATATGTTAACAGAGTTTATTGAACGTCCAGACTATTTACAGCCTATTTTCCAGGCGACGGACGACTCTCCAGTTCAACATGGTCACATCTCATCCCTGTCCGTTATACAGGATGAGGAAACTATTTTTTCTGACGTGAACTTACCTCTTCCTACGATTCCACTTATTTCAACGGAATCGTGGAGAGACGTTACAGTCTCTTCTAACTTGTCTTTTGAGGAACAACGTCAAGTATCCTCTACGTTACAATCATATCAGGATGTCCTTACCGACATTCCTGGACACACAGATGTCATAGAACATGACATCATACTTACTGATCGTAATCCGATCAGAGTAAGACCATACCCAATACCTATTCATTTTCAAGCACAAGTCGAGAAAGAATTGGATGAAATGATTCAACTACAAATAATTGAACCATCCACTTCAGCTTATTCTTCGTCGATAGTTATTGTTCGAAAGAAAGACAATAACATACGTCTTTGCGTTGATTATCGCAAATTAAATCAAGTTACGAAGTTCGATGCTGAACCTATGCCGTTATTAGATGATCTACTTATTAGACTTTCTAAAGCTAAATTCTTTACTAAACTAGACTTGTCGAAAGGTTATTGGCAAGTCCCATTGACGGAACACGCCAAACCTCTCACTGCTTTTTCGACACCTAGGGGTCTGTTTCAATGGAATTTTATGCCTTTCGGGCTTATGAACGCCCCAGCGACTTTCGTGCGCATGATGCGACGAATTCTATCAGATCGTGCAGATGTCATTGCATATTTAGACGACATCTGTCTTTTCAGCGATACTTGGGAAGAACACTATGTGGGTCTGAAGGAATTGCTATCTACTCTACGTGAGCATAGTTTGACTGCTAAACCCTCTAAAGCTTTTGTTGGGTTTAGTGAAATTTCCTTCCTAGGTCATCGAGTTGGTCATGGTCTGTTGAAGACAGAGGACCAAAACATTTCAAAGATATTAAATATCTCGGTTCCGAAGACAAAAAAGCAAGTGCGTAGTCTCTTGGGATTGATACAATTCTATGGAAGATTCATTGAGAATCTGTCCTCCATTATGGCACCACTTTCAACGTTATTGAAAAAAGGTTCTCCTAATATGGTGCGTTGGTCCCAAGAATGCCAATCTTCATTGGATCAGGTTAAGAATTTGTTCTCATCTCATCCTATCTTAAGACTACCGACGATTGATAAGACTTTTGTCCTTCGTAGTGATGCCTCTTCCACTGGCATTGGAGCGGCACTAATGCAGGAATATTCAGGAACTCTGCATCCTGTAATGTATATTTCTAGGAAGCTGAATGCGGCAGAAAGGAATTACTCGGTTTTGGACCGTGAATTGTTGGCTATGGTTTGGTCCATTCTTAAGCTACAAAGGTTCCTTCTGGGCGCGCATTTCTTTATGGAAACCGACCAAAAAGCTCTTACGGCTATGCAAAGTAAGGATTTGAAGAGCTCGAGATCTACTCGTTATGCTATTGCTCTTCAGCCTTTCCATTTCACGGTGCGAGCTATCCGTGGTTCGGATAATGTGATGGCGGACATATTGTCTAGATGCCCACATGATTCCAGTTAAATCTTGTGTCCTAGTTTTTCCTGATATATTTTCAGACTTAGGTCTGTCCTTAATATCATAATATGTTGTAATACAAATGTATTTGGATGATGTTTAGATAATTTAACAAATTTCATTTTGTCCATCCATCAGTGATATGTTGCTAAAATAGCATTGACATTTGTATATTGCTATGATTATATTATTTAGTAATGTTTGATATATGATTGGTATTGCCAGCAACTTAGGTTTCTTGAATGGTATCCCTTAGTTTGTTTGGCTTAAAGGAAATATTTTCTCCTATGTTGGGAGATGATTTGTACCCTCTTCTATTGTACCTGATATTAGGTTCATTGTTTGCATGAGCACAGAAGTGATACTGGTGCTATCTTGCTCATGAACATATTAAAAAAAAAAAAAAATTGCATTTTTTTTTTTACAGGGGGGTGGTAGTAATGTTGCTGTCATTTTCGACGGAGTCATCTGTCAAGTTATTTGCTTATGTTTGTATCATAAGTATAATTGTGTCTTTACCTGCGATGTCAGGTTGATTAGGGGTTGTCTTCCCTTGTTTATTCATTCATTGTGTTTGACCTTTAGGGTCAGAGGTTGACAGTTCGGCGTGGGCCTATGGGAAGGTTTTTTAAGCGGGAGTGAGATATACTTCCGGGAAGCCGGGAGGTCCTGTTTTTCTGAAGGGACCAAGAGTCCATTGTTTTTCGGGGAGAATCTTCGAAGTAACTGCTATGGCAGTTTTCCCCAGTGAATCTCTGTGCGTCGGGATGACGACAGAATTCCTTGTGTAGTTCTGAGGATTCATTTACCAGGTAATACCGACCTTTATGCATTATTACGCTTTTCGGTGGCAGAACATGTAAAGGATTACCTAGGGTGAACAGCAGTTCACGGATCCGCCATTTCAGAACTTATATATTTGTGCTCGAGGTAGCCATCCAAGACTGTTAGTCTTATATTGTCCAGAAATCCAGTGACGAGGATATATTGTGGGAGCCGCAGATTGGCGGAACTTCTATCTACAATAAGTATTACTGCAGGGTTGGTGATAACCTATTTAACAGAAGTACACGGCCGACGTTAGGACGAGGCCTGTGCTTCCGGCTATTATACTACAGCCTGATATGTGCAATTGGCAGGGAGTGCCAAGTTGCACCTGTGTGTCAAGGTAACTAAGGCATCTGACGCGTTTAGTCAGAGACGCCAAGGGCGACGCTACGAACTGTCATTATTGAAGAACTTTGCTATTGACCATGCACGTCTATTCTGATGTTTACCTTTTTGAATGCCAAATGTATACCTATCGATGTCAGGTCAGCATGACCTTGTTACACTGACTGTTCCTGTTGATATTATGTGTGTTCCCGTCAATAAATGTCTTGAAACATGCCTGCAGTGTCAAAGCATCCTTGATTACTGCATGTGAGAGTATGGGTTGCAGGATCTACATCTATACGAGCCTAAACACATTCGCGTCTTCATTCGCACCCACACTCAACTCATCATACGCTCGCACTACACATCTAACAACATGTAAACTGTCTTGGGCCAGTGATCACCTCAACAAGAAAAAAAATACAGTTACAATATGTCTCCATGGTTACTTTGTTTCCTACTAGAATTACTTGCCCTTATGCTAACTTCCTCTTCTCTGCTTCTAATAACATGGTTGATTAAACGTGTCGAGTTATATCCAGTGTGTTCAGGCTTCGTGATTATGCTTCATAATGTGAGAATGTTTGACAGCTAGCCACGTCTCATTACATTTAGCAACATTTACTATACACAACAGTAAATATCAACAATATCATGAGGCAAAAACAGAATGATACTGCTGCTTCCACAGACAAATTGTAAAAGGAGATTAGCATGAGGTTGTGAATGCACCTGCAACCCCTTAATGTAAAACAAACTGCTACACAAACCACTTCTGCACGAGCACGTGAATGCTTTGATGCAGGCAGGCTTTCTGCAAGGAGATCAGCTTCAGTGGTGGCTCTAAGCTCCCATAGAAGTAGAAAGGGAAATGATGATGATGTCTTAAGGGTTCCTACTGTACAAGACTACAGGTTGTAACCTTTTATCCGGAATCCTCGGAGATAGATTTGTTTCGGAAACCACTTTCTCGGTTTTCAGATGTCGCTCAAATCGCGTTCAAAAAGTAGTCTAAAGTCACCCAAGGAAACTTTCCATTTTCAGAATATTTCAGTTTTCGGGTGTGCAGATGAAAGGTTATACAGCTGCAGTAGGAACAGGCAGTAAAGACATTTGAAGAGACCCGAATAAATACTGGCATAAGGCAGACTAAAGTGGTAACAAAGAGTAAATCTTTCACTATTTGTTACCACTTTATAAGGCAGACTAAAGTGGTAACAAACAGTAAAACTTTCAACTAATAATAAGTGTTTCATGAACCAACAATGTTATTTCATTCATCATGCTCATTATGGAGTACAGATCCATCCATGCAGATGGGCCCAACTGCAGGAAGCCTGCACTAAAACATCCATTGGCTCTTACAGCAGTAGTTTCTGTGGCAACATGTTTTACATGACAATGTTGGCAGCCTCATGCATAATCTGTTACTAGCCCCTCTTATAATATGCTTAATGGAGCAATAGTTCTTATCTTTGACCCTCACAGACACCCCCCATATAGAAGGGGTGGCTGCGTGGTGGGATAACCCATGTTCACAACTGGAAGGGTACAACACTATATGAATGGGTTTTTTTTTAATAGAGAAAAATATCCTGCTCAACCTCTGATGCGTTATAATTAGGATATATAGTGTCTGTAATTTTTGATAGAATACTCTATTGCCGCTATTTGATTACGGCATTATCCCTCAAGGTCATTTACTGTATTTAGGGTAAATGAAAATGCCCTGTGTGTGTTTTTTTTTATATATATTAAATATACTCCCAGCCTCTATCCCTAATTGGTAGAAAAAAAACCCAGATAAAACAAAACCAAACAAAAATAACTATCAGGGGGAGGGGTATAAAAGGTCTGGTGTTTCCAGTCAGATATTTAATTGTGTTTCACTTGCCATAAGTCATATGTATTGTAAGAACATCATCAGACCTTCACCTTCCCAATTAATGTATATTAACTTTTGTTCTTGCACTAATATCAATGCAAAGATTCAAGGTAATGCGAATCAAAAGTGACATAAACACATTTGTTTTAAATAAATCAGTTTATTATTTATTTTATTGATTATAATTTTTTTTTTAATTTCTGCACTTATTATGTACATTATCAGTGAAAAATGTTTTATGAATATTTTTAGAACAATCTCACATTCCTAATCAGAGACACAATCGGTAATGAGTATCTATCGCAGATGGGTGTGATGTTCCTAAAGGTACTGACTACTAACTGATTCCCTGGATCGTGCAGCGAAGATTCTGAAGGTTGCGAATTACTGCAGGACCGACTCATGATCTCCGCTAGTGTTGGTGGTCGTCCATATACAACGTCACGCTGTGTGCGTGTGTGTGGGTATTTGTGACTAAATGTGATTGGGGGTGTAAAAATGGCAAAAATTGCGTGACGTCATATTTGGACGACCCCCTTACAGTGTTATCAAAATAAAATTGGTGAAAAGGAGAGGTGATAAGAGATTTGTGACGTCGCATCAGAGGGGGTCTGGGGTTTTGTGACGAAACGAGACAATTGGGAGGGGGAGGAGGGGATTACAAATAGCAAATATTGCGTGACTACAGATATGGACGTCCCCTTCTCTTTTCCCTCTTGTCTGCCAGTATTAGGTTATATGGAGCCACATAATTGTATAACTATATTTTCGAGGAAAATATGAAATAACTTTGCCTTAGTATTTATGTTACAGTACTTTAAATCACATTACAAATCGGCGCAATCATACCGTTGCATTACCGTGCCATATTTAGAAAAATAATTTTGAAAATATATAGCCTTCATTCAGTTTTACGTATGATTACCGATCACAATACTCAACTCGTGTGAAACCATAAAATATGGAGCATAAAAGATATAAACATATAAGGAGGGGAAACCCGAGGCCTGTAAACAGTAAATAAATAAACAAACAACCCACAAAGGTATGTTATCAGGCACTCAGTGAGGATAATGGCGATTCGCTCCCGTGGCTAGGCAGGGGTGCCGTTCGGAAGGTCCTGGTTCGATTCCCGGTAAGCCTATCACTTCTGTTGTCTGGTCTTCTACTTCTTTATTTCTCACTGAGTGCCTGATAACATACTTTTGTGTGTTGCGTGTTTATTTATTTAGCATAAAAGATGGCTCGGCTCAATATCAACTACCAACAGCTAAAACCATTCACAAACCTTTTATTTGGAGCTGTATTCTGTCCACAAAACTCAACACGATCTCTTTAAAATTGGCGCCAGTAACCGATAACGGCCTAATAGTAGCAACACTGTTTGTCCATACATCTATGAACCTGCCGGCTCTCACGTACGCAGCGAAAGATCTCGATAATAATGAATAAAGGTTAAAACCTGGTAGCGTTACACTCAAGTCTATTCAGCTGTAAATGGGTACCTTTCTCCCTCTTCCCTCCCCCTTCCGTTCACCCTCTGAAAATTTCTCAGGTGCGTTGCAACATACCCCATTGTTTATTATTTACTGTTCACATGGTTCCAGTTACCCTCTTTGTTTGTTTGTATTTTTTAATACTCATTTTAACCTCTGATGGGTTATAATTAGAAGATATAACGTATCCTTTTAACCTCTGATGGGTTATAATTAGAAGATATAACGTATCCTTTTAACCTCTGATGGGTTATAATTAGAAGATATAACGTATCCTTTTAACCTCTGATGGGTTATAATTAGAAGATATAACGTATCCTTTTAACCTCTGATGGGTTATAATTAGAAGATATAACGTATCTAATTGAAAATAATAATTTTGATTTCCGATATCTAAATATGGCAGCATTTCACCCCTCCACTAAGTCCAAATAGAGTAAATCAAAAAGTGTAAAATTGTGTGAATATGCTTGTATATGTGTGTGCGCGCCTTCCACTATTCCACACACAAAAAAAGGCAGTCTCTCACATATGCCATGTTGTTAACTAGGTCTTCATCAATTTGCATTACGAGAACGTCCCCCAGACCCTCACTTTCCCGTCACACCTGCACTAATTATCGTTGTTTGTTCTTACGTTCAACCTGTGATGGGTTATAATTGGGACATATAGTACAGAGTTGTCGTCCAGTCTTTCCTAACGAGTCTCAAGTCGAGTTTCAAGTCTCTTAGTACAAGTCGTAAGTCGAGTCCCGAATCGAGCCTCATTTTAGATCTGACATTGTTTATAGTCACAATCACGTGTTATCGAATAATCGCATTGATCACTACAAATAATAATGAAAAATATCAATATACGTTTTATGGTTTTTACTATTTCATTTATTGACTTTTTATTCGACCAAAGTTTTTGTTTTTCAGTATTAAATTTTAGAAATACTATGTTTTCAAACATGCTCCCCCTCCCCTCCTAGCCTTCAATGGAATGGATGGAAGAATACACTTAATCAGCACTAAATCGTAAGCTTAAGCAAATTTACAGGTTAAGGACATGCTCTAGTTTTTCCCGCCAATAAATACACGTGGTATATTTTCCCCCTCAGGCGGGATGGTAACGTTTACATAGCCAAAGAACATTATTGTTCTGACGGTCGCTGTGTCTCGAGATGTTTGTCTAGCAACAGTGTCCAATTACGTCTGACAATATGCAAGTAAATGTGTTTGCACAATGAAATTCTAATAACGTTTGAGTAATATCGCTTAACCCACGATCATATTTTTTTCTAATTAATTAATAAAGAGTGCATTGTGAATGAGGATTGCGAGTCGTTTCACCAAAATTAACAAGTCTCAAGTCGAGTCGCTAATACCTAAAGCGCAAATCGCCTCGAGTCGAGTCGCTGTGGTGACTTAAGTCAGACTCGAGTCGGAATCGATTGACTCGAATCAACAACACCGGTATAGTATTCCTAATGGTTAAAATGAAGAACTTTCTTAGACCCCCGTGAACTACACGAGGCATTTGCTGATATTTAATTTACACACAATGATGCATATTACTAGATCAGCAGAAGTTAACAAGTGGTAATTTTCAGACTCCGCACGGGCCACAGTAGATTTGGATACCATCTATTCAACATGCTAAAGATAAAAACTACAGATGAGTGTAAATGTGGCACTGATAAAATGTCTGTTTAACATATGCTTCAAAGATGGCCAACCCATTAGCATAGTATAAGTAAATTTGAGTTTAATGGCCAATTCTTCAACCAAATCAGTGGCGTTGCTATGGGTACTAAGATGGGCCCTAGTTACGCTTGCCTGTTTATGGGCCACTTTGAATATTTGGTCTTTCATAGTTACGATGGACCAATACCCGAATTTTACCGTCGTTATATTGATGATGGTATTGGCATTACAGACATATCTGAGGTAGACCTCCGTCGATTCATTGACTATGTTGGAAATTTCAATCCTGCCATCAAATTCACTTATGAAATTTCTACGACTTCAGTGAACTTCCTTGACATCACTGTGACTATTAGCCCTACTGGTCTTAAAACGTCTGTTTATTATAAGACTACTGACGCTCACGGTTTCCTTCTTTATACTTCATCGCATCCTCTTAGTTGTAAAAATGCCATTCCCTTTTCTCAACTTCTTCGCTTGCGTCGGTTATGTCACGATGACGATGATTTCCACCAGCGAGCTCAAGAGATGCTCTAGTTCTTTCGCCAACGTCTTTATCCAGAACATGTTTTATCTGATGCTCTTTATCGTATCACACGCGTCACTCGTCAGATTGCACTCACTACTAAACCTTCTGTCCAATCTGACAGACTCAAACTGGTTCTAACTTTCCATCCTCACTGTCTGGCGGTGAAGAGAATTCTGTTTCGACATCTGCCTATTCTCCACTCTGATCCTGATACCAGAGAGTTGTTTCGTGATACACCTTTGGTAGCATATCGCAGGGATAGGAATTTTAGGGATATTCTTGTACACAGTCGTCTGCGACATACTAGCCCTTCATACTTTGGTACTAAACCGTGCCAACGCCGTATATGTAAGAGCTGTCCGTTTGTACTCCAAACTCAGAGTCACTTTTCCGAAAGGAAAATTTATCATTAGAGAGTCTTTCACGTGCGAATCCAGAAACCTTATTTATGCTATCATCTGCAAGAGGTGCGGCATTACCTATATTGGTGAAACTGGTAGGCATTTGGCAGACAGGTTTCATGAGCACTTGAATGACATCTATCATGGCAAACATTTACCGGTGTCCCTTCATTTCAATAGGCCTGGCCATTCAGGTAAATCCGATATCCATGTCACGGCCCTCCGTTCATGTGTCGGGGATGACAGGACTCGCTTTTCATTAGAGAATCGTCTTATTTTTCAATTGGGCGTTTTATGTCCTGAAGGTCTCAATGTTCAACATCATTTTGCATAAATTCTAGTAGCTTTTCTCTCTCTTTCATTCTTCTTTATTCGTTGTTTTTTCGATCTATCTTCTTATGTTTTGGTTTTGGTTCGTTTCATATCCTTTTGTATCTCTAAAAATTGTCGCTATCTTATACGTCACTTCCTTCGAGATTTCTTGGAGAGAGTACTGCAATCTTGTGTATTCTTAGCATTTACAGTTCTAGCTAAGTGACTTGTTATGAAGTTTTGTTCATTCTCTTTTTTTCGTTTCGTTTATTATTTACTTTTTTGCTTCGGTATTTCTGTTAGGTTTTTCGATTTTCTTGTATTATCATTGTACTTTTTACATCTGCTTGTATCGCTCATTTTGTATTGTTTCTTATCATCGTATGTTTTTGTAGTACCTATTATTATATGTAATTCTTGTCTTTGTCACCTGTTTGTTGCTGACGAAGGGTAAAACCCGAAACGTCCCTTGTCTCATGTGACCTGTTTTTGTAAAACTGATTCAATACCGTTTTATTAGTTTATTAACTTATACAACCCATTAGCAGCAGAGAAAGCATTCCTGAAAAAAACTCTATGGAGATGCAAATAGCCTCAAGTTGAACACTGCTTTCTTTACAATAGTCAAGCAGACGCGTGAGAGTGTAGGAAGGAGAATTGACTCTTTATTCGTCATTAGTAATTTGTATTACTAGAACTGCCAGACATTCATTTTCCCGCCTAACCCCAACCAAATCATTATATATTATGGTTACTTTTCGTTAAAAATTGTTTGACTATAAGGTGAGTTCTTTATCGTCTGTCTATTCTCAACATCTGTTCTACAGGTAGGCCTTTAGATAAACTGCAAGCATGTAAATAGTCTAATAGTGGTCTATTCGTGTCTTGCAATATCCATGTAGAGTAATTTAGTAAAACATTAAGCAAGGAACTAGTGTAGCGAGATTTGGTACCACTTGCTTTGTTTGTGAAAAAAATGTGTAACGCGACACACACACACACACACACACACACACACACACACACACACACACACACAGCGCAGGGATAACGCGACGGATCTTGCTTTGAAGTTTGAAGGAGGCGGAAAAATGTGAATTACGTTTAGCCGGACGGTATTGAAGAATGAGGAAATAGCGAATATAGGAATGGCCGACTTTAAAAGTTTGCATTAACAGGGAAGAAAATTTAAAGCTACAAGAGCAAGCCTGGTTGAAAGTTATTAAAACTATATTAATTCACAAGAGGAGATAGACTATGAATGGTATCCAAAAGGATATTATTCAAATATAAATAGTTTTAAAAATAATTAACATTTTTCATCGTCATCACATCTGCTAAAAGTTAGCTAATAATCTAACAATTTCACTGGTATACACACATTTTGGTGCCTTAAATTTTATAGCTGTTCTTGGGTAATTTTGGGTTACTGATTCCAAAAATGTAATCAGATTTTTTTCTATCAGCTCTAGTTTTTGAGATAACTAAGAATGACCATATTAGTAAGCAATTGTTATGTACAATCCTAGAGTTAGGGGCTATCAGTGGCATTTTGACTTTAGTCTGCATTCATATTATATGTAATTACTGTGCATATATTACCAAAAATGTAATAAAACTTTATCACTAGCACTTGTTTAGTCAACACGCAAAAAGGATCTTTTCGAGGACATCCTGGAATGTGATATGCCCGGACAGTCACGCTTAAGGGCCCAACAGTAATCTGCCATCATGTGGGCATCCCAAAGTCCCTGGTATCTTTCTTCCATTGTTTTTATATCTTGGTGAAATCTTTCACCTTGCTCCTCACTAAAGTCGCCAAGATTCTCCGGAAATAAATGTTAATGGTTATGGAGGTAGTGCAATTTTATGCTCATGTTGCATCCAAGTTCACAAAAACTCGACAGCATGTTTCCAACTAATTCAGAATATTTGTCTGCTTTAAAGTTACCCAGAAAGTTTTGCACAACCAAAACAAATGATGACCAGGCTGTGGACTCTGTTTTGTTCATGAAATCAATAAAATTTGGATCGTTTATTAACTTTCTAATTTGAGGTCCATCAAAAATTCCAGCTTTAAGTTTGTCTATGCTCAATTCTGGAAACTTTCTGCATAAGTAATTAAAACAGGTACCATCTTTGTTCAGTGCCTTAACAAATTACTTCATCAAGCCAAGCTTTATATGTAATGGTGGCAGTAGAACTCTTTTTCGATCAATGAGAGGCTTATTGACAATATTTTTTTCTCAAACTTTAAATTCATCCCTCAACGGCCACTGTTTCTTTGTCCAGTGCATATCTTTTGCCCTGCTATCCCACAAACATATAAAGCATGGATATTTGGTGAATCCCATTTGCTGGCCAAGCAAGAAGTTCATCATTTTAAGATCTACACAAACCATCCAGTTATGTTCTAAATACTTCAATTTTTCCAGAACTGTGCTTATTGTAGCATACTCCTCCTTCATTGTAGTAGAATGAGCAATTGGAATTGAGCCACATTTGTTACCATTGTGTAAGAGAACACCCTTCAAACTTCTTTTAGAGCTGTCAATGAAAAGTTGCCACTCATCTGGTGTATAACTTACACCCATTTTGTTAACAAGACCTCCTACCTTAGTACAAAACACAAGGTTGTTTTCTTTACAAAAGAATGGAATAAAACCTTGCTCTGTGCTGCGATAAAATGTAACCTTTGTTTCAGCAATCAGTAATTTTTTTTCTTTCAATCTTGAAGCCAAAAGTTCTGAAGATTCCTTGGAGGGATATAGATCTCGGATTAGATCATTTAGTTCAAGCTGGTCGAAGCGTTGAGCATCTGAAAAATCATCTTCGAAATCACTATCACTGTCACTTGTCGTTCCACATGCCACTGCTGTCTCATCTTCTAGCAGGGAATCCGAAATCTGACTGAAAGTTGGAATTGGTATGTCATCTCCGTGTGGAACAGGTCGCCTAGCAGAATCTAAATCTGGATATTTCCACTTTTTGTGATTTTTTCCATTAATTCCCTTAATATTCACAACACAGAAATAACAGTCATCATAGTGGTTCTTGGGCTCTCTCCAAACCATTGGAATTCCAAATTTTAAACATTTTCTTTTCCCACAAGTCCACTGTCGCAGGTGTTCAACACATGTTTTGCAAACAATATGAGGAGCCCAAGACTTGTGCTGGTCACCTAGTTTTACTTTAAAGTAAGCACAGTATGCCTTTTTCAAAAAAACAGTAATATGCTTCCTATGTTCTTTTTTGAAAGTGTACTCTCCACAAATATAACAAAATAAATGCGGTGACAAAAAACATGCTCTTCTTGAAGAGGATGCCATTCTCTGTTAGAAGTGTAATAAAATAAGTAGCATACTAACATGCATGCAGTGGCTTAAAATCTAAAAAAGGCAATTCTTGGAAGATTCTTGGAAAACTGAAACCGAGAGTAAATGTAGCAAAATATGCGAGAATAAACGCTCAATTCAGTACGATTTAGGCATAAAACGATAATAAATACATTAGCCCGCATGTGTCTGACGGTTGTCATCTTCGAAGCCAGCAGCGCTGCTTTTTGCACAGCGCTAAGCCTATAGAACGATTTCACGGAAAAAGTCTGACACGCTTTAGTTTCGTTTTCGAGAAACACTACTAATAGTTAACCTTTGCCCAATCTGCTGATTACACTTTGTAGTCTAGCCTTACAATTAACTATTGGCGGAAGTATACCGCAATATAGCTATCTGAAGTAACACTTTCTGTCAACTTTGTAGCAAAATCCGTAGTAATCCTTACATTTTTTGGTAATATTACACGATACAATGCTAACTAGTAACGCAAATCCGTAACCCGCCCCGTCTACCCCCCGCTTCGATGACACAGTCTGCAACGCATATATTCACACTGCGAAAAAGCCAGCCAAGGCATAACCACGCAGACAGTTTTATTTCCTACTCGTGGTAGCATTTCTAATGTAACTAAAACAAGTAGTTATTGGAAAAAATACATGCTCGCAAGATGAAGGAGAGAAAGATGGCGGACTTGTGTAAAATTTTATTTGACGATGGACGATGAAATAAATTGGAAATTTTAAACCATTATGAAGTTCCCCATAAGAATTATATGGTAGCGTGACGTAGAGTTAGCTGAGTAAGAATGTACTTTAAATAATATGATAGCCCCAGTATTAGAGAAGTTATTGAAGAAATACTAATATCTAAGACACTCGACCAGACACACTGGCGTTCCTGCTTATGTTTTTTGGTAACGTTAGGGGGACGCGAGCTTGGGAGAGGCAGGGAGGTACATTAAAATTCGCTTGGGGCGAAAAGAGGATGAATGGGAAAGGGGAACGGTAGGAGAAATGTAATCCTAAACGTGATATCTTTTGTATTGGGCATGACTAAAGCAGACTGGCCAATCCACCACCAGTTATTCAAAATTATTTTGGGTTTTTCATTCAAACTGCATTTGAATTCAAGTAGTAGAACGGGACATCAAGACGCAGCAATAGAGGCCGCAGTCAGCGACTCATAGCTTGACTGCCTGCGTCAGGACCAGCGAACCAGAGCTGGTCAAGACCGCACTCCACCTCCACGTGGTGGTCCTGGAAACAATCTGCAGCTGTGCAGGCTGGCTGAGCGAGTGTGGATCGAAATGGGAAGGCAAACCCGGTCCTAAAAAATGCCATGCAGAAGTCGGATGTGTCGACCAAAAGGTGCAGATATCACAGCTACGTTGTAAACAGACACAACGCAACCACCGTCCTTTTCAGGGCGAACGAAGAAGAAGAAGAAGTAGTAGAACGTTACGATTGGCTAGGGCTGGTAGATATTAGCAAAAGGCTTTGATTATTCATTGCCAGTTGAACTAATATTTTTATACAGATACGCTGAAAAACAGCTGTGTTAATTATAAACTTAAATAAAGAATCAAGTCACAGTCTGTACGATTCGGAGGAAGCTGAGGCCATTTCTTCACTAAATCAGCGTCATTTGTTTATATATTTCTTGATTGTGGTAAGGATATTTTATGAAATTTACTATGTTTGGTCCAACTACAAAGTTAGATACTGCTTTTGGGGAAAAAGTGAAGGACATGTCGGAAGCAGACATTTTTGAGTCCACACATTAAACGGTATCTGACTGATGTATGTTGTTATGATTATGTTGACATATTATTGTATTAAAATAGATTAGTAAAGCCTCTGTGTTCAATGAACACTGTTTACATGCTTGAAGCAAATATAAGTGTAAAGAAAAGAAGAGAAGATCATATCACAGGAAATGTGGTTACTCTACATTATTGTATGGAGGAAAAGTATGTGAACGTACAGTGGCGTATCTACTATAAGGACTTGAGGTGTGGTCACAACAAGGTGGGAGTCCTGTACGATTCGGGGCTAGTGCATTTGTAAGGCACGCGAGGCTGACCCCATACCCACGTAGGGAATTAAGTGTTAGAATAAATGATCAGAGATAAAAGGCCAGGGTGTCCTTTTGTTGCAGAGGGTCTATGTTCCTGTTGCCGGCTGGTGACAGGAAACCTGCTGAGTGCTTATAAACGCCAACCAGTCTCCAACCAGACTTATATGCTGTTGAATATCCAGTAGGAGCTTTGGCGATTGTTGAACTTGAAATTTCTGCAACTACCCATCGTATTATCTTACAACAAGGACTCTCAGGTGAAGAGTAAAACATCTGGGGCATCTCTGACAGTTTCTTGTGTGTCAAAATATTACACAGGAATTATATAAGGGTAGGATGAACTACAGCCCTCATATACAGTGACTCTCCCGTTATATAAATACAGTGAATTAGTTTAATATTTCCTACAGGAAGAACAGTTATAAATACATAACAACTTTTAGTTATTGGGCAGATTGTCCCAACATTTTAAATTGTTCTTTTTCTGTAAACTATCTTGTCTTTATTTTCAAAGACCTGTCCACAAGCTATGAATGGACAGGCAAAATAAATTGTAAATATTCGTTCAAAGAAAAACTTAACTGCTAGTTATTAACTTCTTTAATAGAAACCTAAAGTGTTTGATTGTTGTGTACCATCATTCATTTCTCCCCTAGACACTAGGTACACCATACACCATACACTAGAGCCAGAAGATTGACCGTGTGAGACCTAGGGAGGTAGCTGTAGGTTCTCTGCACATAATTCATCATCATCATTTATAGAGTCCGAGGCCTACTTTTGCTTGACCTCACACGGTTATAGCAGACACCTTTTCATTCTTTTAGGATACCATCATAAACTCCCCAGCAAAATCAACTTTGCTACATAAATTGGTAGGCTTGTCCGGGCATCTGAATTTCTCTTAGTACTACATACATTGGGGTCTGGGGTTTAGCTTTAACAACAGTCTATTTTCCCAGGGAATCCCCACATAGTATTACCCAAGATTTGGGTAGTGAAGAAAGTGTCAGAGCCCAGATTTAATTAAGTAAATTTATAATTAGTTAGAGATTTTGTTAGAACATTTTGTACTTATTAGAATGGCAGATCTGGCCAAGTTTCGCTCTGCTGCTGTGCAGACTGCGAAAGAAATGAACATGGAGGGTCAAGCTTTGATTCAATATGTAACTTCAGAATGTGACAAGTATATTGAAAGGGAGGATAGGAAGATAGCTGAAGAGAAGAGGTTACAAATTGAGGCTGACAAAGAAATTAAGAGGTTGCAGATTGAGGCTGACAAGGAGGCTAGGGCATTGGAGGCTGAGACTAAGAAGTTACAGATAGAGGCAGAAGAAAAAAGATTGACTGCCGAAAGGGAGGCAGAAGAAAAAAGATTGACTGCCGAAAGGGAGGCAGAAGAAAAACGACTGCAAAGGGAGGCAGAAGAAAAACGACTGCAATGGGAGGCAGAAGAAAAGAGATTGACTGCCGAGAGGGAAGCAGAAGATAGAAGATTGCAGAGGGAGCACGAGTTACGACTAAGGGAGTTGGAAATTCAAGGCCATGCTCCTGAAAATGGTGCTAGCCCCTTTGCCTCAGATGCCACTACTAGTCAGGGAGCCTCAACCTCAGCTATGGGTTTTCATGTAGACCATTTTGTTGAGAAAGACGATGACATCGAAGGGTATTTAAGTAGGTTTGAACTTTTAGCTACTACTTATGGGTTAGAAAGAGAAAGATGGGGGGTAAAGTTGTCTCAGGGACTTCGGGGAACAGCTTATGAAGTGTTTTCCAAAATGAGCAGGGATGATCAAGACAACTATGACATGTTGAAGCAAGCTCTTCTGTTAAGATATGAAAAGAACGGAGAGTTTTATAGAAAGAAATTTAGGAATGCCAGGCTACTGTCGGGTGAGACTTATCACCAGTTCTCCGCCCAGTTAGAAACATATATGGAGAAATGGGCTACTGTCGTGTGGTGAGTCACTGGGGCAGGAATAGTCTATGAGATATTAGATATAAGGTCTCTAGAAATTGGCTCGTTAAGAAAGAAAAAAGACCTATTCGAGATAGGGACAAGAAGACAGGAATGCGCATGCTTTCCACTAGACAGTGTTTTCTAATTAATTATGGAAAGAGTTCTGTTTCCCCACGACCTTAGCTTCTGCCCTTAGATCCCGTAAAGAAAAAGCCCCCAACCTCATCTGCGTAGAGAAATGTTCCTATAGGTGAATATGTAACACCGACAGCACGAGTGATACATTAACAAACTCTTGATAATGATCAACCGATCGTTGGGTTTATTAATGAAATATCCACACATATAGGGTTAGTAATGGTTAGATCGGGATGATGGTGAAAGACGATTCACACAAAACACACAGATGAGATAATAAAATTGCAGTTAATTAAGTAATAGTTAATTAAGAATGAACTGGTGTAAAGTGAAATGATGATGTGATATGATATGTGTTACCAAATTGGTGAGTAATCTACACAGTCCATGTGTCCCTAAATGCTTCGCATTGATATGACGATTCACATGTATGCATACACTGTCCCAAGTTGTTATACGTTATGTCGAGTGGGGTATCTCTAAGCTGAGGACGTTCTGATGAATACTGTTGTCGTACGGAGAACGCTGACGAGATATCTATATATATTCCTTCACTGTTTGAGTATATATCTGTAGTGTTGATCAACAGTTAATAGCTGTCATATGAACAAAAGGTCTGTTGTCTAATCTCCCGAGGGTACTGGCCAGACTGGATATCTTCACGAATCGGTAGTGATATGTAGACTCATAACCTTGCATATGTAGTCGTGATTCATAAAATATATATATATAGTCTGCTTCATAGAATGCGCTTAAGAGGGTGTTGCCCTTGCTATAAATATGCGATTCCTCTTTTGAGCTCTTTTGCTTGACTTCAGATAATAATGATCTTTCGAGTGATTTGAATTTATGATGACTCTGTATTGAACTTGTGATAACTCTGTATTGAACTTGTGAGCAAGCAGTATATGGTGACGAAAAATGCTGCGTCCACCTTCTGACTTGTGGGTGAGACAATATTCCTTTTTAATTGAAGAATGAAAGATGTCCTATGGCGAATTCTGCTAGCCAAATGTCCGTTTTTGATAACTTATTTCTGGTTAGACGTCAGACACGTTGCGTGTAGACTCAGACTTCTGATGAACTGAAGACACACAAAAGTCTTCGTAAGTTTTTCACATTTAACATCACTGGTTGACTTGCATTTAAACTTCTGCTCATTATTCATCTCTCTCTCTCTCTCTCTCTCTCTCTCTCTCTCTCTCTGAGTTAAATTCTAATGATGTTAAATATCTTGTGCATGAGAGTGTGTGCGCATGGGAGACTGTGATGATGATGAACTATTAATTACCTCCTATCATCCTATCATCTTCTAGGAAAATCTTCTGATTTTATTAATCAGTTATGCCAAGAATTATTTGAAACTTTATCTTCCGCACATTTTAGCTGTGAGGTTAAAATAAACAAAAATAAGAAAATGTATTAATAAGTATAAGATCTACTAACCTTCTTTTCCCTTCGCAAAATCCTTTAAGAACACAATTCATCACAGAACTGAATTATATCCACTCTGAATAAACACGTGTATTAGGCTAGGCGTTTTTGGGATTAATCTCTTCCTCACAATGTAAAAAACTGGACTCCTTCCTCTTGCAAGCTACGCAGTAGATTATATTTCTGCCAGTCCAATATAGGTTTCTTGTACAGCTCCGCCTATACCAACCTTAATGGCCCCTCTGGTCACTCATTCACATGATCGCTCTTGTCCCCTGTCAGTCCAAACGTGGGTGTAGTTTGACCTCTGATTGTTTATTGTTCACCTTGCCAAGGTGGGCGTCCAATGTGGTAACCCAACGCTTGTCTGAACAGCGGCCGACCTAAGATAACACCATTACAGCATGAGACGTTTTCCCCTGGCCAATCTGGGCGTCCAATGTGGTGTCACAGAAATTACAGCATGCCCAGATGTTTGATTAGGATGACCAGATGTGTTTTCACCAGATTTATCACGATGCAATGTGGGCTTCAAACGATAATGTCAGGCATGGGGACTCAATCAAAGGACTTTTATTTCCCCCGATGAAAGAACAAATGTGGTTCTCTAGATACCGGTCGCGAGTAATCACAACGATGAAATAGCAAATGTGGGTCGCAAATATGGGATGAAAGAGCAAATGTCGGAGAAAATACAATATGAAAAATGTAGGAAAAGATGGAGCAAAAAGGCCTTTGCGCTCGTTTATCACAGCTACTCTGGGGAAAACCCAAGATCTCAAAGAGATGATACTCATTGAACAGATGAGAGAGTCCATGGCTCCAGACATGAGAAAGTTTCTCATGGAACAGGGCGCAGAGAGGCTGGGTGAGATAATAAATGTCGCTGAGAGGTATCAGGCAGCCCAGGCAGAGGTAGCTGGCACAAAGAAGAAACAAATAGATCAGAGTAAGGCCCCTCAAAACCATAACAAATTCGATAATAGAAATAAGCAGATCTTCGATAGGCCTCGAAATGAATTTAAGAATAGACCCTCACAATTCAATGATAGAAGAAAGGCTGAAAGAAAACCTTTTAACCAAGGAAAGAGGTATTGTAAAAATTGTCGGATGGACAACCATAACACTGAAAATTGTAGAAAGAAAACTCCAAGTTTCGCTGCCATGAAAACTGGGAGGAAGGGAATAAAGGTCAACTCTATTGAACAGCAGGAACCTTACCACCCCCCAGTGTGTGAAGATGTAATATGTAATGGAGTCACCATAAGGTGTTTGTATGATACGGGATTGGATTATGATTCAGTTGTGAGTTCTCACCTGGTGCAGGCAGATCAATACACCACAGAAACAGTGGAGATCCAAGCGGCAACCAAGGACGTAGCGACCATGACACTTCCCATCGCCAGGATAAATGTGAAGACGCGATATGTGGAAGGAGTAATCAAGGCAGCAGTGTTAAATGATCCAATCTACCCTCTGATATTGGGGTGTAGATATATCTTCTTGGGGAATCCCAAGAGACCTGTGATCATGGCAACAGTCCAGACACGATCTAAATCCCGAAAGGAAGAAGATGAACCCATAAATACTCATCCAGAGGAGATGAGAAAGGCACAGGCTGAAGATAAGTCACTGAAGCCGTGTTACAAGAAACTCCCAAAGAGCCATACTCCTCCTAATAAAGGAGAATTCTATATGAAGAATAAATTGCTATACAGGAAGGCCGGCACTGGTTCAGCTGGTCACGCACAGCTGGTCCTTCCTAGTTCATATAGGGAGAAAGTAATGGAGTTAGGTCATACTATCCCCTTCAGTGGTCACATGGGGATTAGCGCAACAGGACAGCGTATAGCTTGTCATTATTTCTGGCCAGGGATAACGGAAGACATTAAGAGATATGTGAAATCCTGTCCCGAATGCCAGAGAGTAGCTCCAAAGCATTGGACTGCTCCAGCAACTCTTGGGGAAATGCCCATAGTGGGAACCCCTTTTGAGAGAGTTGCAGTGGATATTGTGGGACCTCTCACTCGGACCAAGAGGAGGAACAGTTACATCCTTACTCTGGTAGACACTTGTTCTATGTGGGGAGAGGCGGTAGCCCTGTCATCAATCGATTCAAAACATGTGGCAGAGGCATTACTTACAATATTCACAAGGTTAGGATTCCCGCATCAAATCTTGACTGATAATGGCTCTCAGTTCAAGGGGAAGCTAACTGAAGAAGTTTTCAGGTTATTTCAAGCCAAGCACTTCCATTGTAGTCCGTATCACCCCCAAGGGAACGGCCAGGTAGAGAGGTTCAATGGGACTCTCATTTCTATCCTGAGAAAGCTGGCACATGAGAAACCTGAGACGTGGGACCACTACTTGCCCGCCGCATTGTTTGCCTACCGGGAAGTACCACATAATTCAACTGGAATGGCACCCGCAACACTCCTATTTGGGAGGCCTATAAAAGGTCCGTTGGAAGCTTTGCTAAGGACCTGGACAGATGAGAAGGCAGAGGAGACTGTTACCTCATCATACCAATATGTGAACGAACTGACCACTCGTTTAAAAACCAGTTGGAAACTGGCAAATGAAAATTTGAGACAAGCCAGGAAAAAGCATGCTGCTTATTATAATAAAAAAGCGAAGGATCGAGAACTTGCTGTAGGGGAGAAGGTACTTCTTCTATTGCCAGGCAGCAACAATAAACTTCAGATCGGATGGCAAGGGCCATATACAGTTCTGGAAAAGGTATCCAGAACCAATTATAAGATAGACAAAAAGGGAAAGGAGAAAGTCTATCATGTGAACCTTTTGAAGAAATATCTGGACAGACAAATCCAGGAGGGATCACATTTAATGGCCTTGTCTATAGCAACCGAGATGAAAAATGAACCTCTCTCCTCGGTTGAATATCCACTGAAAACCAGTGAAACGTTTGCACAGGTGAAAATCAGTAATCACCTGACAAAAGGACAGAAGGAGAAGGTTCAACAGGTCCTTGAGAAACATACAGATGTGCTAACTGATAACCGGGGCACACAAATTTGCTGTCATATGATATGAAACTACTAGACCCAGCACCCATCTGTATGAGGCCTTATTCTATTCCGTTCGCTAAGGAAAAAAGCTTTGAAAGAGGAGATTGATTATCTGTTAAAAGAAGGGATTATTTCTCACAGTGAGTCTCCTTACAGTTCCTGTGTGGTTCTGTTGCGGAAACCATCAGGAGAACATAGACTGTGCATAGATTACAGGAAACTGAATGCTGTCACAGAAGGTCAGGTGGATCCATTACCTGATACTACTCAACTTTTTGCCAGGCTGAACAAGGCAAAATATTTTTCTAAGGTGGATCTTAGCAAAGGCTATTACCAGATTCCAGTAAAGCCTGAGGTTCGACCTTATTTGGCATTTAGCACCTCGGAAGGTCATTATGAGTTCAACATGTTACCATTTGGTTTGAAAAATGCCCCGAGTGTGTTTTCTAGGATGATGCGAAAATTGCTGGATCCCCTGAAAAATCCATGTATTTCGAATTTTATGGATGATATCCTCATTGCTACGGAAACATTTGAGGAACACGTTACCTCTTTGAATATGCTGTTTGATAGACTCAGAGAGGCTAACTTAACCGCTAGGCCAACAAAATGCTGTATTGGTTGTAAAGAGTTGGAATTCTTGGGACATACAGTACATCAGGGTAGCATGACCCCTGATCCCAAGAATCTGGAAAAACTAAAAAGAGCACCTAGACCACAAACAAAAAAAGATGTGCGATCTTTCGTGTCTCTGTGTGGTTTTTACCAAAAATATATCAAACATTTTAACTCTATATGTGCTCCTTTGACCGATTTAACTCGCAAAGGTCAACCTGATACTATAATTTGGACAGCACAGTGTGAATTGGCTTACCAGGAGTTAAAAGAGAAGCTTACAAGCAGGCCAGTGTTGCAATTGCCTGACTTGACTAAAGAATTTATTGTGAGAAGTGACGCAAGCAATGTAGGCCTGGGCGCTACATTATTGCAAAGGTCTTCCTCACAAGATGGGGAATTGAACCCAGTCGCTTATGCTAGCCGCAAATTGAACAAGGCGGAAAAAAATTACTCAACCAGTGAAAAAGAATGTCTCGCTTTAATATGGGCTATAAAGAAATTCCAAATTTATTTATATGGCCGGACATTTGTGGTCCAAACGGACCATTCTCCCCTCGTGTTCTTATCACAGGCCAAGCATGAAAATTCTAGATTATTGAGATGGTCTCTCTTGTTGCAACCATACTCATTTTTAATAGAATACATTCCCGGCCCTTTGAACGTTGGCGCAGACTTTTTGAGCAGACATCCTTATGATGAAGATCAGAAAAAACGAGTAAGACTTCATGGAGCTAAGTTATCTCGCATATTATAACCTGCAAATGAATGCATGTTTTAGGATGGGAGGTGTGTAGCAAAATATGCGAGAATAAACGCTCAATTCAGTACGATTTAGGCATAAAACGATAATAAATACATTAGCCCGCATGTGTCTGACGGTTGTCATCTTCGAAGCCAGCACCGCTGCTTTTTGCACAGTGCTAAGCCTATAGAACGATTTCACGGAAAAAGTCTGACACGCTTTAGTTTCGTTTTCGAGAAACACTACTAATATTTAACTTTGCCCAATCTGCTGATTACACTTTGTAGTCTAGCCTTACAATTAACTATTGGCGGAAGAGTGCCGCAATATAGCTATCTGAAGTAACACTTTCTGTCAACTTTGTAGCAAAAATAGTAGGAATCCTTACATTTTTTGGTAATATTACACGATACAATGCTAACTAGTAACGCAAATTCTTAAACCCGCCCCGTCTACCCCGCTTCGATGACACAGTCTGCAACGCATATATTCACACTGCGAAAAAGCCAGCCAAGGCATAACCACGCAGACAGTTTTATTTCCTCCTCGTGGTAGCATTTCTGATGTAACTAAAACAAGTAGTTATTGGAAAAAATACATGCTCGCAAGATGAAGGAGAGGAAAGATGGCGGACTTGTGTAAAATTTTATTTGACGATGGACGATGAAATAAATTGGAAATTTTAAACCATTATGAAGTTCCCCATAAGAATTATATGGTAGTATGACGTGGAGTTGGCTGAGTAAGAATGTACTTTAAAATATATGATATTCCCAGTATTAGAGAAGTTATTGAAGAAATACTAATATCTAAGAACACACGGACCAGACACACTGTTTTTTTGGTAACGTTAGGGGGACGCGAGCTGGGAAAAGAGGCAGGGAGGTACATTCAAATTCGCTTGAGGTGAACAGAGTATGAATGGGAAAGGGAAACGGTAGGAGAAATGTAATCCTAAACGTGATATCTTTTGTATTTGGCATGACTAGAGCAGACTAGCCAATCGACCACCAGTTATTCAAAATTATTTTGGGTTTTTCATTCAAACTGCATTTGAATTCAAGTAGTAGAACGTTACGATTGGCTAGGGCTGGTAGATATTAGCAAAAGGCTTTGATTATTCATTGCCAGTTGAACTAATATTTTTATACAGATACGCTGAAAAACAGCTGTGTTAATTTTAAACTTAAATATAGAATAAAGTCACAGTCTGTGCAGTTCAGAGGAAGCTGAGGCCATTTCTTCACAAAATCAGCGTCATTTGTTTATGTATTTCTTGATTGTGGTAAGGATATTTTATGAAATTTACTATGTTTGGTCCAACTACAAAGTTAGATACTGCTTTTGGGGAAAAAGTGAAGGACATGTCGGAAGCAGACATTGTTGAGTCCACACATTAAACGGTATCTGACTGATGTATGTTGTTATGATTATGTTGACATATTATTGTATTAAAATAGATTAGTAAAGCCTCTGTGTTCAATGAACACTGTTTACATGCCTGAAGCAAATATAAGTGTAAAGAAAAGAAGAGAAGATCATATCACAGGAAATGTGGTTACTCCACATTATTGTATGGAGGAAAAGTATGTGAACGTACAGTGGCGTATCTACTATAAGGACTTGAGGTGTGGTCACAACCAGGTGGGAGTCCTGTACGATTCGGGGCTAGTGCATTTGTAAGGCACGCGAGGCTGACCCCATACCCACGTAGGGAATTAAGTGTTAGAATAAATGATCAGAGATAAAAGGCCAGGGTGTCCTTTTGTTGCAGAGGGTCTATGTTCCTGTTGCCGGCTGGTGACAGGAAACCTGCTGAGTGCTTATAAACGCCAACCAGTCTCCAACCAGACTTATATGCTGTTGAATATCCAGTAGGAGCTTTGGCGATTGTTGAACTTGAAATTTCTGCAACTACCCATCGTATTATCTTACAACAAGGACTCTCAGGTGAAGAGTAAAACATCTGGGGCATCTCTGACATTTTCTTGTGTTTCAAAATATTACACAGGAATTTTATGGGGGTAGGATGAACTACAGCCCTCATATACAGTGACTCTCCCGTTATATAAATACAGTGAATTAGCTTAATATTTCCTACAGGAAGAACAGTTATAAATACATAATAACTTTTAGTTATTGGGCAGATTGTCCCAACATTTTAAATTGTTCTTTTTCTGTAAACTATCTTGTCTTTGTTTTCAAAGACCTGTCCACAAGCTATGAATGGACAGGCAAAATAAATTGTAAATACTTTTTTAAAGAAAAACTTAACTGCTAGTTATTAACTTCTTTAATAGAAACTTAAAGTGTTTGATTGTTGTGTACCATCATTCATTTCTCCCCTAGACACTAGGTACACCATACACCATACACTAGAGCCAGAAGATTGACCGTGTGAGACCTAGGGAGTCAGCTGTAGGGAGCAGGCCTCATTTATGTACAATCAAGAGTAAAATGTTTGGCACCAAAAAAAATTTTTCTTTTTTGTAGGGCTGTGACGGATTTCAATAAAACTTGGATAGAATGAAAGCTTCATATGGGGAAAATGAAAGGATACCTAGGAAGGAAGGAAGGGTATAAGGGTGTAGTGAAAAGAAGAGAAAACAAGTACAGAAAAAGCACAGATCGCCTCAAACCAAGAGATTAAACGAAAACCTTATGGGACTTTAGAAGGTGCTTACTAGTACGGGAGAGACGCCCAAATATAAGGGCAGAGCGGCACGTTGAAAATCACACACACCAAATCCAGAAGCCAGAGTGAAAAACTGGAAGACAGCATCTGCAAGAAAAGTTCTTTTTTCACGCTGCATGTAGGGCAGATTAACGTCAACCAATACAGCCTATGTGAGCTTATTAATCCTAACAGGGTATGTAAGTTTATTAAAGATATATGTATGACTAATATCATTTCATTTCAGATTTTATTTACGATTTGATTGTATCAGACATAATAAAAAGGGAATGACGCTAACCAGAGATAACCTCCACCGGCATTGTCAGGAGGCATAACCATTACTTGGTTAGCCAAATATATCATAGCTAGTTCTTGCCTGGAAGCTTAAGACATACCAGCAAGTACATAAGTGACTTGGCATCCATAAGTGGAAGGCAAAGGTTATATCGTACCCATGTATCATAACATGTGATTTATTCATATATTTTGTTAATTCTGCACAGTGGACAGTATCTTATCATGCTATCTCTGTAACATATACCATGAATCATTCATTTATATACAAACACTGAAGACATGGTCGCCTCATGAACAGCAGTGGGTGGTGAGATTGTTGGAACACCATAGCCACCTATTACCTTTCGTTCCAGGTTTTATGATCGAGTTTTATGATCATTGCTGATCGAGTTTATGATCGTTCCTGATCGAGTTTAACCAAATACTTGAGGACCGTTGATCCTGCTAACTGAAGCCTAGAGGTCAACCAATACTCAACACCTTAGTCCCCCGTAGTTATAGGGCGGGCTGAAGGACAGTCTATTGATTCAAGTGTGTCTCAGGAACCTCGAGCAGACGTGGCTAATACCAGATGAGTTATATGTATAACCATGTAAAAGATCCTGTGAGCAGTTTCTAAAACGACTGTCGATGATGATAACAGCTAGAGACTAGATAGCAAGATATATATCAAAAATATACTGTGACAGACTGTTCTAATTTCAGTGGAAGATTCATCCAAGATTTTTACTATTATTTATTTTAATTTGTAACTATAAATAATCATACATTTTACCATCTTCCAACACCCATTTCTCATTTCAAGAATATATAGATGTACATAATAAATTATGAAATTGTACTCATTTGACTTGGTAAATTTTTAACTGTTAAATTTTGAGTTACTTTTTCTAATTTAATTATATTATCACATAGGGTTACTATAGCGAAAGTGGCACCGTATACTTCTGAAGCCTAAATCTATTGTCCAGCTCAGAGTATTCACAGCCGTAGCTCAATTGTGATACCAGTGTACTTCTCGGGCACTGGAACTTCATACTTTTTGGAGAGAGATTCTACTTTTTCTCTACCACTATCATCACACTAGGAAAACCTTTCGCTACAACTTGCCTATACATAAAAGAAAGTTATATCGAATCTGCTAGGTTTAATAAACGCACGCTCTGTGTTTATTAAAGAAAAATTAAAACAAATTACGGTGCATTTTGTGACGATAAAATTAAACAGACACAATGATTAGGCTACTCGCGCTTTGCATTAAATTGAATAGGCCTACACAGCTGCTTTTATTCAAAGAACGAAGTCTTACCGCAGGTCTAGAGGATATATATTCAGCAACGTGTTATACAGTTCTCAAGATGATGATGACTTGTGAACACGTGTAGATGTAAAAACTCAATGCAGGTGCAGTAAGCACAAAGCACAATAAAACCCTTTAAAGGCTTGACTGAACACACTTGCAACGAATAACATGTTTCCTGTTGACAATGACGTGCACTGTGACGAAATAAGCCTGGCCTTGAACTCTGGAGATGGGTGCGTGCTCTTGTGCAAGTTTCAACGTTTAAAAACATTTGGTACGTGCTTACTGGCCTGTACTTCGTCTGCCTTTCCATAAAGTACATACCCGCAGCAAACGAGCGTCGAGACCTTAGTACAGTGAATTCGTTAAAACAGGGGCTCTTAACGTGTGATCCTCTGGGGGGCCCGTGAATGGATTCTAGTGGGTCCTTGTACATAACCTAAACATTTGATTTCTGCCTTCATTAATATTTTTACTTGGAAAACTATCATAGATTTTTGCATTTGAAGGAATATATTGGGGGGAAGCCACGCTAGCGTAATGGTTACCACACTGCGCTGACAATCGGGTGATCCAGGTTCGCGCCCTGGCGAGTACATTTGAAGGAGTGTCTTCAACCGGGACTTGCACTGGATTAATTCGAATCCTGGCGAAGACATTTGAAGGAGTGTCTTCGACGAGGGGGCTGGAATGACCCGAGCGGCTCCTGACCACAAACCCTCTGTGGATGGGAAGGAGCGAAGCTCCTGCCCGGGTTGGAAGGAAAGTCCACAGGCTCCCCAGCCTTGCAATGCCATGAAATTTGTTTAGGGAAAAAAAAGGAATATATTCTTCTTTATCAGATTGTTTTGGTATTTCGGTATCATTATATGTAGTATCACTATATGTAGTATCACTATATGTAGTATCACTATATGTAGTATCACTATATGTAGTATCACTATATGTAGTATCACTATATGCAGTATCACTATATGTAAGGTGTGTGAGTGGAACAAAAGATGAGAAGACACTGGCGATGAATTAAGACACACAATGAAGAAATCTGTTGCTAGCATTACAAGGCAGTCCTTGTTCTAGAAACCCCAAGGTAAGAGAGGTATAGGTAGACCAAAAACACATGGAGACGAGAACTGGAGACAGAAGTGAAAAAGATATCAGACCTGGAAAGAACTTGAGCTGATGGCACGTGACATGAGAACTTGGCGTGTATTTGTTGAAGGCATGCGCTCCTTGGGGACTAAAAGGTATTAACTGATTGACTGATATGTAAGCTTAATAATTTTCCTTTGTAATAAAATGTATTATTTGTATGCATGTATTTTAATTATGCATCTTTGTAAATTTGTTTCTAAGACAGGACCCACAGCCTTCACCGGACACTCAATTTGGTCCGTAGCCTTCACCTGACAATCAATTACGTCCGTATCTTTCACCTGACAATCAAAGGGGTCCATGGTACAAGAAAAGTTTAGAACCCCTGTTCTAAAACTGCACTTCCCTGCGGCAGTATCTGTTTTGTGACTACCTTTATCCTTTTTTTATTTGACCCACTATAGAGCTTGACTAAGTGGTGACAATGTGCCGACTACCCACGATAGAGCTTGACTAAGTGGTGACAATGTGCCGACTACCCACTGTAGAGCTTGACTAAGTGGTGACAATGTGCCGACTACCCACTATAGAGGTTGACTGCGTGGTGACTATGTGCAGACTACCCACTATAGAGCTTGACTAAGTGGTGACAGTGTGCAGACTACCCACTATAGAGCTTGACTAAGTGGTGACAATGCGCCGACTACCCACTATAGAGCTTGACTAAGTGGTGACAATGTGCAGACTACCCACTATAGAGCTTGACTAAGTGGTGACAATGTGCAGACTAGACCTAAGGCAAAAATAAATAAACATTGAAAGTTGAAGTTTTTATTAGCACTGTCGTGAAGTGACGTCTGTCTCACAACACGAATTCTGCTTAACTCTGACCACACCGCGCACCATACATTGTAAGAACTGCAAGATACACAGACCAATCAGAACGCTCGTTATGCCGTGTTTACTACAGCCTTGGATAAATAAAATGGAAGTCCAAATATGTGCAAACAAGTATCGAAGGACAATTAACTACATCATTATGAAAGAAGTACCACCTGGAAGAGGCTACCAAAACGATATTAGGGATGTTGCTCTACCCGTAAGTACTAATACTTTTACAAATACAGATATACGACGGGAGAGATCTCTAGTTGAATGCATCGAAGCCTCAGGTCAGTCCATTATTTATGTCGCAGAGTGAAGATAAGTTGCCTATTTGAAATTTTCTGTCCATCCTGTATATTGCTTTATTTTCTGTCTACCCTAAGTTTCTGAAAAAAAAAACTGTTTCTCACGCACCTTAACTCAGGTGAAGCTTCGGTCAACCCGTTCATTAGGATTTTCCAGACTCGGCTTTCTAGATTTATGGCCTGTCTTCTTCCTCATTGTTAACCCGTTTGAGCTCGGAACCAGCACGTACAGTCGTGACACTCAATATGCAAACTAATTTGCGGCGAGACTTTTGCTATCGTGGGAACTTTAAAAAATGTAGCGGGTAAATCGAAAATAATTCTTTCTTTCTTTCTTTAAGAAACTAGTTTTAGACTTCACTTGGTGATAAGCATACTGAAAGAGAAAGACGCACTTTCTTGTAAAGTAAAAATTGTGCATAGGGAGACTTGAGTTAAACAAACAAAGTGCCCTCTAGTTTAACTTACAGAATATAAAATTCCGGAGCGTGTATGTATTCGCTTTTCCAGTATATAGGAAATTAGCTGAAATATATAGATATGAAATATATTACTATCAGGGTGAAAGTCTAATGAAATATATTACTATCATGGTGAAAGTCTAATGAAATATATTACTATCATGGTGAAAGTCTAAGTGTATTATATAAACGGGTTTCCTTTATCATGTATGTATCATAAATGCTTACGAAAATTCATTTATTTTCACTGCTTGTATTTTAAAGCGATGTTATGTTACAATGTTTGTATCATTCATAATTTCAATGATCATTTTACTTTTTTATGTTTGTAACATTAATGTATGAGCATATTATTATGAATGCGGGAAGGAATGAATTGTGGAAAGCACAGGAGGATTCTCTAGCGGACCCTCATGTAACTTTGTCTGACCGGGGAGGAAGCAACAGTCTTGTTATTGTATATGTACCTGGACTGGCCCGCTAATTCATTCACAGCAGACAGGAATGTTTAAGAATGGACTGACCTATTTTAGGAACGAGACGCATGCATGGATATCAACATGCCGACGCTGGACACTGCTTAAATTGTTTCTGTTGTAATCTGCATGTTGCAGCAGAAGAGTAGTTACACATGTATTTTTGTTTTGTCTAACAGATTTATGCAGTGCAAGTCTTGTCTCGTATTGCTGAAAAGAGGTTACCTTTGGCCAGTGACCATATAGTCATCGTCCACCAGTCACAATAATTCCCTTCAATTATTTCAATTACTTCAATTATTCAAGTATTTCAAACATCCTCAACACCAAACCTCACCCTACCATACTCCACCCATTTTAACCCTCCATCCCACCTTTGGAAGCAAATTCGTTATCTGTGGATATCTCATCAACTGTGGATACGTTAGGCTACACCAATCTTGGATTTATAAAATCGTGTTCAGATTCTGTGCCCATTGTGGATACCTTATTCGAACAGTGAAGTTAATTTCAAAGTATTGGATTACGTGATATTTTTCCAAGAGAACACCAGGATATAAGTTGTTTCCAACATTCACACCAAAGGAACAAAGGAACAAACATTCATTTACACACAAACAGTATTTCACATATTTTCCAGCAAAAGCTTATCAGGCCTGCCGGGAACTTTACTAACACAATTCATTCATAATCCTTGTTTTCACTATTTGTGTAATAATTTTTTTTCTTCTTTAAAAATCATCAAATTGTTGTGAGTTTGTTTTCTCGTGATAATCTTTATTATTATGTGCTGTAAAATCCTTATTGATTTATTTACATTTCTAAATTGAAATAAATTGAGTTAACCTCGATAGGATTATTCGTTCAGTTCAGACTACCAAATCCTCAATCTACCTTTACTCCTTTACCCTACTATTTATGAGTGACACAGTGTGTGCAAAAGAGTAATATTGTCGCCAGAGAAAACAAGAAGAGCTGTGTGTATGGTTTTCTTAGTGAAGAACTCACTGACTCAGCCTGTGCCTTCTGTCTATCTCTCTTGCGCACCACTATCACACGTCTGTGTGCACTATTGTCCATCACGCCTATACAGCTGTCAAGCTTTACCTACTATTAATTATATTTTCATGCGACAATTATTGGGGATCTCGTCCTTGGATTTGAATTTCTTGATTCTTATTTCACAGTGACTGCAGGGAATCTTGTCTTTAAATTGTTCTGCAGAAACTGTAAGGAATCTTGAACTATTAGTCTATACTGTGGACTATAATTTTATAACGCCCTAGACAACGACACTTCTGGTAGTATCTGGTAGTGCCCAGCACTCGATGATGTTAGAAAAATGCTTCTTCCTCCCAGGCCAGATAAGTGGAACACCTTGTACGGAGATACAAAACAACTTGCAAAAACATGCAGATATCACTACATGGCATTGGGCCGAAGGGCGAGAGCCAAGTGCCGCTGGATCAATAACAACAACAACAACAACAACAACTGGTAGTATCTGAACAGAACAATTATAATTTTAAAGTAACAGAACGTTGCTGTCACTAATTTAATTCAGGGTTATATAATTACGTTAAATAGTTAACTAAGGTAATTAAGTGGTACATTTAACAGGCAGTAGAGTGTGTATGTGTGTGAGATATTGAAGGGAATTGTTTATACTTGAGTATTACTCAAGTGATGAGACCTTAATTCAGCAGAAATAAGGAATTGTCAAAAATTCAATTATACTAAACTTCCATTAACGAGTTACATTGCTTCATAGAATTAATAGTACTCCCTGGGGCTTAGTAAATTGATTATCAGTTAGTTGTATTGGTTTGTTGTAATACAATACTTCATAGAAATATTAGTAATACCCAGAAACTTGTGTAACATACTCGGAGAGTGTAACAACCTGCGCAGAAATATAGAAAATGACTGATTTACTAAAACTAAGAATGGGTCTTTTGAAATACACTAAGGAGGTTGGAATGAGTGAAGTAGAAGGTAATGCATTCATAGAGACCGAAATAGAAAAACAAAGAGAAGAAAACGAAAGGATACGGGCTCATGAGTTCCGGCTCAAAGAACTGGAGGTTCAAAATCGTCCCGCTTCTCTCACTAACGCTTCATCACCTGACAACGCCTCTGCTGGTCTAGCACTCAACTCACCTGCAATGACTTTCCCAATGGAAAAATTTTGCGAGCGAAATGAACAAATTGATCTGTTCTTGGATAGATATGAGCGAACTGCTTCATCGTATGGCCTGCCCAAAAGCATGTGGAATCTTAAACTTTCTCAATGATTAAGAGGGACGGCTTACGAAGTTTTAAAAAAATTAACCCCAGCAGAACAGAATGATTATGACGCTCTCAAGCAAGCACTGTTACGGCGTTTTCAGCTTACAGCCGACAGTTACCGAAAGCGTTTTCGCCGATCTCACAAAGAAGGAGGAGAAACATTTGGCCAATTTGCTGCTAGGATTGAATCATATCTCGAGAAGTGGCGCGATTTGGGAAAATTCCCTAAGACTTACGAAGGATTACATGAACTCTTCCTGGTAGAGCAAATCAAGGAAACAATGTCACCAGAGATGAGAACGTTCCTAGTGGAGCACGGGGCAGACCGACTCGAACGAATCCTTACGTTAGCAGAAAGGTTTCAAAATGCTATAGCAGAGACTCAAACCTTCAAACGGAAACCTGCTGAACTTCAACCTAAACCAATCACCCAGCCCACCCAAAATCAGCGATCACAGGTAAACGCTCCAACGCAGGATACACGCAAAGACCGGTCAACTAACTCAAACACGAAAAATGCACAGGAAAACCCCCCTTACTTCACGAGGAGGGAGAGGAAATATTGTCATCATTGTAAGCAGACCTCGCATAATACAAAAGAATGTAGAAATCGGTCCAGCCCGCACTTGGCGGCGTGTTTACAAGCAGACGCACCAGAACAGCGTCAAGACAGAACAAAATGTGGTAAACCAGAACGGAATTCTGTAACGGATCAGATTATCGCAAACGGGAAATTTGTGCGCTGTTTTTATGACACAGGATTACATTTTGACTGTATAATCGCTTCACATTTGGTCACATCTGAGCAGATAACCTCGGAGACAGTAGATCTGTGTGGAGCCGTGAAAGGAGACACTCCTATGACATTGAAAATAGCAAACGTTTATATTGATTCAAAATTTGTTAAAGGATGGATTTGAGCTGCCATTATGGAGAATCCAATCTACGACGTAATTCTTGGATGTCGCTATGTGTTCTTGGGGGAACCAAGAAAACCTCTGATAGCTGCAGCAGTAACTACAAGAGGTCAGGTGAGTACAGAACAGGACCCAGGACCAGTGACAAACCTGCTACCACGGGAATTGAAGGATGCTCAACCAAAGGATCAAACACTGGGACCATGTTTTAAGAAACTACCACTTGCCAGTAACCCGTTAAAAAAGGGAAACTTTTATTCAAAATCGGGATTATGTGATGCCGCACTGTAATTCTGTCTTTCAACCGGCCCAATTCTGTTTTTCCGATTTTGAATTTTCACCATTTTATTTCTTCTCATTTGAATATATATCGTGTTTGGTATTTTTGAGGAGATAAATTAAATGGGGTCGTTTTATGACGGTAGATTTATTTTACACTCGACCAGTTTTATTTTCTTCTGATCACGCGATTTTCCGTTGTTTACGGAAATCGCTATTTTCGAGCACGCCGGTATGACGCGTCAGAAACGCACGTGGACGTGATGTCATTTTGGACACGCGGTCGCGTTGTTTTCAAATCTGATTGGCGTAGCTCATAGTTATGTTTATTTTTCTGAGCGTTTCCATTGGTCGAGGGAAAGCTAGGGTATGCTCAGGAGAGAACACGCGGGGGTGGCCCCGGTGTGTATAAATAGCCAGTTAAACGGCGGCCCAGTTCTCTATCGTAAGAAATATTGTCAGCCGTCAGACTACGTAATTTATCGTCTCCACTGTGGGAAAAACAGCGATGAATCGCGAGTCACGGCAAGAATAGTGAGGGAGCGTAAATTTGCCAATGTGCAAAATTACCCACGGCAACAAGACATATCTTAAGGGGTCAGAGGACTCGAGTTATCGTCAGAAGCACAACGAAGCTAACCTACGGTCTCTTGCAGTAAAGTGCCCATGCTTTAGCGGGAACGAGGTTTATTTATCGTACAGCCATAGCTTATCGCTATTATAGTCTCCAGCAACGGCAAGTGGCCCGGGAGATTGGTGTAATCTTAAACAGCCAGAAATCACGGCTGTGGTTTTCCTCTAGAGCCGGAGCGGGTTGAAAGGGGAACGTATAGAAGCCAGTCAGCCGCAGAGTAGTTCCTACAGTTTATCAAGCACCTCAGGCTTGATACCTGAACAGCATCGTCATCACCAAATTCAGGAACAGGTGACAGGGTTACCATACCTAGGTCCTGAAAGTAACGAGAGAAGAGCGTAACGGAGACGCCGCATCATCAGTCGTCGAGTGTTAGAGAGACACTGAGACCAAGAGGGAGAGAGAGAGAGAGAGAGAGAGAGAAGGAGGGAGAAAATAGACAGGACCAGTAGGGTCTGTTCAGTGTCCACTGAGCCTTTGGGTTACTCCAAGTCTATTATTTTAGCATCGCCAGTGGTGTTAGTTAGCGGCGCATATCGCCTACCAAGATGGAAGCTGTGTAGATGTTTTCGTTGAGGAAGAGTCAACCGGACTGAGACAGTAGAATCTTATTTGTATTAGAGAGTGGAGGCTAAAGTGGACAGCCCCCACAATAGTAGAGTTATTTAATCACTAATCATTTTATTGTTCCTCAGCAGGGTGACAGAAAGAGTGAATGTGATTTGGGTTTTTTTTTTCTAGTGTCTATCTAATCTAATTGGTACGTTGTTTTCAGGCCGTGCAACAGTGCACGCTATCGACTGACTTGATGACGTATGATGTCATTTTTAGGTTTTTCTTGTATGTAAATAAATATATTCATATATTATTTACTGGATCAGCTTCTATTCTATACTATACCTACATGTGGTCCGTATAGTGGTGTCTGTGGTCGTTTTTATACACCTTATCTCCTTGTGTTTAAAGATAGCTAGAGGGAGTGAGATTATAACTTTTTCTGAAGTCACGAAGCGGCAAGGGGAGAGTCAACTCCTGGTTCTATCCCTTGAGTCAATAGTCTCATCTGTCCACAGGCATGTCATTTTTCATCTGAATTCTATCTTCTCAGACTTTCTCATACTAGGGGTCTTGCTTTCATTCAGGCAAACTCTGTAAACATAAATCCATAGGCCCACTCTTAAGAACAAAGCGGAGAAATTGCTGTATTTTGACTCTAGTTGACACCTGTACTATGTGGTCAGAAGCAGTCGCGCTCCCTTCTTCTGATTCTGTGCATGTCGCAGAAGCGCTCGTGAGTATTTTCACAAGGCTCGGATTTCCACAGCAAATACTCACTGATAATGGATCGCAGTTTAGAGGACATCTGATGGAAGAAGTCTTTAAGATCTTCCTTACTCAGCATATTCACACCTCACCCTATAATCCTCAAGCAAACGGACAGGTAGAGAGATATAACGGGACCCTCCTCACCAAGCTGCGAAAATTAGCACAAGAAAGACCCGAAAACTGGGACTTATTCTTGCCGGCTGCCTTATTTGCCTATAGGGAAGTGCCGCATGCCTCCACTGGTCTACCTCCTGCAACATTATTATTTGGACGGCCAATAAAGGGACCTCTGGAAGCATTGCTTAGGTCTTTAACCGACCAGAAAGCAGACGAATCTATTGTATCTGCATCAAAATATGTGCAAGAACTGAAGGAAAGGTTAAAGATAGGTTGGGAATTAGCCAACACTAACCTCCGACAAGCTCGTGCCAAGCATGCAAAACGGTACAATAAGACTGCGAAGGAAAGAGTACTACAACCTGGAGAGAAAGTACTGCTGTTACTCCCAACAGGGAATAACAAACTTCAGATAGGATGGCAGGGACCATTTGAAGTACTCGAGAAAATCTCTCGAACAAACTACAAAATCTCCATACGAGGGAAGGAAAAGATTTATCATGTTAACTTACTTAAAAAGTACATGGAACGCCTCGCTGCTCCTCAAGCACATCTCCTGATCTTAGCGGTTGCAATGGAAGCGGATAATGACCCCCACGATTATGCTGAATACCCGCTAAAACAGGAAGAATCACACACGGATGTGAAGCTCTGTGAAACATTAACTGAATTGCAACAGCATGATGTCAAACAACTGTTAGCCGAATATTCAGAAGTGCTCACCGATAAACCGGGACTAACCAACCTCTTGGAGTTTGATATAAAAGTATTAGATCCTAAGCCTGTCAGGACTAAGATTTACCCAGTCCCATACGCTAAAGCCAACGCTTTACGAGAAGAGATTGACAAGCTACTGCAAGATAACATAATCTCTGAATCGACATCCCCATACAGTTCGAGTGTAGTGCTTCTACAGAAACCCAACGGGGAAACTCGGTTATGCATCGATTATTGGTTACTCAACACTGTAACAGAGTTCCAACCAGAACCATTACCGAGCCCTAATGAACTCTTTACAAAGCTGAGCAGAGCAACCATTTTCTCTAAAATAGACCTTAGTAAAGGCTATTACCAAATTCCGGTAAAGGAAGAGATTAGACCATTGCTCGCCTTTAGTACCAGTGACGGACATTACACGTTCAATGTAATGCCTTTTGGATTACATAACGCACCTGGAGCTTTTACCCGGATGATGAGAAAACTATTACACCCTTTACAAAGCAACACCATTCATAATTTTATGGATGATATTCTCATCGCAACGGCTACATTTGAAGAACATGAAGAAGCGTTAGCCCTGCTCCTCAGGCGGCTCAAGGAAACTGGTTTAACAGCACGCCCAAGCAAGTGTCTGATTGGATTCAGAGAACTTGAATTTTTAGGACATACGATCACTCATGGATGTTTGTGGCCAGTAGAGAAAAACGTTGAAAAAAATCCGAAATGCAACGCGACCCATAACGAAAAAGGACACTAGGTCGTTTTTGTCACTCTGTGGTTATTATCAACGGTTCATTGAGAACTTTAATAGTTTGACTGCACCGTTGACTGACCTCGCAAAGAAAGGTCAACCTGAAAAGGTAACATGGACGGCTCAATGTGAGAGCGCCTACACCACACTCAAAGAAAAGCTGATGACGAAGCCCATATTACGCCTCCCTGACCTCACAAAGACCTTTGTGCTAAGAGTAGATGCCAGTAATCTTGGAATAGGATCAATGCTTTTTCCCCCTTCCCCGTGGCCTATGCTAGTCGTTGCTTCAAGCTGATGAAAACTACCCGGAAATGCTTTTTCCCGTGGCCTATGCTAGTCGAAAATTGAACGCTGCAGAACGCAACTATTCAACCATTGAAAAAGAATGCTTGGCTCTAGTGGCGTGAGTCTTCTTCTTCTTCTTGCGATCGCATCTTTGATGATTACACCGTCAGACGAGTTCTCATGATGAATTCGACTGTTGTTTGAAGTTCCTCTTTAACTCCATATAGCTTTGAGTTTAGTGTTGAGTCATTGGGCCAGTATATCTTTCTTAACTGGTCATACAGAGGACAGTCCTGTAGAACATGCTCAGCAGTTTGTTCGTTTAATCCACATGTGCACAGTGGTGAAGCAGACAATCGTAGCTTGTGCATGTGTTTATTCAGTTTGTTATGCCCTGTCCTGAGTCGAAAAAATAGTTATCTGTCCCTGCCGGTCGAGAGTGTGATAGTCGTCTTTGGGTTGGTTCTGTTCTCTTCTGATAGTCTGGATAGCTCTCTTTTTCTCAAAGTATGTGACTTCATTATCTTCTTGTTCACATTCTCCTCCCTTTTTTGCAAGTTTATCTGCCTTTTCATTTCCGGGTACACCACAATGAGATGGTACCCACTGAAGTATGGTTCTCTTTTTGGCAGCTACCTTGTTTAGTTCATTTCTCAGATGCGGGAGTTTACCACCCTTGAGAGCTTGCAGGACAGACAGTGCATCTGTGAGGATGACTACCTGGTGGCAGTCAGAGTTGGTGTTATAAATCATATTTGCAGCTTGCTCTAGAGCTTGAACCTCAGCTGTATAGTTGGAACAGAATTTACCAGTGGGAATGTGCCTAGTCTCATAGTGGTTGTCAGGATATGAGATAAAGATACCGGCACCTCCATTCCTAACAGCATTAGTTGCTGATCCATCTGTATAGGCATGTATCCATGATTGATCGGGATAGCTTTCTTGGAGCATACTCAATGTAGCAGTTCGTTTTTGCAGATCATTATACTCACATCCACTTGTGAGACCACTGACTGATGTATTAATTTGGAGGGCACTGCTGGCCTGCTCCCATGGTACAGGGTATAGGGTGGGCTTCAGTGGTGTTGTCTTCATGGATAGGTCTTCTTGATGCTGTCTTATAAGTCTTTTTCCCCGATGCACAAAGCTGCTACGCTTTAGACGTCCCAATGCCAGATCATCTAGTCTTGCCTTCATTGGGTGCATTGGCATACTGTTGTACTTTTCCATCTGGATCATGGTTTTTGTGTCTCTTCTATGGGACAGTGTCTGTAATCCAGCAACCTTCTGCATCTCTGTTATTGGTGTAGTTTTCATGGCTCCTGTAATGAGCCTGAGAGCTTGATTTTGCACCTTGTCCAAAGACTGCAGATGTGAGTTAGCAGCTGATGACCATGCTGCTGAGCTAAACTCTAAGTGTGGTCTTATTACTCCATTATAAATCTTCTTTAGATTTCGTTCATTTGCTCCCCAGTTGGTACCTGCTAATTTTCTGAGTATGCCTAGTCGTCTTCGGGCCTTTCCTTCTGCGTTTTCAATATGCTTATTCCATGTAAGCCTTTGGTCAAATGTCACCCCAAGATAGGTGGGGTAGCTTTCTTCCTTGATCACGGTTGTCCCTAGGTGTATGTTAGCTGATTTGTCCTTGGGGGCGAGGGAGAACAGTGTTGTGGAGGTTTTGTCTGTGTTTATTGTGATAAGCCATTTCTCTGCCCACGACACTAGCATGTCTGCTGCCCGCTGCATTCTATAATTTGCTGTGGTGACATTTTCATCAGCGCACCAGAGTACTAGGTCATCTGCATATAAGGCAGCTTTAACTCCTGCAGGGAGATCTTTCACCAGGTCATTGATGTAAACAAGGAAGAGTGTTGGGGAAATTACTCCTCCTTGAGGTACCCCCTGATGGAGCAACACTTTTCTGCTCTGCAGACCGTCAAGAGTGACTCTAGTTTCTCCTGTTATGCAAGTATGACTGGATCCATTTCATCATGTTGCCTTGGATTCCACTTCTCCTAAGTTTTGCAATGAGGCCATCTTTCCACACCTTGTCAAAGGCCTGCTTGAAGTCGACCCAGATCGTTAGGACCTTTTTCTTCTCCTGGAAGGCATCTTCTATTGCTTGAGACAAGTAAGTAACTTGGTCTTCTATACTGTAGCATTCTCTAAATCCAGCTTGTTCCGGCACCAGGATCTGCTCAGACTCTAAATACCATTTCAATCTGTGGTTGACTATTCGCTCCATAGTCTTCCCAACACAGCTTGTGAGACTGATTGGCCGGTAACTTGCAGCCTCGGTCTTACATTTCCCTTTCTTTAGTATGGGTATTGTGATGGCTTCTCTCCATACTTGGGGTACCGTTCCTTTCAACCAGCTGTGGTTGAATATCTCAAGCAGTTTTTTGTCTTTGCTGCTGAGCTCAGATTTACTAGCATTTCGTTGCTGATTTTGTCTGGGCCGGGTGACTTTTGAAACTTAAGCTTGGAAATAGCCTTCTGTAGTTCTCCTAGTGTGATGGGTTCCCTCATTGGGGCAGGAGTATCTGTCTGTCCCATGGTTGCCAGTATTTCTTTTCTTATCTCTCTCTGATGATCTATGTTAATGGGTAAGTTGCTTTCTGAACTGTATCTTCTAGCAAACAAGTCTGCAGCTTGTTTTCCTCTGAAAAGTTTGCCACCTTCATCCAATGTGATAGTCTGCCTAGGTGAGGAACGCTCTTCATTTAGAGACTTGACTAATCTCCAAAGTTTCCTGCCGTCTTTCTCAAGGTTCAGCGATGCCGTTTTAGTTCTCCAGCTTTTCCGTTTTTCTTCTAGCTTTGTTCTCTGAAACTCTGCTACAGCCTTTTTCCATTTGTTGTGAGTTTCAAGTGAAGGCTGAGACTCTGCGTCCTTTCTAGCCCTGTCCATGGCTTCCTGACGTTCTTGGAGTGTGCTGGACCAGTATGGTATGTAGTTACGCCGGCATCCTTTGGGAATGGTTTCTTTTGCAGCTTGTAGTATGCATCTGTTGAAGTCTTTTACCACTTCATTAATGTCTCTGTTCTGTACCTTGAGGGTAGACAGCAGCGTGTTCACCTGATGCCTGAATAAACCCCAGTTGGCTTTTTTGTAGTTCCATCTTGTAATGGCTGGGCCTGTACTGAGAGTTGCACTCTGGACAGTAAGAAAGATTGGGCGATGGTCGCTTCCCCCTAGTTTGGTCTCCTACTTCTCTACTAATAGATCCAGCTATATCTGGTGTGGAGAAGGCAAGATCTGGTGTTGAAGTTGTGTGCCATCCTCTGGAGTAGAAGGTAGGAGTATCTGTGGCATTATTGACTAGGATTAGGGAGTGATCATCTTGCCAAGTTTCAACCTCTTCACCTCTGTGATCCAGATGGTTATAGCCCCAGCTCTGGGAGTGGCTATTAAAGTCTCCAACTGCTATAAAGTTGGTGGCTGGTACCTGTATAGAGCTGAGACTCAGGGGTTTGTTGTTCGGACAGTAATAGTTCAGGAGTTCTATTTCCATCTTGTCTACCTTTATCTGCAACAGCTGATATTCTGCTCCATCCATGAAGGTTTTCCTTTCGTGTGCAGGAATGTTATTCCTTACAAGAGTAAGTACTCCTCCTTTTCGTCTATCTTTTCTGTCGGATCTGAAGCATTGATATCCCCTTATTTTAAAGGTTTGATCTGCTTTCAAGTGAGTCTCTTGGATACAGCAAACACTGACTTGCTTCTCATACAAGATGTTTTCCAGCTCTGTCTTTTTGCTGTATCCAGCCTGCTTGCTGTTCACTCCCTCTGCATTCCAGTGCATCATGACAAGTGGCACTCTGGGTTTCTCTTTTTCTGTTTTGTTTTGGTCAGTAGTTCTCCTCCGCCGTCTGCTGACTCCACAAGACGGTCTAGAGGGTCCTCCAGTAGCTGAGGGTGGGCTCTGTCGAGGCTCAGAGCCCGGCACTGCACCTGCCTGGTGGAGCTCCACAGGGCGAGCACCAGAACGAGATTTATTTGACGGTGTACTCTCCATAGAAAAAAAAAGCGAGTTGCATGATACTGTGGTTTCCGGTGCGCCTTCTGGCCCAGTATCTACGACTTTAGCACCTGTTCAACGGGAGAGTGGGCTCATCCCTAATCTGTTTATGTTCCCAGTTGTAGACTATTCGCAAGCAGCCTGAGGGTGTCACTGCTCTGCGCGGACCTTGTTTACCGAGGCGGCGTCCGAGCTCGTATGGTGAAAATATGGTTGCGTTATCTTCAAAATAGCCCTGTCTTTCCCGTGGCTTTTCTGCCATCCTGCAACTTTGAGTTAGGGAGTTCTGAGCTCCAGTCTCTTTCCCAGGCATTTTATCCTGGCCTGGCACGCATACAGAGGACCCCACTTCTGGTTCTAAGTTAGCAGTTGGGGATAGGTGGGGTAGCACACTGTGCATTCCCCGTCATCCAGGGGGCTCTCCAACTATGCAGAGCTTGCACAATGCTGTGCTCTGGTTCTGGGCTCTCCCAAGGAATCCTCACGTCCTGCACAGAGCCACTTCCCGATACCCACCACCTGCCAACCCTCCATTGTAGTAATCTCCTGCATGCGGCCATCCAGTCAAGAGCCAGTATTAAGTCTGGTGCCCAAGTGATCCCCCCAAGCTCAGTGTGCAATGCTGGGTTCTCTTCATGCTGCAACACAGGAGGGATTGTGATGCTCAGCCATCTCTCTCAATTCTGCACCGATAAGTGACATCGGGGACTTAACTGTGCCTCAGTACTGGGAGGCCCCGTTTCCGGGTACACCACACACAGCCAATTGAGGCAACGGTCGCCGTGGGCGTGATAGACGACAAACAGTGAAGAATGAGGCAAGAAAGCATTTAACCCATGAAGTGGGGGTGGATTGGTGCAGACCAGAGCATGTACCACTCGCCGGTGGGTTCTGCATCTACACCTATAGGGTTCCACCCACTCCTCAGCCCATTTAGTCTGGCCCCTCACCCAGGACCTGTCCGGCTTGGGTGACCCTGCCAGGAGTAAAACTCCCGCCGGCATAGCTCCCGGGATCATTGAGGCGCTCAAGCTCTCCAACCACGGCAAGGTAGGCTTACATGTGGAGAGTGGCGTGAGTAAAAAGGCACCACGAATTTCTTTATGGAGTCTCATTCGTCGTGCAAACGGATCACGCACCCCTCACGTTTCTAGCAGCTTGTAAAAACCAAAATGCAAAAGTAATGCGATGGGCTATTTTGCTAAGTGTCTATTCCTTCAGGGTCGAGTACATCCCCGGTCCTGGAAATGTAGGAGCAGATTTTTTAAGCAGACATTCAGTAGAGGAATTCACTATTAGTGCAGAAAATCATCTTCTAACGCCAGCAGATAAGAAACAATCTGAGGGAACCTCGGAAGAAGGAACAGAGAAGGAATTAATAGACGACACTGGGAATGATACACAATAGCCAAATATCATCTCTCTCTGATTTAGTTGGGCAACTAACTTAAGTTCGGGGTATCTGTCGCAGAATGAAGATAATTTGCCTATTTGAAATTTTCTGTCCATCCTGTATATTGCTTTATTTTCTGTCTACCCTAAGTTTCTGAAAAAAAAAACTGTTTCTCACGCACCTTAACTCAGGTGAAGTTTCGGTCAACCCGTTCGTTAGGATTTTCCAGACTCGGCTTTCTAGATTTATGGCCTGTCTTCTTCCTCATTGTTAACCCGTTTGAGCTCGGAACCAGCACGTACAGTCGTGACACTCAATATGCAAACTAATTTGCGGCGAGACTTTTGCTATCGTGGGAACTTTAAAAAATGTAGCGGGTAAATCGAAAATAATTCTTTCTTTCTTTCTTTAAGAAACTAGTTTTAGACTTCACTTGGTGATAAGCATACTGAAAGAGAAAGACGCACTTTCTTGTAAAGTAAAAACTGTGCATAGGGAGACTTGAGTTAAACAAACAAAGTGTCCTCTAGTTTAACTTACAGAATATAAAATTCCGGAGAGGGTATGTATTCGCTTTTCCAGTATATAGGAAATTAGCTGAAATATATAGATATGAAATATATTACTATCAGGGTGAAAGTCTAATGAAATATATTACTATCATGGTGAAAGTCTAATGAAATATATTACTATCATGGTGAAAGTCTAAGTGTATTATATAAACGGGTTTCCTTTATCATGTATGTATCATAAATGCTTACGAAAATTCATTTATTTTCACTGCTTGTATTTTAAAGCGATGTTATGTTACAATGTTTGTATCATTCATAATTTCAATGATCATTTTACTTTTTTATGTTTGTAACATTAATGTATGAGCATATTATTATGAATGCGGGAAGGAATGAACGGTGGAAAGCACAGGAGGATTCTCTAGCGGACCCTCATGTAACTTTGTCTGACCGGGGAGGAAGCAACAGTCTTGTTATTGTGTATGTACCTGGACTGGCCCGCTAATTCATTCACAGCAGACAGGAATGTTTAAGAATGGACTGACCTATTTTAGGAACGAGACGCATGCATGGATATAAACATGCCGACGCTGGACACTGCTTAAATTGTTTCTGTTGTAATCTGCATGTTGCAGCAGAAGAGTAGTTACACATGTATTTTTGTTTTGTCTAACAGATTTATGCAGTGCAAGTCTTGTCTCGTATTGCTGAAAAGAGGTTACCTTTGGCCAGTGACCATATAGTCCTCGTCCACCAGTCACAATAATTCCCTTCAATTATTTCAATTACTTCAATTATTCAAGTATTTCAAACATCCTCAACACCAAACTTCACCCTACCATACTCCACCCATTTTAACCCTCCATCCCACCTTTGGAAGCAAATTCGTTATCTGTGGATATCTCATCAACTGTGGATACGTTACACCAATCTTGGATTTATAAAATCGTGTTCAGATTCTGTGCCCATTGTGGATACCTTATTCGAACAGTGAAGTTAATTTCAAAGTATTGGATTACGTGATATTTTTCCAAGAGAACACCAGGATATAAGTTGTTTCCAACATTCACACCAAAGGAACAAAGGAACAAACATTCATTTACACACAAACAGTATTTCACATATTTTCCAGCAAAAGCTTATCAGGCCTGCCGGGAACTTTACTAACACAATTCATTCATAATCCTTGTTTTCACTATTTGTGTAATAATTTTTTTTTTTCTTCTTTAAAAATCATCAAATTGTTGTGAGTTTGTTTTCTCGTGACAATCTTTATTATTATGTGCTGTAAAATCCTTATTGATTTATTTACATTTCTAAATTGAAATAAATTGAGTTAACATCGATAGGATTGTTCGTTCAGTTCAGACTACCAAATCCTCAATCTACCTTTACTCCTTTACCCTACTATTTATGAGTGACAGTGTGTGCAAAAGAGTAATATTGTCGCCAGAGAAAACAAGAAGAGCTGTGTGTGTGGTTTTCTTAGTGAAGAACTCACTGACTCAGCCTGTGCCTTCTGCCTATCTCTCTTGCGCACCACTATCACACGTCCGTGTGCACTATTGTCCATCACGCCTATACGGCTGTCAAGCTTTACCTACTATTAATTATATTTTCATGCGACAATTTAGCTGTGTAACGTACGCATAGAATAAAATGCATTTAGGAATGAAAAATGTTGTTTACTAGAAATATGTAGAATAATATAGGGCGTATTTTAAACTTTAGATGACTAAAATCGCTCCATGAATAACTTAGATAAATAAAATCTTAGTTTTCCTGATTTGCACAATAGGCAAAATTTACCAATATTTTATGAACACAAAACACATTCGTTCGGGAACCACCTCGGACGCTCGAGGCCACACTATTTATAGCGCGTGTCTAACAGAATCAGGTCAGTCACAATATTTGAAAGCGACAGCGAGCGGCAAAAGAAAGCAAGTGTTAGTGGAAGCGATTTGCCTTCTGTACTTGAAAGCAGACCTTAAACAGCCATTAACAGCTCGTCTGTGTGTGTGCCTGAGGGTAAGAACGAATATATGTATATATATATATATATATATATATATATATATATATATATATATATATATATATATATATATAATTATGTGTATTTCTAGTGATTAATCCACCTGTACGATAGGAAGTGTGTAGATGTGTTAGAAAATTACAGTGTGTTGCTGGTGAACTTACAGGCTTGTGTGTAATTCTGGAGGCAAAGCCAGTCTTGGGAAATATTCAAAATAAAGGAGAATGATGGCCAAAGTGTGTCTGTAAGTTTGGAAATGTATTTAAAGAAGTATTTCTTAATGGAATGACACACATACTAGGAACATAAGGAAGGATGAAAGTAATTGGATTACTGTATAGTTTGATATATTACTTAGTAGTTTTATTCACGACCAAATTATTGTAGGGAGGTCGATCATGGGAAAAGGATTATAAATAAGAATGTAGAAGAAATTTATGATCACAGTGAACTGAAATGATTGTTGCTACTATATTATATCTTGTGCATCTTCTAGCACTCTGTCTGAAACTGTCTATCATCCCCATCTGTGTCATAGAGGGATAGTGATAGAAAAGTACAGGGATTGCATTTAACTTCGTTTCAGGTTTTATCCTGTAAACCTAAGAAATATACAAGATGCATTTCTTACTGAGGTTACGACGGATGCAGTGCCGGTCTATGTCAGAGGGCCAGACATCTCGTGTATTCCACTTGGAAGAATTTCAGCAATTAATTATATCCAGTATCAGAGGGAGCCATCTTCAGTGACTCAGATAAGTTGCCCACAAAGGCAACTGTACAGCATATCCCAGTTCACCAAACATAAAATAAAACATTTTGTTATGACTATAGCAGTATAGATCTTCAATCAGAACTGTGAAATTAACAAATATTACTTAATCAGAGAGAGACCAACCAAGCAAGACCATGTCCATAGTGATAGACATCTTAATTCAGTGAAAGACTTTGTTGAACATTTTATTATTTATTTAATGTTGTAATATGATTTCTTTTAAAACTTTTCAAACAGAAAAGAGTAAATGTACAAATAAATTGTAAATATTTACCAGCAGACTTACTTAAATTCTTTAAGTTAAGTTACAATCCTTGTTGGTGAATTTAATTAAATAATTACCCCTAGCAGAGTTAATAACAATAATAACTACCATATGATCTGGAGAGGTACCAAATAAGGACTCGGAGTACTACATGACCATCTTCTCTGGGAACTTATACAGCTTGACCCTACCTTTGTTGTCTATACAACCTTACTCTTTTCAGAGAAGGGGTATTACTGATAAGACCAGACTCTTATCTGGCACTATCCTGGTATCATCTGATACACCTTTGTGTCCAGGATATTGTGGTAGATTATGATTAAGTGATTTCATATATCTTTTTCTTTATCTTCATTTTTCTCTTCTACCTTCTCTGTCACCTACGCCTGTAGGAATTTAACCCTCACATATTCAAACCTCTGTCTTTCTTATAATTTAGCAAGCAGTTTATGGCTGGTAGCATTTAATTGCATTCTCTTTGATGCAGGCTAGCGAGCAGACCTGGTCCCGCTCACCTGTAATTATCTCAGCAGCGATCATAAAAATTGCCGTAATGAGATCAGTCAGTGACGGGAAGGGGAGACAATTTGTCTATTACCTTTGCCTGGATTCGTTCGTTGTAAGTTAATTTACTAGATGCGAACCGCCATATCAAAGACTCTCGCTATAATTCATTTACGACCACTTCTGCAGATAATATATGTAGATTCTATTTCATCTAGATCTTAATATAGACCTGGCTTTGGCATTGGTGCGATAAAAGTTGTTTGATTCGCAGAATGAGATAGAATTTATGTAGATTTTTCAAAAGGTGCCAACATCTGGCAAGAGTCTGCTAGTTACAACTTTCCCTTTGATTCTTTGTCAGTTTCAGATATTTATACCCCAGCAGTTTAGACTTCATTCATTCAGTACTGCCACAGCTTTAGAGAGACTTCTAGCGCGAGTTCTAGAATCACCGTAATAGTAGAGTCTTAGTTTCTCGTGGAGAAAATCTTAGAAGTTTGTGTGAAGGTTATATATATATATATATATATATATATATATATATATATATATATATATATATATATATATATATATATATATCTTTATATATATATATATATATATATATAAATATATATATATATATATATATATATATATATATATATATATATATATATATATATATGACTAGTATTGTTGAGTGATAGAATTGTTAGTTCGAATTATATCTTCACTAGATTGTGTGCAGAGTGATTTACTAGTTTAATCGTCATTATAAATTCTCTAAGTTACTGTGTTACAGTGGATAGCAGAATAAATTATAATTTCTAGCTAAAACTCATTCAGCTATAAATAAATTTAATTAAATTGCTAGTAACCAGTCAGAGAACATTTTAACTAACTAAGTAAATGCACTGATTCATCATGAGTGTTGACGAGATATGTATTTATTTCTAATTCATGATGATTGATTTTTTTAATGACTAGAATTTATTTCACGGGAGTTTTAAACGATAAAACAAGCTCTAAGTTTGCGGTTTATAATTTAAGTAAATGACCGAAGTGAACATATTCTATTTACGCGTAGGATCGTGTATAATATTAGGGTTGAGTATTTATGTTTTTCTCTTCCTTTTATACAGTATCTGGGTCAAGCCCAAAACCTACCAGCGGTTTCTGTTTATGTATAGCAGAAAATAACTAGACGAAAAGAACTATTTTTCTGAAATTTATATTGAGTTTCAGAGTTCTTTTCCAATAATCACAGTTTTACAGTCGGCCCGTGGTGGCGACTAAATCAAACATTTAACATAATCAAACCTGTGACATTACTTGTATAACAACCACTGTGTTGAGAAGAAGATAAATCCTGAACAGAGTTATTTACCTGCAACTCGAGGAAACGATCGATTATTTCAAGCTAATGTACCCTTGTGAACATTAGACATCTTATTTATTTACTACCAGGACAAAAATTGAAGTGACATTTATCAGCATCCTACGTACCATAGTGAAGCGAGCGCTTCCCAAGATTTGAATTTATTAGCATTGGAGAAGCTGGGGCCTGTTTCGCCAAAACACACCATTGGATGGGCCGTATGTTCCTTAAACAATTGTTCCAGATGTAGTGAGAGTGCCTATTAGGTAAGAGAGCATGTCTTGTGATCACAAGTGTGTCAGAGCGAGAAAATGCAGGGATGATTAATTCTTTGATTCTATAATCCATATATCCATTGATTGTTTTTTTTCTTCTTAAAGATTACTTATGCTATCTATTTCAGAGTAGATTACAGGAAAAACCTCTGTTATTTACGGTAGAGAGAAATCCTAGACCATAGTGTATAAATCTGTGACTCTTTGGGGCGAATAACTTCTCTTATAACGGGATCTTGGTTCAACAGAGGGGGAAAGGATTACACCTATGGGTCAACTCTGTTATTGATTCCTTAACCTATGTTTATTTGTGTATTGATTTGATAGTCTAAATTTATTTACTGTGCTGTGAACATTGCTTTATGATAAATAAAATTTACATAAACTTATTCAAGTGTGTCGGTCAGCTCGTCCCAAAATATCTATATTCCATTGTTATAGTTTTCACGTTTGTATGTCAAACTGTCGTCACTTATGTGAGTGTGTCGGTGAGTGGTTGATATATAGTACATCTATATAACTGAGCAATCTGTCTGACAAATACTTTCTGTTGTAGAGATAGGCTGAGCGAGAGGATCTCCTCGAGTCTCAGGGACAGAATTACCTAGTTTCCACCATCTCCCTCGTGAAAAATCTATTCCTATTATTATCTCTCACTGAGTCACCTCAGGAAACCTCAGAAATGAGGTATCTGAGGAAAGTGGTTGAAGTAACAAGAAGAGACATGGTCCGCAACCAGACGATACGTCAAGGCCTGAAATCCCATCCGCTGCAGACCCAAATAGAACAGTCCCAACTAAGATGGTTTGGCCATGTCTGCAGAATGGGAGAAGATCGGCTACCACGACAAGCATGGGAAACAAAGAGCCAGGGATCCAGACCTCCAGGACGACCCAGAGTTCGCTGGGAGGACAACATTAGACAATCTTTGAAGGACCGAGGACTAGAATGGAACCAGGCCAGGAAGAAGACAGCTGATAGAATGGTCTGGCGCTCTCTCTTCCAAACCTCTACACCTCACGGTAGAAGGGGAACGACTAAGTAAGTAAGTAAGAGTCACCTCAGGTTCTAGTCTATTCAGAAGGGACCAATCTGTGTCTTAATTCCCCTATCATAAATCTGCGACGGATATCATACTAAATTCTATAACCATCTACCCTCTCGCGATAAGCACTTCAAAATAAATGTCCTTTTGCCAAGACTATTCGGCATGGAAAATGTTTGTTTGGAAATCACGGAAAATACATCCATTTTCACTGCAGAGATGGTGGCAATACTAAAAGCACCAGAAATATTCTCTAATAACCGTCCCAAAAAACTAACAATTTTAACTGACTCTCTTTCAACAATTAAAGCACGTAAAAAAGCATTTAAAGAGTTTCTTCTTGATTTTGTTTGTTTGTTTGTTTGTTTTTTTTTGTTTGTTTTTTTTTGTTTATTTATTTAACGTATAAGCACAATTGTGATTGTCCCTATTTACAATGATTTGACAAATGTGATGCCACTTTCTCATATCGGCAGTTTTTCATATTATTTGGAATTGAAAACAAAATATATCCTTTTTTTTATTTTAATGAAGAAAAATATCCCGTTCAACCTCTGATGGGTTATATATCGTTTTCAATTCCAAATAATATGAAAAACTGTCGATATGAGAAAGTGGCATCACATTTGTCAAATCATTGTAAATAGGGACAATCACAATTGTGCTTATACGTTAAAAAAAATTTTTTTTTTTAAATCAAGAAGAAACTCTGAACAAGAATAATATTAAAGTGAAGGGGTGTAAAGGCCTGGTGGTTCCAGTTATATAACTGACTTTAACAGATATTTACTTGACTTTCATCTGTTAAAAGTCATAAGCATTATAATAACAGCATCAGACCTTCACATTCCCAGCCACTATATATTAACATTTGTTCGTGTTAAATATTGTTTGACTATATTTTGTAGTTCCCTAGGCCTGTCTACTCTTAACACCTCTTCTATATTTATAGGTTAGTTGGATGCTTGCAAATTATCTAATATTGGTATTCTCATTTGTTCATACCTCTTACGTTTTAACAAGAAATGTTCTATATTATTGTCTAGAAGATATACTGCACAGTAAGGTTCTTCTATTCTGAATTAGCCTTTTCCCAGCTGTAGTCTGAGAAGTTTCTTACTCCTGGGAATTTGCAATCCCCTAGATATCTGACATTTTCTTGTTGGAGTCTTGAACAACTTATATGCATGTCTTCCTTTCAGATTTTTATCCCACTCTGCTTTCCATTCCTCTGTTATTAAATCTTTAATTAAGCTCTTAATCTCTGATTTACTCGTCTCTAAATTTATTAGATTTTTATCAGATCTACCTTTCTTGGCTTCTTTATCTGCCTTTTCATTTCCCTCTATGCCAACATGTGAAGATATCCAAGCAATTAAGACTGAACATCCTCTGGAATATAAGTATGTAGTAGCCAGAAATATCTCCTCTGCTATATCAGGTCTACTACATTCTCGTAGGTTTATAAGTGCTTTAATTGTTGAAAGAGAGTCAGTTAAAACTGTTAGTTTTTTTGGGAGGGTTATTAGAGAATATTTCTAGTTCTTTTAGTATTGCCACCATCTCTGCAGTGAAAATGGATGTATTTTCCGTGATGCTATATTCTTTTGCCATTTTCCATAATGGAATATATATTCCTATCCCCAATTTGCCATCCTCTCCCTTGGATCCATCTGTGTACACAGTAAGGCTGTCTTTTGATATTTGTTGTATATATTTATTGGCTGTGTTTTTAATATTTTCTATATTATTTGTTTTCTTAAGTATTTATGCTAGGTGGTATTCCGTGTCTGGTTTCTTTATCTCCCATATATATATCCTAATTATAACCCATCAGAGGTTGAACGGGATATTTTTCTTCATTAATATAAAAAAAAAGAAAAAGACGGTTGACCATTGCTGTTCACTGCGCATGCACTAGTGTCAATATCCGAGTGTAGTTATGGGACTATTTGAACGTAATCGTTCAGTGTGAAAACACTACAGACACACATTGAGGAAATCTGTTGATAGCATTACAAGGCAATCCTTGTTCTGGAATCCACAGGGAAAGAGAGGCAGAGGTAGACCACAAAAAAAAAAACATGGAGAAGAGAACTCGATATAGAGGTGAAAATGATGAGGAAAACATGGAAAGAACTTGAGCGGATGGCACAGGACAGGAAGACTTGGCATGTGTTTGTTGAAGGCCTATGCTCCTTGGAGAGCTAAAGGGTATTGATTGATTGATCTTGTTTGACTTAAGTCTGTGACGGGCAGATAGACACGGTTTAAGTATTCGTCTTGAAGTGGTTGTGGAAGGGGATCTCGCAAACGATAGTTCACGGACCATTGGGGGGGGGGGGGGGGGGGGGGGGGAGAGGGGGGGAGGGGGGGGGGGGGGGGGGGGGGGGAGAAGAGAAAAATGTGGGTTGAGTTAAGCTTAGAGCACGGGTCTGCAACCGGTCGATCACGAGGAATGGTTTTGTACATCTTTAGGTGACGGATTGGGGAAAAGGGGGAGGGGGGAGGGGAAGGAGAACAATGTTTAAGCAAGAGAAAGTTCGGATTTGTTCTCTTCCGTCGGTACTTAAAAGTGTGGTCGCCCCCAGGACTAAAGATATGAAGCAGCCATCACTTTTGTCAAGAAAGGTAATCGTGAGTGACATTTAAGATTTCACTTTACAGCTGAAACTGATTTTCCACCTAACTCTGCAGATATAATTTTAACAAGGTAATTTCTTTTGAGATCTCAATGTTTCTGTAGTAGATTCCCACAGCTCCTGCGTTGCCTATCGCTGGCTTATGGGATACCACAGTTCGCACCACCCTATTTCTCCCCCCCCCCCCCCCCCCTTGCTTTAAAGATAAGCACCAGTGAAGAGTGATGGCTCATTACAGTTAGATCCAGTAACATATCTGTTGGCTCCTGGAAGACAATTCGTAAAATGTGGTTATGAGTTTTTGTATGGTGCTAGTAACAGCGATATCTTTCAGCCAGCTGGCACTGGTGGGGCCCAAACCGGTTATTAAAATTTGCAAGGTTTGCAGAACCGTTTGTTAAATTTATTCAGGTTACAATACTGGATTGACTAATACAACGTGGCTAAACATTAATTCACAATATAAAATAAGCTAATTCACCCAGTTATAAATGAACCCGTCCGATTGACAGAGTGGTTAAAGCGGTGGTCTCTCACGGCAAAAGTGCCGAGTTAGAATCACGGTACCGACAAGCTGTAAATGGGTACCTGACTCTGCTCTTTGAGTTAGGGTAGGAAAAGGCAGCGAGGAAGGAATCTGGTCACCCCACCTCTCGATGCTGGACCTAACATTGTGAAGTCTTTAACACTTCACTCCCGTACGGCTGTATGTACTGTGGGGACTATCTGCTCTATATATGAATCCCAATTAAGTATAACGGAGACAACATTCATCATCATTTTCCTATGGGCTTCTTATGGAGCATAAAGCAATCGGTGCTGCTGGCTCCCTTGTAGATAGCATGTACCAAGCATTCATTTGTTCTTGAAGTGGTGGTTTCTGTAACAATGTGTTTTACATGAAGAGGTTGTCAGCCCCGTGAACAACCTCATATTAGTCGCCTAGTACGACATGCCTGAGGATGTAGCAGGCTTATCATTCTTTGTCTTTTCGGAGACCCACAGGAGCTACATGGGGCGGGAGCAACACTGCGACAGAAAAAAATAAATTCTCGCCTAGTTGAAAACATTTGACATCTCCCGACACTGAAGGTGATATAGAATGGGATGCCATACCTTTTGTGAAGTCTTGTCTACGTCTTGGATATCACATCTGCCGAAAACCGAGTCATGAATATAGGGGAATCCGAGTGCTCACAGCATTAGCAAGCTTCGCGGTATCTTTTGAAAATACATGTTACATGTGCCTGGTTATTTTTTTTATTTGTCATTCATTCCTGTGGTGTTTATTAAATCCTTCTTTCTTGTTTTAATGATATATCCTATTATTTTATTTTATACTGTACAAGTAGGAATTGCTTTAATATCTTTCTTTTCTTTCATAGCTATCGTCCGATGTTAAGTTGATGGGAAATCGGCCATTATCTAACAGAACTGGCTCACCACTGGCTAGCAACCCCATCATGTAAAATAATTTGCTACAGAAATCACAACTGCCAGAACAGTGGTGCAACTACCGCCCTGGTAGACCGGCTGCGTCCTGGGGGCTCCAGCACCGGTTGGGACTCGGAAAGTAGTGATTGAAAGGCACCCTCGCATTTATGTGTATCCTTTTAATTTCCTTTGTTCCTGCGTTTAAACATCATAAAAAAAGTTAGTTACTTATCCTTTACAGGACGTGGCAATCAACCCCAGCTTTTATTGGCTGTTTTGTGATTTTTCTAGGCAATTTTTTTCATTCAGTAGTTTGCCATTGCTTTCTGAACGGTACGGCGCGTATACTTAGAAATCCACACAAAGCGATCTGCTACCAAACCGCCTGCAGCAGGTTTCGAACATGGTATATCTGGATTATGAAACTGCGTTCATATCCATTAGGCCACAGACGCCGACTAAACATCATAAGATGTCCTAATTTGTGGAGACAGAAATGATAGTATCAAGAAGACATGGAAAGATCTCGAGCAGATGGCACAGGGCAGCAGGGTCTGGCACACATTTGCCAATGTCCTATGGTCCTTCCAGAGCCGAAGGGGGATGAATAAAGTTATGTTTTTTTATACATGTTAGTTGTACATTGATTATAGTTCTTGAACACATTATATACGGAGGATCCCATTTTATTTGTGCCCGGGGCAGCCTTACATTGTAGTTACGCCACTGTGCCAGCGCATGTGCTTTGATGTAAGCTCCCTGTGAAAAAATGGGGGTGGCCCATCTTGTTGTCACGACACGTCAGCAGTGGTTGTCTAATGCTCCATAAGGAGCGACAAAGGAGATGAGGATACAGTAGATCAGTACAATAAATAGGATAAGTTACGACCCATGTGGTTTCCAGCAATGCGGGCAAAGACAAGTGAACTATAGAACCATGGCTCTAGATAAGCATGGCGGAAGAGGTGATTAAAGTAGGGGGGGGTGGCAACATCTTCATGCAAAAGCTAATTGCCATGATATCAAACTGTCCAGCATATTCTCTCTCTGTCGTTCGTTGTATCTTTTCTCTTCAATCTTTCTTGTTGTCACGAGATATTCCAGCTTTATTTTTCCCAAAACATGCCCATAGAAAGCGGACTTCTTCCTTCTAATGTGAGAAATAAGTTTCCTTTGCGCACTGGCTTCTTTCAGGACATCATCAAAACTTGTTTCAGTCGTCCATGGCTGCTCTTTTGTTAAATCAGATATATCTTACCTCCGCGGCTTTTCCTGTTTGTTTACAAAGTGTCCATGATTCACTTCCGCTTGTTAGGATTGGCTGTGTAAAATACCAAAGAACCCTCAATCTTACCTCCATTAACAAATAGTTGCCCTATAAAATACTTGTCATTTTATAGAATGCTGCTTTTGTCTGGGCTATTCTACTTTTCACCTCTGAAATACATCTTCCATCCGATGTTATTAACGTCATAAATACGAAATTTTCAAAAATGCTCCAAGATGATCATTACTTCTGTCTTTTTGCCATTTAGCTCAAGCCTTTATGTTCACTTTCTGCCACCATTGTACCAATCATTTACTGTAACAATGGTTCACCATTTTGTTATTAAAACGTTATCATCAGCATAACTCGTTGTTTATGCAATGTCCACCAACTTATATTCCTGATATGGCCTCTATGAAACTTTTCCAAGGTGTCCGAGAATTATTCACCGGTTTGTAAATGTCAATAACCTTGAGCTGGTACGAGTTTTACGGATAAATAATATTGCGTTTGCAGTCTTAACCCAAGAAATTTTATAATTATTGTTGTTTATTTTATCTGCTAAACATTCATATTTTGGCTGCTAATTCTTATAGCTGCTGTTTGTTGTCAATATATGGTCTATTTCAGCGGTTCCCAACCTGTGGTACGCGTACCCCTGGGGGTACGCGACAGGACGTTCAGGGGTACGCGAAAAAAATTGAGTAATGGCGGAAAAAAGATACATATGTCAACAGTGTAAAAGACAAGTCAAAAGTTGTGAAATTAATTCAACGATATACTATACAACATGAACTGTGTGAGACAATCTCCGCCGTTTTTCTTGCGCGCTAAAAAGAGAAAATACAGTGACGAATACATGAAGTATGGGTTTTCGTTTATAGGAGATAAGGACTGTGCTAAGCCCCACTGTGTAATGTGTCGGGAAGTATTATCCAATGGTAGCATGAAACCTTCGTTACTCTTGCGGTATTTACAAACAAAACACCCCAGTTATGAAAACAAGGAGCGCAATTTTTTACAACACCTACCGAAACAACAGAATGTGATATCGTACTTGTCGTCGGCTAACAAAGATAACGAAAATGCGGTTGAAGCATCCTACCGTATTAGTTATCGTATTGCTAAATGTGGTAAAAATCATACTATAGCTGAGAATTTAATTTCTCCTTGTATAAAAGATGCCGTTCTGTGCATGCTCTTTTTCTTGGAGGGGGGGGAGGGGGGGGGGGGGGGGGGGGGGGGGGGGTGGGGGGGGGGGGGGGGGGGGGGGGGTGGGGGGTGGGGGGGGGGGGGGGGGGGGGGGGGGGGCGGGGGGGGGAAAGGGGAGACATCAGCAGAAAATATGAACAGCTGACCGACAAGGCGCTTACGTTTCTGTTGTCATTTACAAATACTGAGCTGGTGGAGAGGGCTTTCTCTTCTTATACCTTTATAAAAAATAAATACCGTAGTAAACTGTATGCAGGTCCAGAATTGATACTGTATCTTACATCACTTGAACCTGATTTAAAAAAAAAAAAAACTATGTGCCTCAAAACAAGCTCAAGGATCGCACTCAACATTTGTCATGGTCACGTGATATGTGTGTTATAAAAAGTGATTTCAACTTTTAACAATAACAACGTTTTTATTATTATTATTATTAATAAATTTAATGTGTTAATTTTTATTCTAACTTCTGATTTTTTTAATGTCTTGTAAAAATATATGCACTGTTTGTTCACCTTTTTATTACATTGTTTTTTAATCCCGTGGTTGGCCCCTTTATTTCTGGTTATAATCTATAAATTTTAAATAACAGCAACTATATTAATTTCAAATATTTTGCTAATATTAGGGGTACAATTTATAGAAATGGGCTGCCAAGGGGTACGCAAGTGAAAAAAGGTTGGGAACCGCTGGTCTATTTTATATCATGATAAGTGCTTGATTAGTGCCTTTCATGGCCCTAAGCACTGAACATATTATGGTGTACCACTTCCTACAAAATGTGAAACTGAAAAACATATAACAACGTGTTTTTTATTATTTTAATTCAAATAACATTCAATGTTTGTTCTCTATTTCGACTTTATGATTGTGTAATCCATGATTAGGCACAAGTAAACAAACAGTAACATTGGCGGGTAGTTTTCCTAATTTGTGTGTGTGTAATTTTTGCCATTTGGCCTACTCTTTATTTTTTTAATGTAAAACTTTTGCCTCGTGTTGGCGAGGCGCGTCCCGTTCAAGATTTTTAACGTGCACAACTTGCACATGGGACCTCCTTTTTAGTCGCCCTTATCCTAGAAGGCTAGGCATCCGATCTTCCTACCCAGGAGGTGCGGGGGGTATGACATCATTAGGACCCACTGGTTCTGAAAAAATGTCCATCAAATGTATTCCCTGTACTGGGAACCGAATCCGGTACCTTTAGAATTAGAGGCGGACGCCATACCTCTTAGCCACTCCGACCCCCAAAATAGAAATACATTTTTTATAGTAAAATTTCTATATTTTACATTTCCCCACTCAGCACTGTTGTCCTACAATTACAATTTTTTTTTCATTATGTAGTAGTAGAATTTTGAGACTTTTTGACCCCCAAAAAATACAAATATAAAAAATTAAAACATTTTGGCCAGCACCACATTGCATCCTGGTACCACCGGTTCTTCTGTAACCTGTAACATTTGTAAACACACTCGTTTTCTATTAACTTTTTCATTGTAGGATAAGAGTAAAATTTGTGTTGTCGTCTTCAGCGCCATGGCTACTCAGATGGAAGTTGATCAGCCAAGCGTGGGTGTGATGGCTTCGACTGGTACGACAGGCAGTGTGACTGTCGCACTTCATCCTCTGGTCATAATGAACATTTCTGAACACTGGACTAGAGGCAAAGCGCAAGAAGGGAAACCAACCCAGGGTAATTTGAATTCTATCAGATTTGTTTATTTACTTCTCGTGGCAGTTAGCCTATAAGACACCTCGAAATCGTGTATAGTTTACATCGTCATTACCCATCAGTTCCCTAAGGAGCATAGGCGTTAAAAAAGTTCATGCCCTACCCTCCTGCCAATGTGCAGGGCTTTCCAAGTCCTTTCTCCATGTATATTTCAGTCAGTTGAAATAAAGAACAGTGGGCCGTGTGTTCGATACGGTCTTTAAAATAGAATTCAGACACAGTAATAAGGGGTTAGGGTTACCCTAAACCCTCACCTTAATCCTAACCCCAGTGACGTTGGCGACCTACTGGGATGACATTGAAGACCACATCCCATTTTTCTTAATTTCAACCATTTCAAACTCTCTCTGCTACCAAAGCAAGGACATTTGAATCCTAGTTCACTATACATGTGCCATCTTTGCCGCAAATAGGGTCAGGTTTGGGTTAACAATATTTGTTTCTGTTTTTTTCAGTTTCATCAGCAATTTTTGGTAGTGTAGTAAATGAAGAGTGCTATTTAGTATTTATTTAAAGCATACCATACTTGCCAAGTGCTACGGTTTACCCGTAATCAGTACAAGAAATTTGCATTTTCAGATGTGTACGCTCTGTACAAAATTTCTGTACAGGTCTTTTTGCCTAATTATTAAATAGGCCTCTATATATAAATTAATTGTCTTGCACCACACTTTAGCCGATATTTGTGTCGTGAGATTCAGCGAGATGTTAAGCCTCATGAATTTTTAAAAAAAATCTACAAATGAAATCAAAGCTGCCTATTTTTCGATTGATGCAGTATTTGCGAAAGTCCGCGTGGTGTGTTGTTCATTCATCATTTTTCGCAAAAGTGTATGGCAGCCAGCACATTACTGATTATTTTAACGATTACGTCGCATTGAGCATAATTTATTATTTATGGCTGCTTATAAGCAAACACTAAAAAGTGGATATTACTTGATTTCACTAAAACTTGTAGTAATCTGCATAAGAAATTTACATTTTAATAATAATATAAAAAGAATTATGAAACTGGAAAAAAAATCACAAAAGCAAGGCAGATTTGTATCTTAACCCGATCAGAGCCCCTGGAAAAGTTTGTATCTTTACCCGATCATAGCCCCTTGAAAAGATTTTTTGGAGTTACATCTCTTCTAAGTTTTAATTTCCTTTCTTTAAAAACATTCTAAATTTTCTTTGGTGGATATATCATTATTATGATCATCCAGTGAGTTATTTTTATTAAATAATTAATTGCTATCAGTGTTTGTCATCTTGGCGAATGAAACTAAAGTCATATGGGTATTTAAAACTGCCAATTAGGCTAAAATGGCTATTTTCATTTTTGAAGTTTGGTAGAGAATAAATTATGCTAGCGCCAGTTTATATTTTCATTGCAAATTATGAGCTTTTTAGTTTTAAAAAAAATTAATATGATCACGTGATTTCATTATTTTTAAAATTATATTAAATATTTATTGAAATAATTCGAAACAGCCCTAGAAACCTCCCCATTCCATATAAAAAACATGATAATATAGTTTCGTTTAATTTTTCTCTTTGCAGTAATAATGATAACGAGGTAGTAAAATTGGTTGTAAGAACAGTGGGACGTCTTCTTCAATGTCATCCTTGTACGTCGCAAACGTCATTAGGTTGAAGATTAAGGTTTGGGTTCATGGTTAGGTTTAGGATTTCTAACCTGTACCCCTTGTTATTGTGTCTCAGAATTCTTTTATAAGGTCCTATCGAACAAATAGACTAAATGATGACACGATCACATCATTTTTACAGTGTAAAATAAACTCAGATATTTATTGTTTGGGTTTTTAAATAAGTGAAGACCTGCTTTAAAAGGCAAAGTCCCCATGTCTCAATTATAATACAGCCCACTGTAAGTGAAAATATTTTGACACAAATTAACTCCTTCTATACATGTTTTTAGTCTTTGTACAGAGGTTTTGGATTTTTTGTACAGGTTTTTCATCTCTGAGGTGCGGCATGTATGATTTAAAGAGACATGAGTTTGTGTTTTAGCGTTAGAGCTGAGGGTTACATTAAAAATTTTTTTAAAAAGGTACTAACGCGCTAATCTTAACTTTAAACATGACCTTATTTGCAACGCAGATAGCATATATAAAACCCAGCCCCTGCAGACCCAAGTGGAACAGTCCCAATTACGATGATTTGGCCATATATGCAGAATGAAAGATTGGCTACCACGACAAATGTGAGAAGCTAATAGCCAGGGATCCAGGCCTTCCAGAGTTCGCTGGAAGGACAACATTAGACAATCCCTGGACTAGATTAGAACCAGGCCAGGAGAAAGACAGCCGATAGGATAGTACGGCGTTCTCTCTGGCAAACCTGTACACCCCAAGGTAGAAAAGGAACGACAAAGTAAGTAAGTAAGATAGCATATATATATATATATATATATATATACAGCGAACTGTTATTCAGCCACAAGGACTGCTTGTGTGGTATTCTTCTTCTTCCGTCCTTAGCCACAGACCGTCAAAGCAGTCAGTGGCCATTACGCCTAGTGGCGTCTTAGGGCAACAGCAGATAGGTTTTCTTTGCCATTGTTTCCCATCACGCCTAGTGGCGTCTTTAGGGCAACGGCAAATCAATCCATTTGCTGTTGTTTCCGTAATCGAAGTGACTGGCAAACGGGTGATCAGCCCGTTGTGTTGTGTGGTATAGATGAAGTTTATTCCAAGGAGGTGAAAAGTTATGAAATAACAACTTTGAAGCGCATGAGCAGAAAGAAAAACCAAAAAAAAACTTAAATAACTTGATGTAACGCATCTGAAGCACAAATGAGCGAAATTTATTTAAGATGACAAAAAATAAATAATGACAGTGAACAAAATCGTACACTAAATGCTATATTAGCAGATACTTTTCTGGTTCTGAGACACATAAGATTTTTCTTTATATCCCTTTAGCATCATTTCATCAGGATAAGAATTTAATACATTCTAGTTCATAGCTACTTGGTGAGTAATAAACCAACGTGTTTTGGTTTGGCACTAAGCTTTCCATCATCATTGTTGTTGTACTTGTTTGTGTTCCAAACACAAAACTGTTTCATTTCCGAAAGGCACCTTTGCTTTTAAGGAGGCCTTTACATGTGAATCCATCAGTTTAATCTGTGCCATTATTTGTAAACAGTGTGTCTTTATATTGTGGAAACAAGTGGACGTTTATCTGATAGATAAGCATGTATATCAAGTGTTGTTTGAGATATCTAAAAAAACTGAACAGCATACATGCCACACTTAAAGGTTTACCCATAATCTGTACGGGGTGTTTGCGTTTTCAGATGTGTACGGGCCGTACACGGGTCTGTACGGGTTTTTTCGCCTAATTATTAAATATACATATAAATCTTGTGCCACTACACAATTTGCGTCATGAGATTCGGCGAGATTTTAAGCCAAGTGGATAAAAAAAAAAAAATAACCAATGAAAATCAAGCTGCCTATTTTTCAATTGCCGCGGGATGTGCGTGGCGTGTTCATTCACAATTTTTCGCTAAAGCTAGCGCGAGGTTACTGATTATTTGAACGATTACGCAGCACTGAAATCTTTTTTGAGTCGAGCCTATTGTTTAGGATTAATTTCCAGTTTAGTATTGGTAAGTAATTCATTTTTAAAAAAATATTACAATAACATTGTTTAGATGAAGTTAGATTTAACTGTCAGATAACTTAGGCCTATGCTTTCTTTTCCCCTAAGGTTTAGCATAATTTATTATTTACGGCTGGTAAAAAAAAAAAAGGCTGATACCACTACATATTATTTGATTTCACTAAAACTTGTAGAAAGTGCGTAAGAAATGTAAATTTGAAAAATAATACAATAGCCTACAAATTATGGGTAGCCTAATATCGTAATGACGGTCGCCGAATGCTCCGCATGTATTTTCGTACCATTTAGAGTTATAATTAGGGTTACAGCTAGGGTTAACCCTAAATCTAAATGGTACGAAAATACACGCGGAGCATTCGGCGAACGTCATTCCGATATTACCAAATTATGAAACTGAAAAGAAAAAAAAAACCACAATAGCGTGGAAAATTTACATCTTAACTCGATCAGAGAAAAGTTTATTTGGAGTTAGCCTACTTCTCTTCTTAGTTTTAATTTCGTTTTTTAAAGAAACAATGTTATTTTGCCTTTGGTGGTCATCATTACGGTCATTCAATGATTTATAATTATTAAATAATTAATTAGCCTACTATCAATGTTTGATTGACACTAAAATTTGTATGGGAAGGTCTATTTAAAACTACCAGTTGGGCTTTAACGGCTATTCCAATTTTTGAAGTTCGGTAGAAAATATACAGGCTAATATTACGCCAGCGCTAGTTTATATTTTCATTACCAGCTTTAGCAAAAAATTTATTAGATTTTAAATTTAAGATTCCTAACCCATAATGCTTATTACTGGTCTCTTTAGGCCTGTACTTTTATAAGGCACTATAGAAAACACAGCAACTGTTCTTCATTTCAACCATAAATTGTATTAATTTTTTTCCAAGATTCTATTTCATTATATAATATTAAAATTACAAATAATTATATTTTTCAAATTGATTATTAATATTTGTATTTACTATGCAAAATAAATTCTAACTCTTGTTGTTTAGGTTTTAAAGCAAGTGAAGACATGCTTAAAAAAGGCAAAGGCCGCATGTCACTATGATGGTGCAGAACCATCTAATTGAATATACTTTTACATGAATAAACTCTTTTGTTACGTTTTTCAGTCTTTGTACAGGTTTTGCGGGTCTTTGTACAGGTTTTGCGGGTCTTTGTACAGGTTTTTTAAATTTTTTGTACAGGTTTTTCATCTCTGAGGTGTGGCATGTATGGAACAGTTACAATTGCCTTAAAGAAGATAAACTTGTGTATCATGTGACAATTGAGATATATCTAGAAAAAGCTATGAACAATTACAACTGTCTTAAAAATGGTGAATGTGTGTATCATTGGATATTTGAGATATGTCTAAAAACTAAAGAACTATTACTCACAAAAGTTTGAGAGTCTTAAAAAGTAGACTATTGATAAAGTTACGGTCTTCCTGCTACAGACTTTTGAAAACTGTATATTTTTAAAACTACTTTACCAGACAGGTTATTTATTAGATTTTCCCAAAGTGTTCCATTATTTATGTGTCACGTTATCTGTTCCTTTCATTGTCTTTTATTTTCTATTTATTGTTTGTTCTCATTGTTTCCATTTCGTGCATCTTTCTTAACTATAGCCTGTATAATCTTAACATGAGCATACTTGTTTGCTTCCATTGTTTCCGTTTAATGTATCTTTCTCAACTACAGCCTAAATAATATGTGGCTATATAATACGGCTATTTAATATTAAAAACAATATTAACCAGTATTAAACAATGTTACTGCTATTGCCATCGTTATTACCCCTTGTAGTTATTAGGGGTCACTGAGGAGACAAAGTAATAATAGGATAACTGCTTCCTCAGATATGTCATAATAGGTGACTAATATGAGGTTATGCACAAGGCTGGCATCCTCATCATGTAAAAAGTTGACTACAGAAACTACTACTGCAAGATCACATTAATGTTTTGGTGCAGGCTTCTTGAAGGCCAGCTGCGTTTATGGCTCCATGCTCCATAGGGAACAAAAAGGATAATGAAGATGACCCTTGTCGGCGTCTGTGGCCTAATGGATATGAACTCAGTTTCATAATCCAGATATACCAGGTTCGAAACCTGCTGCAGGCGGTTTGGTAGCAGATCGCTTTGTGTGGATTTTTAACAATGGTATAAGCGTCGTACCGTTCAGAAAGCAATGGCAAACTACTGAATGAAAAAAATTGCCTAGAAAACTCACAAACAGCCAATAAAAGCTGGGGTTGATTGCCACGTCCTGTAAAGGATAAGCAACTAACTTTATTTATACATTTTTATTTAAATAATAATTTGAAATTAATTTACTTTAAAAACTTCATAGTTTGTGCATTTCTTTATTGTAAATCTTTAAAAGTTGTTAGCATGTCATGTAATGTCAGTTTTCTCTTGATGCTTTTGCAACATGGCAGTACTGGGAGCTCTGATTGGCCAGCAGAAAGGAAGGAAGATCGAAGTGATGAACTCCGTTGAGCTTGTGTTTGATGTTGTGAATGGAGACATTATCATAGACATGGATTACTACAATTTAAAAGAAGGACAATGTAAGTATCATTGTGACACTCATGCATTACAAGTCTGAATCTTTTTATATGAACAACTGAAAACAGAAATATTTTGAAAATCGAAAGTTTTTTTTGAGATTCTGGGAAACTTTGGGCTAATGTTTAAACGTGATCAGTCAACATCTGGAAACCAAGAAAATTTGGTTCCCAAAACACAGCTGTCCCTGACGATTTCAGATAAAAGGTTGCGGCCCTGTACTGTGATTTAAAAAGGACATTGCAAGTATCATTGTTATAGATGTACATTACTACAAACTAAATGTAGGGCAATTTAAGTATCATTGTTATAGATATACATTACTACAAATTAAATGTAGGGCGATGTAAGTATCATTGTTATAGATGTACATTACTACAAACTAAACGTAGGGCAATGTAAGTATCATTGTTGTAGATGTACATTACTACAAATTAAATGTAGGGTGATGTAAGTATCATTGTTATAGATGTACATTACTACAAACTAAACGAAGGGCAATGTAAGTATCATTGTTATAGATGTACATTACTACAAATTAAATGTAGGGCGATGTAAGTATCATTGTTATAGATCTACATTACTACAAACTAAATGTAGAGCAATGTAAGTATCATTGTTATAGATATACATTACTGCAAAATAAATGTAGGGCAATATAAGTATCCTTGTCACAGACATTGATTATACAATTTAAAAGTAGGGCAATGTAAGTATCATTGTTATAGATGTGCATTACCACAAACTAAACATACGGCAATGTAAGTATCATTGTTATAGATGTGCATTACTACAATTTAAATATAGGGTAATGTAAGTATCATTGTCATAGACATGCATTACTACAATTTAAACATAGGGCAATGTAAGTATCATTGTAATAGACATGGATTACTACAATTTAAACATAGGGCAATGTATGTATCATTGTCATAATAATAATAGCCCCATCAGTCATAATTGACTATAGGAACTGACATTGTCATAGACACGGATTACTACAATTTAAAAGTAGCTGTTTCTTGTGGATACAAAATCTATTATACAGTAATTAATTTAAAGCACATTACTTTCTAGTCAAATTCAAATTTATGATTCGGCAAACAAAATCTCTGCCTTGATAAGGTTTGTCTATAGCCCTCCTTGTTTAGGTTTGTCTTTAGCCCTAATTATTTAGGTTTGTCTTAGCCATCCTTCTTTAGGTTTGCCTTTAGCCATCCTTGTTTAGGTTCACCTTTTGCCCTACTTGTTTAGGTTCACCTTTTGCCCTACTGGTTTAGGTTCACCTTTAGGCATCCTTGTTTAGTTTCACCTTTAGGCATCCTTGTTTAGGTTCACCTTTAGCCCTCCTTGTTTAGGTTCATCTTTAGGCATCCTTGTTTAGGTTCACCTTTAGGCATCCTTATTTAGGTTCACCTTTAGCCTTCCTTGTTTAGGTTCACCTTTAGGCATCCTTGTTTAGGTTCACCTTTAGGCATCCTTGTTTAGGTTCACCTTTAGCCTTCCTTGTTTAGATTCACATTTAGGCATCCTTGTTTAGGTTCACCTTTAGCCCTCCTTGTTTAGGTTCACCTTTAGGCATCCTTGTTTAGGTTCACCTTTAGGCATCCTTGTTTATGATTGTCGTAGCCCTGCTTGTTTAGTTTTGTCTTTAGCCCCCCCTTGTTTATGTTTGTCTTTAGCCCCCATGTTAAGGTTTGTCCTTAGTGTGCACCCTCCTCCCATTTAGGTTTGTTATTAGCCCTCCTTGTTAGGTTTATCTAAATTATTTTTTTGACATTGTGCTCATCAATTTTTGTGCTTTTTTCAGACAAACAGGTTTTCAGTGAGATGGACTTTCTAGGCTGGTATTCCACTGGTGATGGTCCTACAGAGTCAGACATAAAAATTCATAAGCAGGTTCAGTTAGTTTTATTGTTTATTGTTTTGTTGATGTTTTATTGTTTTTTTGTTTTGTTGATGTTTTATTGTTTTTTGTTTTGTTGATGTTTTTTTGTTTTGTCGATGTTTTATTGTTTTTTGTTTTGTTGATAGATCATCATCATCTCCCTTCAGCTCCCCAAGGAGCATAAACCTTCAACAAACTAATGCAAGTCTTCCTGTCCCGTGCCGTCTGCTCAAGGTCATTCCATGTCTTGTTCATGCCTGTTAAATCACGCTTTTATTTGTTAAATGCCGTGAATGTCCACCAGTTGATAAATGTAGATGTTGGGACTGGTGTAGCAAAGTGTAACGATTGTCAACTCATTAAACCCAGCACAGTTTTGGTCATACAGGTCATCTTGTCCTGGAACGTGATGAGGCTCCGACAAGAATGTGAGTGTAGACAATGAGTGTGTATATGAATGTCAGAACGCGAATGGTAGAATGATTCGATAGAGTTGACAGGTTGGTAGTACATCACTCATACTCACACTGTTCGAATTCAAGAAGTACTGGAACTACGGTGGTCTTTTTATAACATTTAATGGGACGCACACTTGGACAGTACGTGTATGGTTACAGGAACAAATGTCGACATAGACAGCATAATGTTGATCACAGGAATATCATCTTAGGTTAGCATTCATGCTTGGCAAATATCATAATGGAGCATTCGTAAATAAGCATTCAGAGTTCCATCATGTAAATCATCTGGCTTTACTGACTGGGCACGTCAGACCATAACCAATATATAGGAAGGCTCCTAGACTTAACCTCGTCTAGCGAATATCCCTTCACGTAAAGTTCAATATATATATTTTTCATAAAGATATAGGAATCCCAGACATGGGTTCTCACATGTAGCAGTGATCTCTTGGTTCATCGAGCGATAGTACAGGCATCCCTTTTTCTCACTCGATAAATACAAAGTATATGGATTTCAACATGGCTGTGCTTCTCTCGTGAGCTTCACTCACTATTGGATACAGACCAAAATTGGTCATTCGTTAAATGTCCTCATTTCTTCATAGCTTCTATCATAGAGGTAATTGAATAATATCATATAATCTAGTGCTGATACATAGGAATGTCATCTTCCTTTGAATAAATATTCTTTTCAAAAGTACCACTGTGCATCTGCTTATCGACAACGATGGCGAAGCCCAAGTTCATAATAAATTGTGGTTTTACCTTTCTATGCGAAATATAACTTTGCCATTCCTTGGCAAAAGAGAATAAACACTGGGGTAAAGTACATACAACATGTCTAAATGACTATCACTTTTCCCCATCTACTTATAGATCACTTTTTCGGCGATAAGCCTGCTACAACAAAATTCGACATCCCGACAGGATGACAGCCATGAATCACACACCCTGCTAGCGATACTTCCGCTGCATAGCCTTTGACCTTTTCTAGCGACAACCAACATAGTTCGACTTAGAAATGTAAAGATATCCATATATAAGACAGACTCGTCCTACTCATACAAACACTACGTATAAATTCAGGCCATAGATATACTGAAGCAAGAACAATCTATTCCTACCCAGGCAAAGAATAAATCGCAGTAGGCCTAGAGTCGTCCGCGGAGTCCGATCGAAGATGACGGAACTCCTTTCAAGGGAAGTAACTCAAAAATGACTTCTCCTTAAGCACTTAAAAAAGGAAATACTTTGTTTACAAAATATTTGCGAACATAATAAGTATATAAATGTATTATATTGCAAGATAGTAAAGATTGCACTTTACAGTCTTACCACACCTCCCGGGAAAAAAAAAAATAAAATTTTTTTTTTTAAATACATCTAGGAGCAACGTAGAATAGGCTCACAACGCAAGAATACTGCGCAGATGAAAATATCAGGAATAACAATAATTCCTAATATGACTGGTGAGAATATATCTCAAAATCTGAGAGAAATTGTTTCTCTACGAATAAATGTTTCCAGGAAGGTGTGATGTACGTATAATACAATTCTGGTAATTATACAATGCATACCAAAAAATTCACACTATAATCTTAAATTTATGATTTATGAAGAAACAATCATCAAAGAACAGCGGTGAATAAACATCAATAAACCGCTAAGTAGCGATACCATCATTCTATTATTAAATTACAAATGTGTATCTTAGTAAAAAAAACAAAAAATAACTGTTGTAAAGTTATACATATTAAAAAGATCCAATATTTAACAGTTAAGTGGCATCATGTGGGCATCTGGACAGAATGTCCGCCATCACATTTTCTGAACCACGGATAGCTCGTACCGAGAAATGAAAAGGTTGAAGAGCGATTGCGTATCGAGTTGATCTCGAGCTCTTCAAGTTCTTACTTTGGATAGCCGTAAGAGCTTTTTGGTCAGTTTCCACTACGAAATGCGCGCCCAGAAGGAATCTTTGGAGTTTGAGAATTGACCAAACCATTGCCAATAATTCACGGTCTAAAACCGAGTAATTCCTTTCTGCAGCATTAAGTTTTCTGGATATATACAATACAGGATGCAGAGTTCCAGAGTACTCTTGCATTAGTGCCGCTCCAATCCCAGTGGATGAAGCGTCACTACGAAGAACAAATGTCTTATCTGTTGTGGGTAACACTAAAATAGGTGGTGATGAAAACATAGTTTTGATCTTCTCTAGTGAAGATTGGCATTCATGAGACCAGTGAACCATGTTAGGCGACCCTTTCTTTAATAGTGTAGAGAGAGGTGCCATGATAGAGGACAGATTCGGAATGAAACGTCCATAAAATTGTATGAGACCTAAAAGACTTCGCACTTGCTTTTTAGTCCTAGGGATAGAGATGTTAAGTATCTTAGTGATATTATGGTCTTCTGTCTTCAAGAAACTGTGACCTACTCGATGGCCTAAGAAAGCAATTTCGCTAAAGCCAATACAAGCTTTGGATGGTTTTGCTGTCAGGTTATACTCACGCAGAGTTGATAATAATTCAACTAACCCTGAATAGTGATCTTCCCAAGTATCGCTGAAAAGACAGATGTCGTCTAGATAAGCAATGACATCTGACCGATACGATAGGATTCGACGCATCATGCGTACAAATGTAGCTGGTGCGTTCATAAGGCCGAAAGGCATAAAATTCCATTGGAAAAGGCCTCTGGGAGTAGAGAAAGTGGTAAGAGGTTTGGCGCGTTCGGATAATGGAACTTGCCAATATCCTTTAGACAAATCAAGTTTAGTGAAAAAATGCGATTTAGAAAGACGAGTAAGTAGCTCTTCTAGTAAAGGTATAGGTTCAGCATCGAACTTCGTAACTTGATTCAATTTGCGATAGTCAACGCAAAGACGTATGTTATTGTCTTTTTTTCGAACAATAACCATCGGCGAAGAATATGCAGAAGTGGATGGTTCGATTATTTGTAAATCTATCATTTCATCCAACTCCTTTTCAACCTGTGTTTGGAAATGTATAGGGATAGGATAAGGTCTAACCCTAATTGGAGTATGTTCAGTTAGAACAATGTCATGCTCAATGACATGAGTTTGTCCAGGGATGTCAGTGAGGACATCCTGAAATGTTTGTAACATAGACGAAACTTGTCGCCGTTCTCCTAGAGACAAATCAGGAGAAACAGTAACGTCTTTCCATGATTCACTAGAATGAAGTGGGATCATTGGAAGCGGAAGATTAACATCCGAAAAACTTGTTTCCTCATCCTGTATTACAGACAGTGATGAGTAATGACCATGTTTGACATGAGAATCGTCCGTTGCCTGGAAAATAGGCTGTAGATAGTCAGGACGTTCATGGAACTCCGTAAGCATATTGATGTGGAAGGTTTTATGCTTCCCGTTAATATCGACGATGTAGTCAACATCTGAAATTTTCGATATTATATCGTACGGACCTTTCCAACTAATAAGGAGTCTATTTTCACGACAAGGTAGCAAAACAAATGCTTTGTCACCAGGACAAAGTTGTCGTAAAGTTCTCTTCTTATTAGCAAATTGTCTTGCCTTCTGCTTAGCAAATTCAGAAGAGGACGTTGCCAATTTGCATGCTTCGATAATCTTCTGTCTCAGCGCGATGACATACTCGTAAGAAGATTTTGTGTCATCGTCAATATTGTCAGCTGTTATAAGATCATGCAGCAAAGACATTGGGCCGCGCGGTCGCGCGCCAAAGACAAGTTCAAAGGGAGAAAACCCTGTATGTTCATTGGGGACCTCTCTGTACGCGAAGAGGGCCGCGGGTAAAACCCTATCCCAATCTTGAGGATGATCCTCAGTTATCTTCCCTAATAAGTTCTTAAGAGTTCTATTTAGTCGCTCGACCATCCCATTGGACATAGGATGATAGATGCTACTCAAAGATCTCTCTATCTGTAGAGTAGACATTACTTGAGACATGGTATCCGATATCAGTTGGGTGCCATGATCTGATAATATTTCTCCGGGGAATCCCAGCCGAGAAAATATAAGCCAAAGAGCATCTGCAATGTCAGCGGTAGTAATGCTCTTTAGAGGGATAGCCTCTGGCCAACGTGTGCACATGTCTACACACGTTAAGATAAACTGATGTCCTCTAGCAGATTTGATCTTGAATGGACCAATGATGTCTATCGCCATTTTCTGGAATGGACGAATAGGAATATCTGCAGCCTGAATAGGCGCAGCATGACGAGGACCTTTGGATTTGACTTCTTGACATACTTTACAGGATCGACAATAGATCCATATGTCCTTGTTCACAAAAGGCCAAAAGAAAGCCGCAAGAACTCTTGACTTTGTACGGGAAAAACCCATGTGACCAGCACACTGAGAGTCGTGTGCATGTTGTAAGATCTTAACTCTCAAATTCTTGGGTACAAGAATCTGAGAATGACTTGACTTAGTGGAGTCTTGCACCATACGTACAAGTACGCCATTCTTCATTGTAATCCAAGATTTACAATTTGAATCTTTATTCGGATCACCTTTCGTTACAAGAGTGAAGAATTTCTTAAGATTCGGATCTTCTTCTTGTTGTTTTATAAACGAGTCACGAGAAATTACCAAGGGATCATCTTGGTTATGCACTTCATTATCTTCAACAGATGAAGTTTCAGGCATATTGAGAGCTTGAGCTCTAGTGACTACCGCATTAGCAGATTGCATATTTTGATTTTCCCAAACGGAAATTTGCTCCGGAGTGCATTCTTTGACTCCGTGAATGCGACCGATGATAAGATCAGCGATCGGATTCGGCAAAAGACATGCGTGTACATCTCCTGTGAGGAAAGGAGTAGCAATCCTAATGATAGCGGTAGAGTATTTCTCTATGGTGCCGCCAAATGTTACGCATTTGATTACTTTGCCTGTAGAATGAGAAGGATCTATGAGTGACTGCCTAACCCCAATAGTTGTGCATCCAGAATCAAAAAGTACTGAGACTGGATTGTCATTTACTAAACCTTTGTGTAAGACAAGAGAACCTCTCCCATCATGCGCGATTGACGCAGGAAGAGCGGGAAGAGGATGGCCACAGCTTAAAGTAGACACTGTGGTTGGCTCAAATAATGTTTTGCATTGGGGGCACTGAGATGCTCTCCCAAAATCAAAAGCGGCACATGCCATATTATTAGAGTCATCATTATCTTTATTTTGTTTATAGGCTTCGTGGGACTCTTGGTGTGCAGAGTTCGCCTGGTAATGAGCTTTATGTTTTTTGAATTGTGCTCTACCTCTGTTATTATTGCCTCTGTACTTATCATTGTTTCCACTATTATAACCCCTACTCGGGTTTGAATCATAGCTCCTTTGGTTACTATCATCATATTCATTATAATGAGTATCTCTGTAATTATGATCTTGTTGTCTCCATGAAGGAAAACTTGGATAGTTTCTAGAATGACTTCCTTTGCGAAAGTTCCTGTAATTATGACCACCCTGAATCGAGGGCTGTCAGCTCTTCTCCAGGTATTCGAAGAAGAACCCTGAAATGATTGGTTACCTTGGTTCTGATAACTGTAATAGTTACCTTTTTTATTAAACCTATTTTGAGGTCCTTGGAATTTGTGAGAGTGATTAGGGTTGTATGGTGTTGCAGAAGCAACTGGCATACCTTCTTTAACCTTACTGTTGCTAATAGCTACGTCCGGATGTGCAGTGACGTATTGGGTACAATACTGTTCCATTTCTTTTAGAGACTTAGGTTTACGCTCATGTAAGAATTCGAGGAAAGGTTTATTTATACTTGACATAATCTTGTCTCTGAGTATCAAGTCCATAAGTGCTTCATAAGTCTTTTCTGTTTTGGATAGCTCAATCCAACGATCAAATGTAAGACGTGTCCTTGCAATGAATTCTGAGAATTCTACACCTGCCTCAGGCACCATTGTCTTAAACAACTTCCGATAACCCTCTTCAGACAACTGATACTTCTTTAATAAGGCTGCCCTAATAACATCATAGTTATCTTTGTCAGCCTCTTCAACCAAACTTAAACTAGTCAGAGAATCACCTTTCAGATTTTCTGATAACTGGTTAGCATATTGTGATTTGTCCACATTATGGGCTCGACAAGAGCGTTCAAATCTATTTAGCCAGAATGTTATGTCATCACTGGAAGGGTTGAACGCTGGTACCTTGACCTTGTAAGTAAAGGGTTTACCATTACCACCAGATGCTTGATTAACATTACTTATGTTTGTTAACTTTAACTTTTCTAACTCAAATGCTAAAAGTTCTTTTTGGTGTTCATGTTCTCTTATTGCTTTTTTCTCTTGAGCTTCAGCTTCTCTTTGTAATCTTTTCTCTTCTGCAGCAGCTTGTAATTTTTTCTCTTCAGCAGCAGCCTCATCTTTTCTTTTCTCTTTTTCCATTTCCATCTGGAATCTTTTTTCATCAGTCTGTATCTGCAATTTCTTTTGTTCATCCTCTCTTTGTAATTTTTTTTCCTCAGCTTCTAATCTTTTCTCCTCAGCTGCTAATTTCTTTTCTTCAATCAATGCTTTTCTTTCTTCAGCAGCAGCAGCAAGTTTTCTCTCTTCTGCAGCTAATGCTTTGTCATATTGAGCAACTGCCCATTCTTCTAATTGCTGACCAGTCTTATCAAGAGCTTTGCCTTGTGTGATAAAATAATCTAATGTAGACATCTTGTCTAATAAGATCAGTAATTTGCAAAAGTAAATAAATTCACTTTCTTAGTTTTAATCAAAGACCTTGTATGATAACTTTGTAACCTGTGGAAAATAGTACTTAACTATCCCAATCACTGTGGGAAACAAGCCTTACAAAGGTCTTGTATAAATCCTTATATAATAACAGCTATAAGTTGCTGGTTCACTCTATAATATAAGTGCAGTGCACCAGAAATAGTGTTTTATATCATCAACTGTTGTACCTTTAGTAATAGCAATTAACTATCAGTTGATTCTTGTACATCAATTTATATGATCAACTATATTTTAAATAGTGTATGTCAATCAGGCACAAAATAAAACAGTTATACAGAAGAACATGAAAACATTTGCGGAAATGAAATAAATCAAATGGGAAAAACAATAAAAGATAAACCGCAAGAGGATAACAAATACAAATAACGCCACAGTATATAAATATAAATTGAGAATAGAACTGAAAGATAGAATAGGGTAGACCAACAAATTACAAACAAATCAAAACAAACTAAAGAACAGAGGAATATTACAAAAACAACAATGAGTACAGTCTTCACAGCTAACACTAATAGCAACAGCTGTCGCAGCAAATTTTCAATCAAGAAAATTGCACCTATAGAAACGCACACATCAGACCCTCTATTACGTGGGATACTCTGTTGTGTGACACTGCCCAACCAAAACAACAACCCGCTGGATACAAACAAATATCACATATAAATATTTAAACATAAATACATAAATGCATAAATAGTATGGCAATATGATGTAAATAGAGTGTTGCAGAAAGAATGTGTTGTAATGAAGGCTCAGTTACACTGCCTAATAGTACAGTACTGTGGTACTTTATTAAACAAATACTTCTGGTCTAATTATTTTAAATTCAACACAGAAATAGAAGCTCCATCGTTGATGTGAATGATAACAATCGATGTAGGACTTCTCAGTTCAGTAACATTTCCTTTCGCAAACACTGTCAAATATTCTCCAGTCCTGATGTGTAATGTTCTATGTTTCAACCAAGCTTGCTGTGTAACACTGTCAGTTGTATGGCAAATGTCCAACGAACCAAATGTCAACAAACGCTGACCTAGTTACTGCATACTGTCGACAGGACAGGTCACGCTGACATCACTGTAGAGTTGTACTGTTGATGTATTTGTGTGTCGTAACAGACCCCAAGGAACGTCTGGTCTCAGTAGTTTACTTCTCAATATGGTCACTGTGCAGGTTGACCCAGGAAGCAGGCACACCAGTTGTTAAATCACGCTTTTATTTGTTAAATGCCGTGAATGTCCACCAGTTGATAAATGTAGATGTTGGGACTGGTGTAGTAAAGTGTAACGATTGTCAACTCATTAAACCCAGCACAGTTTTGGTCATACAGGTCATCTTGTCCTGGAACGTGATGAGGCTCCGACAAGAATGTGAGTGTAGACAATGAGTGTGTATATGAATGTCAGAACGCGAATGGTAGAATGATTCGATAGAGTTGACAGGTTGGTAGTACATCACTCATACTCACACTGTTCGAATTCAAGAAGTACTGGAACTACGGTGGTCTTTTTATAACATTTAATGGGACGCACACTTGGACAGTACGTGTATGGTTACAGGAACAAATGTCGACATAGACAGCATAATGTTGATCACAGGAATATCATCTTAGGTTAGCATTCATGCTTGGCAAATATCATAATGGAGCATTCGTAAATAAGCATTCAGAGTTCCATCATGTAAATCATCTGGCTTTACTGACTGGGCACGTCAGACCATAACCAATATATAGGAAGGCTCCTAGACTTAACCTCGTCTAGCGAATATCCCTTCACGTAAAGTTCAATATATATATTTTTCATAAAGATATAGGAATCCCAGACATGGGTTCTCACATGTAGCAGTGATCTCTTGGTTCATCGAGCGATAGTACAGGCATCCCTTTTTCTCACTCGATAAATACAAAGTATATGGATTTCAACATGGCTGTGCTTCTCTCGTGAGCTTCACTCACTATTGGATACAGACCAAAATTGGTCATTCGTTAAATGTCCTCATTTCTTCATAGCTTCTATCATAGAGGTAATTGAATAATATCATATAATCTAGTGCTGATACATAGGAATGTCATCTTCCTTTGAATAAATATTCTTTTCAAAAGTACCACTGTGCATCTGCTTATCGACAACGATGGCGAAGCCCAAGTTCATAATAAATTGTGGTTTTACCTTTCTATGCGAAATATAACTTTGCCATTCCTTGGCAAAAGAGAATAAACACTGGGGTAAAGTACATACAACATGTCTAAATGACTATCACTTTTCCCCATCTACTTATAGATCACTTTTTCGGCGATAAGCCTGCTACAACAAAATTCGACATCCCGACAGGATGACAGCCATGAATCACACACCCTGCTAGCGATACTTCCGCTGCATAGCCTTTGACCTTTTCTAGCGACAACCAACATAGTTCGACTTAGAAATGTAAAGATATCCATATATAAGACAGACTCGTCCTACTCATACAAACACTACGTATAAATTCAGGCCATAGATATACTGAAGCAAGAACAATCTATTCCTACCCAGGCAAAGAATAAATCGCAGTAGGCCTAGAGTCGTCCGCGGAGTCCGATCGAAGATGACGGAACTCCTTTCAAGGGAAGTAACTCAAAAATGACTTCTCCTTAAGCACTTAAAAAAGGAAATACTTTGTTTACAAAATATTTGCGAACATAATAAGTATATAAATGTATTATATTGCAAGATAGTAAAGATTGCACTTTACAATGCCCTTCATATCTGTCTCCGGTTCTCTTCTCCATGTGTCTCTCTATCTCCCTCTTACCCTGGGGATTCCAGAATAAGGACTGCCTGGTCGTGCTGTAAGTAGACTTCTGCAGTGTTTTATCCTATCCTTCTCCTGCATCTTTTTTTCATCTCTTGTTCCAATGACACTTGTCTTGTTCTTGTCAACAGTTCTTCTTCTTCCGCGTTCGTCCTGAAAAGGACGTTCGTTGCGTTGTGTCCATTTACATCGAAGCTGCGATATATGTGCCTTTCGGCCGACACATCCGACTTCAGCACGGCATTTTTTAGGACCGGGTTTGCCTTCCCTCTTCGATCTCTACTCTCTCAGCCAGACTGCAGTGATGCAGCCTGTTTCCAGGACCACCACTTGGAGGTGGAGTAGGGTCTTGGTCAGCTCTGGTTCGCTGACCATGACGCAAGCAGTCAAGCTATGAGTCGCTTACTGCATTCCTCACTTTTGATGCGTCTTAGGTCCCTGTCATGAGTTCTACATTTGTGATTTGTTGATAGATAAGGTTGTATTACCATTTTTACATTTTGAGTGGTTAGCAGGTTTATAAAGGCTGAAAATGTTGTGGCAAAGCGCCAGTGTGGACTTTGGAAAGGAGTTAAATAAATACCAGTGGGACAAGGGGTAAAGAAGCCCCGTGGAGTTCCCAGAAGGTCTTTAAGGAAGCAAATAAAGAATAAAGCTACTGCACCCTCAGGCATGTCATTCAAAGCGACTAAAATATGGTTGTGGTTGGGGCCGGCAACCTCATCATGTGAAACAAATTGCCACAGAAAGCACTACTGTAAGAGCATGTGAGTGTTTGATGCAGGCAGCAGTAGTTGTCCATGCTCCAGAAGGAGCGAAAGGGAAAAATGATGATGATGAAGAGATGAAAGAAATACTTGGGGGGTGGATAGGACAAACAACTAACGAAGTCATAGCCAGCATCACAAAATTTTCTTTCAAAAAAATGAAAAGAGACACCAAAACAAACGATGATGAGAGCTGTAGGCTTAAATAGGGATAAGGATGGCATGGAAACAATATGCAACAGATCTGAGCAAAAAAGATGCTTTAAAGAGATCTGGTTGAAGTACATGCTCCACTGGGAGTACCAAAATAAAATTCTATAATCCACGGAGATTATGTTTAAGCTGTATCAAAACAGTTCCCTGGGGTCTCTGAAAGGACAAAGGCAAGAACATGTGAATGCTTGGGGCAGGCTTCCTGTAAGGGGACCAGCTACAATGGTGGTTCAGTGCTCAGTAACGAGCACAACAGAAAATGATGGCGTTGTTGATATCAAAACAGTTGTTCTACAACTCACACACGTTATCCTCTACCAACACATCTTCCTCTTCTTCATGTACCATGCCAACTGGTATAGGTGATCATGTCTGCCCACAACTTCCTGTCCCCTGTAGTGTTTATTAGCTCTACTGTTGACTTCTTTCCATGTCACAATGTTAAACTGACCAGTATCTTCTCTCTTTGTCTATTTCCCTCAATCTTTCCTTCTATCACAGCATCATTCTTCTTATAACATGTCCAGAGAAAGTGGATAGCTTCTTTCTAATGTGAGTAATAAGCTTCCTTTGCAAACTGGCTTCTTTCAGAGCATCCTAATTACTCTTTTTCCATGATATTCTTAAAACTCTTCTGTAAAACCATCATCTTTATAGCCTCCATGTTTCTATATTGTTGTTGTTGTTTATATATAACTGCTGAGCTTTTCGCCCTTTTACAGCCAATATCAAGTTGAAGAGTCCTTGGTGTTATCTGCATTGTAGATCTAGGCTTTTCCTGTGGCTTTTCTGCCATTCCAAAACAGTTTGAGTTGAAGTGATGAGCTCCAGTTTCTCCAGCTTGGCCTGCATTTAAAGGATCATCAAATCTGGTCTCAGTCTAGGAAGAGGAAGCATGTGGCATACTGTGTGTTCCCCACCATCCAAGGGGGATCTCCAATATGCAGAACTAAAATGCTGTCACATTTACATACCAAGGATGCATAGTAACACCAGACGGCGGAACAAGCAAAGACGTCAAGAACAGAATAAATAAAGTGATAACAGCCTTTGCTAGTCTCAACAACATCTGGAAGTCTTCCCAGTGCAACACAAACACTAAATTAAGATTATATGAAAGCTGTGTACTTTTCTGTGCTTCTCTGTGATATGGAATGCAGGAGAGTAACAGAGAAGGAAATGTCGAAACTGCCCTCCTTCCACACAGTCTGCCTAAGGAAAATTCTCAGAATCTTTTGGCCGAATACTATCACTAACCAAGAACTACTTACTCGGAGTAACCAAGAGGACATGCACACCATCATAGCTGGCAGACGCTGAAGTTGGGTTGGCCACGTCCTCAGAAGAGACCTCGATGCCATCACAAGAACAGCTATGCTATGGACCCCCAAAGGAAAGCGAAAGAGAGGCTGACCAAAAAAAAACACAACTTGGCAGAGAACTGTAGAGGCCGAGATGCAAAGATGAACCAGAGCTGGGGCACTGTACGAAGGATGGCTGCTGACCGAACAAAGTGGAAGCAGTTTGTTGCTGCCCTACAAGACGCCACCGGGTGTGATAGCCAATGACTGCGTTGACAGTCGGTGGCTAAGGATCAAAGAAGAAGAACATATTGTACTCTGGTTCTGGGCTCTCCCAAGGAATTGTCATCTACACCTACACAGAGGTTCTTCTCAGCTCCCCTGTTTATCATGGGGCCCATAGTGAGCTCCTCCTGCATACAGCAACCAGGTAAAAGCTGGAGTTACACCTGGGGCTCAAGTGACTCCTCCAAGCTTGGAGTGCAATGTTGGGTTTTCAAAACGTTTTACCACAGGGGGAATCCCTGGAAGTGTGTGCCAGTTTGCAGCTGGGTAGACTGGATCGTGATGCTATTGGTCATATAAAACATATGTGTGACCATATAGAACAGTAGTCATGTAAAACAAGTGTGTAGTCATATAAACCTATGAGTGTTCATATAAAACAAATGTGTAGTCTTAACAAAAAAATGTGTTGTCATATAAAACAAATTTGTAGTCATATAAAACAAATTTGTAGTCATTTCATGTAAAACAAATGTATAGTCATGTAAAACAAATGAGGTCACAAAAAATGTGGTCATATAAAACCAATGGGTAGTCGTATAAAACAAATGAGTAGTCATATTTTAAAAATGTGTAGTCAAATAAAACCAATGAGTAATCATATAAAACAAATGAGTAGTCATATAAAACAAATGTGTCGTCATAAAAAAATGTATAGTCATATAAAACCAATGAGTAGTCATATAAAACAAATGAGTAGTCAAATTTAAAAAATGTGTAGTCATATAAAACAAATGTGCACTATGTATTTTGGTAAATAAATAATTGCAAAGATGTTTGTATCTACCTATATACAATTTTCATCAGCATGATGAACTGGCAGCCTTATCATATAAAATTAATTGCTACTGAAGCCACCACTGTAAAAGCTTTGTTACAGGCTTCCAACAGTGAAACCAGCTGTAGTGGTGGCTTCATGCTCTACAGAGAGTGAAACTAGAAACAATGCTGATTGATGAGCTTGAGGATGAAAGAATTATTATCTGTTTAATGTTTTTAAATTTTCAGTTTTTCTCCATCAATGAGAGCCCCATCTTCCTTCAACTAAACCCCCAGGCCAGAACCTCAGATGTAAGTTTGTGTGACATGGTACAAATAGTTTTGATAAGATGGAAGTTTATGTGACAAAGAGCAAATGGTTTGACAAGATGCAAGTTTATGTCATCTCATCATCTCAACCCATAACCCGTCATGGGTCGTAGGGGTGCCATGGTGGAAGCATCAGCAGACAGGGTCCTCCACTGCTCTCTATTCTCAGCAATGCGTACAAGTGTGGAGAAACCGTGTCCTGCCCATTCTTTGATGTTATCAGCCCAGGATTTTCTTTGCCTTCCTCTTCTCCGTTTACCTTCGACTGTTCCCTGGAGGATCGTTTTCGAAAGGGAGTCATGACGAGTTACATGCCCAAACCAGGCAAGCTTTCGACGTTTCACTATTGACAAAAGTGGTTCTTGATGGCCTGCATAGGTGTTTATCTTCTCTCTAACATAGACATTTGTTTTGTGCTCTTTATAGCAAATGCGCAAAATTCTTCTGTAACATTTATGCTCGAAAGCCTGAATCCTTCGCTCCGTATCTGCAGTGAGTGTCCAGCCCTCACACCCATACAAGAGAATAGATAATACAAGTGATTTGTATAATTTGATCTTCACAGGAAAACTGATGTTACTTTTCCAGATCACATTCAACCTTGTCATGGCAGCTGAGGCCATCTCAAGTCTTGTCTTGATTTCTTTATTTGATCTTCCATCACTACATATAGTGGACCCGAGATATTTAAAGGTGTTAACTTCTTCTAACGTTTGCCCATTTAACGTAATGTTGGTCGGAACATGTTTCTTATGGCTATTCACCAATATCTTGCTTTTTTCTATATTAATTTCCATCCCATATGTTCTTGTTACCTTCTCCAGTCTAGAGGTAAGGTCTTGAAGTTCTGATTCTGTTCCAGCTATCAGATCAATATCATCAGCAAAACGTAGATTACACAGAGGTCGGCCTCCAATCGATATGGTTGATTTATAATCGTAGAGAGCCTCCTGCATAATATGTTCTAGATAAATGTTAAAGAGCACTGGTGACAGGATACATCCCTGGCGAACTCCTACAGTTGTTTTGAAAAATTCTCCAATGTCATTGCTTGCAAAAACAGCACTGCTTGCGTCCTTGTATAGTGCTTCAATGATATCTATGATGTTGGTATCAAAATTGAATTTTCTCATTATTTGCCATAAACCTTCATGCCAGACTCGATCGAAGGCTTTTGTGAAATCGATGAAGTTATGGTATAAATCATGTTGATGCTGGAGATGTTTTTCGATCAGTAATCTAATATTGAAGATTTGTTCTGAGGTTTATGTGAGAAAATACAAATAGTTTGACAAGATGCAAGTTTATGTGATAAAGTACAAATAGTTTGACAAGATGTAAGTTTATGTGATGAAGTACAAATAGTTTGACAAGATGTAAGATTATGTGAGAAAGTACAAATAGTTTGACAAGATGTAAGTTTATGTGATGAAGTATAAATAGTTTGACAAGATGTAAGTTTATGTGATGAAGTACAAATAGTTTGACAAGATGTAAGTTTATGTGATGAAGTACAAATAGTTTGACAAGATGTAAGTTTATATGAAATGACTAGATATAAGTTTCTGTGATAAAGTACAGATAGTTTGACAAGATGCAAGTTTGTGCTGATAGGAAGTTAGAAACATCACATAGATCAAATCGCATACATTCTTGTAACTTATTCTAGTTTAAAATTCCGGATAGATATCAGATCTTTCTCAAAGCCCATTTTGTTGCATGAAATAATTCACAAAGATCAAATACAGATCTTCTTGTAGCCTGTTTTATTGTGTGTAATGATTCACAAAGATCACATAACAGATCTTCTTGTAGCCTGTTATGGTGTATTTGAAACAATTCACAAAGATCACACAACAGATATTCATAAAGTATTTACTTAGTAATTAAAAAAACATAATAAAATATGTGCGAAAGCTTTGACACTTCAGTTATAATGTGAAACAGGATCATTGGTCAAATAACAAATGTTCCCTTAAATTTGTAGTATAATATTTTTAAAAATTTTAACACATTAACTACTGACTTGAAAAACACACAGTAGCGTAATTGAAGTTTGTTTCCATTTTCACCCTTTAGGTGTATGGAGAAATTAAGCTGTAGTTTTCTCAATTTTTAAAACATTTCTATGAATTATATGTCATTTTGAAGATAAATGAATGTACTATTTCAACAAGCTGAAAAAAGATACTCTGACTGCTTGGTCGGTCTTTGGCTAAGGACGGAAGAAGAAGAAGAATCTTGGTGATTATCATGTAGTTTATCCAATGGCAAGAAAAACAAGCCAGAGAACACACACACACACACCAGCTAATATTTACACATTTAGAAACTTACATTATCACACCTACACCACTTCCAAAAAATCTCAGAAATTTTGAATAAACAACGCCTTTGAGAAAACATAACATCAATAACGTATTTACAGTATATGAGTTACAGATGAAGGATCATGTGTATTGTACAGTCTAAAACAGTTTTTTGGATGGAGATTGGGCTTTTCGGGTAACCGATGCAATAAAAATTTGTTGGGGCTCATTTCGCAGGTGTTGAGCACACTACACAGTTCCTATCTTTGTCAGTGTGATCCACAATGTGCTTTACACCCTCAAACCTTTTAACTTTGTTTCTTACTATGAATTTCCTACATTGCTTGCTGCCACTGGTGACTACTAGATCAGGTGGTGTTATGGAGAAAGCTTTCTCAGTTAGCTGATCGATCAATATATCTTTGAAAATTTTTAATGACACCGGCTTCTTATCAGCATGACAGAGGGTTTATAATGTATGAAACTGTACTTCTTCTCTTCTTCTGTCCTTAGCCACAGACCGTCAAAGCAGTCAGTGGCCATTACGCCTAGTGGCGTCTTAGGGCAACAGCAGATAGGTTTTCTTTTCCATTGTTTCCCATCACGCCTAGTGGCGTCTTTAGGGCAACGGCAAAACAACCCATTTGCTGTTGTTTCCGTAATCGAAGTGACTGGCAACGGGTGATCAGCCCGTTGTGGAAACTGTACTTGGGACACCCCAATAATCCAGTAGAAAATTTTCTTCCACGGTTTTCTAGTTTTTGTGTGTGGAAATTTCCATAGTAAGCTACCATTTGATCATTGTGGTCATATCCATTCATGCAAAAATTATACAGGTGTACGGGCTTGAGTATTTCGACTAAGTTGTGACGTCGAGCTGTGACTTGCACCATCTCAGCTGATGTTTCAGTGGACACAACAATTCTTGTTTTTTTTGCCTTTTTAATCTTGCCAAGCAACACATATCTGAGATCCATCACTATTTCTGTGTGCTGGAGGGAGAGGGTCTTCAGTTGAAGGGGAAAGTTTTTTCTGTTGATGCTGACTGTACCAGTGTAATGAGTGCCGCTATTCAACAGATAAATTATCAGTGTATCCACAGTGTAGTATCTGTCAGCAAATACATGGTGGCCCTTCCCAATTCCTTGTAGCGAGAAATCAAATACCTTTCCGCCTGACTTGTTGTACAGTCATTAGCAAGTATGTATGATGTGTTTTATTCCAATGTATGTCAATACAGAATAGACATACCCTGTGACAGAATCACACATGCTAAAGGTCAATGTGATGCTTGCTTGGCTTTGATGTATTGTACTGCTTGTGTTTCCATTATAACCAATAACTATTTCATTAGTGGCTAAATTCTGAAATGGATAAAATGCATTCTGGAACTTCACTGCGAGCAAATTTTAAAAAAGGCTCTATTTTGTCCTTCCCTTCTGAATCAGCATCTCCAAAACGCATCACTGTATGATAAATTATTTCAAACCTGGATCTTGAAAACATACTACCATACCAGGGAGTATAATTATGTGGTGTCCGTGCCCAATAGTCATTTACCGTTGGCTTTTTATCTAAACCCATCGCTGTTATTACTGTAAAGAATTTGAAAAGCTCAAACGCAGTAACAGGTTTCCAAGCAACACATGAAGATCTTTTTTTTTAGATGGGGGTTTTGAATTCTGTTTGTCAGCATATTCATTTATTACTATGACCAAAGAATATAAGACATCTGGTGTTAGTAATGTAAGCTAACAGTCAAATGCAGAGGAAGTTGCATCGAGATTCACATACATGGTTCACAAGTTGGAACAAAATGAAAACTGTTGTTTCACCCTCAGTCACTTGCTGCCATTGTTCTGTTTCTTTAGGTACATTGTTTCCTGCACTATTGGTAACTCTAACCGAGGTCTTTACTCTTTTACGTCCCAGTGATGGCCCGGGACTTGCAATATGTTCACTATCGTCACTGCTTGCATCATCACTACTGTAAAAATCACTATTTTAATCAATGTCCACATTGTTTTCACTGTTGTCCTCATTGCAAGATCTACCAATCAATTGTTGGGGAGCCGCGCTGGTGTAATGGATACCACACCGCGCTGGTGATCGGGTGATCCAGGTTCAAGCCCGAGCGAGGACATTTGAACGAGTGTCATCGACCGGTACTTGGACTGGATTAATTCAAACCCTGGTGAAGACATTTGAAGCAGGGACTGGCGGCTCCTGAGCCAACCCAGCTCTAATGGGTACCCTCCGAAGATGGCGAGTATCTGCCTGAATGGCGAGTGGACACCTGTCAGTGTACAGGGAAAAAAAGAGATACTCACATAAAAATCAGTCTCAGGTTAGATATACTAACCGGAGATTCTCGCCTTGAGTAATAGCGGGTGTGCGTTTAAAAAAAAAAAATCAATTGTTGAAACAAGTTTTTAGCCTGTTCAATAGTTAGATGAGGTGTACAAGTGTTTTTTTGTGGCCCTATCACTAGTTGCCATGGGAAACAGTTTTGCACGATTTGACAACTAACCTGAAACGTTGAAAAATATAAATATAATATCAGTTTTCCAGAGTTCGACAACAAATCAGGTTTTGGAAATTTGTTTTCTGGTGGTAAATTAAATTTTGAACCATATCGGGAAGTGTTTCTGTACATTTTTCATTCATTTTATTGCTTTACATAGATCATCAGTCAGAATGACTGTTGGCCATAGTTGTGAGATTCATACGACGGTCACAGCAGCTCACAGTAGTTATTGTGTTTATATATCAAATCAGTTTTTTTTTAAATGAATTTAAAAGCATTAGAAATACAAATAATAAATGTAACAGTGTATAAATAGTCCAGTACAAACTGTTATATTATAGCACAGAGTTGACCAGTTATTTACTGTGGTTGTTCTTTCTTTTTAAGCTGCCCATCTCCATGTTTGAGTCAGTGATAGACCTGGTGAAAGGAGAGGTAGGTATAAATTTATCTGCTGGATAGAGTGTTTTTCTATGACAGTGCTGACAAAGTAGGGACTGTATAAAGATCTGGCTGTGTGTTTCTTTTAAGATAATATCATTTAGTATTATCTTATTCTGCAGCTTTCTGTGCTGCTAAGAATTATGATGAATACATTAATTACACAGTTTACATGACCTGTCTTAACTTGTATTTTTTTCACTGTATTTTAACAGGATATTTGCAGATTATGTTTTATAAATTGAAATGCCACATTTTGTGCCAAAGTTGTTATTCTTCTGATGTCTGTATATTTTAGATGGGAGGTTCCAAATGTTATTTAATTATGACACACTTTACCACACCTGTACGTATTTCATGACACGCACTTAGGTTTATATTGGTGACACTTCATCGTTGCTAATGTAAAACCCAAGTTTTGGAAGAGATCAGTTGGGACACTCTCACGTAATACAAGAGTACTATTCATTGACATCCTGAAATTTTAATTTAAAAAAAAAATCCCAGTCTTTTAGGCCAGTTTTTGTTATTGACACCAATATATTTGAGACCAAAGTTTTATTTGCTGGCTTCCCTATGTCATAGGCCACAGTTTTTGTTGTTGACATTCATATATGATAGACCACACTCTAATTTGCTGGCTTCCTTATGTCATAAAGTTTGTTGTTGTTGACATCCTATATATTTTAGATCAAACTTTAATTTGCTGGCTTCCCTATGTCATAGGCCACAGTTTTTGTTGTTGACATCCATATATGATAGTCCAAACTTTTAATTTACTGGCTTCTGTGTGTCATAGGTCACAGTTTTTGTTGTTTTGACATTCCATATACTTAGACCAAACTTTTAGTTTACTGACTTCCCTTTGTCAGTGGCCAGAGTTGTATTTTTTGACACATTCAAATTTTAATTTGATAGCTTCCTTTTTTTCACAGGCCACAGTTTTATTTGTTGATATCCCATATACACTGGCCACAGAGGAAGCAGAGAGAATTGGAGTTGACCATGTTGCCAGGATGTCTACAGCTGACACTGGGGATTCTTCTACCGGTTTGTGATCAAGTTTTATTATTTTTTTAAAACTTCAAAATTCAGTTTGTAAAGGAGCTTTCCCTGTATTGAAAGATAAATTGAGATCAAAAGAAACCAAGTCCAAAACAGAAATCAGAATCTTTACATTAAATGTTAAGCCAATCCTATTATATGGCTCAGAAACATGGAGAACACCAAAAAATAGAATCAGAGAGTTACAGATCCTCATAAATGGGTGCTTGCTCAGAACAGAAGGATTCTTTCTTCTTCTGCGTACAGTTTGTAGTCATGCTAAATCTGCAGGCCTTTCGCCAGGACAAAATCCAGTCTTTTCCAGGCCAGCGCAGGAGCCCCATAGTTTCTGCTTGAGCTCAGCACCCCCCTACAGAAGGATTGAAATGGTATGACTCGATCACTAATGTGACATTGATGACGAGAACCATACAAGTGACAGTGGAACCAGAGTTGAGAAGAATATGCTGGCGTTGGGTAAGACGCACAGTAAGAACGTCTGCTGATGGCATTACAAGACAATCTTTGTTCTGGAATCTCCAGGGTAAGAGGGCTAGAGAGAGATCCAAAAAACACATGGAGAAGGGAACTGGACAAAAAATGGATTAAGAAGACATGGAAAGACCTTGTATGGATAGAACATGCCAGGAAGGCTTGTCATGAACTCGTTGAAGGCCCATGCTCCATGAGGAGCTAAACGGTAATGATAATACTGATTATTTAAAACCGTGTTTATTTTCTGTTTTTTAACTCTTTAAGTCCCAATCGACTTTATAAAGGCTCAGGGGTTAGACGCGCTTGGCCCAATCAACTTTAAAAAGCCTTTAGTAGTCTATATGTGCCTCTGTTTGAGACTGTTTCTAATTACAAACCACCCAAAACGTCATTTCCGACTGCAAGTACATTCTTTTAAATACCGCACGTGTTTAAGAGTGAACGTGTTTCTGTTTTGAGATATTTATTTTAGATTTTTAAAGCGATGTTTTTAAGCGCATATCCTCCATTTTACCTTGAATAACTAATCATTTTTTTTAAGCACATATCCTCCATTTTACCTTGAATAACTAATCATTTTTCAATGAAAGCTTTTATACTTGTAGCACAAGAGTAAAGTACATCCAATTACCTTCAGTTTCATATACAACAACAAAGTTATTTATGCATATGAACATTTTAAAAAATTATTTCCAAACAACAACAATAAAAACGCACTGGGGTGGCCATTTTTGCTTGGGCCAAACCTACTTTTTTGCTTGGGACTGAAAGAGTTAAACCATGTTTGGGGCCTAAGACGCGTCAATAGTGAGGAATGCAGTCAGCGACCCATAGCTTACTGCTTGCGTCAGGGTCAGCGAACCAGAGCTGACCAAGACCCTACTCCACCTCCAAGTGGTGGTCCTGGAAACAGGCTGCATCACTGCAGTCTGGTTGAGAGAGTAGGGATCCAAGTGGGAAGGCAAACCCGTCCCAAAAATGCCGTGCCGAAGTCGGATGTGTCGGGCCGAAAGGCGCAGATATCGCAGATTTGCTGTAAACGGCGACACCACACAACCAACGTCCTTTTCAGAAGAAGAAGAAGGAAAAAAAAACCATGTTTATTTTCTCTATTTTTAAACCATGTTTATTTTCTCCTATTTAAAACTGTGTTTATTTTCTCTTATTTAAAACTGTGTTTATTTTCTGTTTTATTTAAACCCAATTTATTTTCTCTGATTAAAACTGTGTTTATTTTCTCTTATTTAAACTGTATTTATTTTCTTTTTTTTAAACCATGTTTATTTCCTCTTATTTAAAACTGTGTTTATTTTCTCTTTTTTTTAAACCATGTTTATTTTCTCTTATTTAAAACTATGTTATTTTCTCTTATTTAAAACCATGTTTATTTTCTATTACTTAAAACTGTGTTTATTGTCTCTTTTTTAAAACCATGTTTGTTTGTCATTTTCAGCGGAACACCTCGTGGCACAACATAGTTCTATCAAAATGTTGCATAATCGTATCAAAATCATTCTCGCGTATATTCAAGCTGCCCAGAAAGGTTCGTATTTTGTTCTTATAGAGGTCATATGCTTATCACAGAAGACATGAAGCAATCGCACTCACAGGGGTGATTGAGAAGTTACTTCCTATTTTGAAATTCACTCCTGTCCAAATATATCATATGGAACAAACGCCAAGATTAGAGAATTAACTATCATTTTATTACATTAAAAGGCGGTCACATTAACATTACAGCCCAAGGTGAGATCCAGTCTGTTCAGCCCATGACTTCATAACAGGCAGTATATATTTCTGTCAGTTTATTGGTCATTTTAGATTTTATTTTGTTGTGTTTCTAGAAATAATAGAAGTTGGCTGTATACTGCTCCACCTATGTCCCAGTCTTAGCGTATGGATGCGAGTCAAGGGCAGTAACTACAGCCCACAAAAGTCAGATCCAAACCTCAGAAATGAGGTATCTGAGAAAGGTGGTTGAAGTAACAAGAAGAGACATGGTTGTCACGAAGTGGATTTAAGTTTAGAGTTTGTCTGAGTGTATAGACAAAACACTAGTATGAGAAAGTCTGAGAAGATAGATTTTGATGAGAATGACGGTGAATGTGGAAAGATGAGACTTATAGCTTCGAGGGTGAGAACCTAGATTGACTCTCCCTCGCCACTTGTGACTATTTAAGAGCTAAAGACTCGCCACCTCTGACTACCAATAAAGGAGATAAGGTTTCACCAAAAGTCCACAGACACAACTATACAAACAACATATACGTACAGTATAGTTATAGAGACTGATCCAGTATACAGTTTATAGTTTATTTACACAACAAAATAAATAACTCATTCAAATAAATAACGTGCGTGGTCGCACACCTGAAAAGAACAAACAATTAAAAAATGACAGATAATAAACCCCAACCCTTTCACCCAATCATTCAACCTGCCTGGGTAAAAGAATTAAGGATTAAACACACAGTAATTTGGTGGGGTCTCTAAATACGAGCCACCACTCCTATTACCTATTAGTAATTATTAAAACAAAATCTAACACCACTGTCCGGATGTAGACCTAACTGACTACACCAAATCTGACTGAACTTTCTGAAGTCCTAAACCGCAAATCACATACACTGATCCACTAACAGACTTCTTCAGTGCAACCTCAGAGGCAGTCCTCTGCTCTGACTATCTAACTTCATAAATTATGTCTCTCCTATCTAAAGCATTCAGAAGGAATGTTGACCCTATCTCCTCCCACGAATATTGCAGCTGATGACTTTGCTTCTAAAACTAGGCTCTTGACTGGGATGTATAGACTTCATGGCTACTGACAATTCCTTAACAGACGATTTAACCCGCTTAGGGTTAGGGACATACAGCATTATTATGGCTGTGTAAAAATAGACCCAACCTCCCGGCCACGCGCCTCCGTGGAGTGGTATAACGAGCTTAGAGCTCTGGATTTTTAAAGATGCACCCATTCCCGCTGAAGCATGGGGCTTCACTGCATGAGAACGGCTATCTTTCTCTGGTGCAGGCGTACTTGGCACTGGTAACTACCGCGTCACCAATTTTTCTTTCACCTCTGGCGATGCCTCGACCCTTCTACTCCTTCGAATGGCCGAATATCTTGGCAAGCTGTAAGGCAATTTTTTCACCCCTCCCTTTGTGCCGTGAAAAATGCTGTAAACAAAGAAATAACAACTAATGTAAACCAACTTTAAAATAGTCTCATCTCTAACACACAACTCCTATAAATACATCTCCCGTCTATCCCCTACACCCATCTACGCACAAGCGATAACAAATATTTCCGCCCAAAGGTCGTACTACCATACACTTCCCTCCTCTTCTCACTCTCCCCGCTTCACCGTAAAATCGGTCTGGTAAGTAAACTCCCAGACATGGGCTGACCTAATCTATTACTTAAATCTAGCCGCAAGCGTCAAAACAATTCATTCACAGAGGGAAATCCCCTACGGTAAAATTCCTGGCCCTACTTTATATTACAGACTGACCCTGGTGAGTCATCGATTAACACAAAAATAAATTAGACCTCACTAGGAATAATTAAATCCCATTTCCGTAAAATTTAATTACACCCCTCACTCCAACTGCATTACCAAAATAGCCCGCTAGCCAATACCCGACTAATTAAAATTACACGAATACACTCGCGTATATACGCTGCAAGGTATCATAAATCAAAGATGAGGAAATAGTAATTCCCATCTCAATAATATTAATTACACTATCAATTAACGTACACAATTACGCTAGCGTAATTACACCGCAAAGAATCAAAATCAAATTGTGATTTTACACAACACTCTACATACTACAGAGCGCCGTGTATCTAAGAGCTAACCCTCACACAGTTAATATCTCAAAGATAGTGCTAGCTTATCATAGAAAAAGTTATATGCACACTTACATTTTTATTATTTCTATAAGATAGCAATTGATGGTACTTCAAGCTAAATTAACTTTAATTAAACTCCCAGAAGAAATCTTTACTAGATTGGGCTAAGATTCTATTAAGAAACGAACTTTAAGTACGACGCTAATTAAAATATGGACATACCCAATTACCGAATCTCTCTAGCTTGAGCAAGCGATAATGACATAGTTTCACGGCTGATAATTCTGGAGACAAAGAGACACGCTATAACCCACGCCGTACGTCATCGCTTGGCGTCTCTCTTAAACCAATAATCTTGCTGCAATTTGTTAAAACTTGACCCCGGCCAATCATATCGAAAGATAATACTTGACTCATGTTTATTACTTCTACCGAGCCTCTATATTGCGTCACGTTAGATAATGTTACTACCGTTGGCGAGAGCAAAATTAACTTTGATTCATTGTAGCGCCCGTATTTACGTACCTGGGTAGAGGTTCAACACCCACCCATCGATTTACCGGGTAGGGGTTACTAACGTCGGAAAAGTTATACCCAGCCTAATAATACTCAAGCGCCTAATACAATAAAAATTTACCGCAATTATTTTACAAAGAAAAGCCTACGTGATCGCAATTACTTTAGAGAAAAGAAGACTGGTGCAAATCTTAAAATTAAAACCAACAGTAATCCCTCCTGAAAACGCAATTAATTACCAAGAGAAGAAGTTTGTCCAGGAATGATACTGGTGATGGACATGTATGCTTTGTTGCTCATATTTTGGCACTTTTGCGGCAGATGTTCTGGAGTTATTTTATCTATGTCACAGTTACACTCGTCGGTAGGTCCTGTCTTTAGCTTGTTGAATAGATGGTATCTGAATCTTATTACTGAGTCTGAAGATTACCACTGATTTACTTCAGTTGATGGTAATTAAATATGCATAATTTGTCTGGTGGCCTGGGTGCTCTGCTTCCCGCTTGTTTCTGTATCTGCTTCAGATAAAGCTCTTGGCCTCTTCGTACATTAAGCTTGTCCCAGTTTGAGACAGCTTTCCATCTTCCTTTGTCAGTCTGTCAGCCTCTTCATTACCAGGAATGTTGCAGTGAGACGAGATCCACTGTAGCACATCTCTTTTCATACACTGACATATTTGAGTCTGCATTATTTTGGCTCCTCAGCACTACATATACTATCAGTGCCTCCATGAAGAAAGCTACTTCTCTCTCTTTGCTTTCCACTGTCATTAGGACTATTTAGATGGCATAGTTCTCTTGTGAATAGTTTATACAGTTCTCTCATTGCATGGTTGGTGTAGCTTTTAACTTGCATACCAGCATGTGGATTTCGCTAGTATAGTTCTGACGTGTATACCTGCACATGTCTTATGTGAGCCAACTCAGTTCACTCTTTTTTACTTTCTTCCATTGGGTCTTTAAGGAGTTTTTCTGGGCCTTCCCCTTGCTTAGCTTGTAGGGGTCACCTCTGGATTTTTAAAACCACGGACTAATTTTTGGCTGAAGGAATTAAGTATAATTTTGTGTAGTTTATCAATATCTTCATCTCAAAGAAAATGACTTGTCCAGGGTACACCTTCAATGTAACTGGGACATGTCTGAAACAAGTTATTGTTGTTCAGAATCGGCATCATTGCACTCCAGGCAAACCCATAGGTGCTCAGTCTCCCTCAGCAAATGTTGAAGGGTATGAATGCTAACAGTTCCTCTTGCGCTCTGATTGTACATATGCCGGATGCATCCTCTCATACGTTCATTCCTGCCAGTCCCGTGCCTAATGCCAAACTCCAGCAATCTCAGCCGTGATGATTCATCAATTGCAGTGTCATTCTCTAACAGGCAATCATTAATTGTCTTCTGTATCTCTCCCTTATCCATATCCAATGCACCCACTATAGGTGCTCTTAAACCTTGTCTATCAGCTCTTTCATTGCCGCATACCCCTGCATGACCAGGACAGTAGATCCACACCAGTTCCTGAAGATTTGAGGCTGCTATGGAGGTTTTCCATTCATGCCATACCCATCCATTTTGGATCTTCCGAAGCATGGACTGAGAGTCTGACACAATAACTGCTCTTGTCAGTGAAGTTTCAGACAACCACCTTAAAGCCGCAGTAGCTGCCTCTAACTTCATTCTCATGCTGGAGGTTGTTGTCATGTAGGCCTCGCTATGTTCGGTGACCATTCTGCCCTTTACCCTAGCTGAGAAGCCCCAACCTGATTTCTCACCACGGACACAGACCCATCTGTATGCAAAATGGCATCAATATCCCCGGCATGATCATGTATCAGTTGATTACTTGCCAGTTCTGCTTTCTCACTGCCCCAAGTTCTACACTCTCTGCCAAGGCTGATGATGACTTGCTGGTAGTTAATCCAGTTCTCATCTGACTTACTCCACTCTTCCCCTGTGTATATATTTTCAACTGTGGCCACCTGCTTGATCGTTGTCTCTGCCTGTGCCATCCATGACATTCCCCTCTTTATTCTTGCTCCCTTGATGTCAGCTATGTTTCTATGCAGTGTGCGCCATTCGTCTTGTTACTCACATATAAGCTTTTGCCTAGACCATCGCATATCTGGATTTAATAGATAGCAAGCCAAGCATATACCGCATCCTCACAATGGGGGTATCTCGCGTACAGCCCAAGACTAAACACATCCCTACATTTTGAATGCTTTCCAGTCATTCACATTGTGTTACTGACAGCGTGAGTATTCCCAGGCCATACTCAGTTACTGACAAGACCAGATGATGATATAGAAGAAACAGTAGTCTCTGCTCGAGGTGTGCAGCAGCCATTGTTTTCAGGGCTGCTAGGCCTCTTTTGCATTTCTGTATGATGTGATCAACATGGTACTTGTATGATAGCCTGCGATCAAAAGTAACTCCAAGATATTTGAATTTGTTGTGTCTTTCAGTTGACTGCCCATTGAGAGTAATGTCTGGGAGATCTGCTTTCAATATGGAGTTGTTCAGGGAGAACCATAGCACACATGCTTTGTTAGGATTGATTTTGGAGTAGGTTTCCTCACAACATTCAGAAACTGCCCATAGACTCTCATGTTTGCTTCTGACCATTTCTTGTCTGTCTGAGCCAGTCCGGTAAATGAGTATGTCATCGGCAAAAGTTAATGTTCGTCCCAGACCTGTTGGTTGAATTGCAGCTACTTTTGCTGTATAGATGTTAAAAAACACAGATGACAATGGAGAACCCTGGGGCAAGTCAGTAGATTCAAATACCTAGGCATGTTAATAACACCAGATGGAAGATTGATCTCAAAGGTGAAAAGTAGAATAGCCAAAGCTAAAGCAGCATCCAACAAAATTAAAAATATGTTATGCAAGAACTCTTTGTCCTTGGATAGTAAGAGAGAGAATTCTTAGTGTTAGATTGAGCCAGCCACAAACTGAGTCTTGGACAATAAGTGAACAAGCAAGAAAGTTCCTTGAGGCCACAGGGAAATGGTTTTACAGAAGAATGTTTTGACACCATAGACGTCCTGAAAGAAGCTGGTGCTTATTACTCATATAAGAGGGAAGCATTCAACTTTCACTGGGCATAATCTGAGAAGAAAGCTGTAATAGATTGTGACAACAGGAACAGCTGAAGGAAAAAAGAGATAGAGAACAAGAAAGAGAAAAGATACTGGATGGTTTAACAGCATTGATAAAACTGGGGAAGTTGTTGAGAAACATGAGCACCTACACACATCAGGCATAGTACTTGAAAAAAGAAGTAGTGGCATATTTAAAAGGAGGGCTATGGGCTGTATCTCCCTCCTCCCCCTAATTTTTCTAGTATCTACTGGGTGGCTTTTGTGTTGTACTTACACATCTTCTTCTTCTTCTTTGATCCATAACCATCAAAGCAGTCAGCGGCCATCACGCCTAGTGGCGTCCTGTAGGGCAGCAACAAATTGATTCCACCTTGCTCGGTCGGCGGCCATCCTTCGTACAGTGCCCCAACTCTGGTTCATTCTTTGCATCTCGGCTTCCACAGTTCTCCGCCAAGTTGTTTTTGGTCGGCCTCTCTGTCGCTTTCCCTCGGGGGTCCGTAGCATAGCTGTTCTTGTGATGGTATCGGGGTCCCTTCTGAGGACGTGGCCAACACATCTCCAGCGTCTGCCATCTATGATGGTGTGCATGTCCTCAAGGTTACTCCGAATAAGTAGTTCTTGGTTGCTGATGGTGTTTGGCCAAAAGATTCCGAGAATTTTCCTTAGGCAGATTGTGTGGAAGGAGGACAGTTTCGACATTTCCTTCTCTGTTACTCTCCAACATTCCGCACCATAGAGAAGCACAGAAAGTACACAGCTCTCGTACAGTCTTAATTTACTTCCACATGACTGATTACATACTTGCAAGAGAAGAAACACATGCTTAATAATGAAGGATGCTTATTCACCCTTTATTCCAGTGCTTCTTAACCAGTGGTGCATGCACTGGGGAGGGGTGACCTGACTTCTGGGGTCCAGGACATGTAAGATATTTTAGAAGGGGTATCATTGTAACCGTAGTATACCACACACAACTCAAATGTATTTGTACAGTGTGAATTTAATACCAAACCTAAGTCACCTTTTCAAATAACATTATCTCAAACATAATTAATAAGAAGCAGCAGAAGAGCGCTAATTTATCCAGTGAACTCATGGTTACTGTCAAATGCTCAGTTTTCATATTTTCTAATGTGTGTTAAGAAATTTAAAACATATCTAAAATTAATTCTGTGTTATTCTTTAGTTATGAATATACTGTGCTTAAAATATGAACCTTCTTTAAGTTTCAGATATTGATGCTGGTTATCAAACAGATTATCTCCACTATGTCTACAGTATTATGAAAAAGTGCTGGAAATTACACTCACAAGCATTCCTAATTCATGTGCCTCTAATAACCGGCTTATAATTTTCCCAGGCTCACTGCATGCACTAAATATATTAATAAAATTATGTTTTTCCTTTCCTTTTTTATGTAAAAACACATACTTTAATCCAGTTTCCACATTTCTGGCATACTTTAGCAAGCTAGAAGATATTGGTGGAAAACTTCTTCAGATGCTGTTAAGGCGTGTGGGGCGTCTAAAAGTCAAGAAGAACTGCTTTAAACAGTTAATAATACACTTAAATGATTGCCTATACCAGGTGGCATGATACTTGAAGTACAGTTAACAATACACTTAAATGGTTGCCTATACCAAGTGGCATGGTACTTGAAGCAGTAGATATTATTTCTAGAAAATATAAACATATTTCTGTATTCATTTGTAAGTGTCTGCCCAGTTTCAACCATGTTATTGTGTGTTTTTATCACATCCTTTAGGTGAAGTGGCAAAGAACCATGATATATTGAGGGACGCCTACAGCCTTTGTTACAGACTGCCTGTTCTTAGTTCTCAAAAGTTTCATGAGGATTATTATACGGTTGGTAATCCTAGATTTTACGGACATCTCAACTAAAAAAAAGTAATGAGGGATGTCTGAAAAGAGTATACAAACCAAAGTAGCTTATTATGCAGACGTCAGCGAGACTAAGAAAAAATAGGACTACTGTGACCTCCGGCATGTCGAGCAAGGCAACTAAAATGAGGCTGGCAACCTCATCATGTTAAACAAATTGTTGCAGGGCCAGCTGCTGTAGTGGTTGCATGCTCCATAAGAAACGAAAAGGCAAATGATGATGATGAATCCTAGATTAATTTGTTATTTCAAGTTGTTGTAATCATTTAATTGTCATATTTTTTCCACATCAGAACTAATGTTCAGCAAACTCAAAAATTTGACCTATAGCCATGTTCTGATTGTGAAGCATGCAAAGATCCTTGTTACATAGACTAAATAACATTTGATTAATTGCAGAAACAAACTCATGTTTGTAAAAGTTCACATACTCATTTACTGAACTGGCTCTGACCGACAGGAAATGGGATATAGCATACAGGGGACACTATAGGATGTGTTTAAATGCTAGCTCCAAAGTCAATCCCAACAAGGCCTGCGTGATTTGGTGCTCCTTAAACAGCTCTATAGTGAAAACAGACCTTCCAGATATTACTCTCAATGGACAGAAAATTGAAAGGCAAGAACAGCTGAAATACCTTGGAGTTACATTCATTTGCGGGCTATCGTATAAGTACCATGTTGATCACATCATACAGACATGCAGGAGTGGCCTGGCAGATCTGAAAATAATGGCCGCAGCGCGTCTGCAGCAGAGATTATTACTTCTTCTTTATCATCAGCTAGTCACATCGGTCATTGAGAATGGGCTGGGAATACTCACGCTGTCAGTTCGATTGAAGAAAGACTTCCTGATAAATTACAGCCTCCCACATGTGGCTGGCGAGCTTGTACAAAACATTCAGTATGTAACTGCTGCCTCACTGTCTATCTCTCTGTGTGCTAATGCCTCTAGTGGCTATTGGGGTAAAAAAGTTGAGAACCACTGTTGTTGGTTTCATTTACTGTCAGTATCTCTAGGAGCCGCGGTAGCGCAGTGGGTAGTGCACTGGCTTCCTAGCTCATTGGTCCATGGTTCGATCCCCAGTTGAGGTGGGATTTTTTAGACCGCAAACGGGCCGACCCAGCCTCATGAATTGGGTACCAGAGCAACTCTGGGAAGGTTACGGTGGCCGGCGTGATGCTGACCACATCACCCCTAGTGTGCTGATGGTCAAGAAATATAGGCCTAACACCATATGCCTCAACGGGGGTGTAATGGGATCATTTATCTTTTTTATCTCTCTATTTGAAAAAATGTCTCTCTTACATTCTGTTACAGTCATCTGCTGCTGCCTTGGTGTATCTTATTAAAGAAACTGGCCTAACCACCAGGGATGGATGTTTACCAAGCCTATTTCTGATTCTGGACTGTCTGTTTATCTATTGTTGTTCACTACAACTAAAAGTTCATCAACATGTTTTTTTTTTTAACTTTCAACATACCTGATGTTACGAACAAACACAGTCCTCCAATATGAAATAAATGATGTCTCATCATCACACAATATAGAACACTGTCATCATTCAACAAAGTGGCATTGAGAGTGAAGTTCAAAATGATAGTTGTAAACTTCTGCAACCGCAGGTCAACCAAGATACATTTGGCTATATCATTTGATGCGCGAACTCTCTTCGGACAAATGCTCACTCTGTCAGGACTCAGAACCAACTGATTTTAATCTAACTTCTGATTGAAAACGACAACTTTATTCGAACTATCCAGAACTTAATTTCTCCCTTGTTCACTACAACTCACTAACGTTCGTTAAAATCACGTGGGTTTTTCGATTAACTGCACAGATTCTAATGTTGACAATAAATGTACCCAACAGCCTAAAGGTATGAAACTCTTGTCTGTTCTATTTAGCCACTTATATTACTACACGTTATGTCCCTTTGATTATAAGCTGATCAGACTCCCTTTTAATTATCCGAAAGCCCACTAGAGACCTCCCGGCCACAAACATTTGATTTAATGCAGAAACAAACCCATATACATAAAAATTCACACAGGGAAGCACTAAGTTATTCTGCTTCATATTATGTTTATTTTTAAACTGAAATGCCGGCTTGTTTACCCAGTCATTGTTACTCTTATATTGTTTTCATTCTTCTCATTAATTTCAGCAATGTAATGATGTCTGCCTCATGGCCTACTTAGGTGCTATGACCAAAGGAAGCAATACAATGAACCAGGTAATTAGTGCATTGTTCATTTTGTGAGGTAAATCCAAGAAGCACTTACTAACTCATGTAGCACTTTGTGATGGTCGTTTCAATATGTTGACTTTAAGAGGGTCAGATATGTTTTAACCAGCACACAATAAGAACTTTTTAAATGAGTTTTTATGAATAGATTTGCTTTTAAATGTAATATAAAGTTTAGCCACAACATTAAGACACCCTGGTTAGTTCACATTAAAATATGATTTTATGAGATTTTACAGTACTCATCATGTACTCTTCTTTACCCTTCAGCTATGCATGGAGGCATATCTTGAGTCATCCTTATATGACCACCATCTATGAACGATGCTATAGTATGTAGATTTGGATGTGAACTTCTGTCTATGAGGCTAATTACACCTTCATTGACTCTTGAAAACATCCACCCACTTCCAGGGATTCCCCTTGTGGAGAAACATATTGTTATTGTTGTTCAGAATTGACATCATTGCACTCTGGGCAAATCCACAGGTGCTCAGTCTCCCTCAGAAAACGTCAAATTGAATGAATGCTAATTGTTCCTGTTGCACGCTGGTTGTATATAAGCCGCATGCATCCTCTCTTACGTTCATCCCTGCAAGTCTTACGCCTAATGCCGAACTCCAGCAATCTTAGCCTTGATGGTTCATCGATTGCAGTGTCATTCTCTAATAGGTGATCATTAATTGTCCTCAGTATCTCTCCCTTGTCCATATCCAATGTACCTACTATAGGTGCTCTAGAAACTAGTCTGTCAGCTCTTACATTGCTGCGTACGCCTGCACGACCAGGACAGTAGATTCACACCAGTTCTTGAAGATTCTAGGCTTCTGTGGAAGTTTTCCATTCATGCTGTAGCCATTCATTTAGGATCTTCTGAAGTATGGACTGAGAGTCTGACATAATAACTGCCCTTGTCAATGAAGTTTCAGACAACCACCTTAAAGCCGCAGTAGCTGCCTCTACCTCCATTCTCATGCTGGAGGTTGTTGTCATGTAAGCCCCGCTATGTTCAGTGACGATCCTGCTCTTAACTCTATCCGAGAAGTTCGATCCTGATTTCTCACCAGACCCATCAGTGTAAACATGTTGAGAACCCAGCATTGCACACTAAGCTTGGAGGAGTCACTTGAGCCCCAGACGTAACTCTGGCTTTTTGGTTGCCTGCATGCATGAGGATCTCACTATGGACCCCATGAAAGACAGGGGAGCTGAAAAGTGGCTCTATGTAGGACATGATGATTCCTTGGAAGAGCCCAGAGCACAGTAATTTAGTTCTGCATATTTGGAGAGCCCACTCAGATGGCAAGGAATGCACAGTATGCCACAAGCTTCTTCCTGTTAGCTTGGGACCAGATGTGATGATCCTTTAAATGGAGGCCAAGCTGGAAGAACTGGAGCTCATGACTTCAACCGAACACATTTCAGAATGGCAGAAAAGCCACAGGAAAAGCCTAGATCTACAGTGTAGATAATACCAAGGACTTCAACTTGGTATTACCTGCAAAAGAGCGAGAAGCTCAGCAGCCCTACTTAAACAACAACAACCCTTCAGCCCCTCAAGGAGCATAGACTTACAACTAACCTATAACAAGTCTTCCTGTCAGCTCAGGCTCTTTCCATGTCTTCTGCATCCCCTTCATGTCTGTCTGCAGTTCTGTTCACCTTATGTTCTTTCATCTTCCTCTACCTCTCTTACCGTGGGGATTCCAGAACAAGGACTGCCTGGTAATGCTATCAACATGTTTCCTTAATGTGTGTCCTGTCCATCTCCAGTGTCTTCTTGCCTTCAAGCCTTAATAGCAAAAAGTGAAAAAAGGCATGACAGAAAATAATTAACACAATATTCATTGAAAGTAAAAATAAAGATCTTGGCCAAAATAGCAGAGAGACAGAATTAATGGCCATCTCAAAGAAAATCACTTCTCCAGAATGCACCATCAAAGGAAATGGGGCCATTTTGAAACAGATCAATAGATTAAAATACCTGGGCATGTTGATAACATGAGGTGGAAGATGTATCTCAGTAGTGAAAGTAGAATAGCCCAGACAACAGCAGTGTTCCATAAACTGAAAATGTCCATACTTCATATGGAAGTGAGTCATGGACAATCAGTAAACCAGCAAGAATGTCTCTGAGGGCCACAAGCAGTCGTCCTACAGAAGAATGTTAAAAATTACCAGACAGCTGATGAAGAGTAATGAGAATGTTCTGAATGAAGTCAGTTCATAAAGGAAGCTTAATACTCATGTTAGAAGGATGCAGTCCACATTCTATGGGTCCACATTCTATGGGTCCACGTTCTATGGGTATGTGAGTAGAAGAAAGCTGGAATATATTGTGATAAACAAGGAAAATTGAAGAAGTAGTAGATGATATAATAATAATAATAATGGAAGTGAGTATTTGAGGCACATGCCGTAGAAGCAATTAGGCAGATGACAGAGAGAGAAGATACTGGATAATTTTAACATTGTGGCTCAAAAACAACAGAACTGATTAACATAACTGGGGACAGGAAGTTGTGGACAGACATAATCATCTATCTGGGGCTGGCATATGCTACTTGAAGAAGAGGAAGACGTGTTGGTAAAGGTTAACTTACGTGTGTTGTAAGACTCCTGTGGATTCTAGAACTCTGTTTTGATACTGTGAATAGAATTCCTATACATGTCAGGACCCTGTTGTGGTTAACACAGAATCGGAGATTGTTAGGACCCTGTTCTGGTACTGGTGAAAACAATCCCTATGCTTAGTAGAACTCGTGTTTGGCTGGGGGAGGGGGGGATGTAAGAGGTAGTGCCTTACTGTGCATTCCCCACCATCCAGGGGGCTCTTCAAATTTGCAGGGCTAAAACACTGTGCTGTGGTTCTGGGTTGTCTCAAAGAGTTAACATGTCCTGCATAGAGCTGCCTCTCGGCTCCCTTCACCTGTCATTATTCATTGTGAGATTCTCCTGAACACCGCCAACCATGTGAAAGCTGGAGTTAAGTCTGGGGCACAAATGGTTCCCCCTAGCTGAGTGTGCAATGCTGGACTCTCATCATGTTTTACCACATGGGGAATCATGATTTTGGGCCACTGGTGTTGCTATTCTACCTGTGAGTGTTAGCCCGGCAGCTAGAAGGTTGCCTGTTTCCAGATTGCACAATGTGGGGTTGCTTCAGGGTCTTGGTTATTGGTACTGTATTACCATAAATTCATGCAAGAACAACCAATGTGAATTCCCTTGCGTCCCTTCAGATGTAGTCACTTCAGTTTCAAACTCAGACTGATGCGCACTGTTAAAATATTTTATATGTCTGTCTTCATTATTGTTGATACGATGTTGTCTAGCTTATTTGGTGCTGCAATTTATATCTTTTAACTGTTTGTAATTTTTTTCCACCACAGTTCTTGAACAAGTTCAATGTGCTGTATGACAAAGGAATGGGCCGAAGAATGAGAGGGCTGTTTTTCTGAACTCTTGTTTTGTTTTTGTAATGGTTTTAATGACTTGTGACATCTTTCATTTTCTTTGTGTGACTTAGCTGTCCTTAAAAGAGGCTAATTTGTAAAATTGTGTGATTGTATTGGATTAGAGTGAATTGATGCCTTTTAATGTTAAACTCTTCTCCTGTAACTGAAGTTAATTTTAAAATTCGTAAGGTAATAGCTGTCCATATTTTATCTAGAATAGAGTATATTTCAACCATTTATGGCTGAGAAAACAGTTTAACTGTCATCGTTAGTATTTGCAGTAACCAACAACAACAAAAAGTGTATAGAAGACTTTTTGTAAGATTGGATTAAGTATTTCAGATATGGAGGGGCTGTACCTGTTTGCTAATTACCACACTGTGCTGCCTTCAGTCCACTTCACACAAGTATTTTATTGAGCTTTTTTGTTGCCTAGTGTTTTGTTTTCTTTTAATTTTTGGGAAGGTGTGCCACAAGAGAGGATGAAAACAAGGGCATGATTTTTTTCAAGTTTTTGATTGTCAGATCATTAAAATTTCTAATGTTATCTGGGATTTATTTTTTGTGAATGTTAGAAGAAAGAGACTTGGCTGCAGTAAAACTATTTCCCAGTCGGTTAATCTTAGATCAGTAAAAAGTAGGTTGTAAAAAGTTTTTAAATACTTACTCAACCTTAATTTCCAACGTAACATACTTCCAAAGTTATTCTGACATACTTGCTGTGTGATGAGCTGACAGTGTGTGATAAAAGTGTGTCAGTAGAGTTGAGAGTTCAAATTTAAACATCTTTTTTTCGTAAATGGAACAAAACATAAATGAAAAACAAAACCATAAATGCATTTACAATTGTATCTTTGTTGTAAACTTTGACTTCCATCACAATACCTGCAGATGTAATAGGGTTGAATTTGCCCAAGGTATACGATGAACAATTGTAAGTAGTTCCTTCAAGGTTATGGTCATGTGAAAAGGTTTAACAGGTTCGGTAGTGTACTTAGAGGCACAGTCCCAGCCTGGGCAGTCAGTGTTCAGAAGTGAACAAGAAAGACATTTGAAGAGACAAAAATAGTGGCACAAGACATTAAATATAAAAAACAAAGAATAAAGCGTGCAACAGAACTTGATGTTCGGACACCCACCTAGATTAGAGGGCAAAGGATAGGGCTCTTGCAGACCCAGTAAATCAAAGGCTTCAGGCATAATTTTGCTGATATAAGAAACTAAAAAATTAAATATGATATTGAGGATTCAGTTTTACAACTGAAAAATACACTAGAAACACCGGATATTTCTGGGACAACCATTTGTCAGCCAGAGTCACAGGAAATTTTCATCCAGAAGCATAATGGGGAGCTGACATTTTTGTTCTTGAGCCAAGTGTTTCACATTTGGCTGCTGTGGTATCATACTGGCTGTGGTGGTATCACATTGGCTGCTGTGGTATCACATTGGCTGTGGTGGTATCACATTGGCTGTGGTGGTATCACATTGGCTGCAGTGGTGGTATCACATTGGCTGTGGTGGTATCACATTGGCTACAGTGGTGGTATCACATTGGCTGCAGTGGTGGTATCACATTGAATGCTATGGTGTCACCTTGGCTGCAGTGGTATCACATTTGCTGCAGTGATGTCACATTGGCTGCTGTGGTATCACGTTTGCTGCTGTGGTATCACGTTTGCTGCTGTGGTGTCATATCGGCTGCTGTGAGCCCTAGTTATTGTAGGATGTTTGAAATATTCTCTATCTATCTGCATCTTGGTCTTTCGCGTGCTCTAAAACTGTTATAGGCATGTAGTGGTTGGTATCTGTGTGGGCTGCATTCTCATGAGATGACTAAACCACATTTTCTTTCTATGTATCTGTTGCAGGATCTAGTACTTACAATTTTTCTGACATCATCATTTCACATTCTGTCACTCCAGGTAACATTAATGGCCTTTCTTAAGCATCTCATCTCACAGGATGTGATTTTCCTCTCCTAACAAACAGGAAACAAAGATGAGAATTAAATAACCAGCAGAATTTACAAATAGAACACAATGAAAACAAAGTAGCAGGACTGGATGTAATACAGTGTATTTAATAAAAGAAAATGATAATCACCATGATTTTTAATTTTTGCTCTTTATTGACCACATTGAGTCACCACTTCTGCTGGTCACCTGACAGGAAGTCTGCACCAATCATTTACCTGCTCCAGCAGTGGTGGTTTCTGTAGCTATTTCATTGACATGATGAGGTTTCCAGCCTCATGCCCAACCTCATATTACATGCCTCTTAGGACATGTCTGAGGGAGCAGTGATCCTGTTCTTTCTTTGTTGCCTCATAGTCCCTTGGAACTACATGGGGTTAATTGTACAGATGTACTTAAATAAGAAAACTGTAAGCAATCTTGGAACACATGGGGTTAATTGTACAGATGTACTTAAATAAGAAAACTGTAAGCAATCTTGGAACACCAACAGAATGACAAACGTTTTTTTTTCCCGTACATAGAATAAATGTTTGTAAACAACAGTTGAGGTGGCAATGTTAATTTTTCATCTGGTGCATAAAGAAAAAGAAGACTAATTATAGAAATATGTTTTGGTCGAATACCACCACCAACCAAGACCTGTTTATATGGAGCAGTCAAGAAGATATATAAACCATTGTAACAGGCAAATGTTGAAACTGGGTTGACCATGTCTTCAGAAGAGACACTGACACTATCAACATAACAGCCATGCTGTAGGCCCCAGGAGGAAGACAAATATAGAGGCAGACCAAAAACACATTGACAGAGAGCTGCGGAGGCCGAGATAAAAGGCATGAACCAGAACTGGAACAGAAGAAAACCACAAATTTAGCAATGTGAAGAGAGCAGTAGTGGTGTTCTTTACTTGTCTCCTCAGATACCCCCCCTCCCCACCCCCCACTACTCTGGAAACTTCTAGCAGAAATGACATAAAAAAACCAGCACCCTCACTTAAAATAATCAACTAGTTTAAACAAGAGACATAAATTGAACTGAACTGATTCAAGATTAACACTGCATGCATTGGAAGATTTAAAAGGTCAAGGTAGTCCCACAGCATATACTGCTGTAGGGGAATAAAATGTTAGAAACTTCACTATACTAGGTCCAGCATCAAGAGGTGGGGTGACCAATTCACTTCTTTGCTGACTTTTCCTTCCCTAACTCAAGTGCTGAAGTCAGATACCCATTTACAGCTGGGTAAACAGAGCGTGTCGATATCGTGAATCGAACCCGGCACTTTTGCCATGAGATACCAGCACCCTAACCACTCTGTCAATCGGACGCTCATTGGAATATTACCTCTAAATAAAAGCTCAGAAATAATGCAGCTGGCTCAAATGACTGCTAACTTGCAACATCATACTCACCCTCCAGTGTGTACCAGAACACAGGCAGTGAAAAAGCAGACCAACAAACCTTGAAGCAAACATGGTCCAAACAAATACTCCAGCCACAAACATGGTCCAAACAAATACTCCAGCCACAAACATTGTCCAAACAAATACTCCAGCCACAGACATGGTCCAAACAAATACTCCAGCCACAAACATGGTCCAAACAAATACTCCAGCCACAAACATGGTCCAAACAAATACTCCAGCCACAAACATGGTCCAAGCAAATACTCCAGCCCCAAGCATAGTCCAAGCAAATACTCCAGCCACAAACATGGTCCAAACAAATACTCCAGCCACAGTCCAAACAAATACTCCAGCCAGACATGGTCCAAACAAATACTCCAGCCACAGACATGGTCCAAACAAATACTCCAGCCACAGACATGGTCCAAACAAATACTCCAGCCACAGACATGGTCCAAACAAATACTCCAGCCACAAACATGGTCCAAACAAATACACCAGCAACAAACATGGTCCAAACAAATACTCCAGCCACAAACATGGTCCAAGCAAATACTCCAGCCCCAAGCATAGTCCAAGCAAATACTCCAGCCACAAACATGGTCCAAACAAATACTCCAGCCACAGTCCAAACAAATACTCCAGCCACAGACATGGTCCAAACAAATACTCCAGCCACAGACATGGTCCAAACAAATACTCCAGCCACAAACATGGTCCAAACAAATACTCCAGCCACAGACTTTGTGCACTACTTTGCATGAGGCCTCCTGGTAGAAATCTTGGATGATTTTAATGAATTTCTCTGGGATTCCATAACGTCTCAGGATTTTCCATATCACAGTACAGTCTATACTATTGAAAGCTTTTTGGAACTCCACAAAATTTATATATAAGGGGGTCTGCCATTCGTGTGATTGTTCTATGATGATTCTAAGTGTTGCTATCTGACCTGTACATGATCTTCCTGCACAAAATCCTGCCTATTCTTCTCTGAGTTTGTCATCCACTGCTTTCTTAATACAGTCCAACAAAATTCTGGTCAACATTGTTTCCAGCCACTGCTGGCAGTGTCATACCCCTTCAGTTGTCACATAGTCAAGTTTCCTTTCGTTGGCAGCTTGATAATGTGGCCTTCCTTCCAGCTCTTTGGGATGGCCTCTTTTTCCCAGATTTTCTTGAAGAGCTGGTGTAGCAACTCTGTAGTGTATGTTAAATCTGCCTTCAGGGCTTCTGGTGGTATTCCATCTGGTTCTGCAGCCTTCCCATTTTTTAGCTGTTTTATTGCCCGAGAGATCTCTTGTATAGTGGGTGGGTTCATGTTGCACTGTAGTGGCTCTTCTGCTAGTTCTATGATGTTGCTGTATTGGTTGGTTTCGGTTTAGGATTTCCTTAAAATATTCAGCCCATCTGGCCTTTGTTTCTCTTCTTTGCTAATGTTTTGTCCTTCTCTGCTCTTCACTGTTGTATTGTGGTTTAGCTGTTTCTTAGATAAAATTCTATTGATATTATATAATGTTTTCAAGTTTTGTCGTAATCTCGGCTTCCTCTAAGTTTTTCAATAAATTCTCTTTTATCTTGCCTGGCACTCTTTTTCACTTTCCTGTTTAGTTCCCAATATATTGTGAGCAGCTGTGTTTTATGTCTTTTTCTTTGATCCTTAGCCGCCGACCGTCAAAGCAGTCAGTGGCCATCACGCCTAGTGGCGTCTTGTAGGGCAACAACAAATTGATTCCACTTTGCTCGGTCGGTGGCCATCCTTCGTACAGTGCCCCAACTCTGGTTCATTCCCTGCATCTCAGCCTCCACAGTCCCCCGCCAGGTTGTCCTTGGTCGGCCTCTCTTTTGTTTTCCTTCAGGGGTCCAAAGCATAGCTGTTCCCGTGATGGCATCGGGGTCTCCTCCGAGGACATGACCAACCCAGCGTCTGCCAGCTATGATAGTGTGCATGTCCTCTTGCTTGCTACGAGTAAGCAGATCTTGGCCAGTGTGTGTTTTATGTACTGCATCTTTACAGTTGTTTACTTGTTGTTTGATGTCTCTTCTTTTTCTGATGAGGTTCCGTGTGTTTTCTGTGAGCCACTCCTTCTGTTGTTTATTTCTTTTGCCAAGAACTTCTTCACGTGTATTCCTGTATGCTTCCCGAGCCTTAAAAATGCTGGAACCCACTACAAATGAACTACCTCTGTCTAAGTCCAAAACCCAAGGAAAAAAATAACTTCCAAGTTACTTAAGAATTCTTACCGAGATTGTGAATAATTTCCCGCACTAAAGTAGCTGGCAAACTGCACGAAGATCTCTACCACCTCACGACAAAAGTTCCAGGGACTAAAAGCATTTAGAGACAGAAGGGGACTCATTATATAGTAGAAATCAGCCGCCGCTGGCCAAAACACCTGTGCAGAAAACGAATAAAAATGACGTAATGTTTCCCGGAGGAAATCTCCTGGCGTCGCACTACAAGAAGGATTGGGTAACAGAGTGACTGCGAGGGTCCCAGACTTTCCCTGGAATAAAAACCATGGAGAAAATCTTGCCCCCCAGCGAGGAGCGTCGCAAAGACACATTTACCAGGATTAAAAGACCTTTCATCTCCGCTGGCCACTTTCGCTGGAGCAAAAGGGAAGTTAACTTGTCAGATCAAATTGACATGCTAGCAGCGACAGAATACTAGAAAAAAAGATGAAGAATGGGCGTGCCCGAAAATCAAGAAGTTAGAGCGAATGGTAGCTCCACCCTAGGGCCAAATTTCGAACCCAGCGTCACATCTATTAGTGCTTTTCTGGCTTCCTGGGACATCATTATAGCAACCCCTTCTCAGTGTGTGTGTGTGATCTTCATCCTCATGTCCTGAATATATGACATTGTCCCCTGTATTGGTTATGAATTCACCAGTTCCATTTATTCTTGTTTCTGCTAGTCCTAAGAGTTTTATTCCATATCGTCTCATCTTTCCAGCTACCTGTGCTGTCCTTCCGGCCTCCTGCATTGTCCGTATGTTCCAGGTGTCTATTCTAATTTTTGCCTTCGGCGTTAGAAGTGGTGTCGGCAACCTGACTTCCATTGACTGGCTTTCATCAGGTCTCTGCATCATATGTCCCTCTTGCTAGGGTTCTTCCAGACTCTGGCTTTTATTTCTTTCCACAACTGTTTCTGTGACAACTTTTTTTCCAGCAGGGTTGTCAGCCCTGTTCTCCAAGCTCCTTTAACCTGGAGGAAAGGGGTGTGCCCAGTTTGTCTGTTCCTTTTATTTTGACCTGCTCAGCATGGTTGAACCTACCAGAAGCAAAAGCTCCTGCTGATGTAGCTCACATTATCATCAAGAATCTCAAGCTGAACCACCACTTCAAGGTGAGGCACCTTGGGTAATATATGAGTACATTCAAGCTGATCTGCCTGATGATGATCTCACACACTTCTTGGACGGGAAGAGAGATGCAATCAAGTTTCCACCTGCCAGTGCAAAAGGGCTTTGGGAACAGCTGGACGAAGCCTTGGCAAAAGAGTTGGATAACAACATGAAGCAGATAACTTTGGAGAAGAAGCTGGAAATCTTCGGCGACATAATATATCTGCACTGTCACAAAGTGTTCGGAGTGAGGGAGGCAAGGAAAGGTAACCCACCACGAAAAAGTAGAAGATAAATTAAAATAGAAGAAATCAGGAAACAGAAGAAGCATGCCCGAAAACTTTTCAAGGACGCAGTTGCCACAGAGAAGGAAGGGTTACGACAGGTTTGGGAGCACCTGAAAGGCCAACATAAAGCCCTTTGTAGAGCAGAAAGGTTGTGCAGGAAGAGAAGGAAGACTCGAAGGGATAGGGAAAGATTCTTCAGGGAGCCCTTCAAGTTTGCCAAAGAACTGTTTGAGCAGCCATGGTGGTTTACGCTAAACATCAAGAAAGAAGACCTGGAAGAACACCTTAGAATGACATATTCAGATGGTCGCAGAGATGAGCCGCTCAGCAGCATGGCAGGCCTTAAATGGCCGAGTAAGCCAGGAGCTGAATTTAACACCAAGCTCCCAACGGTGCAAGAGGTAGAAAGCATTGTCCAGAAAGCTCGGTGCAAGTCAGCTCCAGGTCCTAATGGTGTTCCATATGTGGTGTATAAGAGATACCCTGAAGTGCTCAAACGACTGCTCCGTTTACTGAAGTATGCGTGGAAAACCCAGCTTGTAAGCAAGGAATGGAGAAAGGCGAACGGAGTCTACATCTCGAAGGAGCAAAAATTCCACAGACATCAGTCAGTTCAGGCCAGTCTCACTACTCAATGTGGAAGGGAAGATATTCTTCTCAGTGATATTGAAAAGAGTCACTACATACCTCCTGGCAAATGGGTACATTGACACTACCATTCAGAAAGGAGGTATCCCAGGACACCAGGATGTCTAGAGCATGCCACAATGATCTGGGAAGCAATCCAAAAGGCAAAGTCTAACAGAACAAACCTCCATGTAATCTAGTTGGATCTAGCGAATGCTTATGGATCCGTTCCACACCAGATGTTGTGGCAGGCCCTAGAAATTTATCATGTTCCACAAGAGATTGCAGCAATGCTGAAGCTGTATTTCGCAGGGTTTGCTGTCAGATTTTCAACCAGAGAGTACACAACGAAGTGGATTGGCCTTGAAGTTGGAATTGCGATGGGGTGTACCATCTCTCCGATACTATTCGTGATGGCTATGCAGGTAATCCTCAATGCGGCTGAAGCAATGGCTATAGGTCCAAAGCTCGGTGGAATGTGTCACATGCCACCGCTCAAAGCATTCATGGATGACACAACAATTCTGACAGATGAACATCAGGCCCGGAGGATGTTAGAACGCCTGGATGAACTAGTCAGCTGGTGCAGAATGAGCTTCAAACCCAAGAAGTCGAGAAGCCTATCAGTCAGGAAAGGGAAGATAGCAGAGGACATAGTCATGGTTTCCAACCAAAGAATCCATACTGTCATTGAGGAACCTGTTAAAAGTCTTGGCAGGGTGTACGATGCCTCATTAAAAGACTCGAAGGCAGTGCAACAGACAATAGAAATGGCAGACAGAGGGCTACAAATCATAGACCAAAGCAGACTCCTGGGAATGTTCAAACTGTGGTGCCTCCAGTGCATGTTGATACCGAAGTTGCTGTGGCCACTGCTTATATATGAAATAAGCACAAGTACAGTGGAAGCTATAGAGCAGAAGGTCAACAAGTTCATGAGAAAGTGGCTAGGGGTACCACCAGGTCTGTCAGATGTAGCACTGTACTGCAAAAAGTCAAAACTTCTGCTTCCGTTCAAGTCAGTTGTTGAAGAGTACAAAGTTGGAAAGGCAAGGCTTGCAATGATGCTATGCGAGTCAGCTGATGACGTGGTTAAGTCCATTCAGCCCCCACTGAAAACGGGAAGGAAGTGGAGAGTGGAAGAAGCTGTTGATGCTGCCCAAGAGTCACTCAAACTGAGGGAGGTAATCGGATACACACAAACGAATAGACGGGGATTTGGTCATGGAGACATCCGCTGGTGGTCCAAGGCATCAAGCAGGGAGCGCAGAGACATGGTAGTTCAGGAGATACGATGAGCTGAGAATGATAAGAGGTTGCAAAAAGCAGTGCAGCAGGTCCAACAAGGTCAATGAACTACATGGGAAGGAGCCCTGCAGAGGTCCTTGACATGGAACGATATATGGCATATGGCACTTCTTAGGCTCAGCTTCGTTGTTAGATCAATGTATGACCTACTGCCGTCGGCCACCAACCTTGTGAAATGGGGAAAGTCGGATGATGAGCAGTGCCCCCTGTGCCAGGGGAGGCAGACACTCGAACACGTGCTCTCAGCGTGTAAGGTGTCATTAGGGCAAGGGCGATACACTTGGCGCCATAACAAAGTGCTAAATGAGCTTGCTGCGACAATAGATCTGGCAAGGATGAAGGCGAATAGCAAACCCGGGCCGAGCATCGCAAATACATACTTTCTGAGGGCAGGAAAGTCAGCACACCCCAAACCGAGTAAACCTGGTAGAAGTTTACCATATCTTCTTGACTGTGCAAATGACTGGGAGATGGCGGTAGACCTAACTGGACGAGGGGCATATCCAGAGAGTATCAGAAAATCGCGGAGACGGCCGGATATAGTGCTTCATTCTCCAGCAACGCTTCAGGTCATACTGATTGAACTGACCGTGCCATTTGAATCCAGATTAGACGAGCAACATTCGTTCAAAGCGGCCAAGTATAGTGATCTGGCCGCGGATCTGAGACACGATGGGTTCACTGCAAGGGTCATGGCTGTTGAAGTGGGCGCAAGAGGGCTTGTGGCTGCATCAGTGTATGATCTATTGAAACTGTTGGGGCTGAAGGGACAGTCGAGAACAAGGGCACTGAAGAGGCTTAGTGAAACTACCGAAAAGGCATCAGGATGGCTGTGGAACAACAGCAATGGGCAATGGAAATCGTGACAATAAACGCTGCGGTACAAAAAACACCAGGAATTTTTCTAAGTCCACAATACGCTGAGTTTTTAGGCGTACTAGTGAAAGGGCTGTGGCTGAAAGGCGACAGGCGATGTATACTATAAGGGGTGTCAGGAAGAATTTCAGTGGCGAGCGCGCAATGTCAAGTCTCGTCGGCTTCGCGCAGGTGACTCAGTGTGTGTCCGTAGTTGTGATGTGCTACGGAGCGAACGGAATAATTTGTCTTCTCTTTGTTACTTTCACAATTGCCTCCACGGCTGGCGGAGTTGTGGATTAAAGTTGCTACCATAAGTGAAATGGGTTCATTTTCGATACAAGACAACAGGAGGCTGAGACGCTTGGGAGTCATTACCCAAGTGGGCCCGCCCCCTTAGAGTGTAAAGGAGTATGTAGGGCCGAAACACTTGTCGGACGGGGGGACTACTTCTGATGATCAGATTGCCTCCTGTTGTATCGCTCTGTAAAGAGTTTCCTATCATCATGCTCTTGAACTCTAATGGCTTTATTTCGCACTCCTGTGTGGGACAAAATTCAGGAGCTAGAGTTTCCCAAGATGAAAGGCTTTACGTCACGGTCTCCCAGAGTTTTCGGGTGGAGCTTTGCCCGAGATCAAAAGTCTTTTAGTTCTTCTAGCATATCATCAGCTATATAGGAGAGAACAGATCACCAGTTTTCGGGTACGCACTGGACACAACAGATTGAGATACCATCTATACCACAAGTACAAAATTGGTGCAACAGATCTCTGCACCTGCGGCACCAGCCCGATGACAGTCGAACACCTGCCAAACCTACAGCAATGAACGGAGTAGCATATGGCTACTTTCCTCCTCTGTCAACGAAAAACTGTTCGGAGATTTCAGGAACCTTGAGTTGACTACTGCCTTTATTAGAGTTATTAATGTGGAAGTCTGAAGGCGAACAAGAAAGAAGAAGAATTGGGTACCAGAGCAAATCTGGGAAGGTTAAAGGTGGCCGGCGTGATGCTGACCATATCACTCCTAGTGTGCCGTATGGTCAAGAAAATATGGGCCTTACACAATAGTCCCCATATGCCTCAATGTAACGGGATCCTTATTCAACATAATAATTTTTATTTCCGCTATCTAAATACGTATCATTTAAAAAAAAAAAAACTTATTGATCAAAAAGATCCTGTTCAATCTCTGATGGGTTATAATTAGGATATACATTGTTTTCAATTCCAAATAATTTTAACAACTGCCGATATGGGAAAGTAGCATCACCCCTGTAAAATCATTGTAAATAGGGAAAATCTTAATTACCAATTATGCTTGTATGTTAAAAAAAAAAAAACCCCTAAACAAACAAAAACGAGATGCAACCTAACAAAACCAAACAAAAATAATATAAAGAGGGGACGGGTGTAAAGACCTGGTGTTTCCAGTTATATACCACAGTTTTTTCTTTCTTTTGAAATCCAGATTTTATTTCATGGTCCAATTTAATTTTCTGATCCATAGTGCATCTGTTCTTCCTTTAGTTTGACTTTATAAATTATTCTTTTCCAAATAAAACTATAATCTTTTATTTACTATGGTTTCTAATATTTCACCTAGATGGTAAGTTAAAGAATTGGTCTCCATGAACTGGCATCATGGGCATCTTTTTCTGTTTTTAGTGCTGGAATAATTGCTGCTGTTTTCCATGTCTTGGGAATGTTTCCTGTATTTCAAATTTTGTTAACAGGGATGTTATAATTTCGATGGTGATTTTTGTATGTGTTTCAAGATTTCGTAGCCCAAGACGTCATGCCCTGATATTGTATTTGTTTCTCCTTTACTGCATTTTTAACTTCTTTTATTGTAATATCTGCATTTAATAATATCTGCATTTAAATAAGATAAATTTTCAGTATTCTCTGGTATAGAATTCTTCTTCTTCTTCCGTCCTTAGCCACCGACCGTTAAAGCAGTCAGTGGCCATTACGCCTAGTGGCGTCTTAGGGCAACAGCAGATAGGTTTTCTTTGCCATTATTTCCCATCACGCCTAATGGCGTCTTTAGGGCAACGGCAAATCAACCCATTTGCTGTTGTTTCCGTAATCGAAGTGACTGGCAAACGGGTGATCAGCCCGTGGTATAGAATTCAGTCCAGAGTAAATAAAAAATGTAAAATTGTGCGAAAAAAAGAAACAAATAATCTGATCCAACTTTTGTAAGGACCACGTGACCAGCAACAGAAACAATAACTTTTGGTATGTAGGCTACTCATCAAATATGATTTTAATTGTTGTTTATAATTCAAAAACGTATACCTGTCGGGATAAACTGCTCGGAGGTTTCCGCTGCCATTATTATGTTATTTTTTTAAGTGATCGAGCGCTTCAGAATAAAAGTTAAGTAAGGAGTATGGTGCAGTTATCTACCCTTCCAAGATGGAGGTGAAATTCGTTTCTCACCTTAGACGCCGAAAGAAAAACATCAGGAATGCGTATATTTCGATGGATATCACCATGTTATGTTAAATTATAGAATAAAAGATACACCAGAGTATCTAGTGGTGTAGATATTTTCCTATAACTGACCTCGAAACCCTCGAATCGGTCGGTTGGATCGGAGGGTTGATCAGTGAGTTAACAATTCACTATCGTAAAACAAGCTATTGTTACCGAAACAGAACCAGGCTCGACAGTAAACATGACTCACTCTAATATCTTGGGGGCTAAGGAGATTTCTAAAATTGGATACTGGAATGTAAGAACTATGTATCAAGACGGAAAATTGGAAGAAGTAATTAAAGAAATGGATAATTATAAGTTGGACTTATTGGGTGTCAGCGAGTGTAGATGGACGGGGAAGGGCATAAAATATATTTCAGAAGAAAAAAAGCAAATTATATACTCTGGTAGTAATGATAATCGTCACACAGAGGGAGTAGCCATCCTAATGACACAGAAAGCAGCAGCATCGCTTATCAGCTGGGTACCTATCAATGAGAGGCTAATATTAGCTAGATTTCAGACACGATTTTTCAAGCTCTCAATTGTACAATGTTATGCACCAACTAACGACGCTCTTGATACCACAAAAGATGACTTCTATGAAGCACTTCTAAGTACCATCAACACAATACCCAAGCATGACATAATAGCAGTCATGGGTGATTTTAACGCCAAAGTAGGTGACAACAACGATGGAGTACAAAGATATCTCGGTACTCATGGCATAGGCTGTATGAATCAAAATGGCGAAAGACTTCTAGAACTTTGTGAAATATCAAACCTCGTTGTGGCAGACACCATCTTTCCACATAAGAATATCCACAAGATAACATGGAATTCACCTGATGGCAGAACTAAGAACCAGATAGATCACTTCTGCATAAGCGCTAAATTTCGCTCATCAGTTCAAGACGTCAGAGCATACAGAGGTGCAGAGATCGGAAGCGATCATAACCTCTGCATAGCTAAAATGAGAATTAAACTGAAGAAGTTATACCAACCGAATAAAAATAGAAGAATAGATGTACACAGACTGCAATCAAATGATATAAAGAAGGAATATAATGTCAAAATGAACAACTATTTCGATGCTTTAGGCAAAATTGACAACGATATCACCACCAAGACAATCGATACTAAATGGGAACAACTGAGAACAGCAATGACAGAAGCAGCTGTAGCGACCACCGGATACCTAGTACATAAAAAGAAAAAAATGGATGAGAGAAGATACTTGGGATAAAATACAAGAAAGGAAAACAGCAAAACTTAAACTACTAGCGGCAAGTACACATAATGCAGTTGAATCTTGCAAACTAACTTATAACTTGTTAAATAAAGAAGTGAAGACAAAAACTCGAAGAGATAAAAGACATTTCATCAATGAACTGGCCGTAGAAGCTGAAAATGCTGCAAGAACTGGTAATAGTAGGTGCCTTTATCAAATTACAAAACAACTATGTCACCAGCCTACTGCTATGGAAACACCTGTTAAAGGTAAATTAGGGAATTCAATACCAACAGAAAAAGAACAAATGAAGAGATGGGCTGAGCACTTCATGGAGGTGCTAAACAGACCACCACCAACAGTAACACCTGATTTTAATAATGAAACACCCACAACCACCTTGCCAATAACTTGCGATGAATTCACGCTGGACGAGATCAAACAAGCCGTTAAAAGATTAAAAAATTTTAAAGCTGCTGGAGTTGACGAAATTTCAGGGGAAATGATTAAAGCAGTTAATGACAACAACCTCTTGAGAATTTTAGATATTATAAATGAAGTATGGAGAGAAGAACAACCACCACAACAATGGAAAGACAGTATTATTGTAAAGTTACCGAAGAAAGGTGATCTATCAGACTGTAATAACTGGCGTGGTATATCTCTATTATCAGTACCTGGAAAATTATTATGTTGCATGATGTTAGAAAGACTTAAATTGCATGCTGACGAAAAGATCAGAGAAGAACAAGCGGGTTTCAGGCCGAAACGATCATGTATTGATCAAATATTCACACTAAGAACAATTATAGAAGAATCAGTGGAAAGGCAATCGCCACTTATTATCACCTTCGTCGATTTTCAAAAAGCCTTTGATAGTCTACACACCGCCCATCATTGTGGAAGATACTTACAATCTATGGTTTTCCAACAAAATATGTGAATATAATCAAAGCGCTATATGACAATGCAAGATGTTGTGTTAGAACAAATAAAGGGAATACAGAATGGTTTACAGTAGAAACAGGGGTGAAACAAGGCTGTATTATGTCACCACTACTTTTTGGAATAGCTATTGATTGGGTTATGAGAAACTATACCCACAATGAACAATTGGGTATAAAATGGACAAATGGAAAATTCCTGGGGACCTGGATTTCGCAGATGATGTAGCATTCTTAAGTTCAACACCAAGACAATCCCAAGAAGCAATAAATAATTTGTGTCATCTCTCGGTTAAAATTGGTCTCCAAATAAATGCCTCTAAAACTAAAGCTATGAACTTTTCTAACGAGACCTTTGATATCATCTTGAACGGGGAAAAACTACAGAAAGTTGAAAGTTTCAATTATTTAGGCAGTAAAATGACTCAGGATGGTGACACAACAAGAGAAATCCATACTAGAATTGCTTTGGCAGCTAGCGCCTTCAATAGATTATCTAACATTTGGAAATTACGATCATTGAATATACATACCAAGCTTCGTCTGTTTAATTCAAATGTTATCTCAGTGTTAACATACGGCTGTGAGAGTTGGAAAATAACAAAATCATTGGAGAACAAGCTGAATACATTCGAGAACAAATGTCTTAGAAAACTCATGAACATCAGTTGGAAAGAATTCAAGACTAATCGACAAATAAGAGAAGACTCTAGGCAGAAATATGTCTCCGACTATATAAGGAAAAGACGATGGTCATATATCGGTCATGTCCTACGAATGCAAAACAACAGAATACCACTACAGGCGCTCACTTGGGTTCCTGAGGGTAAGCGGAAAAAAGGAAGACCAAAAGAAACACTCAGAAGAACAATAATAAGAGAAGGAAGAACGTTGGGCCTAAATAATGTGCAAGAGCTAAGAGGAGTGGCGTCACAACGAACAACCTGGAGAGCACTGGTTTCTGCCTTATGCGCCGTGTTTGGCGCTTAAAGAATTTATTATTATTATAAGGAGATGACGAGAATATTACTATCAGGTCGCTTCCCTGGCAAAAAGTAATAGCCTATCGGATTGAACGTCGCTAAACGTTCCGCACAGAATATTCACTTGCAGTTGCGTTATTTCCCTTCCTATTCTGTGCGGAAAATTCAGCGACGTTCATACCGATCATGGGGCACAGATGGAGTTGTCCGTGTGCAATGAAAATAGTCCTTAAAACCAAAACAAACCAAATCTGATTGAATATTTGCTGGCAACATGGCGGACCTTTAGTACTATTCTCGTCATCTCCTTACTTAACTTCTATTCTGAAGCGCTCGATCACTTAAAAAAATAAAATAATAATGGCAACGGAGATCTCCGAGCAGTTTATAGATCTCTTGTTTAAGTTACTTTCCTTGGGTCTTATACACATAACAACAATGAACGGTCATTCCAAAGGGAAGTAACTGTAAACAAGAGATCTCTAAAATAGTCTTTTACCACTGTATGATTTCCAACTGCGGTGGGATTTTTAACGTGCGCAACTTGTTTACGGGACCTCCAATTTTTTCCCCGTTATCCGAGAAGGCTAGGCATCCAATCTCACTACCCAGGAGACTTGAGGAGGGGGGTATTACATCATTAGGGCCACTGGTTCTGAAAAATGTTTCCATAAATTATATTCCCTCAACTAGGAATTGGGACCCAAAGATGCAGCAATAGAGAATGCAGTCAGCGACCCATAGCTTGACTGCTTGCGTCCGGGTCAGCGAACCAGAGCTGGCCAAGACCCTACTCCACCTCCACGTGGTGATCCTGGAAACAGGCTGCATCACTGCAGTCTGGCTGAGAGAGTAGGGATCGAAGAGGGAAGGCAAACCCGGTCCCAAAAAATGCTGTGCTGAAGTCGGGTGTGCCGGCCGAAAGGCGCAGATATCGCAGCTCCGCTGCAAACAGACACAATGCAACCCACGTCCTTTTCAGGACGAATGAGGAAGATGAAGAAGAAAACTAGGAATTGAATCCGGTTTTTCAAGGCCAGCGCCATACATCTTAGTCACTCTGACCCATATTGTCGATTTAAAAAAATATATATTAATGATGAAAATATCCCGTTCAACCTCTGATGGGTTATAATTAGGATATAGCCTATATGTTTTCAATTCTAAATAATATGAACAACTGCCGATGTAAGAAAGTGGCATCACACTTCTCAGATCATTGTAAGTAGGGCAAATCACAATTACCAGTTATGCTCGTATGTTAAAAAAAAAACTCAACAAACAAAAATGAGATAAAACCAAACAAAATCAAGCAGAAACTCCAAACAAGAATAATATTAAGGGGAAGGAGTGTAAAGGCCTGGTGGTTCCAGTTATATAACTGACTTTAACAGATATTTAATTGTCTTTTACCTGTCAAGAGTCATATGCATTGTAAGAACAGCATCAGGCCTTCACATTCTATATATTAACCTTTGTTTGTGTTAAATATTTTTGACTAGCCTATATTATGCAGTTCTCTAGGTCTGTGATAAGGGTGGATTTGTGCGGAAGTGGTAACTTGCCACCCTTATCGACACCTGGTGTTAAAGTGTAAGATGTAGGTGTCTTCTCTGATTTAGGATGTTGCTGTGTATGTGGTAGTGGAACAGTTCAATGGGTTATCACACAGGCAACATGACGTGTAGAGTCATAGAAAGGGTAACTTCGTTGTATAAGTTTCTTTCATTTATTGCACGCCACAAAACAGTCATGATACTTACGACATCAACATGGTTAACGAGTTCAGCAAGATGATATGGCACATTGAAAACAATTTCTGTAGTCAGCAATGATAGCTGTTGTATATATGCGTCATAAGACATCACAGTTCAATAGATTCAGAAATTCATCAATCATCGAGTGCTAGTTCGTGAAGCTGTATAAATAATAATAATTTCTATAACTTCTGCAACAGTGTCAGCTACAGATCTTCAATGTTCATAAACAATAATAAATGCTCCCATTCTGATGCTAGCAGATCAGTTGTATACAATAAGTCCGTTCACTGTCTGCACGTGAATAGCATACATGGGCTACAGGTCAGCTCGACCTTTATAATGTTCCTAAGTCTAACCATCTGACTTGGACGTGATCTCTGATATAACGAATCCTGGAACACAGACAACAGTCTTGTTGGTCTAGAGCGACCCATATATATTTAACTAGTTCAGGTATACAGATACTGGTGACTTAATCCTAGTCAAAGTACCTCTCCATTTTGCATCACACAGGCGAGCAAATAGGCGACAAAATGACGAACCTCTAGACGATAGCATAAAGTTCGATACAAGAGGAATTACCTTATTTCGGAAAATCAACCATGAACATATGCCTCCAGGCAGGCTGCATAATACTGGGAAATAGTCTAGTTAGCTAACTAACTCACTAAGACACTGTATTTCCCTCAGAGAATCACAAGACGCAGTTGCGTCTGCTCGCTTCTTAAACCATTTCTAAACTGCCCACCTGGGCGGAACACACAGAACGAACTCCCGGTTTTTTGACATGCGCAGAACGACAATCTCTGAGTTGCCGTTCACAATAAGACGATTCGAAGAACATTCGAGATAAAAGTCTTACACAGTCGCGCCTTTTATGGTCATGAAAAGAAGCGTTAAGAAAGGTTTCAGACATCTACCATAGTTGACTGATACTACCAAATAAGGAGATGTGGTCACGCTTCGTTCAAGAAATTATAGACCGAACGTGTCTCTATACAAGAGAAGGCAACTCCTAAAAATTGTAGTTTCGATAACTCGGATTATGTCCCTTTGACCATAGAAAACATAATACACACTTCAGTCAAAAAAATGATCATACATATGAAAAATGTTTATACAAACGAAAAATAATAATGATCCGTGCGTAACAGTCTGTCTATTTTTAACACTTCTATATTTATAGGTAAATTTGATGCCTGCAAATAATCTAATATTGGTATTTTCATTTGTTCATACCTCTTACATTTTAACAAGAAATGTTCTATATTATTGTCTTGAAGACATTCTGTACAGTAAGGTTCTTCTATTCTGGAATAGCCTTTTCCCAGCTAAATTCACTTCTTGTTACTGGGAATTTTCAATTCCCTAGATATCTGATATTTTCTTGTTTGAGCCTTGAACATCTTACATGCATGGCCTTTCAGATTTTTATCCCACCCTGTTTTCCATTCATCTGTTGTTAAATCTTTAATTAAGCTCTTTATTTGTGATTTACTCATCCCTACATTGATTAGATTTTTATCAGATCTACCTTTCTTGGCTTCTTTATCTGCCTTTTCATTTCCCTCTATGCCAACATGTGAAGGGATCCAAGCGATTAAGACTGAACATCCTCTGGAATTGAAATATGTAGTAGCCAGAAATATCTCCTCTGCTATATCAGTTCTATTACATTCTCATAAGTTTCTAAGTGCTTGAATTATTGACAGAGAGTCAGTTAAAACTGTTCGTTTTTTGGGAGGGTTATAAGAGAATATTTCAAGTGCTTTTAGTATTGCCACCATCTCTGCGGTAAAAATGGATGTATTTTCCATGATACTATACTCTTTTTTGCCATTTTCATATTGGAATGTATATTCCTATGCCCAATTTGCTATTCTCTCCCTTGGATCCATCTTTGTATACAGTAATGCTGTCTTTTGATAGTTGTTGTATATATTTATTGGCTGTGTTTTTTATATTTTCTATATTATTTGTTTTCTTAAGTATTTCTGTTAGGTGGTAGTCTGTGTCTGGTTTCTTGATCTCCCAGGGTAGAACCACTGGCTTGTATTCTCAACTGTTATTAATTGATATAATTAAAGTACCCAAATGGACAATTTCCTCCATACATGTATCATGTAGGGTATATAGTAGTATTCATTGGATTGGCCTGAGTTGTTAGTTGACATCTGGTAAAAGCTGTATGTGCTGGGTGAGACTTATCTAACATAACTTTGTTCATGTAATTTAGTCTTATCTCCTTTCTCCGTAATTCTAAGGGTAGAATTCCTAAAGCCACCTCTAGAGCTCCCATTGATGTTGATCTATGATGAGCATTGAAGACTCCCACTATGATAGTTCTGTTATTTATTCTGTTATTCACGTCTGTGTTTTCCCTGTCATTTATGTTTCCACTTGAACAGTAAAGGTTAACTATTGTTATTTCTTCTAACTCAGTTGACACTATTATAGTTATTCCTTCAAAATTTTCTGTTCTAAGTGATTCCCAGTCAGTTATTGTATTTTATTAACTAGAAATGCCACACCTCCTCCTTTTTGAGTTTCTTTCCTATCATTTTGAAAGACTTTATTATATTCTGGGATGGTAAAACGATGACTCAGATTTAGATAATGTTATATGTACTTCCATTATTTAATTTTTAAGTTTATTTTAAAATAGTGTTGTACTCTTTTACCTGGAATAAAATGAGGCCACACTCTAATCTTCTGTTTCTTGTTCTTTTGTCTCTAATGAAGACCTTATGCTAACAACATTGGAATATTCTTTGTCCAAGTTAGGTTTATATGACCTACTTTTATTGACCTCCACAGTTGATCAGAGCCTTTCTTCAATCATTCTTATTTTCTTAATAGCCCAAGTGAAAAGATAAAAAGAATGTTCCTGTTTTTTTTTACGTCTTGTATCTTTATATTCACTGAAGACAATTTTATTCTTGCCTGTCAGCTAATGTTTCCAGAAATCCTAGCTAAAAAACAATATCAATCAGGTTGATCAACTAATGTGTGATTTCTGTATCAGTCAGATGTAAGATGTTTCTTTAATTAATGTGAACATTTCTTCACTAATACTTCAAAATAATCCTGAGGTTTCAACAACAACAAAAAAAAAAAAGAAGAGTATAATCTGATGAAAGCTGTTTGATTATTCTTTCATTAGTCTGAGAACGAGACTATTTGTAGTTGCTCAGTGAGCTGACTATGCTCCAAAACTGTGGGAAGATGGAACATTTGGAAGAAACGAGACAGATCAAACAGGAACTAGGTTGTGAGGTATGTTTATTTGTGCATTTATTTATTATAAGATGAAGTTTGTGAAGTATTGTTAAAATTTTAACCACGTCTTCAGTTTCACGTAGTTTGATTATTTATCTGCCTACTGTGGTCTATTGTTATTGTTGAACAGAATCAACATCATTGCGCTCTGGACAAACCCATAGGTGCTCAGTCTCCCTCGGTAATGTCGAAGAGTGTGAAATCTAAGTTTGCTCATGTGGTCTTTTATCTGCCTTGTGTGGTATTTACAGAACCTCAGCATTAAAATGTATTTTTTCTTGAACTGTTGATTGATGTCTATTTCTGTTGGTCTAGAGATTTGTTCCTTCCATCCTTGTACGAGTGTTTTGAGGGGAAACTCTACTGAGCATTGTAACAGCTCATCAGATGAGGACCCTTCAGTCGAGTGTTCAGTCTTTTTGCTTGCATGGCACTCTGTGGGTGATGGAACCTACTTAGCATGACTCTTAAATATCATTATCATCAACAGCAAGTATTTCCTTCTAGTTCCTTATGGAACATAGAGCCACCAATGTAGCCAGTTCCCCAATGTCATACTGTTTTTTTTTGTCCTTTTTTTAAAAAACACTGACTAACAAAAAAAAACTTTTTTTTTCTTTCTCTAACATTTCTATGTTTTTCTGGTCAATTTTAATGCGCTGTTTTTAAATCTGCAAACCGTTTTTCTCTATCAGGTCGGGATCTCTAGAAATACGCAATTGAAGTTTTTTAACAACGCATACAGTACGGTATTACAACATCATTCGTACAAGAAGTATAACAGTTATGTAGGCTTGAATTTCTTTGCAGTCGACTTTCGTCGATGAATGGCATGTGGTACATCGCGATGAAGCATCCAACAATAATCGGCAAGCATGGTCACACTCCACCGTCCTTGATAACGTGACTCCATTACGGCGATATCTTGATGGAATCGTTCTCCATGTTCATCGCTGACTTCGCCAAGGTTGTCAGGGAAAAAGTCAAGATGCGAATCGAGCAAATGGATTTTGAGGGACATGTTACAGCCCATAATTCTGTATGCATCTATGCACTGCTTAACAATATGCAACATAGTCAACAGATTTGTGATTTCCCAGAAAGTTATCGACGATCGATTTGAATGCCATCCATGCGCGAAGTTCACTACCATGTAACAAGTTCTCGAATTGTTTGTCTGCAATAACTTTCCTAATCTGAGGTCCTACAAAGATACCTTCCTTTATCTTAGCATCGCTAACTTGCGGAAACTTTTCTCGAAGATAAGTGAAAGCTTTGCTCGTTTTATCTAACGCTTTTACAAAATTCTTCATGAGCCCCAACTTTATGTGTAACAGTGGTAAAATGAAGGTGTCTTTGTTAACTAATGGCTCGTGTATTACATTTTTATGCCCGAGCTGCATATGATCCCGGATAGGCGACACCTTTCTTGCATAATGTTCCTGTCTGTTGCGGCTGTCCCATTCACATCGGAAGCAACAAAATTTAGTATACCCAGTCTGCATGCCCGTGAGAATTGCAATGACCTTAGGTCTCCACAAATCCGCCATTGGTAGTCATTGTACTTTATTTTTTCCAAACGTATAGCCATATTGTCATAAGTTTCTTTCATATGAACAGGGTAGGTGACTGGAATTGATAAAAATAAATTTCTGTTATGCAATAACACAGCTTTTAGACTAGTCTTGAAAGAATCGATGAAAAATCGCCATTCGTTGACTATGTGCTCATGACCGTTTACATCTTTGCAATAGCAAATGTCATCATCCATCTCAAAGTATTGAACAAGTTCTCTGTGTCTATGACGAAATTTAGATATTGGAGTATTGGGCGCTAAAAGATTCCATTCTTTGAGTCGCGAACCGAGTAATTCCGCTTGTCCTTTGGTAAGAGCGAGATCACGTATTAGATCTGAAAGTCCTGAATGGTTAATTAAGTAAACCCCATCATTCACCGGTATGTAATCTGAGTCAGAATTAGTTTCTAAAGCAGGTAAACTATCACTTTCTGATGGTTCATTCACGTCCAACGGATTATGTTCTGGTGGTACTTGGATCGGACACGTGATTGGATCATGAGGCACTGGTTTCGAAACCAATTCAATATTTGAATAAACCACAGACTTTCTAGTTTTAAAAGTGAAACCATGGATATTTGTCAAGCAGAAGTACAATCAGTAGTGTGATTTGTATGTTCACGCCATATTACTGGCACTCCAAAAGGCATTGACTTATGCTTCGGCGATTTTCGTAACCAACCTGCCAATGTATCGAACAAACTGCATTTGGCTTCCAAGAGTTATTTGCATCATCAACTTTCGAATCGAAATAAAGTTCATATGCTTTCTTTAGTAATGGTGTAAAGGGTACTGGTCTAGAAAGCGGGCCCCAGACTTTTTCCGAGAAACGAAACACAATTTACGAAATAATAAACGAAATATGTATCGTATGAGGGGGAGATAACCCAACCGTCTTGCCGTTGTTTTGCAAAGGGGGAGATAACTGTGCATACTTAGTGATACTCGGTGATTGTTGATTGTTAACTTTGATAGATATTCAGGCCCTGAAAAGGACCGTAGCTGGCATAAAAATGCAATGTCTATTCTGGAGGCCAGTAAAGTGAAATGTCCTCAAGGATAGCTTCAAATACATTTCTAGTTGTAGGTACTCTCGACCTCCACATAAACTCGGCTAGGTAGGTTTTCAGATGTTGTCTAGCTGTACCTCGATGTTTTTTATTTCTCCACTTAGCGCTGCCCCACATTCTTTCCACTGTTTGCGTGTGTACTCCCGTGTCTGGATCAATAAAATTGTATCTGTGGTTGACTTGAAAATGAGAAAATCCAGATGCCTCGATGTCAGCGCTTCTGTACCCTCTCCATGAGTCAGAATAGATGGTTGAACCTTCCTTGATATGTTCAACTATTGCTTTTAAGAGAGTTGCTGCGCTCCTATCTGGGATTGGCACCAAGAAGACTTCACTTGTTTCGCGACACACTCCTCCAAAAATCCATTGTTGCGGTAGGATTCTTCCAGTGTTGTTTTTTCCGTTTCGAAAATAAACTCTCATCGATTTCAACAATGTGACCCTCACCTCCAATCTGACAATGTTGCACTTTTGAAAGAGAAAAGACGCATACTTCACGTAAGAACGCATTCCATTCCACAACAGTTGTTTTGGAAATAAGCAGTTCCCTAGCACATACTTTCACTGAGGTTGACTCATGGCTCCAGTGATAGATAAACGAGATAACGTTCACTAGGGATAGTTTCGTGGACTGCAAACACGTGCCACTACGTAGCTCTCTTCTCTCCTTATGCTTCCGTTCCCTGCAGATCCATCTTATTCTGCCAGCGGTGTAACAATGAAGTTTCATTTCATGGCCAAGAGTACAAATTCTTTCAGCCGGCAATATGCCACGCGCTTGTAAAAATTTGACAGCGTCATTTTCAGTGCGTGGCAAGATCGATAAATTGAACTCCATGTTGATACAAAGGCGGTCGGATCGTTGAATGGGCGGTTGATACAAAAATCGGATCGGGAGTTGTTAAATAAAAAGTCGGATTCGCGTTTTCAAAAACCTGAACTTCCGGGGCCCGCTTTCTAGACCAGTACCGTGTAAAGTTTTTCTGGTCAACACGATCGGTAAAACATCCGCACACGTAACAGAACAGATCAGCCGAATTTCTACAACTTCTAGAAGCCATATTTTGCTCAGAATTATTTCAAAATACAGTAACTATTTGAAAAATCGCGTAACATATGTCATGCATCTTTTAGCAGTATAAAAAGTAGAATTATGTTGCTTTTTATTAATTTTTAATAAGTTATATACCTAGTAAAAATGAAACGGAGCAAATAACAGTTTCCCAAAAATATATTTATTCACAAATATCTTAAGAACCCGACGTGATAGAGATAAACGGATTTCAGATTTGAAATCAGCGCAAGAAATTGACCTAAGAACACTTATTCTTATATAAGAAAGAAAAATGTTGTTTGTCAGTGAAATTAGCTGCACTGGAATTTGAACCTACACTACCTTTCATTACAGTTTACTGGCTATCCACTCATGTTTGTATTTATTCTGTCAAAGGGAAGAAGGAAAAATGATTGATAGTAGGCACAAGGTGAAAATGGGAAAGAAAAAATAAGGATGAAAAAAATATTGAAAATAGTGTCCCTGATTTAGCTGTAAGTTCAAAGCAAGAACAAGATAGTGAAGTAAATAAATTATTTCCTATATTGTTTAAGTAACAGTCACAATTTATTTTTATTTTACCAACATAATGGAGGTGGATACAATTTTTTTTATAGTTGTGAGCTGTTTTGTTGCCCCACTTTGATATGTACCTCACTTTTACTTCCAACAGGCAGTGTAAGAATCCTGCTATGTTTTATCACTTTTTTTTCTTCACAGACATCAATTTATGTTGAGACTACAGCTACATTTCCTGGTAAACAAATAAAATTGGAACCAGGTTATGAAGTGAGTAGTTAATGCTAATAAATAGTTAACATTTTAATGGGCACTTATTTTATTGACTAGAGCTACACATGGAGTATTGGGTCACACACCTTATTCATTATTATCATGATGTTCAAGTCCCATGGTGTTAGCTAGTATGATCATCTCCCTCCATGACTCTGTCTTTGATGTTTCCTATGAGTTGTGTTGGTGAATATCTGTTCTGGCGTGCCCTCAGTTCATCTAGATTTATTTTGGCTTGTCTTCTTATGTCCCTTTCTCCCTCAAATTTCACCATGTTGTTCTGGGTTTCAAATTGTCATTGTCATAGAACAAATGATATCAACTTTGATATCTTCTCCATATGTCTCTTATTCCCAGCCTCCTTCAGGATCTCGGTGCCTCTGCATATTAATTTTTTAAATTTGTTACTGTGTTGTCATCATTATTTTCTGTTGTGTTCCTTGTAGGGCATGTAGCCACAGTAAAGCTGTTCTCATTGCAGGATGACTGCACCAAAGGATTCACATGCTCTTGTAGTTTCTGTGTCAATTTGCTTTACATGATGAGGTCAGATAAGAGACCAAAAAATTTTTTTAATGTTTTAGCCATCTCATGAGAATGAAGCCCCATAAGTTACCACTCGGGGGTCGGAGTGGCTCAGAGGTATGGCGTCCGCCTCGTATTCAAGAGTTCGTATCCCAGTTGGATTATAATCTATTGACATTTTTATTTTTTTTTCAGAACCAGTGGTCCTAATTACTCATACTCCCCCCTGGTCTCATGGGTAGTTAGATTGGATGCATAGCCTTCTTGAATAAGGGCGAAAAAATAGGAGGTCCAGTATGCAAGTTGCGCACGTTAAAAATCCCACGGCAGTTGGAAATCGTAGGCTTATCAAGCCGCTGCCCTCGCAAAATTTAAAAATTAGGAAACCTACCCACACCAAAAATATTTATAGAATGTGTGATTCCTATACATTATATACACACATTGGGATTCTCGCTGGTGCTACGGAGTTTGTGCACTGCGCTGAGATCCTCCTTGTGTGATCTAAGGGAGGAGATCGGAGCACTCATGGCATTGTCCATGTGCAATGAAGATAGTCCTTAAAAAAAAAAAGTTACCACTATACACCCTCAATGTTAGAAAATCTTGGTTCACGGCATGGGGAAAAAACAAGAGGCAGATGAATATATAATTTCACAGAATTTTAAAACAACATCTGCTCATCACAGCCAGTGTGACATGCTTTTGACTAAAGAATGCAAACTTAAGCTTCCCAATACACTTTATGGCATGAGTGTTACCAACAACGACAAAAAGGAAAAACAAAAGTGTGTTGCCAGCCCTATACACAATCTCATATTAGTTGCCTCGTATGCCATGCTTGAGGGTACAGTAATTCTATTCTTTCGTTGTCCTATCAGAGACCCTTGGGAGAACTACACGAAGCTATCTGTGCTTACTTCCAGAATTTAACAGTTGTGCAGATTATCTTGCTAAGCAAGAAAAGAAGGCTCAATACCTTCCATCTACGGTGTGTACGTCACATTCTCAGTATTTTTATGGAAGGACAAAGTGACAAATGTCGGCATTGTCCATGTTCACCTTGAAAGCATATATACACTGCTTAGACAGCACAGACTATGCTGGCTTGGCCATGTCCACCTCATGAAAGATGGTCACATCCTGAAAGATATTTTGTACGGACAACTGGCAGATGACAAAAGAACAGTTGGATGACCACAGCTGAGGTTCAAAGATGTGTGCTAGAGAGACATGAGGGCACTGGATATAAATCCAGCAACCTGGGAGGATGAAGCTGCTGATTGCACCAAATGGCAATGCTCTCAACAGAGCCACCTCAGATTGAACAAAAAGAAGCTCTCTGAACAAGCAGAAGAGAAAAGACCATGCTGAAAGGGAGCACCGTGGGAAAAAAGCAGCTTAGGGCTATTCCCATAGTCAGTTATGACTGATGGTGCTACTACTACTACTATGGAGAATCCTTTTAATTACTTTCATTGATAATATATCGTTATTGCACAGTTTGTTTCTAATTTGTGAGAATGCAGTATTTACTAGGGCTATTCTGATCTTTAAATTCTGTCAACAACTTTCATCTGATGTTAACATTATGTCCAATATTTAGAATTTCTTTACTTGTTCAAAATTTTTACTGTTTATTTAATATGCATTCTGGTGACCTTGTTTCTTAGAGGTGGTCATTACATCTGTTGTCTTATTGTTTAGACCAGAACTTATGCCAGTTTGAAAATCCGAACTATACTGTTCAAAAAAAGAAACGCATAGCTATCCGAGGGCGCGTTTTTATGAGTTTGTAAGTAAAATTTGGTGCTAGGGTATATAAAAACCAGCCTCAAATGTTCTTTACAGTGTCAAATGCACGTGTTGACCTGAATTGCGTTCGTTTTTGTAATCGTTACAACGCAGTGGTCAATAGTGTTTATGACGCAATTTTTTACCACAGCTCATGTTGCGCGCACGTGAAAGCAACAAAATTTGGGGTGAACACTATTCACTGACTACGCAACTGAAACCCTATAAAAGGATAATGCTACACAAAAAAAATTCAGTTCATTTTCAAGCAGACATTTATGGCGTCTCTATTGATAAATCTAAGGAACATTGCTATTGGCCGACTGCATGCAGGCGAAAGTCAAAGGTTGCCAGGCATCTAAACGTGCATCAGAGTACCATCAGTCGACTTTGGCACCGGTTCCAAGCCACTGGCTCAGTTGAAGACCGGCATCGCAGTGGACGACCCAGAGTGACAACAGCAGCGGAGGATTGCTTTATTCGGCTTCATCACCTCAGAGACAGGTTTACAACAGCTTCCTCAACTGCCCAGTCATTGCCTGCAGGATGTCATGTGTCTGATCAAACTGTCCGGAATAGACTGCATGACGCTGGACTTTGGGCACAACGACCTCACAGAGGACCTGTCCTTATGCGCCGACATTGCCAAAATCGACTTCTTTGGGCCAACCAGCATCATCCCTGGGCAGCTGACAATCAATGGAGACGTGTCTGGTTTAGTGACGAATCTTTCTTTTTGTTGCAGCGTCATGATAGATGGCGTAGGGTCTACCATAGGCGAAATGAATGTTTTGCCCAAAATTGCGTTGATGAAGCTCCGCCGCACGGTGGTGGAGGTGCAATGGTGTGGGGAATGATCAGTTACAACGGAAGGAGTCAATTGGTGCACATTGAAGGAGGCTTGAATGCGCAACTATACGTCAATGAAATTCTTCGATCCCATGTCCTTCCACTTTTGGCTGCCCAAAGGTCTGTGTTTCAACAGGACAACGCCAGACCCCATTGTGCACGGTTGACCACGCAGTTCCTAACTGCCAACAACATTCTCATCCTTCCCTGGCCATCCCTGTCTCCAGACATGAGTCCAATTGAGCACCTGTAGGATGAGCTGCATAGACGTGTTTGTCGCCGAGACGTTGCTCCAGCCAATCATCGTGATCTGTTCCAGGAACTCCAGGAAGAGTGGGCAGCCATCCCACAGGCCCACATCAGACGTCAGATCGCATCCATGCCCAGGAGATGCCAGTCGCTGATCGATGCAAGAGGAGGCCACACACCATACTAACGGGAAAGCCCGTACGCCAAAAAACTCTCGTGACTGAGATGCAAAACAACTGTCAATTGATTGGTTGAACCCTAAGGTATTCTTGTGTGCAATTTGAACAGTTAACTCATTAAATATTAAAATAGTTATTGAATGTCAAAATTATGGCTATGTGTGTGCCTTCAGTAGCTATGCATTTCTTTTTTTGAACAGTATACTTAGGCATTACCTTTGATTGAAAGAAACCAGATAAGGGCAAGACAAAGAATGGCAGTCATAAGAAACCTTGCTTGAACAGCTTGGGGAGCAGATGAGAGTGTGCTAACAGAGCTGTACACAGGGCGGGTGAGACTTGTCCTAGAATGTGGCATTGTAGCATGGGCAGCAGCACCTAAGTCAAACTTCGATACAATTAATAGACTCCAAAATCAAGCCATGAGAGTCATAACAGGAGGCATGAAGACAACACCTATTAAAGAACTTGAAAAGCTTACATACCTTTTGGCCGGCCCATAAACATATAGGTATGGGGAAAAACAAGCATATATATATATAAGCAAGCTATCCAACCTAAGTGTCAGGTTCCTGCAATGGATAGTTTTATTTTATATATCATCGGTAATATTGAAACTGAGTCTGATACAGTATTGTTAATCCACCAAGTTTATTATGCTAAATTACTGTATGACCCTGGGTAGCTCTGTTCTAGGAGCGGATCAGTGTTTAATCAGTAGTTAATCCGACATATTCGTCATTTTGTTATTTGTAATATTACAAATTTAACTTTGATTTAATCATTTTAAAGTTACTGCATGTTTGTCCAGTCAATTTACTACACACACTCTAAACAGAGCTATACCAGAATATTAAGAATTACTCTGAGTTAATCGGGGGGGGGGGGGGGGGGGGGGGGGGGGGGGGGGGGGGGGCTTGAACGAGCTGAAATTAATAACACTGACAAACAACATTTTTCTTTCTTATATAAGAATAAGTGTTCTTAGGTCAGTTTCTTGCGCTGATTTCAAATCTGAAATCCGTTTATCTCTATCACGTCGGGTTCTTGAGATATTTGTGAATAAATATATTTTTCGGAAACCGTTATTTGCTCCGTTTCATTTTTACTATATAACTTATTAAAAATTAATAAAAAGCAACATAAATCTACTTTTTATACTGCTAAAAGATGCATGACATATGTTACGCGATTTTTCAAATAGTTACTGTATTTTGAAATAATTCTGAGCAAAATATGGCTTCTAGAAGTTGTAGAAATTCGGCTGATCTGTTCTGTTACGTGTGCGGATATTTTTACCGATCGTGTTGACCAGAAAAACTTTACACCATTACTAAAGAAAGCATATGAACTTTATTTCGATTCGAAAGTTGATGATGCAAATAAATCTTGGAAGCCAAATGCAGTTTGTTCGACTTGTGCAAATACATTGGCAGGTTGGTTACGAAAATTGCCGTAGCATAAGTCGATGCCTTTTGGAGTGCCAGTAATATGGCGTGAACCGACAAATCACGCTACTGATTGTTACTTCTGCTTGACAAATATCCATGGTTTCACTTTTAAAACTAGAAAGTCTGTGGTTTATCCAAATATTGAATCGGTTTCGAAACCATTGCCTCATGATCCAATCACGTGTCCGATCCCAGTTCCACCAGAACAATATCCGCTGGACGTGAATGAACCATCAGAAGTGATAGTTTACCTGCTTTAGAAACTAATTCTGGCTCGGATTATATACCGGTGAATGATGGTGTTCACTTAATTAACCATTCAGAACTGTCAGATCTAATACGTGATCTCGCTCTTACCAAAGGACAAGCGGAATTACTCGGTTCGCGACTCAAAGAATGGAATCTTTTAGCGCCCAATACTCCGATATCTAAATTTCGTCATAGACACAGAGAACTTGTTCAATACTTTGAGATGGATGATGACATTTGCTATTGCAAAGATGTAAACGGTCATGAGCACATAGTCAACGAATGGCGATTTTTCATCGATTCTTCCAAGACTAGTCTAAAAGCCGTGTTATTGCATAACAGAAAATTTTTTTCATCAATTCCAGTCGCCTACTCTGTTCATATGAAAGAAACTTATGACAATATGGCTATACGTTTGGAAAAAATAAAGTACAATGACTACCAATGGCGGATTTGTGGAGACCTAAAGGTCATTGCAATTCTCACGGGCATGCAGACTGGGTATACTAAATTTTGTTGCTTCCGATGTGAATGGGACAGCCGCAACAGACAGGAACATTATGCAAGAAAGGTGTGGCCTATCCGGGATCGTATGCAGCTCGGGCATAAAAATGTAATACGCGAGCCATTAGTTAACAAAGACACCTTCATTTTACCACTTTTACATATAAAGTTGGGGCTCATGAAGAATTTTGTAAAAGCGTTAGATAAAAACGAGCAAAGCTTTCACTTATCTTCGAGAAAAGTTTCCGCAAGTTAGCGATGCAAAGATAAAGGAAGGTATCTTTGTAGGACCTCAGATTAGGAAAGTTATTGCAGACAAAAAATTCGAGAACTTGTTACATGGTAGTGAACTTCGCGCATGGATGGCATTCAAATCGATCGTCGATAACTTTTTGGAAAATCACAAATCTGTCGACTATGTTGCATATTGTTAAGCAGTGCATAGATGCATTCATAATTATGGGCTGTAACATGTCCCTCAAAATCCATTTGCTCGATTCGCATCTTAACTTTTCCCCTGACAACCTTGGCGAAGTCAGCGATAAACATGGAGAATGATTCCATCAAGATATCGCCGTAATGGAGTCACGTTATCAAGGACTGTGGAGTGTGACCATGCTTGCCGATTATTGTTGGATGCTTCATCGCGATGTACCACATGCCATTCACCGACGAAAGTCGACTGCAAAGAAATTCAAGCCTACATAACTGTTATACTTCTTGTACGAATGATGTTGTAATACTGTATGCGTTGTTAAAAAACTTCAATTGCGTATTTCTAGAGATCCCGACCTGATAGAGAAAAACGGTTTGCAGATTTAAAAACAGCGCATTAAAATTGACCAGAAAAACATAGAAATGTTAGAGAAAGAAAAAAAAAGTTTTTTTTTGTTAGTCAGTGTAAGTGTTCTGCTGCTGTAGATAATGCTGTGTAATGCATGTGGTGTGCGCACGTGCGTTATCCTGCTGGAAAAGCTGCAAGTCTGGATAATTTGTGAACGCAGGAGCAACCAATGCATCCAGAACCTCATCTCGATATGTCACAGCATTAACATTTCCACGGAAGACGTCAAGAGGCAAGCGATGGTGAAAACTGAATCCTCCCCAAATGTGAATACTGCCACCTCCAAATCAGTTGTGCTGACGAACACAGCAATCTGCAAAGCGCTCTCCACACCGTCGCCAAATCCGCATACGTCCATCAGCAAAGGATATGTTGAATCTGCTCTCGTCTGTGAATAGGACAGCATTCCACTGCAGTCTAGTCCATCTGACATGTTGCTCTGCCCATTGCAGGCGCTACTGACGATGTCTGTGAGTCAAGTTTGGCCCAACATAAGGTCGTCTTGCAGTAAGGCCTGTATTTCTGAGTCGTCGTATGACTGTCATTCGAGAGACTTGCCCACGTCTACCCACTATTGCTCTTGCTGTTTGACTTGCCACGAGAGAACGATTCCTTAGGTGACTCAGCACATTATGACGATCTTGCGCAGGGGTAGTAACTCATGGTTGGCCACTCCGAAGTCTATCCCGGGCACTGCCAGTGGTTCCGTAATGTTCATTGAGACGTACAATAGTGCTGTGGTAGCAATTCATCCTTCTGGCAATGGCCCGCGAGCTCATTCCGGTCTCCAACATACCAATGGCTCATTGGCGGTCGTTTTCAGATAGTCGTGGCATTTCAAGCACATGTACTGGGTGTTTTGTCTCAACGGCCTTTTTATACCGAGTATACTGTCACAACGCGTACACATTTTCAGGGTCATAGCTGTTGGGAATCGTGTTGCACGTGTAACTTTCATTGTTTTCATGTAGGTTCTAGTCTGTACACAAACCCGTGGGTTGAATCATGCACTTTCCATTCCAGCAGCCATTCGCTCTCTACCTCATGACTTCTTCTTCTTCTTCCATCCTTAGCCATCAACCGGCAAAGCAGTATGTGGCCAGTACGCCTAATGGCGTCTTAGGGCAACAACAAATTGATCAATCTATCGCTGTTTCCACCACGCCTAGTGGCGTCTTTGTGGAACAAAAACAGACCAAACAATCTATCATTGTTTCCGTAATCAGATTGGTTGGCAAGCAGGTGATCAGCCCACTGTGCGAAGTTTTTACGGGATGGGGTAAACAGCCCCATGCCCATACCCTCCTTAGTCGCTTTTTACGACATGCGTGGTAGGGTGCAGTGTTACTATTCTTTGCTCCCCTTTCGGGCCCCGGTAACACACGGGTGAACCTCATGACTAACACTGAGAAAATCCATTCCCACACTTTTTTTTTCCAGCTTCTTTGCATCAGTATATATAATAGTGGTGCGTTTTTAATGTGCTTCAGTATATATACACATACACACACATAGATTCTACCTCTTTGAGTGGTGTTTTGTCAAGTTCAGTATTGTTATTATTTCCTACATTTTTTATCATTACCTTTGTTTTTTCACTGTGTATATTCAGGCCCACTTACTGTGACCTCTCATCTAGTATTTTCATTTATTCCTCAAATACCCCATTAAATAATTAAATATGCCTGTTTCAGTGTTGTTTTTTTTTTTTCTCTTATTTCTCTGCATTTTTTTAGGCTGTTAAGAATATTAATTGAGGTTCCGTATCTATCATTAATACTTAATACTACAGTGATATCAATTCTAAGATGCAGCATCCACTACCACACAACAAACTTCAGATTTGTGAGTATGAAACTATTATTGCTGTGAGAACATGTTCACTTGTGACATGACGTCCACTTTCCTGCCACTGAGTTATTTTGTTTTATAGATGGATCTATACTTTGACCACAACATTCTTCTTATACCCAGTCTAGTAAATCTGTGTTCTAGTTTTCAAGTTCACTAAAGATACGTCATTTCATTTTTCTCTCAGACTATTGATGATCACAGCAACAGTAGAGTCCACGGCTCTAGTGGTTGGGTAGTGGACATCAAGGAACCAATGACACCAGGACCTGAAAAAGTAGACCAGCCTGGTTTATGTAAAGATGAAGGTAATGAATTTAATGACAAGAACAACAGTCAAAACCTTTTAGCTCCTCATGAAGGAGAGGTCCCCAGTAAAGACACATGAAGCCTTCCTGTCATAAGCAATCTATTCAAGATGTTTCCCTATCTTATTTATTATGTTCATTTTTGCCTCCATTTCTTTTCTCCATGTGTGTCTAGTCTCCTTTTTTCTTTTTTTTACCCTAGGCTTTCAACCCCCCCCATTAACAACATGACTGGTACACATGCACACACACACATCCACACAATTTGACACTTTTAATTTACTCTAATTTCAATAATTGCAAGGGTGAAATGATACCATGACCAGGTATCAACAATTGTTATCTGGAATTAGAGACATTATATGTCCTAATTATCAACCATCAGAGATTAAACGGGATATATGTATTTATGAATTAAAAAAATAATATAAGAACACCTTCATTTAGTAAACTTACTTACTTACTTACTTAGTCGTTCCTCTTCTACCATGAGGTGTAGAGGTTTGGAAGAGAGAGCGCCAGACCATCCTATCGGCTGTCTTCCTCCTGGCCTGGTTCCATTCTATTTAGTAAACTTAACAACTTTAATATGTTAGGAAACTCTATGCAGGGCGATATAACAGGACACAATCTGATCATCAAAAGTAGTGGTCCCCCCTGTCAAATCAAGGGTTTTGGCCCCTTAATCTCCTTTACACTCTGGGGGGGGGGGGGGGGCACTTGGGTCATGACTCCCAAGTTATGAAAGTAACCATTATTTTATATATACATTTATGTCCTGAATTCCACAATCCATTGTGGTTTCTTCACAGTCAACACAGTACCATTTCCACAGTTTCACTGAGCCTTATAAGTGCTCTTATTCTTGACTACCTTTGGTACTGGTCTAGAAAGCGGGCCCCAGACTTTTTCCGAAACGAAACACAATTTACGAAATGGTAAACGAAATATGTATCGTATGAGGGGGAGATAACCCAACCGTCTTGCCGTTGTTTTGCAAAGGGGGAGATAACTGTGCATACTTAGTGATACTCGGTGATTGTTGATTGTTAACTTTGATAGATATTCAGGCCCTGAAAAGGACCGTAGCTGGCAGCCGTAGCTGGCATAAAAATGCAATGTCTATTCTGGAGGCCAGTAAAGTGAAATGTCCTCAAGGATAGCTTCAAATACATTTCTAGTTGTAGGTACTCTCGACCTCCACATAAACTCGGCTAGGTAGGTTTTCAGATGTTGTCTATCTGTACCTCGATGTTTTTTATTTCTCCACTTAGCGCTGCCCCACATTCTTTCCACTGTTTGCGTGTGTACTCCCGTGTCTGGATCAATAAAATTGTATCTGTGGTTGACTTGAAAATGAGAAAATCCAGATGCCTCGATGTCAGCGCTTCTGTACCCTCTCCATGAGTCAGAATAGATGGTTGAACCTTCCTTGATATGTTCAACTATTGCTTTTAAGAGAGTTGCTGCGCTCCTATCTGGGATTGGCACCAAGAAGACTTCACTTGTTTCGCGACACACTCCTCCAAAAATCCATTGTTGCGGTAGGATTCTTCCAGTGTTGTTTTTCCGTTTCGAAAATAAAACTCTCATCGATTTCAACAATGTGACCCTCACCTCCAATCTGACAATGTTGCACTTTTGAAAGAGAAAAGACGCATACTTCACGTAAGAACGCATTCATTTCATGGCCAAGAGTACAAATTCTTTCAGCCGGCAATATGCCACGCGCCTGTAAAAATTTGACAGCGTCATTTTCAGTGCGTGGCAAGATCGATAAATTGAACTCCATGTTGATACAAAGGCGGTCGGATCGTCGAATGGGCGGTTGATACAAAAATCGGATCGTCGAAGGGGGGAGATAATCAATATATGTAAAATGTGATTAAAAGTCCAAAAGTCGGATCGGGAGTTGTTAAATAAAAAGTCGGATTCGCGTTTTCAAAAACCTGAACTTCCGGGGCCCGCTTTCTAGACCAGTACCCTACCTTTTTTATACCAAATAGTTTCAATAGACCATACACTGAGGCAGCCAACTAGATTTAGGTTTTTTTGTAAAGGTGTTTGTTACTTTTCCTTGAAGCACGGCTCTTTCAACCATCTACCATACACATAGAGCTGTTGGTTATGTCAAAATATGTTTCATTCATTGTAATGTTTTCTTGTTTGTATTTATTCTATGCACTATGCTGTGTTATTTCTCTTGTAGGTATTTTTACATTTTAGTTATAGTACATATTTGTATTGTTCAGAAAAAATGGTACTGTCAATACTGGAATGCATTTAATATTGATCGGAAGTTTACTTATAGTCAATCGACATTTATCTGGGGGAAATCTACCACTGTAAACTACTAACTAGCATCCTTATTTTATTTGTACATGTTAGCTTTTGTTTTTGTAATATAGTGTTTTATTAACTTGTGTATTTATGATGGGATCTTAATTCCTATAAGATTTTTTATCCTCATTTCTACCTTTGGGTTATTGCAGCAGCATGTCTTAATGTTTTGCCTCTACTGGTCATCTTTTGCAGTCCACCAGAAAGTGTTTAACTATTTGGTTCTTGACACTCCTCACATGTGGGTTCCTCTATCATGAAATATTAAATTCCAAGCATGAGTCTTAACAATGTTTTAATTAATTGCTATTTTTAGTTCATCTTGTATTTGATCTTTTTTTCAGGACTTTATATAAGTCTTCTTCTTCTTCCGTCCTTAGTCAAAGACCGACCAAGCAGTCAGAGGCCATCACGCCTTGTGGCGTCTTAAGGGCAACAGCAGATTGATTTTCTCTGTTGTAGTTTCCCATCACGCCTAGCGGCGTCTTTAGGGCAACAACAGATTAATCCATCTGCCGCTGTTTCCGTAATCAGTGTGACAAGCCAACGGGTGATCAGCCCATTGGGCTTTATATAAGTATCTTCCTTTTTTGTTTTGGTCCTATGCATTCTTTAGTTATCGCTAACGTAGCATACATGGGACACTACAGGAGGTGTTTAACTGGTGTGAGAAAACTGTCTCCAAAGTCAGTTCCAATGAGGCCTGTGTGATGTGATGTCCTTAATACTTTGCTTACCAAATTTGACGATTGTCGAATTTCCACTACATACCCTAACTGACCAAATTCGACAGGAGTTGAATTCGTAAGACTATGAAAGCGACAGGGCAGCTGTGTCGATAGTTTTATTAAATAAGTCTCATCCGGGTATTTGTAACATTCTAAAATGGCTGCGCCGATGAATGATATCATGTAGCAATGTTAGTAGCAGAAATTTGATGAAAATTTAATTATTTTTTAGTACAAGAGCCTGTTCATTGTTTTCATCATGAGTGATGACAAAAACCAGACTTATAACAGAGACGATTCTCTGACTCTGGCAGCAAATCTGGGGCTGAAAGTGATATCTCATGGCTAAGTAGAGATAGAACACTGAATAATAACACTAGTGACAGTAGCGACTATGAAATCGGAGGTGATGTAGGCAGACCTGAGGCAGGAGATGGGCGTGGCACAAGGGCTCATAGCAGGACTGCATATCAAAATAATCCTTGGAAATGGAGAAAGCTTGCTCAAAATGAACTTGCTGAGCTTGACATTCTTCCTCCATATGAAGAACAACAAGGTATCAAGGCAGACAGAACTGAATTCAAGTCCATTGATTTTTTTCAAACTTTGAAATGCCCAGGGAACTCACTGTGGTAAAACTGAAGTCAGGGAGTAAACCCTGCAAAAAAAATCAGTGCAGGAGGTTGACAATCCACCTAAGTGTCACAGTAGAGATATTCGCCGAAATATATTTAGTTGGTTACGCTGTAGAGTGGCAACAGCGTAGAATAGAAAACCTGTTTGGCGAGTCTGGCCAGAACGGAAGAGGATGTAGATTTTTTGGCGCGATTCAGTCTAGGAGATGTCAGCGGTTTTGCTGGGATTACATGAATGCCATTCTTGTTCATTGCTTGCCGATTGGTTCAGGTGTTCAGGATTATTGTTAGATTACTAGAAGGGTGATGTGATTTCTGGTGGTTCTTTCCTGGATATTATTTACGGTAGAATCTTGCAATTATGTATTGCCTTGTTTCAGTATTGGACGTCGCCTGTGAGCGATAGTCATTCTGTAGTTGCTGGTTAGATTATGTCGGTGACTGTTTTGCCATTATGTTGAGCTGGTGATTTTGGCAAGTAGTTTGGCATTTTCATTACATTGTGTATTGCATTTCATGTGTATTGTTAGCCGTGTGTGGCTCATATGTGTGCACCGTACTTATTAAAGGGTTATTACCTGATTTAGGTGTTATTGGATTATTCATGTCAGCTACTGTGTACTGTGGTCATACCTTTGAGACAGCGAGCGAAGTGTATAGTGTGAGTGTGCCTTAAATCCATAGTACCAGTAGAGGGGTTTGTTCACACAGCACAAGTAGCACGGTGTGCTCTGTGTGTGTGCTGTGTACCATTAGATACATATAACCTATTCTGACACTAAGAGAAGGAAAACTTCGCACAAACCCGGGTAGGAAAGACTCGTTAGTCTGAAAAGACAGCTGTCCTTCGAGAGACAACTCTAATGACAAACAACTGCTGCCTTGCAGGAAGGTCACAGAAAACCAGAGGCTAGGGAAGCAGTCCCAAACAAGTGCATGCTGAAGACGGATGCACTGGGCCGCAAGGCGCACAACATAGTGCAGTGCAAACCGCCGTGAGATGACAGATACAAATATGACTCAACAAGATGTTGCTCAATCCAAGGAGACCTACTGGTGGGAAGAGTGCCAGACCCCTTGCCTTGATGGGCTCCACCCAAAGCTACTTACGGCCACGTATCTCCGCATTGTGCAGCTAAGATGTGGAATAAGGGAAAATGCAACTGGCCAAAACACTCAGAGCCCGGAAATATACTTCAGTGGAATGCAGAAGGTGCCCTAAAGAAGACCAGTATACAACCTATATCTTCACCCCGCCCCCCCCCCACCCCCCCCCCCTCCCACCCCCTTCTCCCCCCCCCCCCCCCCCCCCCCCCCCCCGCGAATAGATAGAGATCTTTCACTAGCCACAATGAAGGTTAAGCGCACCAACTGCCTGGTTGTTAGTGATTTCAACAGCCATTTCAGCAGTTACACAGAGGCTGATACCCATGGCATTGAGGTAGAGGACTGGGAGATTGACACAAATCTGCAACTGATGAACAGAGCAGATGACACACCCAGCTTCTGCTCAAGAAGATGGCAATCAATCTCAACACCTGACCTTGTGTTATCAACAGGCGACATCAGCCATAAGATAGAACACATTGTGCTCAACCAATTGGCAGGCTCTTTTGGCCGAATACCATCACCAACCAAGATCTGCTTACTCGTAGCAAGCAAGAGGACATGCATACCATCATAGCTGGCAGACGCTGGAGCTGGGTTGGTCATGTCCTCAGAAGAGACCCCGATGCCATCACAAGAACAGCTATGCTTTGGACCCCTGAAGGAAAGCGAAAGAGAGGCCGACCAAAAACAACTTGGCGGAGGACTGTGGAGGCTGAGATGCAAAGAATGAACCAGAGTTGGGGCACTGTACGAAGGATGGCCACCGACCGTGCAAAGTGGAATCAATTTGTTGTTGCCCTACAAGACGCCACTAGGCGTGATGGCCACTGACTGCTTTGACGGTCGGTGGTTAAGGATCGAAGAAGAAGAAGAATTGGCAGGCAGTGATCACAAACTGATAAAGCTAATAATTAATATGGAACATACACTCCACTTCCATAAGCCATTACCCCGCTGGAACTACAAAAATGCCAACTGAAACAAGTTCTCAGCACTGACAGATGAATACTGTGGTCAGATAAACACCCAAAACAAAAGAATTGGAGAAATAACTGACGGATTTAATAAAGCAGTTCTGAAAGTTGCCCTAGAATCAATACCACCATGGGCAAGAAAAGATTATAAGCCGTACTGGACACAAGAACTCAAAGAACTAGAAGAACGGGTAACAGAAGCCAGAAATTTAGCAGAAAAGGATAAAACACTTGAGGCAGACATCGCCTACAAAGCTATCTCTGTACAGTACAGAAAAATGTTAAACTGTTCAGCCAAAAATAGCTGGATCAAAACAACAGAAATGGCAGAAAATTATGGAGGCTCGCCAAAGCCTTAAATAATGAGGAGTGCAAAAATAAGGGAAAAAAAACCTACAGCAAAATGAGAAAATACTCACAAAGAAAGAAGCAGCAAATGTCTTTGCCCAAATATTCTCTCAAGAGAGCCAGATAAATGTTCCACTTGACAGAAAACAAGAAATAATCAAAGAGCAAGAAAAAAATGTAACGGATCCCGTTACATGCCGTTACTGACTTGAAGTCAGTTGAAGTCAGTTGATGGTTTGATGTTGAAGTCAGTTGATGGTTTGGTGTTGAAGTCAGTTGATGGTTCTCTAGACCAAATAGATCTGCCATATTGTTGAGAGGCTGGTCTTTGAGATTTTCGGAATAAGTCTTTTTTAGGTGTTCTTCCACTCCTTATTACCTGGTTTAGCATTTTGCTGGTCTTTCAAGTGCTCCAAGATCTATTGTAATTCATCTGGTAAGGGATTATGAATGTGCCAGAGTTCTGTATTTTTGTTACTTTTTGTTAGGGGTATTTGTTTATCATTGAATCTCTTCGAAGTTGTGAAATCGGCACTTTTGAACATTGTTAGTTTTGGCTTGAGTTTTTATATTTTCTACTGGCTACTGCTCTTAGTAACATGTTGTTCAAACTCTAACATCAACATGATAACGATATGAGTCGAATGTAGAAGTGAACTTGAATTATTAAATAGACACCTTGATTTTGATGACTTGCTCGTTTAATGTGACGAAATTACATATTTCAACATCACTGCACAACAATGGTTTCATGTATGTTCATTATCATTTTTCCAAAGACATTCTAAGTTCCACTTTCATTTATTCAATACTGTAATCTGCATTTAACATTTATGTCAATATTTCTTACTTCATTTCAATTTTTCCACCTTATTCGTTTACTCCGATATATCTCATAATATTATTCTTCAGGACTAGATAATATCTTAATAAACATCCCCATTTGTCGGGGGATTTGGCATCCCGAAATAACAATAATTTTATCTCATATTTTATCTCCTCAATTAAACATCTCCTTTTGTCAGGGGATTTGGCATCCCAAAATAACAATCACTTTCCATTATATTATATTTACATCCAATAATTAATTAGAACACTTTCTCTTACAGGAGATTCTTTATATACACATTAAGAATACACTTTCAATAAAGGCTTATCAGCCATCTGCCAAACACATCGAGACGCTATGGCGTCACACATCCAATTACCCTTTTTTGTCATACTTAGATACTCATCTCCTAGTAACATTTTACTCTTCTCTCATCTCTGCAATGTTTAGTTGAGGTACGACATGGTGTGAACAAAACCAGGTAATAATAATAATTCGCCATGGTTAATTTCACACCATGAAGTGGCCTCAACACCATCAGTCTCTGTGTCCATTGCTTTCTTGAACTGTTTTCAGGCATGATGTTTCTAAGAATTTACTTCTAAGGTGCCTATAACTCTAAACATCTGATTGACTTTAGTGGTAGAACACTTTCCTCAAGGAACTGATCACCCGATTTCATTTTTAAAAAAGCTGGACCTGGTCTAGTGAAGCTTCTAGCACTACACTCCCTTATTCTCCTAGTATACACTTTGGGGCTTTCTGATGAAGGTAAAGATACCCCCATAACAGATATTGCCATAGTGGAGTGAAGTGTTAGAGACTTCAATATCATCATCATCATCTGACGTATTCTTTCCAGAACACTGTCTCCATTACAGCTGCTCTGAACGCATCACGATTCTGGGCAAGTCAACCTGCATCAGCCAAAGACAGGTTCAGACACTCTGTGATGTCCTGGGTCCACCGTCGTCTAGGTCGACCCCTTCCCCTTTTTCCAGGGACCATACCTTCCATCACTAATTTTTCCAGACTATTATGTCTTTTTATATGACCGAAAAATGTCAGCTTCCTTATTGCGATGGTATTTAGGAGCCAATTTTCCTCTACGTTAAGTGAGTGCAGTACTTCTCTGTTGGTCTTTTTTTTCTGTCCAGGGTATTCTCAACATCCTTCTGTAGCATTTCATTTTGAATTATGTAACCTTTTTTGCAACTGTTTTATTGAGTGTCCCAGTCTGCAGCTGTATGTTGCTACTGGGAATATACATGCTCTGTTCATTTGTAACTTTGTTTCTTTGCTTGTGTCTTGCCATAGGTTTTTCATCTGTATTAGGTTGTGTGAAGCAATTGCAAGTCTTCTTTTAATTTCTACTGCACAGTCGCCAGAGCTGTTGATGATTGTTCCTAAGTATTCAAATTCATTAACACCTACCAGTTCTTTATTATCAATTTCTGGTTTAGTCTTTACTTTGTCTGTTGTTAATACTTTGGTCTTTACTTTGTCTGTTGTCAATACTTTGGTCTTTACTTTGTCTGTTGTCAATACTTTGGTCTTTACTTTGTCTGTTGTCAATACTTTGGTCTTTACTTTGTCTGTTGTCAATACTTTGGTCTTTACTTTGTCTGTTGTCAATACTTTGGTCTTTACTTTGTCTGTTGTCAATACTTTGGTCTTTACTTTGTCTGTTGTCAATACTTTGGTCTTTACTTTGTCTGTTGTCAATACTTTGGTCTTTATTTTGTCTGTTGTCAATACTTTGGTCTTTACTTTGTCTGTTGTCAATACTTTGGTCTTTACTTTGTCTGTTGTCAATACTTTGGTCTTTACTTTGTCTGTTGTCAATACTTTGGTCTTTACTTTGTCTGTTGTCAATACTTTGGTCTTTACTTTGTCTGTTGTCAATACTTTGGTCTTTACTTTGTCTGTTGTCAATACTTTGGTCTTTACTTTGTCTGTTGTCAATACTTTGGTCTTTACTTTGTCTGTTGTCAATACTTTGGTCTTTACTTTGTCTGTTGTCAATACTTTGGTCTTTACTTTGTCTGTTGTCAATACTTTGGTCGACTTCACTATACTTGGTCCAATATCAAAAGCTGGGGTGACCAGTTCCCTTGCTGACTGCCTTTTCCTTACCTAGCTCAAGAACATCAGGTACCCATTTACAGCTGGTTAAACTAGAGTGTGACTATACCCTGAATCAAACCCGGCATTTTTGCTGCAACAGACCAGCGCTCTAGCCACTCTGTCAATTGGACACTTGCTACGGGGCTACCTGCAGCATAACTCCATGTAATTTTACAATCGCTGTTTTTAATAACCATGATTGTTATCAGTACTAAATGTATTTACTGTTCATCTCTGATCAAACACATAAAAATGAGATGTACTACAGTAAGACTACATCAAATTGTGAGGTAAACAGAAATAGATGGTATAGTTTTACTAAGATAATGGACACAAATTAGCCAAACAGGCATGTACTGTTTTATTTCAATTCCAAATACTTTTCAGGGGTCCTACCTGAAGACCAGAACATTAGCATCACTGACGTGGTACACGAGAAGGATGACACCAGTGTTGCAGTATTGGCAGATCCTAATTATAGCGAATCAACAACAACTAAAGATGATGTGTCTGTAGATTCTGTTGCCTGTCATGGGAAAATTGATGTAGGGTTTACACAGGGTTCTCATCTAACAACACACAAACTGATACATACAGGAGAGAAACCTTTCAAGTGTGATGTTTGTGGTGAAGGGTTTAGATGTTGCTCTACTCTGAAAAGACACACACGAATACATTCAGGAGAGAAGCCTTACAAATGTATTGTCTGTGGTGTAGGGTTTACGTCAAGCTTTGGTCTGAAAAGACACACACGAATACATACAGGAGAGAAGCCTTACAAGTGTGAAGTCTGTGGTATAGGGTTTAAGTGTTGCTTTGGTCTGAAAAGACACACTCTAATACATACAGGAGAGAAGCCTTATAAGTGTGATGTTTGTGGTGTAGGGTTTACATGTGGTTCTCATCTAAAAACACATAAACTAATACATACAGGAGAAAAGCCTTACAAGTGTGCTGTTTGTGGTGTAGGGTTTACATGTGACTCTACTCTAAAAAGACACAAACTAATACATACAGGAGAGAAGCCTTATGTTTGTGATGTTTGTGGTGTAAGGTTTAGACGTGCCTCTCATCTAAAAACACATAAACAAATACATACAGGAGAGAAGCCTTATGATTGTGTTGTTTGTGGTGTGAGGTTTACATGTAGTGATCATTTAAAAAAACACAAAGTAATACATACCAGAGAGAAGCCTCATAAGTGTGATGTTTGTGGTTTAGGGTTTACACTTCACTCTAGTCTGGAAAGACACACACTAATACATACAGGTGTGATGTTTGTGATGTAGTGTTTACACATGGTACTCATCTTTGTTGGTCTCTCGTAACAAAGGTGCTGGGCTGAAATCACATTACTGGCATGCTCCAGTCTACCCAGCTGTAAATGGGTATCTGACTCTGCTCTTTGAGTTAGGGAAGGAAATGACAATGAGGAAGGGAACAGGTCACCCCACCTCTTGATGCTGGACCTGGTAAGATGAAGTCTCTAACACTTGCCTCCTCTATGGTAGTACCTTTACCTTTTACTTATCTAAAAACACACAGACTAATTTATATAGGAGAAAAGCCTTGCAAGTGTGATCTTTATGGTGTAAGGGTTACAGAGTGTTCAAAACTGAAGGCACGCTGTAGAATATATACATGAGAGAAGTTTTATGATTGTGATGTTTGTGGTGTAAGGTTTACATCTCACTCTAGTCTGAAACGACACACACTAATACATACAGGAGAGAAGTCTTTTGATCTGATGTTTGTGGTGTAAAGTTTACACATTGTTTTAGTCTGAAAAAACAGACTATTACATACAGGAGAGATGCATTTTAAGTGTGTGTTGCAAGGTTAACGACGCATTCTCATCTAAAAACACAACAGAATTCATATGTGAGTACGTCTTAATGAAAAGAGCGGCAGTGCATCTTAAGTCAAAATAGGACAAAAATGAAATTGGAATTAGTCTACATGATGATAATTTATGTCACAAATGTGGAATTGATGACAAGAACCAGACAAGTACCAGTGGAACAAGAGTTGAGAAGAAGATGCTGGCAATGGATAAGACACACATTGAGGAAACCTGTTGATAGCATTACAAGGCAGTCCTTGTTCTGGAATCCACAGGGAAAGAGAGGCAGAGGTAGACCAAAAACCACATGGAGAAGAGAACTGGGTACAGAGGTGAAATGATGAGGAAAACATGGAAAGAATTTGAGCGGATGGCATGGGACAGAAAGACTTGGCATGTGTTTGTTGAAGGCCTATGCTCCTTTGGGAGCTAAAGGTTATTAATTGATTGATTGATGATAATTTATATTCTCCTGAATCTATATGTGTCAAAATCATTTGTCAGCACACATTCATTTTAAGTTGGTGTGTTTTGATTTTGCAAGCTGTATTTTCTTGTGGTGTAGGTCTAAAGCAGTAATATGTAGGTAGCAGAAGGATAAACAGAGTGTTTGGTTTAGCTAAATGAAAGTCGTAGCCTTATTTTGTTGAATGATATTTAACAGTTAAATGTATGATTTCAGTTCATTTGAGTTATCACAAAGAACGAGATTAAGTGGAGCTCGAGCATGTGATGAGAAGGACTGAGAATGGAACAAATTATGGGAGACAAATGAGAGTCAAATTGATTATGGGACAATGAGGGATGCAACATGAATTGGGCATTTTACAATGGAATTGTAATTGAGTGTTTGCCAAGACTTTTCAGCTAATTGTTAATACCAGTGGTTGGAGCTATATACTCTATATGGGATCATTACTATGATTATATTTGCAAATAACCAGGACTTCTTCTGATTGTACTGAATACATTACAAGCCAGTTTTGAGACTGTATACCAAGTTTTGTTTATTCATTGCTGTTAAATGTCCTGTGCCTGTTTCCTGTCAATTGGAAGAGTGTGTTAACGGTAAAAGGAGAAAGTAAGTCCACTGCATATTCCCTACTCAGCGACGAGCGTAAACAGCGAGACAGTCTACCAAGAACCAACCCAGCCGGAGAAAAAACTGCCATTGACAGCTAAGTGAAAAATATATGTGCCAAAAGTGACCTCCTTTATTCAGTTAAATACCATCACAACAGTGATGAAAACCTTTTCCTTAAATATTATTCAATTCTTTAAACTTGTTAATAACCTAAAGTGATTATTAAATTTTGTTATTTGTAATGTTACAAATTTCTTCTTCTTCTTCTTTGATCCATAACCGCCAAAGCAGTCAGCGGCCATCACGCCTGGTGGCATCTTGTAGGGCAGCAACAAATTGATTACACTTTGCTCGGTCGGCGGCCATCCTTCGTATAGGGCCCCAACTCTATTTCATTCTTTGCATCTCGGCTTCCACAGTTCTCCGCCAAGTTGTTTTTTGTCGGCCTCTCTTTCGCTTTCCCTCGGGGGTCCATAGCATAGCTGTTCTTGTGATGGTATCAGGGTCCCTTCTGAGGATGTGGCCAACCCAACTCCAGCGTCTGCCAGCTATGATGGTGTGCATGTCCTCCTGGTTACTCTGAATAAGTAGTTCTTGGTTGCTGATGGTGTTTGGCCAAAAGATTCAGAGAATTTTCCTTAGGCAGATTGTGTGGAAGGAGGACAGTTTCAACATTTCCTTCTCTGTTACTCTCCAACATTCCGCAGCATAGAGAAGCACAGAAAGTACACCGCTCTCATACAGTCTTAATTTGGTGTTTGTGCTGTACTGGGAAGACTTCCAAATGTTGTTGAGAATAGCAAAGGCTGTTCTCGCTTTACTCATTTTGTTGTTAATGTCCTTGCTTGTTCCGCTGTCAGGTATTACTATGCATCCTAGGTAAGTAAATGTGTCTGTCTGTTCTAACTTCTGGTTCCTTACTGTAATTGGCTCAGGATTGCCCACATTTAGTGTCATGACCTCTGTCTTCTTCAGACTGATGTTCAGGCCAACCTGCTGGCCATACTTATTCAGTCTATCGGTTTTGTCTTGAATGTGTTGATGTGAATGCGCGAGTAGTGCAATGTCATCTGCAAATTCCAGGTCTTCCAGAGAAGAAAATGTTGTCCATCTAATTCCTCTTGGTTTGCCCTCTGTTGTCTGGAGCATCACCCAATCTATGGATGTCAAAAATAATGTTGTTGATAAGTGGCATCCCTGTCGTACTCCTGCTTTCACTTCGAAAGTTACATTACTCAATCCAACACTGCACGTAAAGTTAGAATAGAGGCTTTTTATGATGGAAACGATGCGGCTGGGAATTCCATAAGCCCTCAGAATTTTCCATAGGCATTACAAATTTAACTTCGATTTAATCCTTTTACATGTACTGCCTGTTTGTCTCAGTCAATTTACTACACACACTCTAAACAGAGCTATACCAGAATAGTAAGAATTCCATTGAGTAAATCAGGGGTGGGAGCTTGAACGAGCTGAAATTAATAAGTGCTTAATTCCTTCACAAAAGTTGTCGGCAGATTCTAGAAAAAGCAGCATTGTTTTCGCTTATCTGAATATCTTGTGAAGACTCCCTGGAGATAGAAGCGTTTTTTCCCCTTCTATTTACATCTCTGCCAAGAGTAATCTTGTGCAAAGGTAGAAACCTTTGAAGCCCATATTAGATACTCTTGAGTTTTGGCCACTGTTGGACCACTACTGCAAAGCAGGGGAGGCAATCCGTGACAGTTGTGGTCTCGTCTTGGGACTGAACTCGGACATTCATTTGTGATAAATCACAATTGCGGACCTCGTCTTTATTTAGTAACTTGATGGTTAATTCCCCTAGAATACTGACATAAATTTTAGAGTTACTGAAAGAGTATTGTTAGTTATTAGGTTAGGTAGATCTGCTCATATGGCTTGCAATAAATAAATAAATAAGGTGAAATATTTTAAGAGTAAAGTTAATAATTGATAAAATAAAAAGATAAAAACTCAGCTAAAGCGGCTAATTTTATTTTAGAAAGTAGCAATTGTAATTTTCGTGTCACCTATAAACAATCTCCTTGTGCAGCACGGCTGAATCACAAAACCTCCACACCTTTTATCTGAATATCAGTAGGGAAAAGGACATGATAGGCCAAACTCTGACAGATTTTGTGCTTCGGTTAAAGCCGAGCAAGAAAAAGCACATGAAGAAAGGAAGACTGAAACAGAGAGAGCAGCCAAAGAACAGGAGAAAGCAGAGAAGGCCACCGGAAGAGTGGAATTGGAAGTCGAGGAAGAAGAGTGGATTCTAGTTCTAACAATGGCAGTTCTCAAAGTAGCGATGGGGGAAACACCACTCAGGTGGTGGCACCTAGTGCAGTATCCTTCCAGTTAGATGTTTACTCTGAGGCTTCAGAGGAAATAGACATCTATCTCTCTTAGTCTGAATCCTTAGCAGCTACATATGGCTTGGAGAGGGAGAGATACAACATGAAGCTATTCCAGAGTCTGAGGGGATCTGCTTATGATGTGTTTCTCAAGATGCCCACAGAAGAACAGAACAACTATGACATGTTGAAGAAGGCTCTGCTTCAGCATTTTATGCAGGTATGCAGCAGGAGCAGAACCTACCATTGGCAGCTAAGTCAAACCTGAAAGCTGCCAAGTGACTTTCTTACATAATATAACCATTCCATCACAACAGTGATGATATTTTCCGGATCAATCATAATTCATTTTTTAAAAACTGTTAAAACTTAGTTGATTATTAAATTTGTTATTTGTAATTATACAAATTTAACTTTGATTTAATCATTTTGAATGTAAATAAGGCCAGGGTGCGTTCTTCGCATGTTTGTCTCAGTCATTTTACTAAATACTCTCTAAACAGAGCTATACCAGAATAAGAAGAAATCATTTGAGTAAATAGGGGGGGGGGGGGGGGGGGGGGGGGGGGGGGGGGGGGGGGGGGGAAGGGTTGAACGAGCTGAAATTAATATTGCTTAGTTCTTCATAAAAGGCGGCAGATCAGATATAAGTTAACAATTGCCCTGCCAACGCAGCATTGTTCTTGACTTCTGAAATATCTTATGAATTGCCTTGAGATAGATGCATCATTATCCTTCTATCTACAACTCTGCCTAGAGTAATCTTGTGTGATAGAGGCATCCCTGTCTCACTCCCGTTCTAATCCTTAACGGTTCTGTAAGTTGTCCTTCATGGAGAACTCTGCATGTCATGTCTTCCTTATTAAGTTAATGATCTTCATGGGAACTCCATAATGCCTCATCAATTTCCAAAGTGATTCTCTGTCTACTCTGTCAAATGCCTTTTCATAGTTGTTAAGGATAAAATTAATGTTTTATAATATGTTGCTACATCACCCATGTGTTACCGGGGCCCGAAAGGGGAGCAAAGAATAGTAACACTGTTCCCTGCCATGCATGTCGTAGAAAGCGACTAAGGAGGGTTGGGCATGGGGCTGGTTACCCCATCCTGTAAAAAATTTAAACCACAAAAAACTTCAACAAACATGGACAAGTCAATTAAGGAAAATAAAACAAAGCCATCCAAGACAGGGGAAGGTCCTCTCGCAGGGAGGCGTATGATGCAACACAGAGAAAGCCAAAAGGAGTCTGTGTTACTGACTAACCTTCTTTCTTCTAGGAGAACTTCCAGATTTGGCAGTTGGAATGTTCGGACATTAAACGAATAAGGGAAAGTGGCACAAGTAGCAGCAGAAATGAGAGGAATATAAAATCGAGGTTCTGGGAATGTGTAAAACAAAGTGGAAGGGGGTAGACAAGAAGAAACTCATCACAGGTGAATTGGTGATGTCCTCAGGACATGAAGACGAAAGTTCACACCACAGTGAAGAAGTAGCTCTTATGTTATTTAAAGAAACACAGAAAGCACTCATTGAATGGGAAGCTGTTGGACCCAGAAAAATAACAGCTACTTTTTAAACAGCTAAGAAGAAAATAAATGTAAATGTCATCCTATGTTATGCACCAACTAATGACAAAGAAGAGTCTTTGAAAGAAGCATTTTATACTAGACTACAGGAAATTATGGAAAAAGTAAAAAGAAGAGACATCACAATTTTGATGGGTGACATGAATGCAAAGATAGGTACAGTCAACACCGGCTTTGAAGAAGTCATGGGAAAACATGGGCTAGGAATAATGAATGAAAATGGGAAACTATTCTCAAACTTCTGTGCTTCAAATCAAATGGCTATAGGAGGAAGCATGTTTTCACATAAGAGAATACACAAGGCAACATGGATATCACCAGATCATAGAACAGAAAATCAGATTGATCATATATGCATAAACAAGAAGTTTAGATCATCATTGCAGGATGTAAAGGTATATAGAGGAGCAGATGTGGCATCAGATCACCACCTTCTGATAGCCAAAGTAAATATGAAACTCAAGAGATATGCAATAATGCAAAATTATAGACAACAATTTAATGTAGGACATCTAAGAAAACAAGAGACAAATTTGCAGTCACAATATCCAACAAATTTCAAGTGCTCCAACAGCTGGAAGATGTAGAGAATACAGAAGACTATTGGCAGCAAATCAAAACTGTATGGAATGAGACGTGAAGTAATACTGGGGAAAAGGGAATGACAACAAAAAGCATGGATAACAACAGAAACCATCAATAAGATAAAGGACAGAAAAAACAAGAAAGCAGATTTAAACACAAGCAAAACCAGAAGTTCCAAAGCCAAGGCTCAAGAAGTGTACACAGAAGCAAACAAAGAAGTAAATAGAAGTATCAAAAGAGACAAGAGGAAGTATATTGAGGAGTTGGCAAGAGAGGCAGAAGATGCTGCAGCCAAAGGAAATATGAGAGAACTGTATAGCAGCACAAAGAAGCTAACAGGGAAATACAAGCAAACAAGTTGCCTCATAAAAGACAAGAATGGAAAACTGCTCAGCAATATACAAGAGCAAATGAAGAGGTGGACAGAATATTTTGAGGACCTTCTCAATAGACCAGCTTCGCAAAACCCCCCGGACATCCAGCCAGCAGAAGAGCTACAAATTAATGGTGAAAGATTAACGAAGGAAGAAATAAAGAAAGCCATAAAGCTTCTAAGAGATGGAAAAGTGTCTGGACCTGATGGCATTCCAGCAGAGGCAATCAAAGCAGATATCGACATGGCTACAGAGATGTTATATAAATTACTTGGTAAAGTCTGGGAAAAGGAAGAGATACCAGCAGAATGGAAGGAAGGATAGCTGGTTAAGTTGCCTAAGAAGGGAAATTTTCTAGAGTGCACAAATTATAGAGGAATAATATTACTATCAGTGCCAGGAAAAGTATTAAACAGGATTATCCTTGAGAGATTAAAAGAGTCCATAGACAAGAAACTGAGAGATGAACAAGCAGGTTTTCGACAAAACAGATCATGTACAGACCAGATAGCCACTTTGAGAATAGTTGAACAAAGTCTGGAATGGAATTCACCACTATACATCGGATTTGTGGACTACGAAAAGGCATTTGACAGTGTAGACAGAGAATCACTTTGGAAATTGATGAGGCATTATGGAGTTCTCCTGAAGATCATTAATTTAATAAAGAAAACATATGAAGACATGACAGGCAGAGTTCTTCATGAAGGACAGCTTACAGAACCGTTTGGGATAAGAACAGGAGTGCGACAGGGATGCCTCTTGTCTCCATTTCTTTTCTTACTAGCAATAGACTGGGTTATGAGATCATCGACAACACACAACAGAAATGGAATCCAGTGGACTCTGACTAAGCAGCTGGATGATCTGGATTTTGCTGATGACTTGGCTCTTCTGTCCCATAATCGTAAGCAGATGCAGGACAAATTGAAAACACTCGATGAGAGGTCACAGCAATTGGGTCTGAAAATGCACAGGGAAAAGACAAAAATAATGAGAATAAATGCAGGTAATGATAACAGGGTGGAACTTGAAGAAACACCAATACAAGATGTAGAATCGTACACATATCTTGGCAGCAATATAGACAAAGTTGGAGGGACAGACAGTGATATCAAAACAATACAAAAAGCAAGAGGAGCTTTCATTGCATTGGGAAATATATGGAGATCAAGAGAAATCGGATCCAACACGAAAATAAGAATCTTCAACTCAAATGTGAAGTCAGTCCTATTGTATGGCTCTGAGACATGGAGAACAACAAAGACAACAACCAAAAAGCTAGACTTTCATAAATGGGTGCTTGCATAGAATAGAGGGATTGAAATGGTATGACAAGGTTACCAACGTGGAACTGATGACAAGAACTAGACAAGTGCCAGTGGAACAAGAGATGAGAAGAAGACGATGGCGATGGATAGGACACACACCGAGGAAACCTGTTGATAGCATTACAAGGCAGTCCTTGTTCTGGAACCCCCAGGGCAAGAAAGGCAGAGGTAGACCAAGAAGCACATGGAGAAGAGAGCTGGAAACATGTGAAAATGATGAGGAGAAGGTGGAAAGAACTTGAGATGATGGCATGTGACAGGAGAACTTGGCATGTGTTTGTTGAAGGCCTATGCTCCTTTGGGGGGGGGGGGGGTTATGAATGAATGTTGCTACACGCAGGCATATATCCATTGATTTGAGGAGATATAGCTGTCTGTAGTAAAGTCAGTTTTTGTGTACGATTTTTCACTTATATTGAACGCCGCATAACTTGCTACGTCACCGGTCACTAATGACGTAATATATCACGCGCTCATGCATTCTAACGGTCAGCCGTCTTGGCCTTTCGTATTTTTCAGCGAAAACATCTCTTAGCCCCACAGCAAGCAGGATTCAGAAAACACAGATCCACTGAAGACCAGATCACTTATATAACTCAGAAAATTGAGGACGCTTTCCAAGAAAAAAAGCACACACTGGTGGTTTGGGTGGACTTAGAAAAAGCATTTGACAAAGTGTGGAAAGATGGACTGAAAGTCAAGCTGCAAAGAAGTGAAGTGTGTGGGAGAATGTTCAAATGGATCAGCCACTATCTTGAGAATAGAACGGCCAGAGTCCAACTACAAGGACAGACCAGTAGGAAGATGGTATTGGAGCAGGGTGTTCCCAAAGGGGGAGTCCTGTCACCCACGTTGTTCCTCGCATATATAAATGACATATCAGAGAATATTCCAAGAAAAACCCACAATGCCTCCTTTGCAGACGACTTAGCCATGTGGATCTCAGAGGAATATATCACTACGGCAAGCATACGGATGCAGCAAGCCCTGACATCATTGGAGGAGTGGGCCAAGGCATGGCTAGTAAAGATAAATGAAGGGAAAACATCATTCAGTGTTTTCTCTCTCAAACAAACCACAGATCTCCAAATTGGTGCTAAATGTAAAATATCTACGTCTGGATGACAACCCAAACTACCTAGGCATTACCTTTGATCGCCGCTTGACTTGGAAAACCCAGATTGAGAAAAACAGGACAAGAGCAAGGCAGAGAATGGCAATCATGAAAAAAACTTGCTGGCACGGGTTGGGGAGCAGACGAGAGAGTACTTAAGAAGCTATATACTGGGCGAGTGAGACCAGTCTTAGAATATGGCATTGCAGCATGGTCAACGGCAGCTAAGTCGAACTTTGACAAAATAAACAGAACCCAAAACCATGCAATGAGAATCATAACAGGGGGCATGAAGTCAACACCCATAAAAGAGTTGGAAAAGATTACTCACCTCCAGCCTATGGAGGATAGAAGAGATAGCAGAGCCCAGCAACAAGCCGAGAAATTCAAGATACTGAAAGACCACCCAATGCACCAGAGAATAAATGGACTTGGAAGGGGAAAACTGAAGCGAAGCAACTTTGTAGAGACAGTCAAAACAAAGATGAAAGCAGACCCCATAAACGCAATATCAACAGCTACGCCAATATGTACTGCACACAAGCTACCAATTTGGAAACAACAGTGCTTCCCTGAAATGATATAAAACGTTCCTGGTATTAAGAGAAAGAACAGCCAAAATGAAACAGAAAGGAGAGTCCTAACCACAAAATATATAGAGAAACATTACCCAATCATACCTGGATCCATGCATACACAGATGGATCAGCAACTAATGCAACAGAAGATGGGGGTGGAGGAGTCTTCCTGAGCTTAAGCAATGGCACACAAAAAAAGATAGCAGTCGCAACAGGGAAATTTTCAACTAACTTCAGAGCAGAGGCAGAGGCCTTAAAAACTGCATCAGAAATTCTAATGACAGAAGAAAGCTCAGAGAGACCAGAGCATCTTCTCAGATGCGCTGTCAGTGATTACAACGCTGAAAAGTCAAAGTAATGCTGAACTGGATGACCTAAGATTAACACTCTACAGACTATGTCGGCAGTACAAAAGAGTCGTGATACAGTGGATCCCTTCTCACTGCAACATCCCTGGAAATGAAGAGGCTGACAGATTGGCAAAGGAAGGGGGAAAACTTCCTCAACTTGACATAAATATAACCAATGAGGAGTCCAAGAGTTTTATCAAGCGCAGGTACAGGCACAAATGGGAAGAAGAGCATCCAGGCCACACAAAAAATGATCCGTATTACCAGCTCAGCAGAAGTGAATAAGTGGTAATCTTCAGACTTCGCACAGGTCATAACAGATTGAGATACCATCTATTCAACAAATTAAAGATAGGAACTACTGATGAGTGTGACTGTGGCACTGATAAAATGACTGCCGAACATCTGCTTCAAAGGTGCCCAACATATGAGGAACAGAGAAAATACATATGGCCATCACCAGTATCATTCCTGGAGAAAATCTACGGAGATATCAACAGCCTCGGGCTGACCACTGCTTTCTTTGAACTTATTAAAGTTGACATCTAAGGGTGAACGAAGAAGAAGAAGTATTTTTCAGTCGTACGGAGTAGACGTACTTTTTTCAAGCTCCCTAAGATTGTGGAGACTTGTATTCTGATGTTCAGTGGCATTGTTATTTCGGAGGCCAGCACTTACTTGATATTATGCAGAATGGTACATTAACTTACCCAGAAGTTATTACCATATACAGGGAGTATTTTTTCGAATAATGCATCTAAGATTTTGTCATTAATATTTCTGCCGCATTGCTTGGGTCATCGTGGTCTACACGAACCTCTAGACACAACAGCCAGAATTAAGGAGAGGAGAGGATTGTATTATATTTCATTACCACTTATTATAAGATGCTTATGATTGAGATTTATGGACAGAAGACTGATTACGAAGAACTACATTATTGATACATTCTTCCATGCCACATATATTATTACTTGATGGAGCCAGTTTTATGAGAATAAACTTTTGCCATGTTTGCTGTGGACCTGCCACTTGCCGGCTCATGTTGTACCCATCAGATTTTGTCCTGAATGACTGCCCATTATCATTTGCGTTACATAGCACGATTGTTGCAGGGGCGGCCACCAGTTTTTACAGGCGGTTCGGTAAAATTAGCCCAAGAGAGCTTGATAGTCAATCGTGTAATCTGGGTTTACAGTTCATCTTCTTTAGAGCTTCGTGCCTTTGATGTTAAGTACGCGAATGTGGGTTTAAATTACTTTGAGACCATGATAATGATGGTTGAATTCCCAAATGTTTATAGACTGGATAAGTCATGGCTAGAGTCCAAACAAACAATTTATTATACATTCTGTAGACATCGTACGTTGATCATGAATTACATCACAAATATAAATTAGAATCCTATGTTGAATTAGCTATCTTGCATATCAGTCCTTTGTCTCGTAATCTGAATTACTGTAGGCAGAACGACATAACTATATGCACGCGTGGTTGGACAATCCAACGACCGACAGTGAGATTATGCGTCTGGCACTAGTATCACTAAAAAAGGACTGTTAATTCATCTCGACAAGGTTTAGTCAATTACTAACCTGTAACTTCATCTTTCTTCATCATAACAGTGGACTGACCCATGTCCATGAGAAAATACAATATAACCGTGTGGCTTTCCCTGCCCGACACTATAAGAATATAAAGACACGTCTTCTCCGTTTGACGGTCATTTGAAAAAGGGTCCCGTCTCTTGGTCACCGTGCGTGACTACCAACGCTGAAACGTCACAGCGTTCACTAGGCTAATAATACTTTTTACATTACATTAAACGTTGTAACCCCTAAAATCGCATGCTGCTAACCTCTAGCAGACAATGCCAATTAATCTACCGTAACAATTCCCTGTCCACTGGGGGAAAAAAAATCTATTAGATAGATTTTTTTTTTTTCAAAAACCTATCTGAATGAATATCAAAAAATTTAACAATATCAAAAAATTTAACCAAAAATGCGGCATATGGCCTACGATGTTCTGTCTAGAACAGACGTCGTGGTCTTGTCGACTAACTAACAGTCATCTAATATATTAATGATCATATTATAAATAAATGTTATACATAAATTTTATATGAACTAAAAGAGAATGGCTAATGTTGATATCTAATTAAATAATTAATTAACTCAAAATATGTCGCAATGAAATGTCATGTCAGACTAATCTAAAGAGTTAAAATTAAACTAATTAATTATATTGAGTGTGTAATAAGAAAAAAGTTGTTGAAAATCTAATGTAAGAGAAATGAAAGGATATGTTAAAGAGAGAAATAAATAAATAAAGAATAAAGTAGAGAAAAAAGTAATGTTTAAATTTAACTTAGTTATGTGTGTTGGACATTAATTAAGTTTAGTATTAAGTTGTTAATACCTTTTTTAAATTAACCAATTTAAACAATAATGTAGTATGTGATGTATCCACATAATTATTAACTATATAATATAATAGTTACATACAATAACATTATCTAAGAATCATGTGAGTTCTTATTTTTTTTTTCTTCTTTAATTTTTTTTCAAATTTCATCTTTTTTTTCAATATTTATCTCACTTTCATTTTAATTTCCATTATTTTAACGACTTAATTAAAGTTGGATAAGATGATCCATACGTAGGCTTGATCCTTGTGAATTCCAATTAACAAACAAATGTTTAAGTGTTTCAGTTCATAAGTATCGACGTTATTATCAATAGTTCATGTCGCATACTGAGTTACTTTGATAGTGTTTTCTATTATGTTCACTTGATGCACGGAAATGTGTCCAATAGTTTTATCATTAAAGGATATCAAGCAAAGTCCTGGCGTAAATACGAACATAGAGTCAATTGATTTCATTCATTTCGTATATAAAGTCTTTAGTAAGCAGATACTTGTATTGTAGGCAATAGTTCATGTCTATATAGAACAGCCATTATAGTGCTATTTATTTTGAGTAAGTATCTACGACGTTAATATAGTTCAGGACTCGACATCAGTAGGGTTTCGAGATAGAGTATCTGCCAGGACGTTATCTGCTCCTGTGATGTACTCGATTGAGAAGTCAAAAGGTTGCAGGAGAATAGCGAATCTGGTGAGCTTTGGACTTTTATGATTCGCCCGTCGTAGTGATGCTACGGCTTTCTGGTCTGTCTGTACTACGAAAGGGGCTCCCAGCAGGAACTTTTCCAACTTCGTTATTGCCCACACCACTGCTAAAAGTTCGCGGTCGACAGTTGAGTATTTGACTTCTGGTGGTTTCAGTTTCCGTGAGACGTACAAGTTTGGATGGAGGATGTCGTCATGATATTGGAGCAAACATGCGCCAATGCCGTAGTTACTCGCATCTGTTTGGAGAATAAACTTTTTGGAAGCATCAGTTAGTCTCAAGATTGGTGGGTTTGAAAATATGTTAATAATATTAAGGAAAACATTATTACACTCACTAGTCCATGTCACCTTCACTGGCATGTCCTTCTTTAATAATGAGGACAAGACAGCCGTGATAGATGACAAGTTAGGTACGAATCTACTGTAATATTGGACTAGACCTAACAAGCTTCTAACCTGTTTCTTCGTTTGAGGAACAGAAATGTTTAAAATTTTAGAAACCGTACTGGGTAGTGTTCGGATATATCCTGCTCCAATAATGTGACCCAAAAAAGTTATTTCATGAAATGCTACTTGTAATTTTGTGGGTTTAGCAGTTAAATTGTTCATTCTTAATGTGTCCAAAACGTTTTCAAGACCCAAAAAATGTTCCTCAAAAGATGAACTAAATAAGCATATGTCGTCTATGTATGTAATAATGTCTGGTCTACCTGAAAAAATGTGTCGCATCATGCGAACAAAGGTAGCTGGAGCGTTAACAAGCCAAAAGGCATAACATTCCACTGGTATAGACCTTGCGGAGTGGAAAACGCTGTGTAGTATTTAGCTTTTTCGGTTAGTGGTATCTGCCAATAACCTTTAGTTAAGTCTATCTTAGTGAATATAGTTGCAGTCGATAGACGTGGCAGTAAGTCGTCGAGAAGTGGATGTGGTTCGCTATCAACTATCGTTTGTGCATTTAATTTTCTATAGTCGACGCATAGTCTAATGTTATTGTCCTTCTTTCGGACAATAACTAATGGAGAAGAAAATGGGGAATTACTAGTTTCAATAATTCCTAAAGATAACATCTGTTCAAGTTCCTTAGTAGTTTTAGTAAGAAAGTGTAGAGGAACAGAATATGGATGTACCCGAATTGGAGTATCATCGTTAAGAGTGATGTCATGACTAATGACTGATGTGCGACCTGGAACGTCGGTCAACACATCTGGATAAGATTGTAGAAGTTCAGCAATCTGTTGATGCTGTTGCGGTGTAACCGACGAAGAGATGGTTACGTCCCGCCAAGATTCACTAGGCTGTACTACAGGTACAGGTAAAGCTAACTGTACCTCAGGAAAAGAAGATTCTTCTTCCTGGATAACAGACAAATTAGAATAGTGAAATCTAGGTACGACAGTGTCATCTAGTTCGTGAAAAATAGCTTGTAAGCGTTTAGTAATAGAAAATATACAATATTTAATTCCTAAGAACATAAATGACCAATAAAGGAAAGAAATGATGACTGACTATGCTGAGTCATCACGATATGAGACAAAATGTGTTACCATAACCTGTTATCTGCGTGACGCAGCATTAGGTACTAATTGTAACCGTAGACAATGGTGGTTAAAGTAAGCACCATTATCCCGCTCGATGATCATTCGAGCATCTCTATTTTTTTTTTTTGCGTTCGCCCGCTAATACTCGAGGCGAAATCTCAGGTTATTATTTTATGTCTAACCTGACATTGATTTTACGTGAGTATCCCTTTATTTCTTGTACAGAGACAGGTGTCCCTCGCCATTCAGGCAAATACTCGCCGATTTCGGAGGTACCCATTGCAGCTGGGTCGGCTCAGGAGCCGCCAGTCCCTGGTCGACGACACTTCTTCAAATGTCCTCGCCAGGTCTCGAGTTAATCCAGTCCAAATCCCGGTCGACGAAAAATCCTCAAATGCCGTCGCCCGGGTTTGATCCTGTATCACCCGGTCGCCAGAGCGGTGTTGTAACCACTACGCTAGCGTGGCTCCCAGCATCTCTATTGTTACGAAATGTAACTATAGCTTCACCATACCTGTCATTGGTAGGTGACAACAACCGTACAAACATAACGTCTGCCGTGTCATTAAAGAAATTACTAAGTGACTGCCATCTGGTACCTTGTGGCAGATTGCGCACTAACACGGTGCGAGAATATGCACCCTTCCCAATGTAAGTGGGATCAGTGTCACTAACATGATAAATAGTTCTTCTATTTAATCCTATTGGATCTGGTAGTCTTATGAGATGATGTCTCATAATGATTGACATATTTATTTGTCCTAATTTTATTAGATAAGTTCATAAGAACTCCACCATTATTACCCTTGTTTGGGACATCTTTTCTTTTCCCATTTTCAACAATTTTATCCAGATCACTGTTAATATGATCCTGTCGCCAATATCTATCTTCCGACTTGGCGGCACTCTTTAGAGAAAAGGCATATCTGCCTCGAAATGATTCTATAATCTTCCCTGGATGTGCTGGTAGTTTAATATCATTTTTTTTTTTCTGTATGAGAGTCTCATCCTTCTCCTCATCGATTTCCAAAATGGTACTTAGACTGAAATTGGAGAAAACTGAGCCACATGTATTTATTTTGTTGGCTCGTAATGTAGCTGTTGCAATGACAGCGTTAGCATTGCAATAAAATTGCACATTATTTAATTCCCATTCCTCAATTTCCTGTGGGGAACAATCCTTACTACCATGGATGCGTCCCAACATCAGATCTGCAATTGGGTTCTGAAGCATGCATACCTTAACTTGTCCTGAAAAGAAAGGTGTATTAACATGGACAATAGCTGTGGGGTAAAACTCAATAGTTCCCCCCAAAAGTCATGCACCGGACATATTCCCCTGTTGCACAGCTAGGATGTACCAGAGACTGCCGCACTCCAATTGTTGTGGACCCCGAATCTCTCAACAGAGAAACCATTGAACCATTAACTATCCCTCTGTTGAAAATCAGAGAGCCTGTCCCATCATTGGATGCAAGACTGACTTCTGGTAGAATGTGTCCGCAGTTCAGAACTGTCTCTTTTGCCTTTTGAAATATAAGATTACATTTTGGGCAACTATTTGCCACGTTATAATTCATTGCAAAACAAGTAGACGAGGACTGTATTTTGTTATTAGTAGGTGAACTCTGAACCCCAGGGGTTGTAGCAGTAGTAACGGCTGCCCCTGTATTATGATTATAATTTGTCGATCTACGAGAATGAGAACGATGACGAGAATAATCAGTTGAATTATTCCGTTGTCCTCTATTGTAACTGTTATCTCGATGTCTCGAGTTATAATTATCGCTGTTGTTCCAATTGTTACCGTTATTATCATTATATGAACGATTATAACTTGAGTTACGTGGATTACTGTTGTATCTGGACTGAGGTGAATAATTTCTGTTTTGTGGTCTTCCTCTATTAAAGTTATTGTTAAAGCTATTACGTCCCTTATGAAAATTAATGTCATAGTTTCCCTTGAACCTACCTCTGTCCACACTGTGTGTTCTAGGTTTGTTATTACTATGATATGCCATATTGGAGGCTACAGGAAGTGGTTCTCTTATTAACGAGCCAGAAATGTTAGCATTCGGATGAGCGGTGCAGTAATTTAAAGAAATTTTTTCTAACTCATCAATAGTTTCTGGTTTCCGTTCTTGCAGATAAGCAAAGAACGGTGGGCTGACAGAAGATAACACTTTATCCCTCAATAACAAATCGACTAACTTGTCGTAAGATTTGTTGACACCTGCTAGTTCAACCCATCTGTTAAAAGTATTGCGTATATTAGCAATAAAACCTGTAAAGTCTTTATTATTATCTGGCAACAAACTTTTGAAACGTAATCTACATGCCTCTTCGTTCAAATGGAACCGACGTAATAGCAAAGTCTTAATGGCCTCATAGTCTGTGGCTAATGTCGGATCAATATTTTGTGCTGCACTTGCAGGTTCGCCATCCAGAAATTCCTTGAGTTTAAGTGCCCATGCTGTTTTGTCAAGGTTATTGATCTTACATATATCCTCAAAGCGCGCCAGCCATGATGATAGATCGTCCACGTGTAACTTGAACGGTGGTAGCTTAAAGTAATAATTGCCCTTAAGTCGGTTGGAAGAAGATCCCGATTGAGCATTATCATTTTGGCTTGCTGCAGCACCCTGCGAATTAAGTTTTGCTGTTTCCAATTTAAGCCGTTGCAATTCCATTTCTTGCTGCAGTATGATTTCCTGTCGTTTCAATTTATTCTCTTCTTCAATCCGTAGGATTTCATCTCTTGCCATCTTTCTTTCTTCTTCTTGTCTTAATTCTTCTTTCTCTGCCTTAGCAATAGCTTTCTTTTCAGCCTCTTTTCTTTCAAGTTCTTCCATCTCTGCCTTAGCAATAGCTTTCCTTTCAGCCTCTTCTGCCTTATGGTTCGCAAGTTGTTGTTCCGCAAATTCCAGGAGTGCATCTCCCTTTTTGTTACAATCTTTTCCAATTTTAATGAAATGATCCAAGGTAAGCATTCTTGAAGTTGATTTATTTAAGTATTCAATTACTTATGTCTAGTAATCACCACTAGAATATATGTCGATAATTCTAATTACTCAACGAATGAATAATCAATATAAGAAATTGCAATATTCCTGTACTGTTATTTATAAGTTCCACAAATCTATAATATTTTGTAAAAAATATTATATATATATATATATCAACTAATATCTATCATAAATAGTTATGATAGTTAGTTATATAAGGTGCTGAAATTATATCATGCACTTAATATTAGTATTCAATAATTATGGGTATTATCCCTAAACAATTAGGTTATTTAATCTTAATAGTTATGAAGTTTACACTGTAGTAATGAGAAAATGTACTAATTAACATTTAATATGTCTTAATATGTTATAAAGTTATAATAATTAATCATGGTATATTATGCCATAATCATGAGCTAAAAAGTGCATTGCCCATTTCTTGGACCACCACTGCAAATAGGTGCAAAGTCCCTAATTCCTCCTTAAAAGTCATAAAAATTTAATCATATTCATCTACACTATTATTAATGAAGAAATTATAGCATTAATATTAAATTATAAAAGGATGAAATGAAGACAAACAATACAATGTGTTAACCAAGGATTACAGAACAGTATTACCATACGACAAGACATTTTCACAATAAAAAATGCATTTATAACTAAGTGGTATAAAACGGAAGTGAGAGATTAAGAATGAACTGAATAGAAAACTAACCTGCGTACACAAAAATTAGTGACGTATACATGGACTCATTGACGATTGTACAAAAAATATAAACTGAATGATAGTAAGGTCAGAAAAAACACGATAGGTTACAAACATTGTTACAAAACTGAATAAAAATTAGAACTAAATACACTAGAATACCCCAATTATAACTAGACTGGACATTTAACATGCAAGGTCAATTAATTGCAATTACGAACGAACGAAAATCATCGGAATGTCATCGATGGGTTCTTCGTTAAAAAGCAATTAACTAACGGCCTTAAGGAACATTCAGAATGAATATCGGCATCCTCAGAGCCATGTTATTCATTCCAAACCGCCGCCCATCCATACCCACAAATAAGGGACAACATCAACGGAAAAAACAGATATAACATAGATATATAATAAATAGAGAGGACATGCCTGCACTGCGAAATGGACTTAGTATTGTGTTATATGACGGACAATCGTCATAAGTCTAAACTTATCTTTAAGAGGCTCCGGCGATGTCAAGTTCATCAACGGACTAGATCAATGCCTAGTACTGTTTGCTCTTGATTGGTTGATAACCGTATTCAATCGTCTGGTCTTCTTGATCATGTAAATCTTCATCAAACTTGGAATGCGTTGACGGTTGTACTTTCAAAGCGCGGCATCTACGCATGATGTAGTGACGTCAGATTGGCATTTCGTAGTCATGCGTTGAACGTCGTTTTTATGCATCATGTGACTTTCTTGTAATAGTAAACAGTTTGTAAAAGTATGTAAACAAGAAAAAATTTTTCCTTTTTTCTTTCGTTCAGCGATGGCCAACTAATTCTTTCTTTCGTTCCCCATCAATGGCCAACCAGTTGTTGCAGGGGCGGCCACCAGTTTTTACAGGCGGTTCGGTAAAATTAGCCCAACGGATTGTTGAGAGCTTGATAGTCAATCGTGTAATCTGGGTTTACAGTTCATCTTCTTTAGAGCTTCGTGCCTTTGATGTTAAGTACGCGAATGTGGGTTTAAATTACTTTGAGACCATGATAATGATGGTTGAATTCCCAAATGTTTATAGACTGGATAAGTCATGGCTAGAGTCCAAACAAACAATTTATTATACATTCTGTAGACATCGTACGTTGATCATGAATTACATCACAAATATAAATTAGAATCCTATGTTGAATTAGCTATCTTGCATATCAGTTCTTTGTCTCGTAATCTGAATTACTGTAGGCAGAACGACATAACTATATGCACGCGTGGTTGGACAATCCAACGACCGACAGTGAGATTATGCGTCTGGCACTAGTATCATTAAAAAAGGACTGTTAATTCATCTCGACAAGGTTTAGTCAATTACTAACCTGTAACTTCATCTTTCTTCATCATAACAGTGGACTGACCCATGTCCATGAGAAAATACAATATAACCGTGTGGCTTTCCCTGCCCGACACTATAAGAATATAAAGACACGTCTTCTCCGTTTGACGGTCATTTGAAAAAGGGTCCCGTCTCTTGGTCACCTTGCGTGACTACCAACGCTGAAACGTCACAGCGTTCACTAGGCTAATAATACTTTTTACATTACATTAAACGTTGTAACCCCTAAAATCGCATGCTGCTAACCTCTAGCAGACAATGCCAATTAATCTACCGTAACAACGATGTACTCTACAAGAACGACTGTCATATTTGCATTCGTCACCTTTAAGTCGTAACATTAGTCCACGAATCTGATGTATAGCGGTGAATTCCATTCCAGACTTTGTTCAACTATTATTCTCAATGTGGCTATCTGGTCTGTACCGGATCTGTTTTATTGAAAACCTGCTTGTTCATCTCTCAGTTGCTTGTCTATGGACTCTTTTAATCTCTCAAGGATGATTCTGTTTAATACTTTTCCTGGCACTGATTCCTCTATATTGTGTGCACTCTTGTATATTTCCCTTCTTTGGCAACTTGACCAGATAACCTTCCTTCCATTCTGCTGGTATTAAGGATCAATGATGGTGTGAGGATAAGGGGTAGTCTGATGGGGTGCTCATGTGGATGGTGGCAGCTGATTGGTGGATTGGGTGTCACTCATTTTCACCTTGTTAACAACAAGGCTTTTATGAGAGACTTTACATTGTTTTGTTGTTGTTTGTATTTGTTTTTTTATTTTTATTGTTTGTTTCTAGGAAAGGGGAGGTCACATACACATACATTCACACAATTTTGGTTTTGATTTACTATATTTGGACTGAGTGAAGGCGAGAAGATACTATATTTAGATATCAGATTTTACTGTCTTGCATTTACTATTGCTAGTAAGAAAAGAAATGGAGAAAAACCCAACCCCTGAAGACCCAAGTAGAACAGTCCCAACTGAGATGGTTTGGCCATGTCTGCAGAATGGGAGAAGATCGGCTACCACGGCAAGCATGGGGAACTAAGAGCCAGGGATCCAGACCTCCAGGACAATCCAAAGTCCGCTGGGAGGACAACATTAGACAATCTTTGACGGACTGAGAACAGACTGGAACCAGGCCAGGAGGAAGACAGCTGATATGATAGTATGGCGCTCTCTCTGGCAAACCTCTACACCCCAGGGTAGAAGAATGGCAAGTCAGTGATGTGTAAATCTTACTCTACTGTTGTTGTTATTCAGAACTGACATCACTGCGTGCAAACCCACAGGTGCTCAGTCTCCCTCAGCAAATGTCGAAGGGTATGAATGCTAATCGTTCTTGTATCACGCTAGTTGTGAATAATGATGGATGCATCCTCTCATATGTCCATCCCTGCTAGATTTACAATTAATGCCAAATTCCAAGTCTTAGCCTTGATGATTCATCTATTGCAGTGTCATTCTCTAACACTGTTAGTAACAGGCATCATTAACTGTCTTCAGTATCTCTCCCTTATCCATATCCAGTGCACCTTCTATGTGTGCTCTTTCATTGCCATGTACTCCTGCATGGCCAGGGCAGTAGACTCACACCAGTTCCTGAAAATTCAAGGCTTGTATGAAGGTTTTCCATTCATGCCATAGCCATCCATTTTGGACCTTCCGAAGCATGGACTGAGAGTCTTTGCTTCTGTAATTATTTTCCACCCTGTGCAGTAATCATTTTTTGAAGAATTCTAAACGGTGAAGTGTACTGTCAGTGTAAATTTTATGTAAATCTTTTCTGTGAACATGTACATATTATATACTGTTCCAAAAAAAAAAAAAACGCATAGCTACTGAAGGTACACACATTGCCATAATGTTGACATTCAATAACTTTTTTAATTTAATGAGTTAATTGTTCAAATTGCACACAAGAATACCTTAGGGTTCAACCAATCAATTGACAGTTGTTTTGCATCTGGGTCATGAGAGTTTTTTGGCGTACGGGCTTTCCCGTTAGTATGGTGTGTGGCCTCCTCTTGCATTGATCAGCGACTGGCATCTCCTGGGCATGGATGCGATCAGACGTCTGATGTGGGCCTGTGGGATGGCTGCCCACTCTTCCTGGAGTGCCTGGAACAGATCATGACAATTGGCTGGAGCAACGTCTCGGCGACAAACATGTCTATGCAGCTCATCCCAAAGGTGCTCAATCGGACTCATGTCTGGAGACAGGGATGGCCAGGGAAGGGTGAGAATGTTGTTGGCAGTCAGGAACTGCGTGATCAACCGTGCACATTGGGGTCTGGCGTTGTCCTGTTGAAACACAGACCTTTGGGCAGCCAAAAGTGGAAGGACATGGGGTCGAAGAATTTCATTGACGTATCGTTGCGCATTCAAGCCTCCTTCAATGTGCACCAATTGACTCCTTCCGTTTTAACTGATCATTCCCCACACCATTGCACCTCCACCACCGTGTGGAGCTTCATCAACGCAATTTTGGGCAAAACGTTCATTTCGCCTACGGTAGACCCTACGCCGTCTATCATGACGCTGCAACAAATAGAAAGATTCATCACTAAACCAGACACGTCTCCATTGATTGTCAGCTGCCCAGGGACGATGCTGGTTGGCCCAAAGAAGTCGATTTTGGCGATGGCGGCGCGTAAGGACAGGTCCTCGGTGAGGTCGTTGTGCCCAAAGTCCAGCGTCATGCAGTCTATTCCGGACAGTTTGATCAGACACAAGACATCCTGCAGGCAATGACTGGGCAGTTGAGGAAGCTGTTGTAAACCTGTTTCTGAGGTGACGAAGCCGAATAAAGCGATCCTCTGCTGCTATTGTCACTCTGGGTCGTCCACTGCGGTGCCGGTCTTCAACTGAGCCAGTGGCTTGGAACCGGTGCCAAAGTCGACTGATGGTACTCTGATGCACGTTTAGATGCCTGGCAACCTGAATTTGACTTTCGCCTGCATGCAGTCAGCCAATAGCAATGTTCCTTAAATTTATCGATAGAGATGCCATAAATGTCTGCTTGAAAATGAACTGAATTTTTGTGTGTAGCGTTATCCTTTTATAGGGTTTCAGTTACGTAGTCAGTGAATAGTGTTCACCCCAAATTTTGTTGCTTTCACGTGCGTGCAACTTGAGCTGTGGTCAAAAATTGTGTCATAAACACTATTGACCACTGCGTTGTAACGATTACAAAAACTAACGCAATTCAGGTCAACACATGCATTTGACACTGTAAAGAACATTTGAGGCTGGTTTTTATATACCCTAGCACCAAATTTTACTTACAAACTCATAAAAACGCGCCCTCGGATAGCTATGCGTTTCTTTTTTTGAACAGTATATATCAAACTGTAGGGAAATAGTTAGAGAATTATATGAGTTCAATATATTTAAAAAATATTGCATGTAAATTGAAACAACACTAAAAAGTTCAAAGTAGAATACGAGCTTACCAAAGACAACTTACTGTTGCAGGCAATAAAACTTTATTATTAGTCTTCAAACATCAAGGTAATCCATTTACAAAGTAATAAAATATCGATTATGGCCACAGTTAGTACATTTAGTGTTATTTACACCAATTTTTACTGTGGTCCGTTACAAGAATAAAAAAAAAAATAATGCAGTATTGCATTATATAATTTTTAAGAAATAAAGAAGAATAACATCATATAAGAACTTTTTACGCTTGTTTAAGGTTTTAATAGTATCCCTAGCTTCATCTTCTACCTAGGATTAGTGATTAGATGTTACTATAGGTCTAGTTCTGTTGCTTTTTGATCGGCCAGAATAAGACCACACCCACTCGTCAGCTAAATCTAATGTGTCGATCCTTTTTGCACTGATTCCATTAGTTGATAACAAACTGTGACTACCAAGCAATCATCGTCAATGTCAGCAATGTTTCTAAGCAGTTTGACACAATTATTCACTTAGGATGCTTAGAAGTTGTAAATATAAAAGTTGACATATTTCTGTAGCAAAAGCAACGAAAAACGCAAACATGCGAATTTTCACACAAATTGTAATAATAACATCAAAACACGCACGTGTGCTGCAAAACTACACTCAAATTTGTTGTTTAAATAGTAGTAGGTCATTTAATGCATTTTAAAATATCAACTGCGTTAAACAGACAATTTTTTGGGGTTTATTCATTATAAACTAAAAACAACGCTCGGGTGTCAAATCTGACCGGCAATCTGAGCGTTGCAACAGAGTCAAAGAGTTAATTAAATTTCAGATATCCACCTTAAGGCTGCAGTAGCTGATTCAACACCTCATTCTCATGCTGGAGGTTATCATGTAAGCCCCGCTATAATCAGCTGCGATTTTGCCCTTTACTTTAGCAAAAGCCCCATCCTGATTTCTCACCACGAAATACAGAAACATCAATGTACACAGCTGCATCATCATCATCCCCAGCATGATTATTTATCAGCTGATCAATTTCCAGCTCTGCCTTATCATTGATCCAAGTTCTGCACTCTCTACCAAGGCTGATGATGACTTGCTGGTAACTCATCCAGTTCTCATCAGACTTACTCCACTCTTTGACCGTGAATATATTTTCAACTGTGGTTACTTGTCTAATAGTTGCCTCTCCATGACACCCCCCTGTTTATTCTTGTTAACACATAAGGAAGGGAAACCTGAGGCCTGTAAACAGTAAATAAATATTAGACAAACAGTGGATGCCTTTTGTCTGTGGTTACTCGCATGTACTGTTTATGCTAGACATGCTCGAAAATTAAATCACTTCCATACAACCTGCCTGCGTTGCTTGCTAAACATTTGATGGCAGGACAAGATCCCAGATACAGAGGTTCTATCAAGAGCAAATATGCCCAGTGTCTATACACTGATCCAGAAAGCGCAGTTACGATGTCACTGAGGAACCTGTTCAAAGTCTTTAATGCCTCATTAAAAGACTCAAAGGCAGTGCAACAGACAATAGAAATGGCAGGCAGAGGGCTACAGATCATAGACCAAAGCAGACTCCAGTTCATGTTGATACCTAAGTTGCTGGGCCACTGCTTATATATGAAATAAGCACAAGTACAGTAGAAGCTATAGAGCAGAAGGTCAACAAGTTCATGAGGAAATGGCTAGGGGTACCACCAGGTCTGTCAGATGTAGCACTATACTGCAAAAAGTCAAAACTTCTGCTTCCTTTCAAGTCAGTTGTTGAAGAGTACAAAGTTGGAAAGGCAAGGCATGCAATGATGCTATGCGAATCAGCAGATGAAGTGGTTAAGTCCATTCAGCCCACACTGAAAATGGGAAGAGAGTGGAAGAAGCTGTTGATGCTGCCCAAGAGTCGCTCAAACTGAGGGGGGTAATCGGATACACACAAACGAATAGACTGGGATTTGGTCATGGAGACATCCGCTGGTGATCCAAGGCATCAAGCAGGGAGCATAGAGACATGGTAGTTCAGGAGATACGAAGAGCTGAGAATGATAAGAGGTTGCAAAAAGCAGTGCAGCAGGCCCAACAAGGCCAATGGACTACATGGGAAGGAGCCCTCCAAAGGTCCTTGACGTGGAATGATATATGGCAAATGGCACCTCTTAGGCTCAGCTTCGTTGTTAGATCAATGTATGACCTCCTGCCATCGGCCACAAACCTTGTGAGATGGGGAAAGTCGGATGATGAGCAGTGCCCCCTATGCCAGGGGAGGCAGACACTTGAACACGTGCTCTCAGCTTGCAAGGTGTCATTAGGGCAAGGGCGATACACATGGCGCCACAACAAAGTGCTAAATGAGCTGGCTGCGACAATAGATCTGGCAAGGATGAAGGCGAATAGTAATGTCAGGCCAAACACTGCAAACACATACTTTCTGAGAGCAGGAAAGTCAGCACACCCAAAACCGAGTAAATCAGGTAGCAGTGTACCATCTCTCCTTGACTGTGCAAATGACTGGGAGATGGCAGTAGACCTACCTGGACGAGGGGCATATCCAGAGAGTATCAGGAAATCTTGAAGACGGCCGGATATAGTGCTGCATTCTTCATCATCGCACCAGGTTATATTGATTGAACTGACTAAGCCATTTGAATCCAGATTGGAAGAGCAACATTTGTTCAAAGCAGCCAAGTATAGTGATCTGGCCGCAGATCTGAGACACGATGGGTTCACTGCAAGGGTCATGGCTGTTGAGGTGGGTGCAAGAGGGCTCGTGGCTGCATCAGTGTATGATTTATTGAAACTGTTGGGGCTGAGGGGACAGTCGAGAACAAGGGCACTGAAGAGGCTTAGTGAAACTTTGGAAAAGGCATCATGCTGGCTGTGGAACAACCGCAATGGGCCATGGAACTTGGGACAGTAAACTCTGCGGTACAGAAAACATCAGGAATTTGTCTAAGTCCACAATACGTTGAGTTTTTCGGTGTGCTGGTGAAAGGGCTGTTACTGATGGGCAACACGTGGCGTATATTATAAGAGGTGTTGGGCACAGAATTACAGTTGCTAGCGCGCAGTGGCTAGCCTCGTCGGCTTCGTGCAGGTGTGTCAGTGTCTGTCCCTAGTCGTGGTGTGCGGCGGAACGAACGGAATAATTTGTCTTCTCTTTGGTTACTTTCACAGTTGCCTCCATGGCTGGCGGAGTTGTGGATTTTAAAGTTGCTACCAAAGTGAAATGGGTTCATTTTCGATACAAGACAACAGGAGGCTGAGACACTTGGGAGTCAAGACCCAAGTGGGCCCGCCCCCCCTTAGAGTGTAAAGGAGTAGAGGGCCGAAACACTTGTTCAATGGGGGATTTCTTCTGATGATCAGATTGCCTCCTGTTGTATCGCTCTGTATAGAGTTTCCTATCATAGCATTAACACATCAAATGAAACAGTCTATATAAAATGATGTAGATCGAAAAGCAAAACTGGTGATCAAAAAGTCAACCTTAAATATTGAACAAAGAAAATGAACTTTGTTCTTCAACGCATGCCTGGGTGTCCTTGACTTTTATTTTATGGTGAGTGTGTCTTTTCTTAGTTGCTTTTCCTTCTTTTATTAGCATATAAATTCTTCTCTTATATAAACACTAGTACCCCTTTATCATATAAGAGTTACGCCAACTAAAATTTGGCCGCCATTTTCGGCTGTACCTGAATAGCAGAAAAATGGACCCAATCGCGAGTTTCAGACCTAATATGCATTTTCGTTTAGGTTAACTAATAATTTGAAATAAAATTAGATGCAAATACAGTAGCACATATTTGTACTATTCTTTGTATTTCATCTAACAAAACAAAAAGAAGAAAACTAGTTTACTTACCGGTTTGTTGAATAGAATCAGTAGCGTGAATTTTTAACACATACTCCGTTGAATTTTAAATTCCGTTAGAATTTCACTATTTAGCAACAAATATTCCGTACGAATTGCAACACTTAGCAAAACATACTACCTTATAAAATAGTATAATAAAAAATAATTACAATTTTATTATAGTTTTATTATATATATATATATATATATATATATATATACAGTACTTTGCAAAAAAAATGGCAGTCATATTGCTCAGCTAAATATGCTGAAATCTAATTAAATATGCATGTTCTGCCCCAAATTTACACTCCACTTAAGTGAGCAAACACTACCAAAAGTATAAAAAAAATTAGCGTAGAGTAAAGTCCCTTGATATTAGAGCAGACGACAATTTCTAATGCTAGTGGCAGAAAATGGACACAAAGTCAAAGTGTATGTTAATTTCACAGCTTTGGAATGAAGGAAATCAAACATGTTCCAACATTTCTAAAACCTTGAACATTCCTGAGCGGACTGTCTACAGAGTTGTGAGTAAATTAAAAGCAGGTAATGGAATCGAGCGAAAAGAAGGTAGTGGGGGGTCAAGAATTTTGGACACAAAGGACCATCGGCGTCTCGCCCAAATCGTTCGGGCTGGGCCAATGAAGAGTGTAGAAAACATACGGCAGCGCATGATCGAGTTGGGAAACCCAGAGGTATCTAATGCTACTGTCAACCGGGAGCTACACAGGATGAATTACACAAAAAAAGCGGGTAATTTCGTCACCATTTCTCACAGAGACTCAAAAACAGATGCTCTTGAACTGGTGCCACGAACACCAAAATTTGTCATGGGACAATGTGATTTTTTCAGATGAATGTTCTGTTTGGTCTTATCCTGCTCAAATAAATATTTGGATGAAAGACTCTGTAACGCCTGTGTACCAGCGACCGAAACATACCCATAAATTCCATCTTTGGGGAGGGGTGGCAGCAAGAGGTGCCACCCCACTGTGTGTTTTCACAGGAATTCTCACGAAAGAAAGGTACATCGACATACTAGAGGGACACCTTCTGCCATTTATGCAGGTCATGTACCCCGATGGGTGCACATTTCAACATGACAATGACCCAAAGCATACAGCTCATACCACCAAAGCATGGCTGCAAGAGAAGAATGTAATAGTGCTGAAGTGGCCCAGCAATAGTCCCGACCTAAACCCAATTGAAAACGTTTGGGCACTACTCAAGAATCATTTAAAAAAGAGTGGACTCAGAGACGTTGAACAATTGAAGAAGGTAGCTGAAAAATACTGGGACAGTCTGACTCACAATTACCTACAAACACTTGCGGGAAGTATGCCTCGCCGCATCCAGGCTTGCCTTGCTGGAGAAGGCAACATTATATTGTACTGAAACCACTGTTAATAGATAGGGGAGATACCAATCTTCCTCTGGACATACAGTTTTTATTATTATTTGCTTCTATGAGTGTGCTGCGTAGCGAAAATATGACTGCCATTTTTTTTGCAAAGTACTGTATATATATATATATATATATATATATATATATATATATATATATATATATATATATATATATATATATATATATATATATATATATATATATATATATATATATATATATATATATATATATATATATATATATATATATATATATATATATATATATATATATATATATATGGTTGTTCGTCCATCACGGGTGATGAAGACCACTCTGTTCATCCAATTATTTAAGAATATGTTAGGTTAGTCTATGGGTACGAAGGTGACTGAAGAGCCCGATGCGGGCCTGGAAAGATCTTGGACAGTGTGGGCAGGGAATGTTTGCTTCATGTGAAGGTTTTATTTCACGGTCCTTTCTAGCTTGTCTCTGCTGTTCCGCTGCTGCTCTTCTGGATGATTCGCATGCTGCTGCACCTTTACAAAGAGATGTGCGCCAAGCAGTTCGGTCTTGCGCAGCAGCTTCCCATGTGTCTGGGTTTATGTCAAAGGTTTTCAATGACGTCTTTAACGTGTCTTTGAAGCGCTTCTTTTGGCCACCATGGGAGCGTTTACCCTTCTGCATCTCACCATAAAAGAGTATCTTTGGCAGTCGATGGTCTGGCATGCGGACTACATGACCTGCCCAGCGAATTTGTGACTGCATCAGAATAGTATCAATACTAGGGATACCAGCTCTGTCAAGAACGGCGGTATCCGGGATCTTGTCTTGCCATTTGATGTTCATTATCTTCCTGAGACAGACTGTATGGAAGTGGTTTAGCTTCTTTACGTGGCGCCTGTATACAGTCCATGTTTCACATGCATATAGCAGCACTGGAAGCACCGCAGCTCTGTACACCTTCAGCTTTGTCTGTAGACTAATGCCACTTCGATGCCAAACGTTGGTGTATAGTCTGCCAAATGTGCTGCTGGCTTTGGAGATCCTGGTGTTCACCTCATCATCAATGACAATGTTCTGGGATAGTGTGCTACCAAGGTATGTGAATCTGTTCACAACATTCAGTTTCTCACCATTAACCTTGATGACTGGCTCAGTATAATAAAATTGTAATTAATTTTTATTATTTTTATTATATATAATATCTATAATATATAATATATTATCTATGATCTCATATATAAAATATGAGATCATAGACGAATCATAGACTACTCACTTACTGAAAAGATTAAACAAAACATAGAAGATAATTATGGACGATGTCATCAAGGCATGTAAGGAGAGAACAAGAAAGTATTCAGTGGGGTTCTGGAAGATGAGACAGGTCTATATTTCGGAGCTGGCATTTGCTGATGATGTTGCCCTGATTGCTAAATCAGAGGCACATCTCCAATCCAACCTGCAAGTCTGGAAGGAAGAGCTGGAGAAGAGAGGGATGGTCATAAGCAGCTCTAAAACAAAATCCATGGTGATATCACGAGAAGAAAGAAGACATCAGATTAAGCTGGGAGAACAGGTCCTGGAGCAGGTCGACCACTTTAAATACCTCGGAGCTATTATAGACCGAAAGGGAGGCATCAAAGAAGAGTTGGCCACTTGAAAAGCAGCAGCTGGGAGACTTTTTCAGGCCATAAATCGAGGATTCCTCAGCAAGAGAGAGGTTGGTAAGAAAACGAAGATGGCTGTATACCGCTCCACCTATGTCCCAGTCTTGACATATGGATGCGAGTCATGGGCAATGACTACAACCCATAAAAGCCAGATCCAAACCTCAGAAATGAGGTATCTGAGGAAGGTGGTTGAAGTAACAAGAAGAGACATGGTATGCAACCAGACGATACGTCAAGGCCTTAAATCCTACCCCCTGCAGACCCAAGTAGAACAGTCCCAACTAAGATGGTTTGGCCATGTCTGCAGAATGGAAGATCGGCTACCACGACAAGCATGGGAAACAAAGAGCCAAGGATTCAGACCCCCAGGACGACCCAGAGTCCGCTGGGAGGACAACATTAGACAATCTTTGAGGGACCGAGGACTAGAATGGAACCAGGCCAGGAGGAAGACAGCCGATAGGATAGTCTGGCGCTCTCTCTTCCAAACCTCTACACCTCACGGTAGAAGGGGAACGACTAAGTAAGTAAGTAAGTAAGTATAGAAGATAAGGAAGCCAAAATAGAGACAAATACAAAATTCCATTATATTATATAATTTTTATTATATAATTTTATATATTACAATTACATAATTATAAAGTTATATAATTTATATTATATAATTATAAAATTATATATATATATATATAATATATTTATAAATCTAAATATATATAAATATAATCTTATAAATATAGAAGAGGTGTTAAGAATAGACAGTCCTAAGGAACTGCATAATATAGTCAAACAATATTTAATACGAACAAATGTTAATATATAGTGGCTGGGAATGTGAAGGTCTAATGCTGTTCTTGCAATACATATGACTTTTAATAGGCGAAAGCCAATTAAATATCTGTTAAAGTCAGTTATATAACTGTAACCACCAGGTCTTTACACCCCTCCATTTTAATATTATTCTTGTTCAGAGTTTCTTCTTTATTTTTTGTTTGTTTGTTTATTTATTTAACGTAAAAGCATAATTGTGATTGTCCCTATTTACAATGATTTGACAAATGTGATGCCACTTTCTCTTATCGGCAGTTGTTCATATTATTTTGAACTGAAAACAATATATATCCTAATTATAACCCATCAGAAGTTGAACGGGATATTTATTTTCATTAATTAAAAAAAAAAGTCTTACTCGATGCTTATTCTCGCTACTAGCACTGGTATTGTCCAGCCGAAAATGGCGTCTACGTCGTTCAGCCTCGTTTTCGATTCTGGCATAGTTGGCGTAACTCTCTATACATCTAGGGGCACTAATAAACACATTGTGTGGTGAGCGATGGTGAGTCATTTATTTCTGCCATATCGTGGTGATTTTATCAATCAAAGTTATGTTTGTTCTTTAGTCTCTGTATTGTCAAGTTGACCTCTTTTAACTTTTCAACTTGTAAAATATGTGTGCAGGAACCTGATTCTCAACTCTTCAACCTGCCAGTTGAATAATTGTCTATTGTTTTCTTATTCATTTTGGACTCAACTAGTCCTAATCACGAATTGAAAATCTAACCAAGTCCAAGATGCATCTGTTAATTCCTACGAAGTGATAAATGACTAGAATACGACGCCCAAAATATAACGGGCTGGAAGATAGCCTTCCGTACTTACTGATAGATTTCAAACCGTTGCTTGTCAAAGCGATTGATTATAAATATGGCATGTTCCCTGGTTCTGCAATGGATTGAGACTACCCTCGATGTAAGAGCTTCTCTTCTAAATGTACTCTCATGGAGAAGTCTCTGGACTAAAGTTTTTGTTCTATAGTGACCAAAACCATCGGTTCATGGGAACACGCATCATTTTCTTACGTTCAGTTGATACTAAGCACGTCTCCCAGCAATGGCAGTTAGTATTAGCAAAACAAGAAACCCCTTTCTGGTGAACTGCATCGAGGCTATTACACAAACCGTGGTTTGTTATTATTACAAACCGTCATACAGAGTGCTTAAAAAGGAAAATATGCTACAACATGAATCAGTGTGTGTCTTTTCAGACTAGAGCAACATGTAAACACTACACCACACTTGTAAGGCTTCTCTCCTGGATGTAATAGTTTGTGTGTTTTCAGACTAGAGCAATGTGTGAACCTTACACCACAAACATCACACCTGTAAGGCTTCTCTCCTGAATGTATTTGTTTGTGTGTTTTTAGATGAGAACCCTGTGTAAACCCTAAACCACAAACATCACACGTATAAGGCTTTTCTCCTGTATGTAATAGTTTGTGTGTTTTCAGACTAGAACAATGTGTGAACCTTACATCACAAACATCACACCTCTAAGGCATCTCTCCTGTATGTATTAGTTTGTGCCTTTTCAGATGAGAGCAAAGTAAACCCTAAACCACAAACATCACACTTGTAAGGCTTCTCTCCTGTATGTAATAGTTTGTGTATTATCAGACTAATACATTGTGTAAACCTTAGATCACAAACATCACACTTGTAAGGCTTCTCTCCTGTATGTATTAGAATGTGTGTTTTTAGATTACTACCCTGTGTAAACATTACACCACAAACATCACACTTCTAAGGCTTCTCTCCTGTGTGTATTAGTTTGTGTGTTTTAAGGTTAGAACTTTTTGTAAACCCTACACTACAAACATCACACTTGTAAGGCTTCTCTCCTGTATGTATTAGTTTGTGTGTTTTTAGATGAGAACCCCGTGTAAACCTTACACCACAAACATCACACTTGTAAGGCTTCTCTCCTGTATGTATTTGTTTGTGTGCTTTTAGATGAGAACCCTGTGTAAACCCTATACCACAAACATCACACTTGTAAGGCTTCTCTCCTGTATGTAATAGTTTGTGTGTTTTCAGACTAGAACAATGTGTGAACCTTACACCACAAACATCACACTTGTAAGGCTTCTCTCCTGTATGTATCAGTTTGTGTCTTTTCAGACTAGAGCAACGTGTGAACCCTAAACCACAAACATCACACTTGTAAGGCTTCTCTCCTGTATGTAATAGTTTGTGTGTTATCAGACTAGTACATTGTGTAAACCTTAGATCACAAACATCACACTTGTAAGGCTTCTCTCCTGTATGTATTAGAATGTGTTTTTTTAGATTACCACCCTGTGTAAACCTTACACCACAAACATCACACTTGTAAGGCTTCTCTCCTGTATGTATTAGAATGTGTGCTTTTAGATTTCTACCATGTGTAAACATTACACCACAAACATCACACTTGTAAGGCTTCTCTCCTGTGTGTATTAGTTTGTGTCTTTTCAGATGAGAACCATTTACAAACTCTACACCACAAACATCACACTTGTAAGGCTTCTCTCCTGTATGTAATAGTTTGTGTGTTATCAGACTAGTACATTGTGTAAATCTTAGATCACATACATCACACTTGTAAGGCTTCTCTCCTGTATGTATTAGAATGTGTGTTTTTAGATTACTACCCTGTGTAAACCTTACACCACAAACATCACACTTGTAAGGCTTCTCTCCTGTATGTATTAGAATGTGTGTTTTTAGATGACTACCCTGTGTAAACATTACACCACAAATATTACACTTGTAAGCCTTCTCTCCTGAATGTATTAGTTTGTGTGTTTTTAGATGAGAACCCTGTGTAAACCCTAAACCACAAACATCACACTTGTAAGGCTTCTCTCCTGTATGAAACAGTTTGTGTGTTTTCAGACTAGAACAAAGTGTGAACCTTACACCACAAACATCACACTTGTAAGGCTTCTCTCCTGTATGTATTAGTTTGTGTCTTTTCAGACTAGAGCAACGTGTGAACCCTAAACCACAAACATCACACTTGTAAGGCTTCTCTCCTGTATGTAATAGTTTGTGCGTTATCAGACTAGTACATTGTGTAAACCTTAGATCGCAAACATCACACTTGTAAGGCTTCTCTCCTGTATGTATTAGAATGTGTGTTTTTAGATTACCACCCTGTGTAAACCTTACACCACAAAAATCACACTTGTAAGGCTTCTCTCCTGTATGTATTAGAATGTGTGCTTTTAGATTTCTATCATGTGTAAACATTACACCACAAACATCACACTTGTAAGGCTTCTCTCCTGAGTGTATTAGTTTGTGTGTTTTTAGATGAGAACACTGTGTAAACCCTAAACCACAAACATCACACTTGTAAGGCTTCTCTCCTGTATGTAATAGTTTGTGTGTTATCAGACTAGTACACTGTGTAAACCCTAAACCACAAACATCACACTTGTAAGGCTTCTCTCCTGTATGTATTAGTTTGTGTCTTTTCAGACTAGAGCAACATGTGAACCCTAAACCACAAACATCACACTTGTAAGGCTTCTCTCCTGTATGTAATAGTTTGTGTGTTATCAGACTAGTACACTGTGTAAACCCTAAACCACAAACATCACACTTGTAAGGCTTCTCTCCTGTATGTATTAGCTTGTGTCTTTTCAGACTAGAGCAACATGTGAACCCTAAACCACAAACATCACACTTGTAAGGCTTCTCTCCTGTATGTATTAGAATGTGTGTTTTTAGATTACTACCCTGTGTAAACCTTACACCACAAACATCACACTTGTAAGGCTTCTCTTCTGTGTGTATTAGTTTGTGTGTTTTAAAGTTAGAACTTTTTGTAAACCCTACACCACAAATATCACACTTGTAAGGCTTCTCTCCTGTATGTACTTTCCTGTGTTGTTTCAGATTACTACGTCTAAACCTTAGACCACAAATGTCACATTTGCAAAGGTTTTCTCCTGCCTGTACATTCTTAATCTCTAAACATTTTACAAATGTACAACCAATATCAACCCCACCGTGTTCAGCATTTTTCTCACTTACTATTTTTGCATCATATGACCGCAGATTATTATGTCCAGTCACATTACAATCATTCTGGTTCTCATAAACATCAGTTTTCCCATCATGACAGACAGCAGAACCCACAGACACATCATCTTCAGTTGTTATTGATTTGCTATAATTAGGATCTGCAACACTGGTTTCATCCTTCTCATGTACCACATCAGTGATGCTAATGTTCTGGTCTTCAGGTAGGACCCCTGAAAGTATTTGGAATTGAAATAAAACAAGTACACGCCTGTTTGGCTAATATGTGTATATTATAATATATATTATCTTAGTAATACTATACTTTCTATTTCTGTTTACCTTTCACATTCTGATGCAGTATTACTCTTCACTCCCCTACAGCAGCATCTGTTATGGGACTACCTTTATCTGTTAGTACCATAACCTATATTAGGGAAGTAGGGGTGTGTAACGTTACAGGTTTCACTAAACTAAGTCCAGTTTTTTATAAAATAGGGTGATCAGATTCTTTCCTTGCTGCCTTTGCCTTCTCTAACTCAAGAACAGCATTGGGGGTGCAATTACAGCTGGACAGACTAGAGCATAATGCTATCAGTTTTGATACTCGGGCCTGGCAACTTTGCAGCAAGAGAAAAATGTTCTAAACACATGGTCTATCAGATGTTCAGAATTATAAAGTAAATTCTTAGAAACACCATATCTAAAATCCTTTAAAGAAAAAAACAGACACAGAGAAGGATGGGTTATGACAGGTCTTGGAGTACTTGAAAGGCCAACATACTGCTCTTTGTATGGCAGAAAGGCTGTGCAGGAAAATAAATAAAACACAGAAGGACAGAAAGATTCTTCAGGAATCCTCCAAATTTGCTAAAGAACTGTTTGAACAAGCACAGTCAGGAATGCTAAACTTTGGGAAAGAAGAAGTGGAAGAACACCTAAAAGAACATTTTCAGAAAATCACAAATACCAGCTTCTCGGCAATATGGCAGATCTATATGACCTAGAGAACCATGAGCTGAATGCAACACCAAGCCACCAACAATGCAAAATGTAGAAAGCATTATGTAAATGAGCTCCAGGTCCTAATGGGCCATTTCCCTGAAATTAGCGCCCCTAGATTTTTCTAGGTGGCATCGTACAAGTAGTGGTTTTCGACTGGAAACTCATATATTCTTTGTATTTTTTGTCTCATTATATTCCAATGCTATACTATATTAGCTGATCTTGTACTGATAGGTATATTGTTTAATGCATCATCTATCGGGTCTAGTACACTTTTTAATGAAATTATACGCATTTGCAGCAGTTTTACAGTTTTTATGTTGTTCTTTAAGTATGTCATTATTTAAGTTATGATTTAGCTACAATACAATTTGGTTTAGAATGGCAAAGAATTATGGCGTCCACCTCAAAATCTTAAGTATTGGATTCAATTAATAATAAATTCTTTAAGCACCAAACACGGCGCATAAGGCTGAAATCATTGCTCTCCAGATTGTTCGTTGTGACGCCACTCCTCTTAGCTCTTGCACATTATTTAATCCCAACGTTCTTCCTTCTCTTATTATTGTTCTTCTAAGTGTTTCTTTTGGTCTTCCTTTTTTCCTCTTACCCTCAGGAACCCAAGTGAGCGCCTGCAGTGGTATTCTGTTGTTTTGCATTCGTAGGACATGACGGATATATGACCATCGTCTTTTCCTTATATAGTCGGAGACATATTTCTGCCTAGAGTCTTCTCTTATTTGTCGATTAGACTTGAATTCTTTCCAACTGATGTTCATGAGTTTTCTAAGACATTTGTTCTCGAATGTATTCAGCTTGTTCTCCAATGATTTTGTTATTTTCCAACTTTCAGAGAATTAACAAGTCACTATCGTAAAAAGAGTGATTGTTATAGAAACAGAAACAGGCTCGACAATATATTAAATTCCGTAGATTGAATTTTTTTATTTTTTTTTTTCAGAACCAGTGGGTCCTAATGCCTTTCTTGTATTCCTAATTTTGTTTATTTAATCACAGTATATGTTTGTATTTTTATTTCATAACTACTTTGTTCATTATTTAAATATTTGTTTATATATTCTAATTTTAGCTGATACTGGGGTCCCCCTGTGCCGACATTAATTTTTTATTACACACAAGTGGAAAAAAAAAATGAATTCTGCCTTCACTGGTGCCTATACCAGGAAGCGGTAAGGTAGCTTGAGTACCCTGACAGCCCCCAGTGCTATGCCAGTGGAAGTTTTACTCCTGGCAGGTTCTACCAAGCTGGACAGGTCTGCGCAGGTACGGGTCAGACTAAAGATGGCACCCTGGTCCTCCAGGTTGGGAGTATCAGCACAGGGCCGACACCCCTGTCTGTGTTTTAAAAAAAAAAAAAAAAAATTAGTTACGGAAACAGCAACAAATAAAAAAGCGCGGGATGGACATTCAGAGTCTGAGGCTCGCATGATTGACAGTGGTGAAAACTGAAAGAAAACCACTGCCATGAAAATAGGATGCCCTGATCGTAAAACATGAAACCAGAATTGGATTCTGGAAAGTCAGAACTATGAATGAGGCAGGAAAACTGAGGCAGATCACAACAGAAATGAGAAACTACAGGTTACATATCCTGGGAATAAGTGAGAGCAGATGGACTGGAACAGGGAGAATAAAAACAGCAACAGGAGAAACAGTACTTTTCTCTGGAAGAGATAATGGACAGCACAATGAAGGTGTAGCCATAATCCTAAAGAAAGGAATAGAAAGGTCATTACTGAAATGGAAATCTATCAACAACAGACAGATACGAACAAGACTGAGATGGAGATTCACCAACACCACAATAATACAATGCTATGCACCAATAAATGACAGCGATGAAGAGGTCAAAAACAAATTCTATCAAGGGGCAAAGTCTTACAGACAGGGGGTATGATGTGCTGGTGTTGTGGGTAGTGGGTTTCCCCCCTTGCTTCACCCTAGGCCTAGTGAATTCTTGTTCATGAAAGGAGCGACCATTGCGGTGTTAGTCTCTTGGCCTAGCAAAACCTCTCATACCCCAAGATCGTTGTGCGTGGTGAAGAGCCACACCCTCCTCGAGGTAGTCCTGGTAACTGAGGGTGCGAATCCTCAGGCTAAACACAACGGATCTAGAGGAGCAAACCTCGATAATAAAACCGGTGTACTACACCGTACACGCCCTCTGTGGGTGGGAAGGAGCCAGATGGATACTGAACAAGTCTTGGGAGTGGGAACGAGCGTGGACTGCTCCCTGAAGATCGGAACCCATCGTACAGGCACAGAGACTCAGGACTTGACGATCCTATTGCCTTCAACTCTTGGTCACATGCCTAGAGCCTCGGAGAACTCGGCGTAACCAGCAGGCAATTTGGTGGCGGGGAAAGAGCACTGTGAGCCCTACCTTGGCTACGTATCACAAGGAGATGCAGAAACACCCCCTTTATCTCCCCCAGAGCTGGCACAGTACACTTCTGGCTTCTACCCGGGGCGGTAGGAAATCCACATCAAACCTGGCAGAGCAAGTCCTCCATCAGATGCGGCCGATGCTGGGCCCACTGGCGCGTGGACACGTCCCGATCCCCATCGAGACTTGCCCGGGGAGCCCACCCCGGCTCAAAAAAGCAGAGAAGGCCACTCTCCAAACCTCCGATGTCTTGCGGGCAGTGTTAGGATGTGCAAGAACATGGACAGGAAGACTCCACAACTTCCCCACTGAAGACACGCCCACGGCGACCGTTGCCTCAATTGGCTGTGTGTGGTGTACCCGGAAACGGGGCCTCCCAGTACTGAGGCACAGTTAAGTCCCCGATGTCACTTATCGGTGCAGAGTTGAGAGAGATGGCTGAGCATCACAATCCCCCCCTGTGTTGCAGCATGATGAGAACCCAGCATTGCACACTGAGCTTGGGGGGATCACTTGGGCACCAGACTTAATACTGGCTCTTGACTGGATGGCCGCATGCAGGAGATTTCTACAATGGAGGGTTGGCAGGTGGTGGGTATCTGGAAGTGGCTCTGTGCAGGACGTGAGGATTCCTTGGGAGAGCCCAGAACCAGAGCACAGCATTATGCAAGCTCTGCATAGTTGGAGAGCCCCCTGGATGACGGGGAATGCACAGTGTGCTACCCCACCTATCCCCAACTGCTAACTTAGAACCAGAAGTGGGGTCCTCTGTATGCGTGCCAGGCCAGGATAAAATGCCTGGGAAAGAGACTGGAGCTCAGAACTCCCTAACTCAAAGTTGCAGGATGGCAGAAAAGCCATGGGAAAGACAGGGCTATTTTGAAGATAACGCAACCATATTTTCACCATACGAGCTCGGACGCCGCCTCGGTAAACAAGGTCCGCGCAGAGCAGTGACACCCCCAGGCTGCTTTGAATAGTCTACTACTGGGAACATAAACAGATTAGGGATGAGCCCACTCTCCCGTTGAACAGGTGCTAAAGTCATAGATACTGGGCCAGAAGGCGCACCGGAAACCACAGTATCACGCAACTCGCTTTTTTTTTCTATGGAGAGTACACCGTCAAATAAATCTCGTACTGGTGCTCGCCCTGTGGAGCTCCACCAGGCAGGTGCAGTGCCGGGCTCTGAGCCTCGACAGAGCCCACCCTCAGCTACTGGAGGACCCTCTAGACCGTCTTGTGGAGTCAGCAGACGGCGGAGGAGAACTACTGACCAAAACAAAACAGAAAAAGAGAAACCCAGAGTGCCACTTGTCATGATGCACTGGAATGCAGAGGGAGTGAACAGCAAGCAGGCTGGATACGCAAAAAGACAGAGCTGGAAAACATCTTGTATGAGAAGCAAGTCAGTGTTTGCTGTATCCAAGAGACTCACTTGAAAGCAGATCAAACCTTTAAAATAAGGGGATATCAATGCTTCAGATCCGACAGAAAAGATAGACGAAAAGGAGGAGTACTTACTCTTGTAAGGAATAACATTCCTGCACACGAAAGGAAAACCTACATGGATGGAGCAGAATATCAGCTGTTGCAGATAAAGGTAGACAAGATGGAAATAGAACTCCTGAACTATTACTGTCCGAACAACAAACCCCTGAGTCTCAGCTCTATACAGGTACCAGCCACCAACTTTATAGCAGTTGGAGACTTTAATAGCCACTCCCAGAGCTGGGGCTATAACCATCTGGATCACAGAGGTGAAGAGGTTGAAACTTGGCAAGATGATCACTCCCTAATCCTAGTCAATAATGCCACAGATACTCCTACCTTCTACTCCAGAGGATGGCACACAACTTCAACACCAGATCTTGCCTTCTCCACACCAGATATAGCTGGATCTATTAGTAGAGAAGTAGGAGACCAACTAGGGGGAAGCGACCATCGCCCAATCTTTCTTACTGTCCAGAGTGCAACTCTCAGTACAGGCCCAGCCATTACAAGATGGAACTACAAAAAAGCCAACTGGGGTTTATTCAGGCATCAGGTGAACACGCTGCTGTCTACCCTCAAGGTACAGAACAGAGACATTAACGAAGTGGTAAAAGACTTCAACAGATGCATACTACAAGCTGCAAAAGAAACCATTCCCAAAGGATGCCGGCGTAACTACATACCATACTGGTCCAGCACACTCCAAGAACGTCAGGAAGCTATGGACAGGGCTAGAAAGGACGCAGAGTCTCAGCCTTCACTTGAAACTCACAACAAATGGAAAAAGGCTGTAGCAGAGTTTCAGAGAACAAAGCTAGAAGAAAAACGGAAAAGCTGGAGAACTAAAACGGCATCGCTGAACCTTGAGAAAGACGGCAGGAAACTTTGGAGATTAGTCAAGTCTCTAAATGAAGAGCGTTCCTCACCTAGGCAGACTATCACATTGGATGAAGGTGGCAAACTTTTCAGAGGCAAACAAGCTGCAGACTTGTTTGCTAGAAGATACAGTTCAGAAAGCAACTTACCCATTAACATAGATCATCAGAGAGAGATAAGAAAAGAAATACTGGCAACCATGGGACAGACAGATACTCCTGCCCCAATGAGGGAACCCATCACACTAGGAGAACTACAGAAGGCTATTTCCAAGCTTAAGTTTCAAAAGTCACCCGGCCCAGACAAAATCAGCAACGAAATGCTAGTAAATCTGAGCTCAGCAGCAAAGACAAAACTGCTTGAGATATTCAACCACAGCTGGTTGAAAGGAACGGTACCCCAAGTATGGAGAGAAGCCATCACAATACCCATACTAAAGAAAGGGAAATGTAAGACCGAGGCTGCAAGTTACCGGCCAATCAGTCTCACAAGCTGTGTTGGGAAGACTATGGAGCGAATAGTCAACCACAGATTGAAATGGTATTTAGAGTCTGAGCAGATCCTGGTGCCGGAACAAGCTGGATTTAGAGAATGCTACAGTATAGAAGACCAAGTTACTTACTTGTCTCAAGCAATAGAAGATGCCTTCCAGGAGAAGAAAAAGGTCCTAACGATCTGGGTCGACTTCAAGCAGGCCTTTGACAAGGTGTGGAAAGATGGCCTCATTGCAAAACTTAGGAGAAGTGGAATCCAAGGCAACATGATGAAATGGATCCAGTCATACTTGCATAACAGGAGAACTAGAGTCACTCTTGACGGTCTGCAGAGCAGAAAAGTGTTGCTCCATCAGGGGGTACCTCAAGGAGGAGTAATTTCCCCAACACTCTTCCTTGTTTACATCAATGACCTGGTGAAAGATCTCCCTGCAGGAGTTAAAGCTGCCTTATATGCAGATGACCTAGTACTCTGGTGCGCTGATGAAAATGTCACCACAGCAAATTATAGAATGCAGCGGGCAGCAGACATGCTAGTGTCATGGGCAGAGAAATGGCTTATCACAATAAACACAGACAAAACCTCCACAACACTGTTCTCCCTCGCCCCCAAGGACAAATCAGCTAACATACACCTAGGGACAACCGTGATCAAGGAAGAAAGCTACCCCACCTATCTTGGGGTGACATTTGACCAAAGGCTTACATGGAATAAGCATATTGAAAATGCAGAAGGAAAGGCCCGAAGACGACTAGGCATACTCAGAAAATTAGCAGGTACCAACTGGGGAGCAAATGAACGAAATCTAAAGAAGATTTATAATGGAGTAATAAGACCACACTCAGAGTTTAGCTCAGCAGCATGGTCATCAGCTGCTAACTCACATCTGCAGTCTTTGGACAAGGAGCAAAATCAAGCTCTCAGGCTCATTACAGGAGCCATGAAAACTACACCAATAACAGAGATGCAGAAGGTTGCTGGATTACAGACATTGTCCCATAGAAGAGACACAAAAACCATGATCCAGATGGAAAAGTACAACAGTATGCAAATGCACCCAATGAAGGCAAGACTAGATGATCTGGCATTGGGACGTCTAAAGCGTAGCAGCTTTGTGCATCGGGGGAAAAGACTTATAAGACAGCATCAAGAAGACCTATCCATGAAGACAACACCACTGAAGCCCACCCTATACCCTGTACCATGGGAGCAGGCCAGCAGTGCCCTCCAAATTAATACATCAGTCAGTGGTCTCACAAGTGGATGTGAGTATAATGATCTGCAAAAACGAACTGCTACATTGAGTATGATCCAAGAAAGCTATCCCGATCAATCATGGATACATGCCTATATAGATGGATCAGCAACTAATGCTGTTAGGAATGGAGGTGCCGGTATCTTTATCTCATATCCTGACAACCACTATGAGACTAGGCACATTCCCACTGGTAAATTCTGTTCCAACTATACAGCTGAGGTTCAAGCTCTAGAGCAAGCTGCAAATATGATTTATAACACCAACTCTGACTGCCACCAGGTAGTCATCCTCACAGATGCACTGTCTGTCCTGCAAGCTCTCAAGGGTGGTAAACTCCCGCATCTGAGAAATGAACTAAACAAGGTAGCTGCCAAAAAGAGAACCATACTTCAGTGGGTACCATCTCATTGTGGTGTACCCGGAAATGAAAAGGCAGATAAACTTGCAAAAAAGGGAGGAGAATGTGAACAAGAAGATAATGAAGTCACATACTTTGAGAAAAAGAGAGCTATCCAGACTATCAGAAGAGAACAGAACCAACCCAAAGACGACTATCACACTCTCGACCGGCAGGGACAGATAACTATTTTTCGACTCAGGACAGGGCATAACAAACTGAATAAACACATGCACAAGCTACGATTGTCTGCTTCACCACTGTGCACATGTGGATTAAGCGAACAAACTGCTGAGCATGTTCTACAGGACTGTCCTCTGTATGACCAGTTAAGAAAGATATACTGGCCCAATGACTCAACACTAAACTCAAAGCTATATGGAGTTAAAGAGGAACTTCAAACAACAGTCGAATTCATCATGAGAACTCGTCTGACGGTGTAATCATCAAAGATGCGATCGCAAGAAGAAGAAGAAGAAGAAATTCTATCAACAGCTACAATAGGAAATGGAAAACACACCTAGATACGATCTATCATAGTAATGGGAGACCTCAATGTGAAAGTTGGAATGCACAATACAATGAAAGAGTAATGGGAAAATGCAGCAGTGGAACAGTAAATGGGAATAATGATAAACTAATAAGCTTCTGCAGCATTAACAACTTGGTCATTGGGGGAACGCATTTTCCACACAAAGAAATTCACAAATTAACATGGGAATCACCAAACAGCCGGGATAAAAACCAGATAGACCACATTAGGATCAATGACAGATGGAGGCATTCATTACAAGATGTTAAAGTAAGAAGAGGTACAGATGTGGAAAGCGATCACCACTTAATAGTAGCAAGACTGAAGGTGAAACTCAGAATTGCTGGACCAGCTGTAACTAAATGGAAAAGTTTTGACATCATCAAACTGAAGGACCCCCTTACCAGACAAGCTTTTATGGATATAAAGAGATGATACAAGACTGCCAATAGCCAGGAAACGACAGCCACTGATGATGTTTACCAGAAATTCAAAACCATTTCAACTGTATATAAGGAAAGAAGTAAATCATGCTTGGGCTTCCAGGAAAGGAAGAGACAAGATTGGATAACACCAGAAACAATAGATACCGTAGTGATAAGAAAGGAATAAAAAGAAAGCAAAGTCCCCCAGATTTAAGGAAATATATAGCGAACAGTACAGTTATCTGGACAAGGAAGTAAAATGTCAAACCTGAGCCAACAAAAGGAAGTCCATAGACGATCTTGCAAAACAGGCAGAAGAGGCAGCATTGAGACATGAACAAAGCACAGTATATAAAATAACTAAAACCATCAGTGGAAAATGGGGTACAGACAATACTACGTTAGTAAGTGACAAGCAAGGAAATCTCATCACCATAGCACAGAAGTAGGAAACAAGATGGGCAGAGCACTTCAGAGAAACATTGAATAAGGAACCATCAGAGATGCAGCTGAATGTTCCTGAGGCTTAAAATTATCTAAATGTAAATACAGGCATTCCGCGAAGGGAAGAAGTCCTCACAGCTATCGTGCTGCAGACGAGCAACCGGATGTACCAGTTACGTACCATCAGAAGAAAAAGATGATCAAATCAATCAGAAAGCCACCAACACCAACGCAGGTTGACTACCAAGCTATGAGCAGACCAGAACAAATTGTCATTTTGCGCCTCAGAACAGGACACAACTGACTCTGCAGCCACATGTATACAAAATTCAAGATTGGCAATTCAGCCATGTGTACATGTGGTCAGGCACCCCAGACTGCAGAGCACGTACTTTAAGATTGCCCCGAATATGATATATTGAGGCAAATCCACTGGCCCAGAGAAACAACACTGGAAGCAAAACTATACGGAACTCTGTATGAACTAGAAAAGACAGTGAAGTTTATACAAGAAACAACATTGCAGATATAGACAATATATTTCAAGCGAACGAAAGAAGAAGAAGAAGAAGAATCACAGCTATCAAAGGGTTAAAGAATGGAAAAGCTCCTGGTCATGACAATTTAAATGCTGAGTTATTTATTAAGACAAACCACTATTTGAACAAGTCTGGAAAACAGAGACAACACCAAAGGAATAGAATAAAGGAATACTGGTCAAATTACCCAAGAAAGACGACCTTGCAGACTGCAACAACTGGAGAGTAATCACTCTACTCTCAGTTCTCAGTAAAATACAAGGCAGTATAACTATCCAGAGAATTTCAAAAGCAGTAGATCATAAACTGAGGAAAGAATAAGCAGGATTCAGAAAGAACAGTTTGGTTTGATTTTAAGGACTATTTTCATTGCACATGGACAACTCCAGCAGTGCTCCCATCTCCTCTTTTAGATCACACAAGGAGGATCTCAGCACAGTGCACAAACCCCATAGCACTGGCATGAATCCCAATCTGTGTATATAGGAATCACACATTCTATAAATATTTTTGTGGTGGGTAGATTTCTAGTTTTTAAATTTTGTTAGGGCAGCGGCCTTATGGCCTACTCTTTACGGTTTCCAACTGCCGTGGGATTTTTAAGGCGCACAACTTGTACACAGGACCTCTTATTTTTCGCCCTTATCTGAGAAGGTTAGGCATCCACTCTCACTACCCACGAGACCAGGTGGAGGTATGACATCATTAGGACCACTGGTTCGGAAAAAAGAAAATGTCCATAAATTATATTCCCTACTGGTAATCGAACCTCTTAGCCACTCTGACCCCAAAAAAGAACAAAAGATGTGCAGATCATATATTCACCATCAGGAACATTAGAGCTGTGCTCATAATGTCAGAGACAGCTATATTTTATTTGAAAAGGCTTTTGACAGCTTCCTAGATCGGTGGTCCATGGTTCGATCCCCAGTTGAGGTGGGATTTTTTTTAGACCACAAACAGCTCCGGGGTCAACCCAGGCTGATGAATTGGGTACCAGAACAACTCTGGGAAGGTTAAGGCGGCCGGCATGATGCTGACCACATCACCCTTAGTGTGCCGATGGTCAAGAAAATACAGGCCTAACATCATATTCCCAATATGCCTCGATGGGCGTGTAACGGGATCCTTTACCAACCATTACCTTTTTGATGGCAAACACAGGGACAGCCTATGGAAAATATTTAGGGCTTATGGAATTCCCAGCTGCATTGTTTCCACCATAAAAAGCCTCTATGCTAACTCTACATGTAGTGTTGGGCAGAGCAACCTAACTTTTGAGGTGGACAGGAGAACGACAGGAATGGCCCCTTGTCAACCACTTTGACAGTCATAGACTGGGTGATGTGCCAGACAACAGAGGGCAGCCCAAGAGGAATAAGATGGACAACGTTTTCTACACTGGAAGATCTGGAATAAGCAGATGACATTGCACTACTCACACATTCACATCAATGCATTCAAGAAAAAACAGACAGACTATAGTTGGCTGTGCTAATGACAGGGAGATTTAAACTGGCCAAATTGAATGATCTAGTTCCAGACTCGAGACATGATTAATCACAGAAAACGCCGTAGCTGCAAGGATAGGAGAAAGGGGTCTAGTGGCTGCCTCAATGAACAATCTACTGAAATTATCTAGTGTGAAAGTATAATCAAGAACAAGGGCACTTAAAAATTCATGACTAGTCATAAAAATATGAGGCTTATGTTTGTCTAGTTACTTTCAAGACAGTTAAACACAATGATCATTTTCACCATGATATAACCAGGAGCAAAAGATCTAGTGGCTGCCTCAGTGAATGATCTATTGAAACTATTGAGAGTGAAAGGGTAGCCAAGAGCAAGGGCATTTAACAGGCTCCGCAAAATTGAGGAAATGGCACTGGGTTGACTGTGGAGCAACTGCAACAGGTTGTGGATTTTAAGACAGTAATTTATATACAAAATGATGGTTGCTTTCATAATTGCTTCAAACTGGCAGCATGGGTAAAACCAGCAGTGAAATGGAAGGTCACAACCAAGGTTGATTGGGTTTGATTCCAAGTGTTGGAAGGGAAAAGACAACAGGAGGCTGACACTTGGGAGTCACCACCAAAGTGGGCTTGCTTCCTTAGAGTGTAAAGGCATGTAGCGAGATAGAAGTCGGATAGAAAATAATAGTCATAGTTTTCAGAAATGGAGAAGAGAGCTGGTGAACTAGTGTAGGGATGGCACAGGACAAGTCAGGCAGTTAATTGCATAATTTTTTATGGTAGCTGTAGAAAATAGCTGTGGAGTAAGTCACCTTCACGCTAGACATATCCTATGCTCCAAAGGAGTTTCTCGTTAATTATCCCTACCAATTTTAAAATAATAAATAATTCTCTTAATTTCCACACAACAAAAATTCTAACAGAACTGAAATTTAAACAAAATCAATCAACTGCCATTTATAAAATATATCTGGACATTTATTAATTAATTTAAAAGTTTGGTAAAGATTGTAGATATGTATTTACAGAAATCACAAGTTGGAAATTTACGTTGTCAAAGTCTTTGTTCATCATTTTGGGCAATAGGTGACTTCTGGATCTTGTTTCTTCAAAGTAATTCTTCTTCTTCTTCTTTCGTTCGCTTGAACTATATTGTCTATATCTGCAATGTTGTTTCTTGTATAAACTTCACTGTCTTTTGTAGTTCATACAGAGGTCCATATAGTTTTGCTTCCAGTGTTGTTTCTCTGGGCCAGTGGGTTTGCCTCAATATATCATATTCGGGGCAATTTTGAAGTACATGCTTCGCAGTCTGGGGTGCCTGTCCACATGTACACATGGCTGAATTGCCAATCTTGAATTTTGTATACATGTGGCTGCGGAGGCGGTTGTGTCCTGTTCTGAGGCGCAGAATGACTATTTGTTCTGATCTGTTCATAGCTTGGTAGTCATCCTGCGTTGGTGTTGGTGGCTTTCTTATAGATTTGATCATCTTTTTCTTCTGATGGTATGTAACTGGTACATCCGGTTGCTCATCTGCAGCACCTTCTTTAGCCAGTCCGTCTGCTCTCTCGTTTCCTGGTATTCCACAATGAGACGGTTATCCACTGCATGGCGACCCTGCGCTGGTTGCACAGTTCAGAAAGTAAGGCTTGTATGCCTGGCAATTTTCTGGATTGAAGTGCTTGGAGTGCTGATCTTGCATCTGTCAGGAATACTACAGGCTGTGGATCGAGATTGGTGTTCAATAGTTTCTCAATTGCCACCTTGATTGCCTGGACTTCTGCATCATAGTTGTTACAGAATTTTCCCGTTGGTACTCTGACCGTATCCCTAGTGTTGTATGGGTATTCTATGTACACTCCTGCTCCTCCATTCTTTACTGCATTCTGTGCTGACCCATCCGTGTATACTCGGACCCAGAGGTCCTGTGGGTATTCATCATCCAGGAAACTGAGAGTGACTGTCCTACGTTGCACGCTGTTCTGTTCATCCCTGTCGAATATTCCTTTCACTTTTGTGTGGATGTGTACTGGTAGTCCATGCTCCTCTCTCCAAGGGGTTTGTTCTGGCACAGACTTTATGGGGCTGTTAACTTCAGGCAGGTCTGAGGTTTGTCTACGAAATCGTTTGGCCTGGTGGATAAAGCTGCTTCTTTTCAGTCGCCCCATTGCTAGGTTTTGGAATCTGTCCTTCATTGGATGGCTCGGCATACAGAGGAACTTTTCTGCCTGTGTTAGCACTTTCGTGTCTCTGCTTTCTCTCAGTGCTTGGATCCTCCCCATTTTCTCCATCTCCACTATAGGCATTGATTTCATTGCCCCCATGATGACCCTAAGCGCCTGGTTTTGCACCTTATCTAGCTCTTGTAATGTGGTGTTTGATGCTGGACACCACGCAGCTGACCCATATTCCAGGTGTGGTCGTATGCCCTGCTGGTAAACTTTACTAAGTATTTTCCTGCTGGCTCCCCATGTGGTTCCACTTAGTTTTCTCAGGATGGCTAACTTCCTCCTGGCCTTTGTTGCTGCCTTGTTGATGTGCTGCTTCCATGTCAGCCTATCATCAAATGTAACTCCGAGATAGGTGGGTTGTTTATCTTCTCTCAGGAGCTCTTCATTTATCTTGATGACACCAGCTTTTTGTTTGGGAGAGAGGGTGAAGAGCGTAGTGCTGCACTTGTCTGTGTTGATGCTGACACACCATCTATTTGCCCATGAGGTTAAGGCATCTATAGCTCTTTGTAGCAGTTTGGTGGCCACTGTTGCATGCTCATCTGTGCACCATATTACCAGGTCATCAGCGTACATTGCCACTTTCACTCCATGTGGTAGTTCAGCAACCAGGTCGTTGATGTAGACTAGGAAAAGTGTGGGGGACAGAACCCCTCCCTGAGGGACGCCATGACGCAGCAGAATTTTCTTACTCTTGAGGCCATCTAGTTGTACTCGGGCTCTTCTGTTATGCAAGTATGCTTTCACCCATTTGTACATCTTACCATTCACTCTACAATTTCTCAGTTTCTTCAGAAGCCCTTCTTTCCAAACCTTGTCAAATGCTTTCCTTAGATCTATCCATGCTGCTAGTACCAGTTTCTTATCTTGGAACGCATCCTCAATCTCTTGGGAAAGGTAAGTTGCCTGATCTTCGGTGGAATAACACTGCCTAAAGCCCGCCTGCTGTGGTACAAGAAGGTTTTCACTTTCAAGGTACCACTGTAGCCTGAGGTTGATGATATGTTCCATTGTTTTGCAGAGGCAGCTTGTAAGGCTGATTGGTCTGTAGCTGGAGGCAGTGGAACTGTCTTTTCCTGGTTTTAGGAGTGGTATCATGATTGCTTCCCTCCAGGTCTGTGGAACTCTGCCTGAGTTCCAACAGATATTGAAGATCTGCAGCAGCTTTGTTTTTGCTGCGGTTCCCAAGTTCTTAATCATTTCATTGGACACTCCATCAACTCCTGGCGACTTTCTCATTTTCAATTTGGATATTGCAAGCTCCAGTTCTCTGAATGTGATTGGTGCCTCCATAACTTCAGGTATGGTTCCATCTCGTCCTGCATATTGTTGTTTCTCACGAGTCTCCTGTTGCTTCTCTGGGCTAACTTCGATGTTGTTGTCTTTAGCAAAGGAGTCTGCAAAGTGATCAGCTGCCTGTTTTCCCATGAGGATGTTTCCATCTTTGTACAGAGCAATCCTTGAGTTTCTCTCTGTACCTTCATCGTTAAGTTGTTTTACCAGCTTCCACAGTTTCCTCGTATCTCTTTCGAAGTTCAAGTACTCTGTTTTCTCCTTCCAGCTTCTTCGCCTGGCCTGCAACTTGGCCCTTTGAAATTTGGCCTTAGCTTGCTGGTAGTTATTGTGTTGTTCTTGGCATGGACTGGTCTCTGCCTGCTTTCGAGATGTTTCCACATCGTTGTGCAGCTGCTCTAGTTCACTATTCCAATATGGTTTGTAGTGCTTATGAGCCCCTCTAGGTATTGTTTCACGAGCAGCCTGTAATATGCATCTGCTGAATTCATCGACTAGCTTATTGATGTCTTTGTCTACAGTCAGATCTCTAGCCAGTATACTAGTACGGTGCTGGTACATTGTCCAGTCTGCCTTCTTGTAGTTCCACCTAGAGAGAGTGCTGCTCTCCTTGACAAGTTCATTTTCCACAATTAGGAAGACTGGCCGGTGGTCGCTGCCTCCAAGTTGTTTCCCTACAACGCGTGTGGTGTTCCACTCCAGGCCGGATGAGTGGAATGCCAGGTCTGGTGTAGAGGTGGTGTGCCATGATCTCGAGTAGAAGGTTGGTGGGTCGATTGGCTGGTTAATCAGGATAAGCCCATTGTCATCCTGCCAGTTTTCAAGCTCCTCACCTCTCCTGTCCATGTGATCATAGCCCCAGCTCTGTGAGTGGCTGTTGAAGTCTCTGCATACAATCAGTCTTTCTTTTGCTGGGATTGTATCTAGTGCCAGTGGGCGGTCGCTCGGACAGTAGTAGTTGAGCAGGTGGAATTCTGAACTTTCTGTCCTGAGATGAAGCATCTGGTATTCCGCCCCCTCCATATATGTTTCAAGCTGACATGCACTGATGTTATTCCTCACGAGTGTCAGTATTCCACCCTTTCGCCTGTCTATTCGGTCAGATCGGTAGCACTGGTAGCCTCTGATTTTGAAGGCTATGTCCTTGTTGAGGTGGGTTTCTTGCAAGCAACATACATTTACTTGCTCTTCATTCAAGATATTTTCGAGCTCTTTCAAAGTAATGAAAACTTATCTAATTCAGGTTTCACTGCAAGCACTTTTCATCATACATCAGGTGTTGATATCCAAAATACGTAATTCACCTAGACAGGTAGCCACAATGCTACTATCTGGCAAAATTGCAGAGGTGATCCTTGAATCACACACTGCAGTCTGCTATGTTTCTTACCAGAAGCTTTTGTTCTGACTCTCTCGAACAAGAACCCTTCAGACACAGTATTACAGATCTGAGCATCATGTATGCAAGTCTGCTCACAAGCAGGTTAGCTTTGCTTTTCTAAGCTATGGGCTGTGGCTATGTGGCTTTGACAAACGCACGTCCATCCGCTGGATGTCTTTTCAGCTATGACATTTTGACAGTCCAGAATTGAATCTGTGTGGGCTTATATACCCAACCTAGATTTAATCCTTTCCTTTTTGGATCTCCGCGTTTACTTTTCTGCTTGTAATTTTTGTGGGATTTCAATGCAGCTGTGCAATTTTTTCCAACAAAATCCTGATTTCCTCATCAATTACCAAAGATAATGATTTCCCACCACCGTATTTACATGTATTTGTAGTTTCTGTTCAAACCCCAAAAAAAATTTTCTGGTCGGGGCATTTATCATAAAGTTATAGCAGAATTACTGGCGTGTAATTCATAATTTATCATAAAGACACAAGTTTACGTAGCAATTCCAGAATATCTTTGCCTGCATTATGATAAGGTGATAAAAGGGCCAAAACATGTCTGGCAGGGGAAAAGGGCTGAAACATGTCTGGCAGGGGACTGCTTCAGATCAGATTGTCTCCTGCTGTTATGCTCTGTATAGTTTCCTATCATCAGGTCTGGATTACTTAAAAATATGACTTGACTGAATGCATTTAAAAAACATGTGGTCTCAGTAACAAAGAGATAACACATAATTTACACTATAAGGTTTGCTCAATACACCACACTACTTTGGCCAGCCATATGGTGCATGGCCTGATTACTTTCAATACTGATTTTTTTCTGGAATTTCCAAAATGCAACAAACTGAGATGGTCACATAAATAACATGTAAAGTGACAAACACTGGGTAATATATCCTTCAATTCATGCACATAAAAAAAAACTCAAATAAACAAAGAAATTACTGCATATATAAGAATTCAAATAAACAAAGAAATTATTACACACATAAGTAATCTAAGAGAAAAAAGATGAAATCTGAAGAACCAAGTAATCCTTGGGTATAATTTGATACACTTAACCAGATGGCCAGAGTTTTGTTGTAACATGTTATCTTTAAAAAAATGGTTATAGCCTAATAATTTTTGTTTTGTGAAGAGAGTTGCAGAATGGGAGAAGATTGGCTACCACCACAATCATGGGAAACAAAGAGCCAGGGATCCAGACCCCCAGGATGACCCAGAGTCCGCTTGGAGGACAACATTAGACAATCTTTGAAGGACCGAGGACTAGAATGGAACCAGGCCAGGAGGAAGACAGCCGATAGGATAGTATGCGCTCTCTCTTCCAAACCTCTACACCTCACGGTAGAAGGGGAACAACTAAGTAAGTAAGAAGAGAGAATGAGAATGTTACATTTATTCATGAAAGGTATTTTCTTCACTTCAGTTCTTTATTTATTGAAATTATCATCTAGAATAAGTTTCATATTACAGTTGTTACATTTACTACATCAAGTTGTTTTTATAAAAATAATTTTTTTAATTTATAAAGAAAAATTTCCCAAATAATCTCTAATCGCTTGTAATCAGGATATATATTGTCCCAAAGGCCAGATAATTTCATTTATCAGCACCTGATCATGGTGTCATTTCAACTTTTCAAATTATTGTAAATAAAGTAAAATAAACATGTCAAACTATGTGGATGTGCATGTGTGTGTTTTCCTCTGGCATAAAATGGTGATCTGCTAATACCTGCCATATAAATAGGGAAAGGGGGGAGGAGTGGGAAAGCCTAGGGTAAAAGGGAAAAAAAAGGAAACTAAAACCACATGGAGATGAGAACTGGAGGCAAATATGAACATAATAAATAAGTTATGGAAACATCTTGAATAGATTGTATATGACAGGAAGGCTTCATGTGTCTTTACTGGGGACATCTCCATGAGGAGCTAAGAGGTTTTGACTGTTGTTCTTTTCATTAAATTCATTACCTTCATCTTTACATAAACCAGGCTGGTCTACTTTCTCAGGTCCTGGTGTCATTGGTTCCTTGATGTCCACTACCCAACCATTACAGCCGAGGACTCTACTGTTGCTGTGATCATCAATAGTCTGAGAGAAAAATGAAATGACATATCTTTAGTGAACTTGAAAACTAGAACACAGATTTACTAGACTGGGTATAAGAAGAATGTTGTGGTCAAAGTAGTGATCCAACTATAAAACAAAATAACTCAGTGGCATGAAAGTGGACGTCATGTCACAAGTGAACATGTTCTCACAGAAATAGTGATTTCATACTCACAAATCTGGAGTTTGTTGTGTGGTGGATACTGCATCTTAGAATTGATACCATTGTAGTATTAAATATTACTGATAGGTGTGGAACCTTAATTAAGAATGTTAATCATAGGTAGTAATCATACGCAGAGGGAAAACAAACAACAACATTGAAACAGGTTTATTTAATGAGGTATTTGAGGAATAAATGAAAATACTAGACGAGAGGTCACAGCAAGTGGGTCTGACAATACACAGGGGAAAAGCAAAGATAATTAGAATAAATGCAGGAAATGATAACAATACTGCACTTGAAGAAACACTGCTCAAAGATGTAGAATCAATCAAAATAACTACAAAAGCCTAGAGGAGATTTCATTGCACTCAGTTTATGGAGATGAAAAGAAATCAAGACCAACATAAAAAAAATCAGAATACTAAATTCAAATGTCAAGTCAATCCTACTGTATGGCTCTGAACCATGGAGAACAATTAAAAACAACAACAAAGCTACAGACTTTCATAAACAGGGGCTTGCATAGAACAGGAAAATTTAAGTGGTATGACAAGATCACTAATATGGAACGAACGAATGAACGAACAAACGTTATTTTCAAAGAGTTTAGAATTGGGCATGCAGGCCCGTCTAACATTCTGCCCTTCCTTTCACTCATCTTCCATACTGAATCCATTTACCATTTATTCTCCCACGTATCTTAAATATTACTTAAATAATAATAAAAATATAATAAAATCCCAACAATGTAACAGTACAATGACAGTTACATACATTTACAGCACCTTATCATAATTAATACTAAACAGGGCAAAATTATCTTTAAAACCTACATATCTTCTTCTTCTTCTTCCGTCCTTAGCCACCGACCGTCAAAGCAGTCAGTGGCCATTACGCCTAGTGGCGTCTTAGGGCAACAGCAGATAGGTTTTCTTTGCCATTGTTTCCCATCACACCTATTGGCGTCTTTAGGGCAACGGCAAATCAATCCATTTGCTGTTGTTTCCGTAATCGAAGTGACTGGCAAACGGGTGATCAGCCCGTTGGTAAAACCTACATATGATGTTATATAATTATTTAGGAACATAACTAAATTAGGGTGGTATATAATCTGCACTCATGATGTATTTGAAAAGTTTGTGATTGAATGAATATTGACTAAGCGTGTTTTTTAGGTCAAGCGGAAGATTATTCCACAGATGAGCAGCAGAAAAAGCTAAACTTCTTTTGAATAAGTCAAGCATAGTGTGACGAGAGGATTTGTTTATATAGCTGATAGTAGAAGATATCCAGGTGATACAAGGATAGAATGCCAGGCAAGAGTTCTGGTCTTATAAGCAATACCTCAGTATTAGAAACAAGCACTATGTATAGATGTCATAGGAATAGTCAGACTGTGAAAATCACTGGCCCAAATGGTAAGAAGTAGTATCAGGATTTAAGGTGTCTCCTCTCGACAACTATCCTATGACAAATTAATGCTAGGGGATAAATGAAATAAATAAGAACTTTAAACAATGGTAAAACGTAAACAAGTCCTCAGGTATAATTAATGAATCATTAAAATGTGTATTGATTTTCTTTTTCTGCTGTTTGGAAAAGAGTAATAAAAGTATTCACAAAATGTATGTTATCTCTTATCTAGAGTAACTGTAGGAATGTTCTTTCCTTTTGGAGAAATAGTGTTACAAAAAAAAAGTCACTTGGCACTTTAATCAGTAGTACTGTCCTTTTCAATTTAGGATCTGGATTACTATTCTCTTGGTTAGTAAAGTTAATAAACACTTGCTTTACTGTTACTATTATTACTGTTCTTTAAGTCCTTTGACTTTATCACAAGATTTTCATCATATGACGTGATGCTTGAAATACATTTGATAACTGTTATAGCTGGTGTTTCATATAAGCTTCTGTCAGTTCCTTTATAGAACACTTATCTTGGTTCCTGGATACTGATGACACTGTACTGTCATGGAGTTTATCAGTCTTGGCAAACCCAGCAGTAGGGGTACCAAGAACCAACTGTAGTTTACACGTTGGGTTCCTTCACTTATGTGGGATTGCCACTGATGAATGTACACAGGCTTCTGATAGTTGACAGTATGATCGAATTGTCAAATGAACCCTCAAACTTCAGAAATCACAATGGACCTTAATGGCTTGGCAGGCCGCACACATCTGCAGATGGCAAAGGCGTAGTGGCAAACTCTGCCCTGCATCCAGTCTGTTTCAAAACTTTTTTCAATGTCCCTTGTTCAAATTCGAGGAAGTTGAGGGGAACTGCGGTAAGACGTGGAGTACAATGGATGGGTTTGAAAAAAAATCGAAAAAAGGTGATTCGTCTTACGAGGACAAAAGACAAAGAAAATAGTCTATGTTACGGCCACAAGGCCTTCGTCAGGAAAAGAAAGAAAGTGAAGGCTAGATAGGACACATAAGAACTTAAATAAATATAAAAATAAAACCTAGGTACTTCCCTGAAGGCAAGGCATTGAAATCCTATCACTATTTGCTGTCCGCTGATGAACAGCGTGGCTGAAAAGGAAGTGACTTCCGCCACCGGATGTACACAATACATACTAAGAAACTAAAAAACGAAACTGAACAATAAACTACCCAAACGTAATAAAAGTGGGGACTGGAAATAGAAGAGGACAGAATGAGTGGGAGATAAATAAATATGAAATAAACAATCAAGACAAATTAGAAACAGTGTATATTCATACATATAATGAAGGATGGCATAAAAAATAGAAGAATAGGATAAGAGTGGAAAGAGTCAAAATAGAGCAAGAGAGGAAAGGGTGACCTCAGACAAAGGTGTGTAAAGTGTTGAGACCGGTTGGTTTTAGACACCCCATGCAGTGGATAAGACGGTTCTCAAGCTGTTCTCGGCTGGCAGTGTCAGAGGAGCAGGATCGGATTGCTGTGACCTGGATGTCGATGGGACCATGGTGGTCAGGACCATTGAAGTGTATGGCAACTTGTTCAAATTGCGCTCCCCCTTTTTACTGGCTAATGTGTTCCGCTGAGAGAGCATGACGTCACAGGCGTGTTAGGTCTGCTTAATTTGTTCGCAAGAGGAATGAAATTTTGACTTCTGTACAAACTGTTCCACCTCTTCCTTCATCGTTCTAGTCTTCTGTCCATCCGATTCTGTCCATTTAGATCTCGTAAGAACCAGACAGTCCAGAGCTACCATTCCATCTAACTGTCTTATTCGTCTGACCATTTAACATTCTCCTACATCACTTGAAAGTGTGTAGTGACCCTATCAACTCACAATTTTATGCATTCAACTTATGATATCTTCAGTTCCAAAACCATTCCAGCCATAATACATTTATGTAAATATAGAGGAAGACTTCCAGAATTGAAACATATAAGTCTTTCTGCTATTCGTCCATCCTGGTCATTATACCATCATTCATAAGTTGGAACTAAAACACAGATCACTTTAACAACAAGTGGCCATACTGTTATGCATTGGGACCCTCCTCGCTCGCCGTGACGTTATTGCGTGATATTTTAGAGACACTGTTGCATCGCAGGAATCGATTCTGCAACTGTATTAGAGACAAATTTTGCCACATTGCTCCATGTTTTTAAGCTGGACGTTTGTCTAGCTCAACTATGGGTACAATACTGTTGTGAATCGTCCTTTCTAATGTTAGTTTTCCTTCTTTCTATCCTGTTCCAGCTCTGTGGGATGGCGACTGATAAAATCAGCACCCACATTCTGTTTTCAAGGGATATATTCAATAGTAAAGAAGTAAGGCTGAATTAATAATGACCATCTTAGCAAACAAATATTTGCATGACGTGACGTTGCCAGAAATGACAAGGGTTGATGATCACACTGAACAACAAATGGCTTGCCATACAAATAGGGTTGAAACTTATTGATAGCCCACACCAATGCTAGGCATTCCCTCTCTATTGTAGAATAATTCCTTTCTGCAGAGTTAAGTTTGTGGCTCGCATATGTAACAGGAAAAAGTTCCTCAGGCTGTGCCTGAGACTTTTGCAATAAAGCTGCACAAATTCCTATGTTGCTTGCATCAGTCTGTACTACAAACTCTTGTGTCATATCTGGCAACTTCAGAATAGGCGTACTGGTGAGTACACCTCACGGTAGAAGGGGAACGACTAAGTAAGTAAGTACTGGTGAGTTTATGCTTCAACTCTGAATAAGCATGTTCACACTCTGCTGTCCACTTTATTGTGTCAGGTTTTCCTTTCTTTGTCAGATCAGTCAAAGGTGCACATAAGGTGTTGAAGTCATGGATGTATTTTTTATAGAATCCACATAATGATACAAATGACCTCACACCCTTTTTTGTCTGTGGCCTAGGTGCCTTCCTTAACTTTTCTATATTTTTGGGAACAGGAGACATATTTCTCTGAGAAATTCATTCATAACCCTCCAAAGGAGCATAGGTCTTCAACAAGCACATGCCAAGTCCTCCTGTCACGTGCCATCATCTCTTGTTCTTTCCACGTTCTCCTCATCATTTTCACCCCTGTTTCCAGCTCTCTTCTCCATGTGCTTCTTGGTTTACCTCTGCCTCTCTTGCCTTGGGGGTTCCAGAACAAGGACTGCCTTGTAATGCTATCAACAGGTTTCCTCAGTGTGTGTCCTATCCATCGCCTTCTTCTCATCTCTTGTTCCACTGGCACTTGTCTGGTTCTTGTCATCAGTTCCACGTTGGTAACCTTGTCATACCATTTTAATATCCCTCTATTCTACGCAAGCACCCATTTATGAAAGTCTGTAGCTTTTTGGTTGTTGTCTTTGTTGTTCTCCATGTCTCAAAGCCATACAATAGGACTGACTTCACATGTGAGTTGAAGATTCTTATTTTCATGTTGGATCTGATTTCTCTTGATCTCCATATATTACCCAATGCAATGAAAGCTCCTCTTGCTTTTTGTATTCTTATTTTGATATCACTGTCTGTCCCTCCAACTTTGTCTATATTGCTGCCAAGATATGTGTACGATTCTACATTTTGTTTTGGTGTTTCTTCAAGTTCAACCCTGTTATCATTACCTACATTTATTCTCATTATTTTTGTCTTTTCCCTGTGTATTTTCAGACCCAATTGCTGTGACCTCTCATCGAGTGTTTTCAATTTGTCCTGCATCTGATTACGGTTGCTGTCCGATGGACGAGGACTTGCAATATTTTCACAATTATAACTGCTTGCACCCCATCTCTATCAAAATCACTATTTCAAACAATGTGCACACCATTTTCACTCTTGTCCTCATTGCTAGATCTATCAGTCAATTGTTGAAACATGTTTCTAGCCTATTCAGGTGTTAGACGAGATGTACATGCATTTTTTGTGGTCGTATCACTAGTTGCCATGGTAAACAGCTTTACACAATTTGGTAACTAACCTAAAACGCTGAAAAATATGAACATAATAAAAATTTTCCAGTGTTCTACAACAACCATGCTTTGGGAATTTATTTTCCAGTGGCAACTTAAAATTTCGAACCAGATCAGAAAGTGTTTCAGAACATTTTCATTCGTTTTATTACTAAAATTAGAGTGACGCTCTGAGCTGCTCATGATCCAAATGATAGGATTTCAAAAGCCGGTTCCACCGGCTTGCGGTAATTAATGTGTTAACACTCCATTTTTCCTTCTCTAACCCATTGTTACGGTGTTTTTATAGATATCGTCTGCTATAGTTGGCAGTGCGCAATTTTAGGTCAATAGAATTAATTGATGTTGATACTTCACGGATTAATGAACGCGCAGTACATGGTCAAATTGTGACGTGTTAGCGTCGATAAGGTCACGCTTGGTGACTTAGATACCGGACCCTTTTTACGTTATCCGTCGAGCCGTGAAGACGTGTCTTACATCCTTCCAAGGTTAGGCTTTGCTAGTAGCCATATTTATGTAAATTGTTATAAGGACTCAGGGTCAGTCCAGATGAGATTATACAGGAGAATTTGATAAGGTTGGTGATTAATCTGTGGTACGGAAGGATAGATGATAAGATGTTTGATTTATATGCGTCAAGACTCATGCGCTCATTTCTGGCTGTCTGGATCACAGCAGCGCACGTACACAGCCATGATGTTCTGTTGACATGAATTTGATATGACACGGACGGATAAGAATATGTATTCCAGTAAACTCTAATGAACTGTGTGTTAATATTATAAACTGTTTGAAATGTCGTCATATGTGAAATTGTTAATAAATATTGGACTCGACCCGAAGACTTACCCACATTGATAAAGTTACGTTTTGGTTCATCAGATAAACAATGTTGACTGGTATTGGGCATGAAGAACTCTTCTCATAAGAAGGTGTATACGATGATAATGAGGGGCGTAAGGAACCAATGTCTTCTTGGAGATTTTGATAATCAATGAGACAATTTAACGTTGACCCTCAATTGAATAAATATAACCCTCTACAACTAAAGAAAGAACCACAATGGATTGAACGTAGCACCCATATGTAGATGCAAGTCATTCAAGCCTGTCCATATATGCCTCAATAGAGTCTTCCTTTTCTACAAATGGATCCAGATGAAATTTCATAAATCCATTTGCATTGCTGTGGCTGGAACTACTTTCTGAGTGAGGTGAGTGGCTTCCACTAGTGCTTAAAGTAACTTTGTTCTAACTGCCTAAGCCTCAGTTCATGCTCTCTTTCAACCTCCAACCCCTTAGCTTCAGCCTCCGCTTGCAATCTTAGCCTCTTTTCTTCCCTTTCTGCTTCTGCTTGCAGCCTTTCTTCAGCTTCCAACCTCATGGATTCAACTTCCAACAATAGTCTCTTTTCTTCCCTTTCTGCTTCCAATTTCTTGGCTTCTCTCTCTGCTTCCCATCATACTCAGTCATGACATACTGGATCAGAGCATCAACACTCAGGCCTAGCTCCTTTCCCATCTGCATATAGCAGACCTAAACATGACCAAGTGAGCCATGATATATCTGTAGCCTAGTAGGGCAAGCTGTCTTACTCAACTTAATTTAATATAATTAACTTAAGTAAAATTAAAGTTAATTAAACTGACATCACCATACATGAAACAGCTTTCTTAATATGTACTCAATGGTACTCAAAAAATGTTATTTCCTACTTTATTATCTACTCTTTCCAAAAAATTTCTAAGATAGCAGAAATAGAATTTTGGCTCTGGAATATCAAAGATATCCCACGAACGAGACCCCAGTGTGACGAGAGGTTTTTGTTTATATATAGGTGATAGATAAGATATCCAGGTGTATCAGATGATACAAGGGTAGAATGCCAGTCAAGAGTTCTGGTCTTAAAAGCTATACACCAGTGCTTATTTCTAAGACTGGGGTATTGCTTTTAAGACCAGAACTTTTGACTGGCATTCTATCCTTGTATCATATGATACACCTGGATATCTTATCTATCACCTATATCTAAACAAAAACCTCTCATCACACCTAGACTTGGGCAAGTGTAATTTGTTCAAGCGTTGGCTACGTCTTCCATTGTATTTGAAAATAGGCCACAGATACGTTGGAGCATTCTGTGATAGGATTTTGTGAATAAATTTGGTTTTGTTGAAGAGAAAGTGCTTTCTTAGTGGTAATATGTTAAGAAATGTATATGGGTCTACACACTGCGTGAGGTTTTTGTCTGAAACTAGGAGCACTGCATATTTTTGTAATGAGTAGAGTCTTTTAGTGTTGGACATGAAGCAGCCATCCCAAACTGTGGAACAATAGTCTAGATTTGTTTGTATTTGGGATGTATAGAACATTTCTCATGTCTCCTCATATAGGAAATGTTTAATTTTAGCTAACTGGTAAACTTTTTGTGCCGTTTGTCTGGTCAGTGCTTGTACATGTGAATTCCAACTTAAGTGTTGGTCAATTATTAGTCCCAGTGTTTTATTTTCATTTAGTGAGGTACCAATATAGAGTTGAAGTGTTGTTTTCTGTGAGTTTTGTAATTTTTGTCTAGCTGATATTTTCATACATTTTGTTTTAATGATATTTATTTGCATGCGATTTTCGTTGCTCCACTTAATAAGATTGTCTGTATCACTTTTATATAATATTTCTAGTGTGTTGTAACTTTTATCACTGGTGTAAATGGTACAGTCATAGGAAAATAGGTCGCAGGATGAGGGCTTTATGTGTAGTGGAATGTCATTTATATATATGGAAAAAAGTAGAGGACCAAGAAATAAGACCTTAGGAACACCAGTGTCAATAGTAGTTGGGCTTGACAAGGAATTACTGTAAGCCTCTTCTTGCTGTCTGTTGGACAAGAATGATTTAAATAATGTAATTAGTTTAGAGTTAACTTTCATTGTTTCTAATTTTCTTATTAAAATAGCATGATCTAACCCATATAAAGGCTTTCTTAAAGTCTACAAAGATTGCTCCACATATGTTATCGTTATTGATGTTTAGGTGCAAGTTGTCTATCATCTTAGTTACAGCTGTGTGATATGAATGCTTTTGTCTAAACCCCGACTGACTGTCAATTAGTAAGTCGCTGCTAACTAGGTACTGTAGTGTTGTTTTATGTATGTGCTTTTCCGGCGGTTTAGATAGCAATGATATCAGAGAAATTGGTCTATAGTTGCCACGGTTACTGGTATCTGATGAACCAGGTTTGAAGAGGGGATTTACTCTGGCGATCTTAAAGGCCGAAGGAAAATAACTCTTAGCGATACACTGATTATATATATAAGTTAGTGAATCACTGATAGCTGGTGCGGCATAATGCAGTATTCGATTGCTAATTCCATCAAGCCCTGATGAGCTATTATCTTTAAGGCCAAGAAGATAGTTATACACTTCATTAACTGTCATGTCAGGTGGAACTGAGTTTGTACATTTGTCCTCACAGAATGCTGAAAGTTTGTCTAAGTCACTAGGTGAATGTGGTATTGTGGATTTCAGACTGTTTATTTCTGCTTAAAAGTGATTGCAGAAGTCTGTGCAAGTAAATGAAGTGTTGTAAGATAATGAGTCTGGTGCCCTGCATTTTTTTGCTAAGGTGTTAATTGCCTTCCATATTTCCTTACTATTTTATTTGTTCTGAACCATATTTCTAAAGCGATTTTTCTTTTCTTTGTGAATTAAATACTGAGCCTTGTTTCTTTGTACCCTGTATGTGTTGAGGTCCTTATTTTTGTACGCTTGATCTCTCTGCCTCATAGCCTTCAACACTTCTTGCATTATCCAAGGAGATTTTAATTGTCATTTGACGCAAATTTCCTTAGCTGGTACGTGCGTGTCAAAATCACAATAAAAAATCTTTGTCCAGTATGCAATGGCATCATCCGGATCAGGAAGTTGGTAAACACTGGCGAGTGGTGCAGTTAGCAAGTCATTTAAAAATAATTTGCGATTGAAATGTTTGAAACTTCTAAATTTAATACTTACATGTTTAATTTTGGGAACTTTACATTTATTCTTTGACCATGTGCAGCATACTGGATAGTGGACGCTCATTGCAATATTGGGGGCAGAGCATTCTATGATGTTTTCTGGACAAGTTATGTAGATGTGGTTGATTAGTGTGGACGATGCTTGTGTTACTCTTGTAGGCTGGTTGACTATTTGTTTTAAGTTGTACGATAGTATCATATTTTTCCATGTTTCTTTGGAATTGTGTTTATCGATAATTGAAATCGCCAAGAAGAATAACCTCCTTGACGGTGGTGAATACATTGTCCATCATGATGGTGAAATCTTCGTACCAGATAGGTTCTGAACTAGGATTTCGAAAAAGATACCCCACTAGAAATGGGCACTGGTTTGGTAGCTTTCTTTCCAATTATACGCATTCTATCTCTACTGTCTCTAAATCATTTCTGCAGCAAAAATTAAGGGAAGTGGAAATATAAACTGTTATACCTGTCTCTCGTTTTCTGCTTGAGTCTCGCAGAAGAGTTTTAAAACCATTTAACGCAATGTCCTATGCCAACTTCAAGAAAAATCAAGAGAGTAGAAAAACATATATATACATCACATTTATTGACCTCTCAAAGGCAGCAGGAATGGACTACAAAATCCTTATGAAAATAGGCTGCCCCACTCAATTTTTGGAAATGATAGACATTCCATAAAGGCAAGAACAGAACAGTCTAATAAGCTGGAAACCATCACAGCCCTTAACTCTTTGACTCTGCATTTATTTTCCACCCGGTGCTGTAATTATTTATTCATGATAACCAAAAACAACGCTCAGAGCATTGTTGCGGCACAGGTGTCAAATCTGACCCTGAGCACTGCTCCGGATTCAAAGAGTTAAACATATGGAGGCCATATTAAAAGCACTATAAATCTTCTCTACCTATGTTCCAGTCAAGACTTATGGATGCGAGTCATGAGCAAATGACTACAACCAATAAACACCAGCTCCAAACCACAGAATGGAGGTATCTGAGGAAGGTGGTTTAAGTAACAAAAAGAGACTTGGTCTGCAACCAAATAATATATCATGGCCTCAAAACCAGCCCCTGCAGACCTGAGGGCAACAGTCACATTTACAATGGTTTGGCGATGTCTGTAGAATGGGAGAAGATCAGCTACCATGACAAATATGGGAAACCAAGAGCCAGGGTTCCAGATCTTCAAGACAACCCAGAGTTTGCTGGGAGGACAATATTAGACAATCTCTGAAGGAATGAGGACTAGATTAGAAACAGGCCAGGAGAAAGATGGCTAATAGGATAGTATGGAACTCTCTCTGGCAAACCTCTACACCCCAGGGAGGAAAGGAATGGCTAAGTCTGTGCGTAAGAAATCTTCTCCAACAACCCCCCACAAAAACAGACAATTTTAACAGACTCACTTACTGCAATTAGAGCTCCCAAAAATTTAACAGAATGTGGTAGACCAGTTATAGTGGAAAATTTATTTCTGGCCAATATATACAGTAGTGCCCAGCTCATCCAATGGGTTACGTTCTAGACCCCTGCTGAAAATAATATAAATGTCCAGAAGGAATAGGGCATGTATAATCAGAAATGTCAACCAAACATGGAAGTCTTTAACAAGAAAGTTCCCATAGCAAATACTGCACATTGAGAGTGAAGTCATAATATTAGGTCCAGCTTCTTGAGATGCAGTGACCAGTTCCCTTCATTACAGCCATTGCATTTCCTAACTCAAGTGAACAGTCAGGTATCCATTTACAGCTGGTAGATTGAAGAGTGAAGCTTTCAGATTTTCAGCCTGGAATCAAATTCTGTAACAGCACACTATTAAATCCCCTGCATATGTGCCAGTGCTGAGAAGAGACAACTATCCCTCAAGAAATGTGAGATGTGAAGATTGTAACACTGTATAAAAACAAAGGCGACAGAAGTGATTGCAATAATTAGAGGCATCTCTCTTCTTAGTATTGTTGGGAAGGTTTTTGCCAGTCATTTTAATGGGATTATACAAGTTAGCTGAGCGCATATATCCAGAGTTGCAGTGTGGATTCTGAGCTGGTAGATCAACAAAAGACATGATTGTTTTCTTCCTGGCAGCTTCAGGAAAATTCAAGAGAGCAGAAAAGGCCTTTATATATCGCCTTTATAGACCTCACAAAGGCATAAGACCTGGTTAGCAGGGATGGGCTCCTCAAAATCCTCATGAAAATAGGCTGCCCCACTAAACCGCTGGAAATGAGTCATTCAATGAAGGCTGAATTTCTCAGCTTGTTTCTGGGCCCTACTATCTCTTCTATCCTCCATTGATTGAAGGTATGTAATCTTTTTGAGTTCTTTAACAGGTGTTGTCTTCATGCCTCCTGTTATGATTCTCGTTGCTTAATTCTGGAGTCTTTAATTTTTCAAAGTTTGACTTAGCTGCTGTTGCCATGCTGCAAGGCCATATTCTAAGACTGGTCTCACTCACACTGCATATAGCTTCTTTAGCACACTCTCATCTGCTCCCCAAGCTGTTCCAGCAAGTTTTTTCATGACTAATATTCTTCGCCTTGTCCTAATCTGATTTCTTGCAATCTGGTTTTTCCTAGTCAATCAACGATTAAAGGTAATGCCTAGGTAGTTTGGATTTTCATCCTGGCATAAGTTATTCCCATTTAGCACTAGTTTGGAGCTCTGTGGTTTGTTTGAAAGGGCTTGCTGTATCCAAAAGCTTGCAGTAGTGATATACTCTTCAGAGAACGATAGGACTAAGCCAACTGTAAATGAGCATTGTGTGTTCCTGAAATATTGTCTGTTATGTTTTTTACGTATACAACGAACAGTGTAGGCAACAGGACTCCAAGGAGAGACACCCTGCTCCAATATAAACTTCCTACTAATCTGTTCTTGTAGCTGTACTCTGGAGTTCTATTCTCAAGGTAGTGGCCAATCCATTTGTACATTCTCCCAAACACTCCACTTCTTTGTAGCTTGACTTTCGTCCCTCTTTCCACAATTTGTCAAATGCTTTCTCCAAATCTACCAAAACCACGACCATGTGCTTTTTCTCTCGGAAGGTGTTAAAGAAGATTATTATGTATTTTTACATGTTGGCCGCACTTAGATCTGTTAGCAGTTTAATCTACATGGTAACATTTCTATCTGGAGTCAACATGATATGTTTGCACTATTAGTAATTATAATTGAACGCGATAATAGGTTGAGGTCTCTAAGCAATGATGACGTAATGAGGTGTCACGCTAATTGATTAAAAAGGTCGATCTTGGCCTTTCGTTATATGAATCCGTCAAAGCAAGACGTGATGTATTTCACTCCCATGCGAATTGAAGTTTATGATATTCTCCTACGTGGCTTGGTTATTCGAAGGTCACCACAAGTATTTCTTTAAGATGCCGAACGCAAGTATATAAGTTCGAGGATAATTTTTAAGAGGAGTCTCTTTCCTCGAGAGCTATCAATCATAATTTTAATCTCCATATTCTGGTTATCGCTACTTGGATGTTCCGGATGCCGGCATCTTCAGTATATAGGCCAGAGTATGTGACGATATGTAAAGGACAGTAGGAGACGCATTTTGATGCATGTATTAATAATATGCCATGTACTTTGAATTGTGGAATTGTCTGAAGCAAATAAATATGCTTATTATTGTGGATCCAAACCAGGCGTTTTGGAGCTAATGTATAACATCATCTTCTTGATCACCCAGATCATTCGTGAACACAGCACGATCGCACATATGCACATATTTTCATCAGTTCTTCCAAACTACAAATAATAATAAAAATTTAACGCAGCAGAAGGCATCCTCAGTTTCCTGAGTTATATAAATCATCTGATCTTCAGTGGATCTGTGTTGTTTGAATAAGACCATACTCCCAGACTAGATGGAGGAAATAATTACATCATATCAGCCATTATAAGCCACCGAAATTTTGACAGAGTCCGTGGATGGCAATATCACCTGGTGGCGTGTGACCTGAGTATGTTACGTGCTAAACCCAGAGGAGGGAATATCTTGGAAGAGAGTGAAATCAAGCATTGTGCTTCAATTCATCATTACTGTTCAAGATATTCTGCGTAAGGAATCAAGGCTAGTGTACCACATTTGTAAATTAATAATTCATTCCTTTTAATTCCTTCTACACATTTTATTTTACCCTTTCGCAACGACGGGTTTTTCATTCCCCATGACGACACCATTTTCAGCTTAGTTCGTTCCCCTGTTAACGACAGGATAATTGTAATTTTTGGGGTCATATTTTTAAATTGACTGTATACAGTTTATCGTAAAAGGAAACCCATTAAAAGTATATTTAGTATGAAAGAGCATAAAAAAGTTTTGGAATATGCTAATCAAGGCCAACATAAGTCAAGGTCAAGGTCACAGGTTACATACATAAATTAAAATTGAGAGAAAAATAAACAAAATTATTTGTACGAGCCACAAAAGCTTTTTTGTTTTCATTTTATTATGATAAAAGAACACGGAAACACTGCTGGCACTTGTTTTCTTGAGTTTGCTTACATTTTTACAGTTACAGGTTGGGCTGAATGTGGTAAGTTTCAAAGCATTCCCCAAGGCGCAAACCCGGCTTACTGTTTGTCTCATTCACTGTTAGTATTCAAAAGTTTTCATTCAGAAACTCATTCATGAAATCATGGCATTCATAATCAGTAAGATCAAAGAGTAGACCAGACTGTGCTGTTAACTCAGGCTGGGCAGCATGGTTTTCTTGTCTCCATTCATGACTTATGTTTGCATCTACATTATTTTCTTCCCCTGCCTCTGGTTACCAGTGTCTTTTAGGTGACGTTCTTCCTCATCAATTTTTTTTTTTTCATTCCGAGGTCTAGATCTTGACATTTTCTTTCCTTGGTTAGGTGCAGATCTTGTTTTCACTGCCTTTCCTTTTCCTATCACTGATGAATTATTTTGATCTAAACTGAGTGAACTAGATCTAGATCGAATGTTACTACTAACACTATCATTCACTTTCCTCGTTTTAGCAAGCCTTTCACTATCATTCTCATTTTAGCAAGCCTTTCACTATCACTTTGCTCCAGATCTCAATCTACATCAGAGTCTGATTCTGAACCAGACTACACATACTCTGACCCTGAATCTGGGTAATCTTTACCTATGTATGTATAATATGTGTATTGAGTTAGAATTAGGTTAGGGTTAGGGTAACCCTAAACCTAACCTTAACTCTAAATGGTACGAAAATACATATATTATACATACTCGATGGCACTAAAGATAAAGATTACCAGAATCTCACTAATCTCAGTAAAAAGAGTCGCCAGAATCATTCAAGTTGAATAAATGCAACTCAAACAAGAATTTTCATGCTCTTTTTCCAACAGATGTTTATGGTTCTGCAGCGTCCATGTTTGTGAACTTTCACTTTTGTAAAATCGCTATTATCAGTTCTACTGTATTCGCTAGCAGTAAAATATCTTGTTCGTTTCAAGCTTAGTGGCCAGATTTTTCAATGCTGAATCCGATTATGCGCAGCAATTGCCGATACGCTTGTAAACAGAAGAGTTCTGGTGCTTTTAAAATAGGACGTACACCGTACGTCATATAGGTGAATGGGAATGAGATATTGCGCTACTTCCGTGACGTACGCTGTATGGCACAGCGACAAAAATTGTGAAGATTTATGCCATATGGCTTACGTCATACTGGTGCTGAAAAGGTTAACGTAACTGCAGACACTGTAAATAAGAATTAATTTTTTTCACACTTTAACTGCTCAACCAGCCACATAATCATTGCAATAAACATCATGAGGAGAATGTAGGTGGTTGTAGGATTGCAAGCTCAGGATAGGAACACAAGAAAACACACTGATACTACAGCCACAGGGATGAGTAGGTTTAGTGACTTATGAAGCATTCATTATTTTATTCATAACAGCAGTAATGAAGACGAGATTTGGAGAACCTTGTGGTTTTTGCTAGGCCAAGTCTAATTACCCATGCTGCCGTAGTAGACTACAAATATAAAACACCTATAGTACAGACGTATCTACTTTCAAACATACGTCGGGGTTACCAGCCAGCACATAAGGCACAGATACATGAAACACCGCAGTGACCACACATAACTGCCAACCCAAACCATAACACAGACAAGTGGAAATCAAATTAATAAGCTAAACCCAGCCTGGGGCAAGCTGAATTACTACACCCACCAAGAATACCATAAGTGGCCAGAGGCCCATGAGACAGCCACTGGAAGCTAGAAGCTAACAGGGTAATCTAAAACCCACATAAGATGAAACGAAACCTGACAGATTGTACCAGATACATACACATACCAATGCACCAATGTATATACCTCCTATAAGGACAGGCAGCCGTCAGTGGCAACAGCAAGTCCAACTCGTCAATCCCATCTACTAGGAGAGTCATTGCACCCAACTTTTTTTTGGCCATCTGCCAGTTGTCCATAGAAGATAACTTTCGGGATGCAACAATCTTCCATGCAGCGGACACGGCCAAGCCAGTGTAGTCTGCACTGTCTAAGCAGTGTATACATGCTTTTAAAGCCAACACCTCGACATTTGTCACTCTGTCCTTCTACAAAATACAGAGGATGTCACGTACACACTGTAGACGGAAGGTACTGATCTGATCTTCTTTCTTGTTTAGCAAGATAAACTGCACAACTGCTAAATTCTGGAATTAAACACAGATAGCTCTGTGTAGTTCTCCCAAGGGTCTCTGATAAAACAATGAAAGAATAATTACTGTACCCTCAAGAATGTCATACCGAGGCAACTAATATGAGATTTTGTACAGGGCTGGCAACCCACTTTTTTGTTGTTGTTGGTAACACTCATGCCACGAAGTGTACTGGAAAGCTGAAGTTTGCATTCTTTAGCCACTAAAGTCCCAAAGGAGGCTGGGAATAAGAGACACATGGAGAAGGTTATCAAAGTTGATATGATTTGTTCTATGACAATGAAAATTTGAAATCCAGAATAACATGGTGAAATCGGAGGGAGAATGTGACATTAGAAGAGAAGCAACAACAACAAAAAAATCTAAATGAACAGAACTCATAGGAAACATCAGAGACAGGGGCTGTAGAGGGAAATGATGATACATACTACCACTATGGGACTTGATCATCATGATAATAATGAATGATGTGTGTGACCCAATACTCCATGTGTAACTCTAGTCAATAAAATAAGTGTCCATTAAAATGTTAACTAATCATTAACATTTTTAACACATTAACTACTCACTTCATAACCCGGTTCTAATTTTATTTGTTCACCAAAAAATGCAGCTGTAGTCTCAACATGTCTTGACATCTGTGAAATAAAAAAAGTGATAAAACATAGCAGGATTCTTACACTGCCTGTTGGCAGTAAGAGTGAAGTACATGTCAAAGTATAGCAACAAAACAGCACACATAACTGAAAAAAAATGTATCCACCTCCATTCAGCTCAATTATGTTGGTAAAATAAAAATACTGTTACTTAAACAATGTAGGAAATAATTTATTTACCTCAATATCTTGTTCTTGCATTGATCTTACAGCTAAATCAGGGACATCATTTTCAATACTTTTTTCATCCTGGCGAAACAGAAAGAGTTATAAATTTTTGTAAGCATCACTGCTAACATCAGTTCCACTATTCTGTCAAGGATTAGATAAGGAAAACAAAAAGCAGCATTATCAACAATCAACATGTTAGTATATCAAGAGTTAAAATTAACTCACTTTACAAACCCACTCCAGTTTTATTCGTTCACCCATAAATGGTAACTTTGTTTGACTGTTTCTTGGAGCCTGAAAAGAAAATGTTGTTTGTAAATAAATAATACAGGCTGAAATATCAACAAAAACCATGGAGGTGTTAGATGATGACACACAGACATGCTGTGGTAATTGTAAACATCATATTAGAGCTAAATCTGTTTTCAAACAAGTTGTAGTATTTACCTCAGTATATAATCTTTCTCTATGTTCTTGTTGTTTACTTGCTGCATTCTTTATATGCTTGTTTTTCCTATTCCCTGTGGTAAAAGTGAAGGGACTACTTTCCTTGTACAACTTTTCACATGTCCATAATACTTAGGGTGTCCATACGTCTGGATTTGTCTGGCTTTTCAAGCCTAAACTCTACGTCTGACCAGATTTTTAAAAAATGTTGAAACATCCGGCTTTTTCGTGATTTATTAAATTATATGACAAACGCCATTTCAAAAATTCCCCATTTGAATTAAATTTCAATGATTAAATTTCCTCAGAATCCAACAAACAATCTTGCAAGCTTTCATGAATTGTTTACCAGTAATATATTATAATTATATTTTAACTCAGGTTTACATATTTTCGCATATATTAGTTTATTGCTATCTGTTATCCAAAATGTGCACTTTGAATGATAAGACGGTATGAGGTTTAGTCATTTAAAATCTCGATGTCTATTGCAAATTACAAATAGTTTTAATTGTAATACTGAATTAAACATTAATTAATGACATTATATATTTATTACACTTACATTTATTACTCTAAGTGTGAAATTTAAAAAAAAGGATTTTGCCTCGTATTGGTGATATGCGCTGTCTTTAACCTAGACACATGGTCTTTCGGTATACAGAGCATGTCCAAATATGACAGACCTTGTAGTTTGCATAAAAATTGTGTATTCACAGATAAATTGAAAAAGAAATTTCCATGTTTTGCCAGAGGTCTGCAAGATTTAGAAGCAGAATGTCTCATGTGCAGAGGTGGCACATTTGTGTCAGTAGCAAATAAAGTTTCTGCCGATACCAAAAAAAAAAATAATAAACACACGCACACACATATGAAAACAATTACTGCCACAAGAACGCACTTGTGTCTGAAAGTTTGCAATCAAAACTGACTTTATTTACAAAAGAAACAAGCATGGACCCATAAAAGTAACTGCTACAGAAGGCCCTTTTGCTTTTCATGCTGTGAAACATCACAATAATTTGAAATCAGTGGACTGTACTTTAAAATACTTTCCATCATTCAGAAAGTACCAACAAATTTGCATGCATGAGAACCAGAATAGCTAGTGTTATTTATGTGACAATGTTTCTGTGTGTATTTAAAAAGTAATCAAGTGTTGTTAAAGAAGATTTTTATCATCTTAATACATCAATGGACACGAATCAAGGTGATTTGATGAAATTATTGTTTGATGTGTAATAGATAAGTTTCACTGTCATTTATTATGTAAAACAAATATGTCCTCCTTTATCCTCCTTTTTATGACAATAAAATTAATATTGTCCTCCTTTTTGCTTTGAACGATATCTTCTTCTTCTTTGATCCATAACCACCAACCGTCAAAGCAGTTAGCGGCCATCACGTCTGGTGGCGTCTTGTAGGGCAGCAACAAATTGATTCCACTTTGCTCGGTCGGCGGCCATCCTTTGTACAGTGCCCCAACTGTGGTTCATTCTTTGCATCTCAGCTTCCACAGTTCTCCGCCAAGTTGTTTTTGGTCAGCCTCTCTTTCACTTTCCCTCGGGGGTCCACAGCATAGCTGTTCTTGTGATGGTATCAGGGTCCCTTCTGAGGACGTGGCCAACCCAACTCCAGCATCTGCCAGCTATGATGGTGTGCATGTCCTCCTGGTTACTCCAAATAAGTAGTTCTTGGTTGCTGATGGTGTTTGGTCAAAAGATTTGGAGAATTTTCATTAGGCAGATTGTGTGGAAGGAGGACAGTTTCGACATTTCCTTCTCTGTTACTCTCCAACATTCCGCACCATAGAGAAGCACAGAAAGTACACAGCTCTCATACAGTCTTAATTTGGTGTTTGTGCTGTACTGAGAAGACTTCCAAATGTTGTTGAGAACAGCAAAGGCTGTTCTCGCTTTATTCATTCTGTTGTTAATGTCCTTGCTTGTTCCGCCGTCAGGTGTTACTATGCATCCTAGGTAAGTAAATGTGTCTGTCTGTTCTAACTTCTGGTTCCTTACTGTTATTGGCTCAGGATTGCCCACATTTAGTGTCATGACCTCTGTCTTCTTCAAATTGATGTTCAGGCCAACCTGCTGGCCATACTTATTCAGGATTTCAGTTTTGTCTTGAATGTGTTGATGTGAATGCGTGAGTAGTGCAATGTCATCTGCATATTCCAGGTCTTCCAGTGTAGAAAATGTTGTCCATCTAATTCCTCTTGGACTGCCCTCTGTTGTCTGGCGCATCACCCAATCTATGACTGTCAAATGTTGTTGATAAGGGGCATCCCTGTCGTACTCCTGTTTTCACTTCGAAAGTTACATAACTCCATCCAACACTGCACGTAAAGTTAGAATAGAGGCTTTTTATGATGGAAACAATGCGGCTGGGAATTTCATAAGCCCTCAGAATTTTCCATAGGCTGTCCCTGTGTATGCTGTCGAAAGCCTTTTCAAAATCAACAAAGTTAATGTACAGCTGTCTCTGCCATTCTGAGCACTGCTCTATAATGTTCCTGAGGGTAAATATATGATCTGCACATCTTCTGTTCTTTCTGAAGCCTGCTTGTTCTTTCTTCAGTTTATGGTCAACTGCTTTTGAAATTCTCTGGATGATTATCCTGCCTAGTATTTTGCTGGGAACTGACAGGAGGGTAATTCCTCTCCAGTTGTTGCAGTCTGCAAGGTCGCCCTTCTTGGGCAATTTGACAATTATTCCTTTACTCCACTCTGTTGGTGTTGTCTCAGTTTCCCAGACTTGTGCAAATAGTGGTTCTAATAGTTCTGCTGCTAGTTCAGGGTCTGTCTTGAATAGCTCAGCATTTAGATTGTTGTGACCAGGCGCTTTTCCAATTTTTAGCCCTTTGATAGCTGTAATGATTTCTTCTTTTCGTCTCTTCTTCTTCGATCCTTAACCACCGACCGTCAAAGCAGTCAGTGGCCATCACGCCTAGTGGCGTCTTGTAGGGCAACAACAAATTGATTCCACTTTGCTCGGTCGGTGGCCATCCTTCGTACAGTGCCCCAACTCTGGTTCATTCTTTGCATCTCAGCCTCCACAGTCCTCCGCCAGGTTGTTTTTGGTCGGCCTCTCTTTCGTTTTCCTTCAGGAGTCCAAAGCATAGCTGTTCTTGTGATGGCATCGGGGTCTCTTCTGAGGACATGACCAACCCAGTTCCAGCGTCTGCCAGCTATGATGGTGTGCATGTCCTCTTGCTTGCTACGAGTAAGCAGATCTTGGTTAGTGATGGTATTCGGCCAAAAAATTCGGTGAATTTTTCTTAGGCATGTTGTGTGAAAAGAGGACAATTTCGACATTTCCTTCTCTGTAACTCTCCAGCATTCCGCACCATAGAGAAGCACAGAAAGCATGCAACTCTGGTATAATCTTAATTTTGTGCTTGTGCTGTATTGGGATGACTTCCAGATGTTATTTAGGCTAAAGAAGGCTGTTCTTGCCTTATTCATTCTGATGTTGATGTCTTTGCCTGCCCCACCGTCTGGTGTTACTATGCTTCCTAGGTATGTGAAGGTATCTGTCTGTACCAGTTGCTGATTCCTTACTGATATGGGCTCAGGGTTGCTCACATTGAGCGTCATGACCTCAGACTTCTTTAAATTGATGTTCAAGCCCACCTGCTGGCTAATTTTATTAAGTCTATCCGTTTTTTCCTGGATGTGTTGATGTGAATGTGCCAGCAGTGCAATGTCATCTGCATATTCCAGATCTTCCAATGTAGAAAATGTAGTCCATCTTATTCCTCTTGGACTGCCCTCTGTTGTCTGGCGCATCACCCAGTCTATGACTGTTAAAAAATAGAGTGGTTGATAAGGGGCATCCCTGTCGTACTCCTGTCTTCACCTCGAAGGTTAGGTTGCTCTGCCCAACACTACACGTAAAGTTGGCATAGAGGCTTTTTATGATTGACACTATGCAGCTTGGAATTCCATAAGCCCTCAGTATTTTCCATAAACTGTCCCTATGTATGCTGTCAAAAGCCTTTTCAAAATCAACAAAATTTATGTAAAGCTGTCTTTGCCATTCTGAGCACTGCTCTATAATGTTCCTGAGAGTGAATATATGGTCTACACATCTTCTGTTCTTTCTAAATCCTGCTTGTTCTTTCCTCAGTTTGTAGTCTACTGCCTTTGAAATTCTCTGTATAATTATCCTGCCTAGTATTTTGCTGGGAACTGAGAGAAGAGTGATTCCTCTCCAATTATTGCAGTCTGCAAGATCTCCCTTCTTGGGCAATTTGACAATTATTCCTTTCTTCCACTCTGATGGTGTTGTCCCCGTTTTCCACACTTGTGCAAGTAGTGGTTCTAATAGTTCTGCTGCTAGCTCAGGGTCTGTCTTAAATAGCTCTGCATTTAAGTTATCATGGCCCGGAGCTTTACCGTTCTTTAACCCTTTGATTGCTGTGATGATTTCTTCTTTTCGTGGAATGTCTGTATTTACGTCTAAGTCACTTTCAGCCTCAGGAACATTCAGCTGAGTCTCTGGTGGTTCCTTATTCAGTGTTTCTCTGAAGTGCTCTGCCCATCTTGTTTCCTGCCCCTGTGCTGTGGTGATGAGATTTCCTTGCTTGTCTCTTACTAAGATTATGTTGTTTGCACCTCGTTTTCCACTAATAGCTTTAGTTATTTTATAAACGTTGCTTTGTTCATTTCTCAGTGCCGCCTCTTCTGCCTGTCTTGCAAGGTCATCCAGAAATGTCCTTTTGTTAGCACAGGTTTGATGTTTTACTTCCTTGTCCAGCTGACTGTACTGTTCACTATATATATTGCCTTTAACCTGGGAGACTTAGCTTCTGTTTTCTTTCTTTTCATTTCCTTTCTCTTCGCTATGGTGTTTAGAGTTTCTGGTGTTATCCAGTCTTGGCTCTTTCTTTCCTGGAATCCCAAGCATGACTTGCTGCTTTCTTTGTATATTGTTGAGATGGTGTTGAATTTCTGGTCGACATTGTCAGTCTCTATTCTTTCCTGGCTTTTGGTAATCAGATATCATCTCTTTACGTCGACCACGAACGCTTTTCTGGTGAGGGGGTCCTTAAGTTTCGTGATGTTATATCTTTTCTGTTTGACTACAACTGGTCCAGCAGCTCTGAGTTTCACCTTCAGTCTTGCTACTACTAGGTGATGATCACTTCCCACATCTGCGCCTCTTCTTACTTTCACTTCTTGTAGTGCATGTCTCCATCTGCCATTGATCATTATGTGATCTATCTGGTTTTTGTCTCATCCATTTGGTGATTCCCATGTTAACTTGTGCACTTCTTTGTGTTGAAAAAGTGTTCCTCCAATGACAAGGTTGTTAACACTGCAGAAGCTTATTAATTTGTCCCCATTCTCATTTACTGTTCCACTACCACATTTCCACATTACTCTTTCGTTATAATTATTGTGTGTTCCAACTTTCGCATTTAGGTCTCCCATTACTATAATAAGATCGTACCTGGGTACAGTTTCCATTTCTTTTTGTACCTGTTGATAGAACTCATCCTTGATCTCTTCATCGCTGTCGTTTGTTGGTGCATAGCATTGTATAATTGTGGTGTTGGTGAATCTCCCTCTCAGTCTTGCTCTTATAAGTCTGTTGTTAATGGGTTTCCATTCCAGTAAAGACCTTTCCATTCCTTTCTTCAGGATAATGGCTACACTTTCATTGTGCTGACCATCCTCTCTACCAGAATAAAGTACTGTTTCCCCTGTAGCTGTTTTTATTCTCTCCATCCCTGTCCATCTGCTCTCGTTTATTCCCAGGATATGTAGTTTGTAGTTCCTCATCTCTACTGTGATCTGTCTCAGCTTTCCTGCCTCATTCATAGTTCTGACATTCCAAAAACCAATTCTGGTTTCATGTTTTGCGGTCTGGGCATCCGTTTTCATGCCAGTGGCTTCCTTTCGGCTTTGACCACTGTCAGTCATACGAGCCTGAGACTCTGGATGTCCGTCCCGCATCAAAGTTTTGTCATTTATTGCTGTTTCCATAACATGTGCAATATTTTACATAGACAGGGGTGTCAGCCCTGTGCTAAAACCCCCAACCTGGAGGACCAGGGTACCAGCTTTTGTCTGACCCCTACCCATGAAGACCAGTCCAGCTTGGTTGAACCTACCAGGAGTAAAACTCCCACTGGCATAGCTCTGGGGATTGTCAGGGTACACACGCTGCAAAACCGCTACAAGGTATATGTACCTTTTATGGCAGTTGAACGATATGGACACCCTAATAATACTGTCTTTTGTGTTTACAGATAACATTAATGTTAGATGATCTGCATTAAGTTTTAATTAATACCAGAATACTGTTATTCTTCATTTCCCATGTTACATATTTTAAAATATTCTGTTGTAAAATCATTTTTTTGTTTGGAGTTCTTTCAGGATCCTTTCATTGTTATTTTTTTCTTCTCATTTTCAATTTGTACATACTAACAACTGCAATAATTGGAGAGGAATCACTCTTCTCTCAGTTCCCAGCAAAATACTAGGCAGGATAATTATACAGAGAATTTAAAAAGCAGTAGACCACAAACTGAGGAAAGAACAAGCAGGATTTAGAAAGAACAGAAGATGTGTAGATCATATATTCACTCTCAGGAACATTATAGAGCAGTGCTCAGAATGGCAAAGACAGCTGTACATTAATTTTGTTGATTTTGAAAAGGCTTTTGACAGCATACATAGGGACAGTTTATGGAAAATACTGAGGGCTTATGGAATTCCAAGCTGCATAGTGTCAATCATAAAAAGCCTCTATGCCAACTTTACGTGTATTGCTGGGCAGAGCAACCTAACCTTTGAGGTGAAGACAGGAGTACGACAGGGATGCCCCTTATCAACCACTCTATTTTTAACAGTCATAGACTGGGTGATGCGCCAGACAACAGAGGGCAGTCCAAGAGGAATAAGATGGACTACATTTTCTACATTGGAAGATCTGGAATATGCAGATGACATTGCACTACTAGCACATTCACATCAACACATCCAGGAAAAAACAGATAGACTTAATAAGTATCGCCAGCAGGTGGGCTTGAACATCAATTTAAAGAAGTCAGAGGTCATGATGCTCAATGTGAGCAACCCTGAGCCCATATCAGTAAGGAATCAGCAACTGGTACAGACAGACACCTTCACATACCTAGGATGCATAGTAACACCAGACGGCGGAGCAAGCAAAGACATCAACAACAGAATGAACAAAGCAAGAACAGCCTTCTTTAGCCTAAACAACATCTGGAAGTCCTCCCAATACAGCACAAGCACAAAATTAAGATTATATCAGAGCTGTGTGCTTTCTGTGCTTCTCTATGGTGCGGAATGCTGGAGAGTTACAGAGAAGGAAATGTCGAAATTGTCCTCTTTTCACACAACATGCCTAAGAAAAATTCACCGAATCTTTTGGCCGAATACCATCACTAACCAAGATCTGCTTACTCGTAGCAAGCAAGAGGACATGCACACCATCATAGCTGGCAGACGCTGGAACTGGGTTGGTCATGTCCTCAGAAGAGACCCCGATGCCATCACAAGAACAGCTATGCTTTGGACTCCTGAAGGAAAACGAAAGAGAGGCCGACCAAAAACAACCTGGCGGAGGACTGTGGAGGCTGAGATGCAAAGAATGAACCAGAGTTGGGGCACTGTACGAAGGATGGCCACCGACCGAGCAAAGTGGAATCAATTTGTTGTTGCTCTACAAGACGCCACTAGGCGTGATGACCACTGACTGCTTTGACGGTCAGCGGCTAAGGATCAAAGAAGAAGAAGCATTATAAATAAGGCACGGGGACTTTGCCTTTTAAAGCGGGTCTTCACTTATTTTAAAACCCAAACAATAAATGTCTGAGTTTATTTTACACTGTAAAAATAATTTGATGGTGTCATCATTAGTCTATTTCTGTGTTTAATTATCACTAACAGACTGGGAAATCCTGTGTTCAATAGCACCTTATAAAAGAACAGTAATAAGGAGAATGGGTTAGAAAACCTGTACAGAAATTATGTACAGGGTGTTCTTCTTCTTTGATCCTTAGCCGCCGACCGTCAAAGCAGTCAGTGGCCATTACGCCTGGTGGCATCTTGTAGGGCAACAACAAATTGATTCCACTTTGCTCGGTCGGCGGCCATCCTTCGTACAGTGCCCCAACTCTGGTTCATTCTTTGCATCTCAGCCTCCACAGTCCTCCGCCAAGTTGTTTTTGGTCGGCCTCTCTTTCATTTTCCTTCAGGGGTCCAAAGCATAGCTGTTCTTGTGATGGCATCGGGGTCTCTTCTGAGGACATGGCCAACCCAGCTCCAGCGTCTGCCAGCTATGATGGTGTGCATGTCCTCTTGCTTGCTTCGAGTAAGCAGGTCTTGGTTGGTGATGGTATTCAGCCACAAGATTCGGAGAATTTTTCTTAGGCATGTTGTGTGAAAAGAGGACAATTTCGACATTTCCTTCTCTGTAACTCTCCAGCTCTCCGCCCATAGAGAAGCACAGAAAGCACACAGCTCTGATATAATCCTAATTTTGTGCTTGTGCTGTACTGAGAGGACTTCCAGATGTTGTTTAGACTAAAAAAGGCTGTTCTTGCTTTGTTCATTCTGTTGTTGATGTCTTTGCTTGCTCCGCCATCTGGTGTTACTATGCATCCTAGGTATGTGAAGGCATCTGTCTGTTCCAGTTGCTGATTCCTTACTGATATGGGCTCAGGGTTGCTCACATTGAGCGTCATGACCTCTGTCTTCTTTAGGTTGATGTTCAAGCCCACCTCCTGGCTATACTTATTAAGTCTATCCGTGTTTTCCTGGATGTGTTGATGTGAATGTGCAAGCAGTGCAATGTCATCTGCATATTCTAGATCTTCCAATGTAGAAAATGTAGTCCATCTTATTCCTCTTGGATTGCCCTCTGTTGTCTGGCACATCACCCAGTTTATGACTTTAAAAATTGAGTGGTTGATAAGGGGCATCCCTGTCGTACTCCTGTCTTCACTTCAAAGGTTAGGTTGCTCTGCCCAATGCTACACGTAAAGTTGGCATAAAGGCTTTTTATAATTGACACTATGCAGCTTGGAATTCCATAAGCCCTCAGTATTTTCCATAAACTATCCCTATGTATGCTGTCAAAAGCCTTTTCAAAATCAACAAAATTTATGTAAAGCTGTCTTTGCCATTCTGAGCACTGCTCTATAATGTTCCTGAGGGTAAATATATGATCTACACATCTTCTGTTCTTTCTAAATCCTGCTTGTTCTTTCCTCAGTTTGCGGTCTACTGCTTTTGAGATTCTCTGTATAATTATCCTGCCTAGTATTTTGCTGGGAACTGAGAGAAGAGTTATTCCTCTCCAATTATTGCAGTCTGCAAGATCTCCCTTCTTGGGCAATTTGACAATTATTCCTTTTCTCCACTCTGTTGGTGTTGTCCCTGTTTTCCAGACTTGTGCAAATAGTGGTTCTAATAGTTCTGCTGCTAGCTCTGGGTCTGTCTTAAATAGCTGTGCATTTAAGTTATCATGACCAGGAGCTTTTCCATTCTTTAACCCTTTGATTGCTGTGATGATTTCTTCTTTTCGTGGGATGTCTGTATTAACATCTAGATCATTTTCAGCCTCAGGAACATTCAACTGTGTCTCTGGTGGTTCCTTATTCAGAGTTTCTCTGAAATGCTCTGCCCATCTTGTTTCCTGTCCCTCTACTGTCGTGATGAGATTTCCGTGCTTATCTCTTACTAATGTAATATTGTTTGCACCTCGTTTTCCACTGATGATTTTAGTTATTTTGTATACTGTGCTTTGTTCATTTCTCAGTGCTGCCTCTTCTGCTTGTCTTGCAAGGTCATCCAGAAATGTCCTTTTGTTAGCACGGGTTTGACGTTTAACTTCCTTGTCCAGCTGACTGTACTGATCACTATATATTGCCTTTAACTTAGGAGACTTAGCTTCTGTTTTCTTTCTTTTCATTTCCTTTCTCTTCGCTATGGTGTTTAGCGTATCTGGTGTTATCCAGTCTTGGCTCTTTCTTTCCTGGAATCCCAAGCATGACTTGCTGCTTTCCTTGTATATTGTTGAGATGGTGTTGAATCTCTGGTCAACATCATCAGTCACTGTTCTTTCCTGGCTTTTGATAATCTCATATCTTCTCTTTACGTCGACCACGAAAGCTTTTTTGGTGAGGGGATCCTTCAGTTTCGTGATGTTGTATCTTTTCTGTTTGACTGCAATTGGTCCAGCAGCTCTGAGTTTCACTTTCAGTCTTGCTACTACTAGGTGATGATCACTTCCCACATCTGCGCCTCTTCTTACTTTCACTTCTTGTAGTGCATGTCTCCATCTGCCATTGATCATTATGTGATCTATCTGGTTTCTGTCTCGTCCGTTTGGTGATTACCATGTTAACTTGTGCACTTCCTTGTGTGGAAAAAGTGTTCCTCCAATGACCAGGTTGTTAATACTGCAGAAGCTTATTAATTTGTCCCCATTCTCATTTGCTGTTCCGCTGCCGCATTTCCCCATTACTCTTTCGTTATAATTATTGTGTGCTCCCACTTTCGCATTTAGGTCTCCCATTACTATAATGAGATCGTACCTGGGTTAGTTTCCATTTCTTTTTGTACCTGTTGATAGAACTCATCCTTGATCTCTTCATCGCTGTCATTTGTTGGTGCATAACATTGTATAATTGTGGTGTTGGTGAACCTCCCTCTCAGTCTTGCTCTTATCAGTCTGTTGTTGATGGGTTTCCATTCCAGTAAAGATCTTTCCATTCCTTTCTTCAGGATAACGGCTACACCTTCGTTGTGCTGACCATCCTCTCTACCAGAATAAAGTACTGTTTCCCCTGTAGCTGTTTTTATTCTCCCCTTACCTGTCCATCTGCTCTCGCTTATTCCCAGGATATGTAGTTTGTAGTTCCTCATCTCTGCTGTGATTTGTCTCAGCTTTCCTGCCTCATTCATAGTTCTGACGTTCCAAAAACTAATTTTGGTTTCGTGTTTTGCGGTCGGGGCATCCGTTTTTTTATGCCAGTGGCTTCCTTTTGGCTTTCACCACTGTCAGTCATTCGAGTCTGAGACTCCGGATGTCCGTCCCGCAGCAAAGTTTTTCCATTTATTGTTGTTTCCGTAACATGTGCGATTTTTTACATAGACAGGGGTGTCGGCCCTGTGCTAAAACCCCCAACCTGGAGGACCAGAGTACCAGCTTTTGTCTGACCCCTACCCACGCAGACCAGTCCAGCTTGGTTGAACCTACCAGGAGTAAATCTCCCACTGGCATAGCTCTGGGGATTGTCAGGGTACACAAGCTGCCATACCGCTACAAGGTATAGGTACCATTGATGGCAGGTATAGGGTGTACACATCTGAAAACACAAACACCTTGTACAGATTATGGGTAAACCATAGCATGTGGCATGTATGAACAGGCTATGTTCTCAATTGGAAACTTTATTTTGGAACGACTATGACCTTAACTAGATCCCAGTTTTGCCCATGCCGTGCATATTCGGCACCCTTGTGAAACCATTAAGGCCATATCATATTTTTGCAGACAGATTTGATTCATTCACCGCTTTGTCTGAATATCTGCTGGCAACATGGCGGACCTTTAGCCTAGTAGGCCCTATGCCCCTATGCTACTTAGGCCTACTGGTCTCGTCATCTCCTTATTTACCTTTTATTCTGAAGCGTTCGATCACTGAAAAAATTATAATAATAATAATGGCGGCAATGGAAACCTCCGAGCAGTGTACCCTGACAGCTGCACGTTAGTGACTTTTAAACAACAGATAAATTCATATGAGTTGAATAACATACCAATAGTTGTTGCCGATGTCGCTGTTCACATAGTCCTTACAAAAGTTGGATCAGTTTATTTATATATTTATTTAGGAACGAGGAGGGAACACACATACATTCACACAACTTTGATTTACTCTGTTTGGCCTCAATGGAGTGGGGAGATGATACACATTTAGATAGCGGAAATAAAAATTATTATCTTGAATAAACTACGCTATATCTTAATTTTTTTATATTTTAAATTAATGAAGATAAACAGAAATCCCGTTCAACCTCTGATGGGTTATAATTAGGATATATATTGTTTTCAATTCCAAATAATATGAACAACTGCCGACATGAGAAAGTGGCATCACATTTGAAAATAGGGATACTCACAATTGTGCTTAGGCCTAGGCCTATACGTTAAATAATAAAATAAAAAACAAACAAACAAAATCAAGAAGAAACTATGAACAAGAATAATATTAAAGTGGAGGGGTGTAAAGGCCTGGTGGTTCTAGTTATATAACGGACTTTACCAGATATTTAATTGACTTTCATCTGTTTAAAGTCATATGCATTGTAAGAACAGCATCAGACCTTCACATTCCCAGCCACTATATATTAACATGTGTTCGTGTTAAATATTGTTTGACTATATTATGCAGTTCCCTAGGTCTGTTTTGTCTCCAAGTCTCCTCTTTATGTGTGTGTGTTTCTGCATCTGCTTCTTTTATCCTTGGGATTCCAGAATAATAACGAATGAACTTTATTTTCGAAGGGTTCAGAATTGGGCGCGCAGGCCCGTCTAACATTCTTCTTCTTCTGCTTCCTCGTTCGCCCTGAAAAGGACGGTGGTTGCGTTGTGTCTGTTTACAACGTAGCTGTGATATCTGCACCTTTCGGTCGACACATCCGACTTCTGCACGGCATTTTTTAGGACCGGGTTTGCCGTCCCATTGCGATCCGTGCTCGCTCAACCAGCCTGCACTGCTGCAGACTGTTTCCAGGACCACCACGTGGAGGTGGAGCACGGTCTTGACCAGCTCTGGTTCGCTGGTCCTGACGCAGGCAGTCAAGCTATGAGTCGCTGACTGCGGTCTCTATTGCTGCGTCTTCTGGTCCCGTCTAACATTCTGCCCTTCCACTCTCATTTATCTTGCATACTATATCCTTTCATTCTCGCATGTTACTGTAAGCGTTAATTTAAAGGCATGCAACATTATAAAAGTAATATAACAACAAACATTTACAGTATGCAATCATATAACGGCCTATTGATGCTATGAAAAGGTTTTCTCTGCGCGTGTGTGAGTGTTCTCTCCACTCTAGAGCAGGGGTCAGCAACCCAGAGTCATTTTGGATCTACTTTAGATTGTAACACTAAATAAAAATAAAGGAGACAGGAGTGATTGCAATAACTGTAGAGTAATCTCTCTTCTTGATATTGTTGGTAAGGTTTTTGCCATAGTCAGCTTAATGCAACTACACAGGTTAGCTGAGCGCATATATCCAAAGTTGCAGTGTGGATTCTGAGCTGGTAGATCAACAATAGATATGGTCTTTTCTCTCCTTTAGCTTCAAGAAAAGTCAAGACATCAAAAAAGGCCTTTATATATCGCCTTTATATGCCTCATATTTTGGTACTTGACTTGGTTATAAGGGATGGACTCTTCAAAATCCTCCTGAAAATAGGCTGCCCGCTAAATTGCTGGAAATGATAGGCCTAAATCCTTCCATGAAGACAAGAAGAAAACAGTCCAATATGCTGGTATGCTGGAAGCACATCACAGCCCTATTATATACACAGTGGCGTTAAGAGACTTGGTATTCGTTGATGATGCTGCAATCGTCACTCAAAGTCAACAGAAGCTTCAGAGCTTGATGACTCGTTTCACCCAAGGATGCAAGGACTTTGGCCTCATAATAAGTCTAAAGAAAACAAATGTGCTGGATCAGGATGTGAATGCTGCACCAGTTATCGCTATCGATAACTATGAATTGGCAGTGGTGCGCCACTTCACATACCTGGGGTCTACCATCAATGAAATTGACAGCCGCATTGGCAAAACTGCAGTCACATTTTCCTGTCACACAACGCGTGTTTGGGGAATCTATAATAGCCCTTCAGTCATAAATGACTATGGCAATGTGCCCCTGTAGTGATAGCCCTCAGCTCTTTTGTTCCCTGGTGTTCTTTTCGACATTTTCTTATCTCTTCTGCTTGTCGTGAGAGCTTCTTTTCGTCCAATCTGAGGTGACGCCATAGAGAGCATCCACAGTTATACTTGGTATATATGGTATCTTCTTCCTTCTTCCTCGTTCGTCCTGAAAAGGGCGTTGGTTGCGTTGTGTCTGTTTACGCCGGAGCTGTGATATCTGCACCTTTCGGTCGACACATCCGACTTCAGCACGGCAGTTTTTGGGACCGGGTTTGCCTTCCCTCTACGATCCCTACTCGCTCAGCCAGACTGCAGTGATGCAGACTGTTTCCAGGACCACCACGTGGAGGTGGAGTAGGGTCTTAGTTTTTTTAAATTAATGAAGATAAACAGAAATCCCTTTCAACCTCTGATGGGTTATAATTAGGATATATATTGTTTTCAATTCCAAATAATATGAACAACTGCCGACATGAGAAAGTGGCATCACATTTGAAAATAGGGATACTCACAATTGTGCTTAGGCCTATACGTTAAATAATAAAATAAAAAATTATATAAGGATCTACAGAAGCAAATAAATAAAGTATGTAAATGGATGACAAAATGGGGTTTTCAGCTGAATTCAAATAAAACATTGGGAATGATCTTCAGTAAAGGTAGGGTTGTAAAAAATAAAATTATAGATATAAATATCCAAGGGCAAAACATTAAAACAGTTCAAACCACTCGATATCTAGGAATGATATTGGACCAACAGCTGAACTGGAATAAACACATAGATAAACTAGTGGAGTCTTGCAGAGGATTGACTAACTTATTAAGATATTTGAAAGGTAATGGATGGGGTGCAAGCACTAAGACAATGCTCACTTTTTATAAATCTTTTATTAGAGGAAAAAATAGATTATGGAAGTATAATATATGACTCTGCTGCACACAGTAACAAGATTAAATTAGACAGAATTCAGCATCAGGCTTTATGTACAATAGCAGGTGCAATCAGATCAACATCAGTGGGAGCTATAGAGGTGGCTTTAGGAATCATACCCTTGGAATTACGGAGAAAGGAGTTAAGACTAAATTACATGAACAGAGTTATGTTGGATAAGTCTCACCCAGCACATACAGCTTTTACCAGATGCCAACTAACAACTCAGGCCAAGCCAATGAATACCACTAGATACCCTACAGGATGGAAGTGTATGGAGGAAATTGTCCATCTGGGTACATTAATTACATCAATTAATAACAGTTGTGAATACAAGCCAGTGATTCCGCCCTGAGATCAAGAAACCAGACACGGAATACCACCTAGCAGAAATACTTGAGAAAACAAATAATATAGAAAATATTAAAAACACAGCCAATAAATATATACAACAAATATCAAAAGACAGCATTACTGTGTACACAGATGGATCCAAGGGAGAGGATGGCAAATTGGGGATAGGAATATATATTCCAATATGGAAAATGGCAAAAGAATATAGCATCACGGAAAATACATCCATTTTCACTGCAGAGATGGTGGCAATACTAAAAGCACTAGAAATATTCTATAATAACCCTCCCAAAAAATTAACAGTTTTAACTGACTCTCTTTCAACTATTAAAGCACTTAGAAACTTATGAGAATGTAGTAGACCTGATATAGCAGAGGAGATTTTTCTGGCTACTACATACTTATATTCCAGAGGATGTTCAGTATTAATTGCTTGGATACCTTCACATGTTGGCATAGAAGGAAATGAAAAGGCAGATAAAGAAGCCAAGAAAGGTAGATCTGATAAAAATCTAATAAATGTAGGGATGAGTAAATCAGAAATTAAGAGCTTAATTAAAGATTTAATAACAGATGAATGGAAAGCAGAGTGGGATAAAAATCTGAAAAAAAGACATGCATATAAGATGTTCAGGGCTCCAACAAGAAAATGTCAGATATCTAGGGAATTGAAAATTCCCAGTAATAAGAAACTTCTCAGACTACAGCTGGGAAAAGGCTATTTCAGAATAGAAGACTCTTACTGTGCAGGATGTCTTCAAGACAATAATATAGAACATTTCTCGTTAAAGTGTAAGAGGTATGACCAAATGAGAATACCAATATTGGATTATTTGCAGGCATCCAACTTACCTATAAATATAGAGGAGGTGTTGAGAATAGACAGACCTAGGGAACTGCATAATATAGTCAAACAATATTTAACACGAACACATGTTAATATATAGTGGCTGGGAATGTGAAGGTCTGATGCTGTTCTTACAATGCATGTGACTTTAAACAGATGAAAGTCAATTAAATATCTGGTAAAGTCCGTTATATAACTAGAACCAATAGGGTCTTAGTCAGCTCTGGTTCGCTGACTCTGATGCAAGCAGTCAAGCTATGGGTCGCTGACTGCATTCTCTATTGCTGAATCTTTGAGTCCCATATATGGTATACTTTTGTTAAAGCTCCGTGCTCTTTACGGACCTGGAGGTTAATTACTGTTACGTGGAATCTAATTCAACGAATAAAGTGACTACGAATTCACTTCTGTCAGTGCCCACCAATCAAAAGGCTGGGTAAGCACAATGTTACATTTTTTGATGGGTTATAATTAAGATATATAGCGTAGTTTATTCAAGATAATACTTTTTATTTCCGCTTTCTAAATGTGTATCATCTCCCCACTTCACTGAGGCCAAATAGAGTAAATCAAAAATGTAAAATTGTGTGAATGTATGTGTGTTCCCTCCTCGTTCCTAAATAAATATATAAATAAACTGATCCAACTTTTGTAAGGACCACGTGAACAGCGACATCGACAACAATAACTATTGGTATGTTACACAACACATATGAATTTATCTGTTGTTTAAAAGTCACTAACGTGCAGCTGTCAGGGTACACTGCTCGGAGATTTCCATTGCCGCCATTATTATTATTATAATTTTTTTCAGTGATCGAACGCTTCATAATAAAAGGTAAATAAGGAGATGACGAGAACAGTAGGCCTAAGTAGCATAGGGCCTACTAAAGGTCCGCCATGTTGCCAGCAGATATTCAATCAAAGCGGTGAATGAATCAAATCTGTCTGCAAAAATATGATATGGCCTTAATGGCTTCACAAGAGTGCCGAATATGCACGGCATGGGCAAAACTGGGATCTAGTTAAGGTCGTAGTCGTTCCAAAATAAAGTTTCCAATTGAGAACATAGCCTGTTACAGGCCATACATGCCACATGCTATCTTCTTTCTTTTTCTTTGATCCATAACCGTCAAAGCAGTCAGCGGCCATCACGCATGGTGGCGTCTTGTAGGGCAGCAACAAATTGATTCCACTTTGCTCGGTCGGCGGCCATCCTTCGTACAGTGCCCCAACTCTGGTTCATTCTTTGCATCTCAGCTTCCACAGTTCTCCGCCAAGTTGTTTTTGGTCGGTCTCTCTTTCGCTTTCCCTCGGGGGTCCATAGCATAGCTGTTCTTGTGATGGTATCAGGGTCCCTTCTGAGGACATGGCCAACCCAACTCCACCGTCTGCCAGCTATGATGGTGTGCATGTCCTCCTGGTTACTCCGAATAAGTAGTTCTTGGTTGCTGATGGTGTTTGGCCAAAAGATTCGGAGAATTTTCCTTAGGCAGATTGTGTGGAAGGAGGACAGTTTCGACATTTCCTTCTCTGTTACTCTCCAACATTCCGCACCATAGAGAAGCACCGAAAGTACACAGCTCTTATACAGTCTTAGTTTGGTGTTTGTGCTGTACTGGGAAGACTTCCAAATGTTGTTGAGAACAGCAAAGGCTGTTCTCGCTTTATTCATTCTGTTGTTAATGTCCTTGCTTGTTCCACCGTCAGGTGTTACTATGCTTCCTAGGTAAGTTTTTTTTTTTTTTTTTTTAATGTCCAGGTTATTACTAACCTGCTTGATTTTTCCACCGTCAGTGTGTTACAAATATGCTTCCTAGGTAAGTAAATGACGTCCTTCTGTCTCGAGTTTCTAAATCCCGGTCGACGTTCCTTACTGTTATTGGCTCAGAGCGGATTGTAACCCACATAGGTTAGTGTCTGTCATAACTTCCCTTGTCTTCTTCAAAGTGTCATGACCTCTGTCTTCTTCAAATTGATGTTCAGGCCAACCTGCTGGCCATACTTATTCAGTCTATCGGTTTTGTCTTGAATGTGTTGGTGTGAATGCGCGAGTAGTGCAATGTCATCTGCATATTCCAAATCTTCCAGTGTAGAAAACGGTGTCCATCTAATTCCTCTTGGACTGCCCTCTGTTGTCTGGCGCATCACCCAATCTATGACTGTCAAAAATAATGTTGTTGATAAGGGGCATCCCTGTCGTACTCCTGTTTTCACTTCGAAAGTTACATTACTCGATCCAACACTGCACGTAAAGTTAGAATAGAGGCTTTTTATAATGGAAACAATGCGGCTGGGAATTCCATAAGCCCTCAGAATTTTCCATAGGCTGTCCCTGTGTATGCTATCGAAAGCCTTTTCAAAATCAACAAAGTTAATGTACAGCTTTCTCTGCCATTCTGAGCACTGCTCTATAATGTTCCTGAGGGCAAATATATGATCTGCACATCTTCTGTTCTTTCTGAAGCCCACTTGTTCTTTCCTCAGTTTATGGTCAACTGCTTTTGAAATTCTCTGGATGATTATCCTGCCTAGTATTTTGCTGGGAACTGAGAGGAGGGTAATTCCTCTCCAGTTGTTGCAGTCTGCAAGGTCGCCCTTCTTGGGCAATTTGACAATTATTCCTTTACTCCATTCTGTTGGTGTTATCTCAATTTCCCAGACTTGTGCAAATAGTGGTTCTAATAGTTCTGCTGCTAGTTCAGGGTCTGTCTTGAATAGCTCAGCATTCAGATTGTCGTGACCAGGCGCTTTTCCATTTTTTAGCCCTTTGATAGCTGTGATAATTTCTTCTTTTCGTGGAATGTCGGTATTTACGTCTAAGTCACTTTCAGCCTCAGGAACATTCAGCTGAGTCTCTGGTGGTTCCTTATTCAGTGTTTCTCTGAAGTGCTCTGCCCATCTTGTTTCCTGCCCCTGTGCTGTGGTGATGAGATTTCCTTGCTTGTCTCTTACTAACGTTATGTTGTTTGCACCTCGTTTTCCACTGATAGCTTTAGTTATTTTATAAACTGTGCTTTGTTCATTTCTCAGTGCTGCCTCTTCTGCCTGTCTTGCAAGGTCATCCAGAAATGTCCTTTTGTTAGCACGGGTTTGACGTTTTACTTCCTTGTCCAGCTGACTGTACTGTTCACTATATATTGCCTTTAACCTGGGAGACTAAGCTTCTGTTTTTTTTTTTTCATTTCCTTTCTCTTCGCTATGGTGTTTAGCGTTTCTGGTGTTATCCAGTCTTGGCTCTTTCTTTCCTGGAATCCCACGCATGACTTGCTGCTTTCCTTGTATATTGTTGAGATGGTGTTGAATTTCTGGTCCACATCGTCGGTCTCTGTTCTTTCCTGGCTTTTGGTAATCAGATATCGTCTCTTTACGTCGACCACGAACACTTTTCTGGTGAGGGGGTCCTTAAGTTTCGTGATGTTATATCTTTTCTGTTTGACTGCAACTGGTCCAGCAGCTCTGAGTTTCACCTTCAGTCTTGCTACTACTAGGTGATGATCACTTCCCACATCTGCGCCTCTTCTTACTTTCACGTCTTGTAGTGCATGTCTCCATCTGCCATTGATCATTATGTGATCTATCTGGTTTTTTGTCTCGTCCGTTTGGTGATTCCCATGTTAACTTGTGCACTTCTTTGTGTTGAAAAAGTGTTCCTCCAATGACCAGGTTGTTAATACTGCAGAAGCTTATTAATTTGTCCCCATTCTCATTTACTGTTCCACTGCCGCATTTCCCCATTACTCTTTCGTTATAATTATTGTGTGTTCCAACTTTCGCATTTAGGTCTCCCATTACTATAATAAGATCGTACCTGGGTACAGTTTCCATTTCTTTTTGTACCTGTTGATAGAACTCGTCCTTGATCTCTTCATCGCTGTCGTTTGTTGGTGCATAGCATTGTATAATTATGGTGTAGGTGAATCTCCCTCTCAGTCTTGCTCTTATTAGTCTGTTGTTAATGGGTTTCCATTCCAGTAGAGACCTTTCCATTCCTTTCTTAAGGATAATGGCTACACCTTCGTTGTGCTGACCGTCCTCTCTACCAGAATAAAGTACTGTTTCCCCTGTAGCTGTTTTTATTCTCCCCATCCCTGTCCATCTGCTCTCGCTTATTCCCAGGATATGTAGTTTGTAATTCCTCATCTCTGCTGTGATCTGCCACATGCTATGGTTTACCCATAATCTGTACAAGGTGTTTGCGTTTTCAGATGTGTACACCCTGCACATAAAGACGGTTGGTGGTTATGGATCAAAGAAGAAGAAGATATCGTTCAAAGCAAAAAGTGATGCAGCCTGTTTCCAGGACCACCACTTGGAGGTGGAGTAGGGTCTTGGTCAGCTCTGGTTCGCGGACCCTGATGCAAGCAGTCACTTTTGCTGCATCTTTGGTGCGGGCTATTCTATAAGTACCATGTTTACAACATCATACAAAATTGCAGGAGTGGTCTGGCGGCTGTGATAATAATGGCTGCAGTGCTACTGGAGCAGAGATTACTACTTCTTCTTTATCAACAGCTAGTCATATCGGTCATTGAGTGTGGGCTTGGAATACTCACGCTGTCAGTTACACAATGTGAATTACTAGAATGCATTCAAAATGAAGGGGTGCATATAGTCTTGGGCTGTACACATGATACCCCCATTGAGACAGTGAGGTACATGCTTGTAGTGCAGTTAATTAGGTCCAAATAATTGATGGTTCAGGCAAAAGCCTATATGCGAGTAACCACAGACAAATGGCACATCCAGCATGGAAATATAGCTGACATTAAGTGAGCAAGAATCAAGAGGGGGATGGTACAGACAGAGACAATGATCAAGCAGGTGACCACAATTGAAAATATATTCAAAGTGGAAGAGTAGAGTAAGTCAGATTAGAACTAGATTAAGTACCAGCAAGTCATCATCAGCGTTGGCAGAGAGTGTAAAGCTTGGGGCAGTGGGAGAGCAGAACTGGAAATTAATCAACTGATACATGATTATCCTGATGATAATGATGCCATTGTATATACTCGTGGGTCTGTGGATCCGTGGTGAGAAATCAGGTTGAGGCTTCTCTGCTGGAGAAAAGGGCAGAATCGTTGCTGAACATAGCGAGGCCTAGAAGATAAAAACTTCCAGAATGAGAATGGAGATAGAGGCAGCTACTGCAGCCTTAAGGCAGCTAACTGAAACTTCAGTAACAAAAGCAGTCCTTGTGTCAGACTCTCAGTCCATGCTTCAAAAGGTTTAAAATGGTTGGCTAAGGCATGAATGGAAAACATTCATAGAAGCTTTGAGTCTGCAGGAGCTGGTGTGGATCTACTGTCCTAGTCTTGTGGGGTACACCGTAATTAGATGCAAAGTTAAAATGAAAATACTTTGTGAGAGGCCACAGGAAGTGAGTCTGAAAATACTTCGGGAAAAGACAAAGATAATGATAATAAATGCAAGAAATTATAGCAAGGTTGAACTTGAGGAAACACCACTACAAGATGTGGAAGCATACATATATCTTGGCTGCAATGTGGACAAAATTGGAGAAATAGACAGTGACATAAAAATAAGAATACAAAAATCAAGAGCAGCTTTCATTTCATTGGGAAACATAAGAAGATCAAGAGAAATCAAGTCCGACACAAAAATAAGAATCTTCAATTCAGATGTCAGGTCAGTCCTATTGCATAGCTCTGAAACATGGTGAACAACAAAAAACAACTACCAAAAAGCTACAGACATTCATAAATGGGTGTTGCATAGAATATTAGGTTTGCAATGGTATGACAAGGTCACTAATGTGGAACTGATGACCAGAACCAGACAAGTGCCAGTAGAACAAAAGATGAGAGAAAGATGCTGGCGATGGATAGGACACACATTGAGGAAACCTGATGGTAGCATTACAAGGTTGTCCTTGTTCTAAAATCCACAGGGAAAGAAATTCAGATGTAGACCAAAAACACACAGAGAAGAGAACTGGAGACAGAAGTAAAAATGATGAGAAAGACATGGAAATAACGAGCTAGTGACACGTGACAGGACTTGGCATGTGTTTGTTGAAGGCCAATACTTCTTGGGGAGCTAAAAGGTATTGATTAATTGAAAACACATATTAACTCCGCCTAGGCCGGTCCCAAGCCCGGCTGAAAAAGGAGGAGGGCGGCCTGCATGGTGGCCGTAAGGAGGCAGCCCCTCCACCATGCAAAGGCACAACAGGCCAATCACCTGTTTGCTTTAAAACATGATTACACGAAATACAAGAGAGAAAACCGGACTGATTCTAAAGGCGATGAACTGGAACGGACTACGACTTATGGAACTTGGAACACAAGAAGTATAAATGGGAAAGAAGAGGAGCTGTTGGAAGAGATGAGGAAAGCAAAACTAGAAATCCTGGCTATTACGGAAACAAAGAAAAAGGGACAAGGAGTCATGGATCTTGATGGCAACATGCTGCTCTACAGTGGTGTACCCACATCTGAAAGAGCTAAAGGCGGCGTGGGTTGCATTGTGGCCAAAAACCAGAAAGATAGTATCAAGGGATGGAACTTTGTCTCGGAGCGCATTATGATTGTAAAACTAAAAGAAGGAGAAACCATAGTCAACCTGGTCATAGTGTATGGGCCAAATGAGGATGAGAGAGCAGAGGTCAAGGAGGGATTCTTCGAGCTGCTTCAAAGGACAGTGGATGACTGCCTAGATGAAATTATCATGCTCGGAGATTTCAATGCCAGAGTTGGAAATGACCATGCTAGATGGGGTGGAGTTAGCGGAAGATATGGAGAAGAAACTCTCAATGACAATGGAAAGCGACTCCTTAGATTCTGCAGTGAGCAGAATCTGATCATTACCAACACAAAGTTCCCCCATAAGCGCATACATGCATACACTAGGTGTGAACCAACAAAGAATAAGAAGTCAGTGATCGACTATGCCATTGTTAGGAGGAGCTCATTCAAATATGTCCGGGATGCTAGAGGGGGCCAGAGATTGGAAGTGATCACTACCTGCTTACAATCAAAAGAACAACTGAAAGAGTTGCTCAGCCTAGGAACTGCCCAGCATCACGCAAGAAACCAAGTAAACGAACGGAAGAAATGAGCATTAAGACCTACAAGCTGAGAGAGCCAGAAATTAAGACCAGATATCAGGGGCTTATTGCTACAGCGGTGAGAAACACAGAAGAACAACTTGATGACTTGGAAACCCTCTGGCTTAAATTCAAGGACATCATAAAGACAGCTGCTGCAGAAGCATGTGGTGAAGTCCGACTTGGGAACAAGAGAAAGAGGACACCTTGATGGACAGAGGAAGTCAAAGAGAAAATAAGAGAGAAGAAAATGGCATGGAAACAATCATCATCATCAGTTGCCATCTCCACAACGAAGGTTGGCTGTAATGGATCTCCAGCGTCTTCTGTCTCTTGTCTTGATGGTGCACTCTGATAGACTCTTTCCTGTCCATCTCTTGATGTTGTCTTCCCACTTATAGCGATGTCTTCCCCTTGCACGTTTGCCTTCAACTCTCCCTTCTGTTATGGTCTTCTGTAAGGTGTTATGCCTTTTTATGTGGCCAAAGTATTTTAGCTGCCGAACTTTGACCTCCCTCATTAGTTCTCTTTTCATACCTAGATTTTCTAGGACCTCCTTATTTGTTTTCATCTCTTTCCATGAGATACGCCCCATTTTTCTATATATCCACATTTCAAGAGCCTCAATTCTTTCTTCCAACTGCTTATTCATCGTCCATGTTTCTGCACCATACAGAAATGCAGAATATATATAACACTTTATGATTCTCAGTTTTAATTTGTGAGATAACTGTTTGGATGTCAGTATATGTTTCATGTTGTTGAATGTAGCTTTGGCCATTCCTATTCTCTTCTTGATTTCTGTTTCACATCTGCCATCTTCTGTTATTATATGACCGAGATATACGTAGCTCTTGACTTGTTCCAGGATTTCCCCATTTACGCTTATCTTTAATGTGGGTTTATCGTCTGTTTTGCTAATTATCATAGTTTTTGTTTTCTCAATATTAATGTCGAGTCCATATTCATGACTTATACAGTTCACTTGCTTCACTAGTTCTTGTAACTCCTGTTCGCTTTCAGCTAACAACACGGTATCATCTGCATATCTAAGGTTGTTTATTGACCTTCCACTGATGTTCAGTCCTGGTATTTCCTGTATCTGTTTGAAAATTTTTTCGGTGTATAAATTAAATAGGCAGGGGGACAGCACACAACCTTGTCTGACACCTCTTTTTATGTCTATGTATGGTGAATAATTCCTTCCAGATCTTACTGTGGCAGTTTGCTCCCAATAAAGGTTACTGAGTATTCTTATATCTTTTCCATCAATACCTATGTCTTCGAGGCATTCAATTATTTTCTCATGATGGACTCTGTCAAAAGCCTTCTTATAGTCAATGAAGCACATATACATACTTTTTTGGACCTCTGTATATTTTTCTGCTAATATTCTTAGGCAAAAGGGATGGAACTTTGTCTCGGAGCGCATTATGATTGTAAAACTAAAAGAAGGAGAAACCATAGTCAACCTGGTCATAGTGTATGGGCCAAATGAGGATGAGAGAGCAGAGGTCAAGGAGGAATTCTTCGAGCTGCTTCAAAGGACAGTGGATGACTGCCTAGATGAAATTATCATGCTCGGAGAATTCAATGCCAGAGTTGGAAATGACCATGCTAGATGGGGTGGAGTTATCGGAAGATATGGAGAAGATACTCTCAATGACAATGGAAAGCGACTCCTTAGATTCTGCAGTGAGCAGAATCTGATCATTACCAACACAAAGTTCCCCCATAAGCGCATACATGCATACACTAGGTGTGAACCAACAAAGAATGAGAAGTCAGTGATCGACTATGCCATTGTTAGGAGGAGCTCATTCAAATATATCCGGGATGCTAGTTTGGACCTCTGTATATTTTTCTGCTAATATTCTTAGGCAAAAGGGATGGAACTTTGTCTCGGAGCGTATTATGATTGTAAAACTAAAAGAAGGAGAAACCATAGTCAACCTGGAAACAATACTTAGGAGCTAAAAACACAGCAGGACAAAAAGAGAAATCTAGAGAATATGTGATACTCAGAACAGAAGCAAAGAACAAGGTGCTAGCAGCAAATCAGAAGTCCTGGGAAGAATTTGGAGAAAAGCTAGAAAAAGATGTGCAAAAAAACCAGAAATTGTTCTATAAGACCCTAAAGAACATGAGGAAGGAAAAACAATGCCCTCTCAAATTTATAAAGGACAAGCAAGGCAAATTGCTTACTGCCCCGAAGGAAGTAATGGAAAGAATATTTCTCAGAACTCCTTGATGGTGAGCAAGGTCAAGCATCAGAAATGATAACCACTAGCACAGAAGAGGAAACAAATGGTGATGAAGATGACATAAAGATGGAAGAACTGAAGGCAGCGCTGGAGAAAATCAAGATGGGCAAAGCAGCAGGGCATGATGGTATAACACCAGAAATGGTTAAGTACATGGGAGCATCAGGCGACCTATTACTCTTAAGGGTCCTACATGCAGCGTGGTGCAACAAGACCATACCAAAGGACTGGGAGATTGCCATCATAACACCAATTTTCAAAAAGGGTGACAATCGACAATGTGGAAACCATAGAGGCATATCCCTTCTCAGTGTCCCTGGCAAAATCTACTCTAGAATCCTAGAGCAGAGACTCTGATGCCTAGCTGAGCCACAATTGGATGAGGTCCAGTGCGGATTCCGAGCAAACCGAAGTACTCAAGACCTAATCTTCACACTCGGACAGCTGAGTAAAAAGGCCCTTGAGTATAAGAGTGAGATCCATCTTTGTTTCATAGATCTGGAAAAGGCATTTGACAGGGTCCCCTGGAACAAACTTTGGAACTGTTTGGCAAGGAAGAACATTCCAGCATCTCTGATTCATGCTATACAGAGCTTCTACAAGTCTTGCAGAAATTATGTGAGGACAGCAAACCATAAGTCAGAAGAGTTCAGGACCACCACTGGTGTAAGACAAGGTGATATCCTGTCACCTTATCTTTTCATACTCCTCATGGACGATGTTATCAAGTCATGTAAGGAGAGAACAAGAAAGTATTCAGTGGGGTACTGGAAGATGAGACAGGTATGTATTTCAGAGCTGGCATTTGCTGATGATGTTGCCCTGATTGCTAAATCAGAGGCACATCTCCAATCCAACCTGCAAGTCTGGAAGGAAGAGCTGGAGAAGAGATGGATGGTCATAAGCAGCTCTAAAACAAAATCCATGGTGATATCACGAGAAGAAAGAAGACATCAGATTAAGCTGGGAGAACAGGTCCTGGAGCAGGTCGACCACTTTAAATACCTCGGAGCTATTATAGACCAAAAGGGAGGCATCAAAGAAGAGCTGGCCACTCAAAAAGCAGCAGCTGAGAGACTTTTTCAGGCCATAAATCGTGGATTCCTCAGCAAGAGAGAGGTTGATAAGAAAACGAAGATGGCTGTATACTGCTCCACCTATGTCCCAGTCTTGACATATGGATGCGAGTCATGGGCAATGACTACAACCCATAAAAGCCAGATCCAAACCTCAGAAATGAGGTATCTGAGGAAGGTGGTCCGCAACCAGACGATACGTCAAGGCCTAAAATCCCACCCCCTGCAGACCCAAGTAGAACAGTCCCAACTAAGATGGTTTGGCCATGTCTGCAGAATGGGAGAAGATCAGCTACCACAACAAGCATGGGAAACAAAGAGCCAGGGATCCAGACCCCCAGGACGACCCAGAGTCTGCTGGGAGGACAACATTAGACAATCTTTGAAGGACAGAGGACTAGAATGGAACCAGGCCAGGAGGAAAACAGCCGATAGGATAGTCTGGCTCTCTCTCTTCCAAACCTCTGCACCTCACGGTAGAAGGGGAACGACTAAGTAAGTAAGAAAACACATATTAATAATGAAAGTTGTTTTCACTTTATATTACATTTATCACATTATTAACTCTTTAAGTCCTAATCGACTTTATAAAGGCTCAGGGGTTAGATGCGCTTGGCCCAATCGACTTTAAAAAGCCTTTAGTATATGTGCCTCTGTTTGAGACTGTTTCTAATTATAACTACCCACAAAGTCATTTCCGACTGCAAGTACATTCTTTTAAATACTGCACGTGTTTAAGAGTGAACGTGTTTCTGTTTTGAGATATTTATTTTAGATTTTTAAAGCGATTTTTTTAAGCGCATATCCTCCATTTTACCTTGAATAACTAATCATTTTTTTTAAGCGCATATCCTCCATTTTACCTTGAATAACTAATCATTTTTCAATGAAAGCGTTTATACTTGTAGCACAAGAGTAAAGTACATCCAATTACCTTCAGTTTCATATACAACAACAAAGTTATTTATGCATATGAACATTTTAAAAAATTATTTCCAAACAACAACAATAAAAACGCACTGGGGTGGCCATTTTTGCTTGGGCCAAACCCACTTTTTTGCTTGGGACTGAAAGAGTTAAATCATCGTATTCATAATCCAATATCACTGAAGGAACAGGAATTGCAACTGGCACCAAATTATGGTTGGCATTTCTCACTTTCTTTTTACTCTATTTCTGTTTACATTTTATGAAATATGTTTAGTGCACTATATCAATGCTTAGAAGGAGAAAAAAAATGAAACCAGCTACAAAAGCCAGTGCTGAGAAGCAGGCACATGTCCAGAAAAGACAGACATATGTTGTGCCATAAAATCTTTTATTTCAACTCTTTTATTCATTTTACGGTGTATGACCTTAACAAATGATAATATAATAGAATTTAGATTTGGAAATACAAGTATGTAATAAGCCAATACATTTAAGGGGTGATTCGACTTGGACTACTTCAACTTACAATAGATTCATCAGAATGGAACCTCACAAGTCGAGGACTACCTGTATATTATAAATCATATGATGATTAGTCTTATGAGTCATATAATAAAAATATTGTTAAGTTTTGTTGCAGACTTCAGGATTGTGATATTTGGCTTCTGTCATTGTTTTCTTTATCGTCTAGTGGACATTTGCCTGTTTTTCAGCACTGGCTTTTTCTTCCTCGGGCATCTGGCTTTAATAAAACCAGTGATGTAGTGCACTGAATGCATGTCATTATGTGTGAAGAGAAATAGATTAAACAAGGAAAAGAGAAATGCTGACCATAATTTGGTGCTTGCTGCATCTCCCGTTTCTGTGGTGTCATTAGATTAAGAATATGGTGATTTAATAATGTGATAAATGTAATATAAAATGAAAACAACTTTAATTATTAAAATCAAGTTTTAATGCAAAAATACAAAACAGTGGTTGTAAGTATATCGGCTCTGAGAACACACAGTCCTACTTTATATGTATTCCAATAAGAAATCTAGTTTTGAATTATGTGAGATCTTAAAAAAATGCACCCCTTCAGAAAAATGAGGCCACACTCCATTCTTCTGTTTCTTGTTCTTTTGTCTCTAATGAAGACCTTATGCTAACAACATTGGAATATTCTTTGTCCAAGTTAGGTTTATATGACCTACTTTATTGACCTCCACAGTTGATCAGAGCCTTTCTTCAATCATTCTTATTTTCTTAATAGCCCAAGTGAAAAGATAAAAAAAATGTTCCTGTTTTTTTTGACGTCTTGTATCTGTTTATATTCACTGAAGACAATTTTATTCTTGCCTGTCAGCTAATGTTTCCAGAAATCCTAGCTAAAAAACAACATAAATCAGGTTGATCAACTAATGTGTGATTTCTGTATCAGTCAGATGTAAGATGTTTCTTTAATTAATGTGAACATTTCTTCACTAATACTTCAAAATAATCCTGAAGTAAGAAAAGAAAAAGAGAATAATCTGATGAAAGCTGTTTGATTATTCTTTCATTAGTCTGAGAACGAGACTATTTGTAGTTGCTCTGTGAGTGGACTATGCTCCAAAACTGTGGGAAGATGGAACATTTGGAAGAAACGAGACAGATCAAACAGGAACTAGGTTGTGAGGTATGTTTATTTGTTCATTTATTTATTATAAGATGAAGTTTGTGAAGTATTGTTTAATTTTAACCACGTCTTCAGTTCCAAGTAGTTTTCATTATTTATCTGCCTTGTGTGGTCCTTTATCTGTTTTTGTGTGATCTTTACTGAACCTCAGCAATAAAAATGTACTTTCTCTTGAACTGATGATTGATGTCTATTTCTGTTGGTCTAGAGATTTGTTCCTTCCATCCGTCTTTTTATTTTGAGGGGGAAACTCTTTACAGAGCATTATAACAGCTCATCAGATGAGGACTCTTCAATCGAGTTGTTATAATTAAATTTGATAACTATTGTGTGAGTCTTATATCGAGCTAGATTGGGCTCTATTTATTATCTCTCTTTATGGAATTACACCGTAAGAGGATGTGACATCATAATGATACGGTACAATAAGCAGCCGTCAGTTTAGGAGCAGAAGTGAGTGTATCTTTTGCTAGGGTCTTGGAAGAATGTGTTGATGGTGTGAGGGCGCATGTGTGAGGCTCCTGATATTTCATAGTGTATCCCTGGTTATATTCCATCACTATTACACCAATATGCTTCTGTGAGGTGTACATAGTATTTCTGCTTTACAGGGAGTATGATTTCTAAGTTTTGTGTGTGAATCATATAAAAATAATGAGAATAATTGGACAGCGTCTGAGACATGGACAGACTGCCTAATCTATATTGCATACGACAGCTTAATGCTAAGGCACAAGTGCATGAACACTGTATTGAGTCATGGAGCCAATATTGAAGTGTATCAATAAATATATTGTCCTCATCATTCAGTGGGGCTCAGTAATTATTGTGATGTCTGTTCGTTCACTGTAACTGCTACCCCTATGATTTTAACTTGGCCCAGGACAATTATCCTGCAACTAATATTACTACTCGTAACAGCACGTAACACGAGTGTTCAGACGTTTTGTTTGCGTGACACTCTGTGGGTGGAGGAACCTAGTTGGCATGACTGTTAAATATCATTATCATCAACAAGTATTTCCTTCTAGTTCCTTATGGAACATAGAGCCACCAATGCAGCCGGTCGCCTAATGTCATACTACTATTTTTTGTCCTTTTTGTTTTAAAAGTAGCTGCATTAAAATTTGAACCCACTCCACCTTTCATTACAGTTTACAAACTGGCTATTCACTCATGTTTGTATTTATTCTATCAAAAGGAGGAAGGAAAAATGATTGTTAGTAGGTACAAAATGAGAAGAAAAAAATAACAATGAAAGGATCCTGAAAGAACTAAAAAAAAAAAAACTGATTTTACAACAGAATATTTTAAAATATGTAGCATGGGAAATGAAGAATAACAGTATTCTGATATTAATTAAAACTTCAGGCAGATCATCTAACAGTAATGTTAGCTGTAAACACAAAAGACAGTATTATTAGGGTGACCATATTGTTCAACGCAAAAAGGAGGACAATATTAACTTTATTGTCATAAAAAGGAGGACACTGTGATGAAAAAGTAGGACATATTTTACATAATAAATGACAGTGAAACTTATCTATTACACATCAAAAAATAATTTCATCAAATCACCTTGATTTTATGTCCATTGATGTATTAAGATGATAAAAATCTTCGATAATTTCCTATCTTTCGTACCTTTTTGGTCCGCAGTGAATATATGTAGTTAGGTGTTGTTGTTTTTTTTTTTTTTCTCTAACCAGCGTGTTGAGGATTGTTTCGTGGTTGCAGGCATGTGAATGGTTGCAAACATTTGCATGGTTGCACCACGAACCACCTCAGCTGAATGAGTACTGGGAAATCGCGCAAATCGATGTATAACGCGTCAAGCCTAGTAACCGCAGTCTATGTGTGGCCGTAGCGCCGTCCAGCAGTGTTTCAAAAGTGTGGCAGAGCCACTTATGGATTGTGTATATAATGTGTGGTATGGCCACTGATTAAGGAAATGTATATTAAATGGTATACCCATTGTGAATTATGAATAGCGTAAATCCGTATAGATCATGCTGGGAAAGCAATCAAGTCAAATGTATAGGACCAGAGAGTCCAAAGTATAATCGCGAATATCGGAGGATACGTTCGCAAGTGATATTATATATATGGCAGTTAAAGCCTGGCTAGGAAAGCCAAAGTATTGAATAAGTGGACATAGACGGAATATATGGATATTAAATAAGGATATCACGAGTATTAATAAGTGATAATAATTCCAAGAGACGGATTGGAAAGAGTTGGTTGCAGACTCTAAAACGCTATAGAATTAACGGTTAACTCGGACGTGCAATGTCTGTAGGATGAACAGTGAGTAGATCCTAGAACTATGTTTAATGCCAAGTATTAATTGTGTGAAACGTTCTGTATTCATTTGGGAAAAAGGACATGTATTAAATATTCAGTCGTCAATGGAACTTGTCTTAATTGCCTGAATTATTCAAGTTCAACCATGTGCTGTGACTGTTGATGTAACCCTTGCAAGGTCAGTCCAGACTATCACATTTATCTACAAGATTAATCATAAAACTAATACACACTGCTGAAGAATTAATATGAAGTAATGAACAACACTGAATTAAATAATAATAATTGAATCACACAATAACGGCTCTAAATCTGCAATTGAACTATAAGCCGAAATGGTAGAGATGAATATAATACCTAAAGAATTATTGACGAGCGACCCAATAACTCACATCCAACGGGGCTAACATAATATCAGAGGACAGTACGACCCGTAACATCTGGTGACAGTCCCGTAACACAGCGGCACTCGAGCTTTCCAGCCCTTTTGGTCCAATGACATGTCATTCGAGGCTGGGGGGTCAGTGGACTTTCCTTCCAACCCGGTCAGGAGCTTCGCTCCTTCCCATCCACAGGGGGTTTATGTGCAGGAGCCATTCAGGTTATTCAGTCAAATTCCCGGTCGTAAACATTCCTTCAAACGCTGACGCCCGGGCTTGAACCTTGAAAACCTGGTCGCCAGTACAACGTTGTAGTCATTACACCAGCGCGGCTCCCGAGGTGTTGTTTCGTAGCAGTTAGGGTTAGGATTAGTATTATGGTTAACACAAACCCTAATCCTAACCCTAATCCTAACCTTAATCCTAACCCTAATCCTAACCCTAAGCGCTACGAAACAACACCTAACTATACATATTCACTGCGGAGCAAAAAGGTACGAAAGATAGGAAATTACCAAATCTTCTTTAATAACACTTGATTACTTTTTAAATACACACAGAAACATTGTCACATAAATAACACTAGCTATTCTGGTTCTCATGCATGCAAATTTGTTGGTACTTTCTGAATGATGGAAAGTATTTTAAAGTACAGTCCATTGATTTCAAATTATTGTGATGTTTCACAGCATGAAAAGCAAAAGGGCCTTCTGTGGCAGTTACTTTTATGGGTCCATGCTTGTTTCTTTTGTAAATAAAGTCAGTTTTGATTGCGAACTTTCTGACACAAGTGCGTTCTTGTGGCGGTAATTGTTTTCATATGTGTGTGCGTGTGTTTATTATTATTTTTTTTTTTGTATCAGCAGAAACTTTATTTGCTACTGACACAAATGTGCCACCTCTGCACACGAAACATTCTGCTTCTAAACCTTGCCGACCTCTGACAAAACATGGAAATTTCTTTTTCAATTTATCTGTGAATACACAATTTTTATGCAAACTACAAGGTCTGTCATATTTGGACATGCTCTGTATGCCGAAAGACCATGTGTCTAGGTTAAAGGAAGCGCATCTCGCCAGAACGAGGCAAAATCCTTTTTTTTTAAATTTCACACTTAGAGTAATAAATGTAAGTGTAATAAATATATAATGTCATTAATTAATGTTTAATTCAGTATTAGAATTAAAACTACTTGTAATTTGCAATAGACATCGAGATTTTAAATGACTAAACCTCATACTGTCTTATCATTCGCAGTGCACATTTTGGATAACAGGTAGCAATAAACAAATAGAGCAAAAATATGTAAACCTGAGTTAAAATATAATTATAGTATATTACTGGTAAACAATTCATGAAAGCTTGCAAGATTGTTTGTTGGATTCTGAGGAAATTTAATCATTGAAATTTAATTCAAATGAGGAATTTTCGAAATGGCGTGTGTCATATAATTTAATAATCACGAAAAACCCGTATGTTTCAACATTTAAAAAAAATCTGGCCGGACGCAGAGTTTAGGCTTGAAAAGCCAGACAAATCCAGACATATGGACACCCTAAGTATTATGGACATGTCAAAAGTTATACAAGGAAAGTAGTCCCTTCACTTTTACCACAGGGAATAGGAAAAACATGCATATGAAGAATGCAGCAAGTAAACAACAAGAACATAGAGAAAGATTATATACTGAGGTAAATACTACAACTTGTTTGAAAACAGATTTAGCTCTAATATAATGTTTACAATTATCACAGCATGTCTGTGTGTCATCATCTAACACCACCACGGTTTTTGTTGATATTTCAGCCTGTATTATTTATTTACAAACAAAATTTTCTTTTCAGGCTCCAAGAAACAGTCAAACAAAGTTCCCATTTAGGAATGAAAGAATAAAACTGGAGTGGGTTTGTAAAGTGAGTTATTTTGAACTCTTGATATACTAACATGTTGATTGTTGATAATGCTGCTTTTTGTTTTCCTTATCTAATCCTTGACAGAATAGTGGAACTGATGTTAGCAGTGATGCTTACAAAAATTTATAACTCTTTCTGTTTCGCCAGGATGAAAAAAGTATTGAAAATGATGTCCCTGATTTAGCTGTAAGACCAATGCAAGAACAAGATATTGAGGTAAATAAATTATTTCCTACATTGTTTAACACATTAACTACCGAATTGGAAAACACGCTGTGGCGTAATTAAATTTTGTTCCCATTTTCACCCTGTAGGTGTATGCACAAATTAAGCTGTAGTTTTCGTAATTGCGTCCAGATTATTATGAATTATATGTTATTTTAAAGATAAATGGAAGTACTAATTATTTCCTGCACCATTTGTAACTCTAATTGAGGTCTTTGCTATTTTACAGCCCTCCGATGGCCGAGGACTTACAGTATTTTCACTATCATCACTGCTTGCACTCCACTACTATAAAAATCACTATTTCAATCAATGTGTACGCCGTTTTCACTCTTGTCCTCGTCGCTAGATCTATCAGTCAATTGTTGAAACAAATTTCTAGCTTGTTCAGCCGTTATTGTAGATGTTCAAGCACTTTATGTGGTCCTGTGACAAGTTGCCACGGTAAACAGTTTTACACGATTTGGTAACTAACCCAAAACGTTGAAAAATAGGAACATAATATCAATTTTCCAGTGTTCTACAACAACCATACTTTGGAAATTTGTTTTCTAGTGGCAACTTAAAATCTCGAACCAGATGAGAATGAGTTTCAGTACATTTTTAATTCATTTTATTACTGAAGATAGATCGACGCTCTGAGCGGCTCGCGGTCCAAATGATAGGATTTCTTAAGCCGGTCCCACCGGCTCGCGGTAGTTAATGTGTTAAGTAACAGTATTTTTATTTTACCAACATAATTGAGCTGAATGGAGGTGGATACATTTTTTTTCAATTATGTGTGCTGTTTTGTTGCTATACTTTGACATGAACTTCACTCTTATTGCCAACAGGCAGTGTAAGAATCCTGCTGTTTTATCACTTTTTTTATTTCACAGATGTCAAGACATGTTGAGACTACAGCTGCATTTTTTGGTGAACAAATAAAATTAGAACCGGGTTATGAAGTGAGTAGTTAATGTGTTAAAAATGTTAATGATTAGTTAACATTTTAATGGGCACTTATTTTATTGGCTAAAGTTACACATGAAGTATTGGGTCACACACATCATTCATTATTATCATGATGATCCTGTGTATGACCAGTTATGAAAGATATACTGGCCCAATGACTCAACACTAAACTCAAAGCTATATGGAGCTAAAGAGGAACTTCAAACAACAGTTGAATTCATCATGAGAACTCGTCTGATGGTGTAAACATCAAAGATGCGATCGCAAGTAGAAGAAGAAGAAGAATCATGATGATCAAGTCCCATAGTGGTAGCATGTATGATCATTTCCCTCTACAGCCCCTGTCTCTGATGTTTCCTATGAGTTCTGTTCATTTAGATTTTTTTGTTGTTGTTGCTTCTCTTCTAATGTCACATTCTCCCTCCGATTTCACCATGTTATTCTGGATTTCAAATTTTCATTGTCATAGAACAAATCATATCAACTTTGATAACCTTCACCATATGTCTCTTATTCCAAGCCTCCTATGGGACCTCAGTGGCTAAAGAATGCAAACTTCAGCTTTCCAGTACACTTCGTGGCATGAGTGTTACCAACAACAACAAAAAAGTGGGTTGCCAGCCCTGTACACAATCTCATATTAGTTGCCTCAGTATGACATTCTTGAGGGTACAGTAATTATTCTTTCGTTGTCCTATCAGAGACCCTTGGGAGATCTACACAGAGCTATCTGTGCTTAATTCCAGAATTTATCAGTTGTGCAGTTTATCTTGCTAAGCAAGAAAGAAGACTCAATACCTTTCGTCTACAGTGTGTATGTGACATCCTCTGTATTTCGTGGAAGGACAGAGTGACAGATGTCGAGGTGTTGGCTTTAAAAGCATGTATACACTGCTTAGACAGTGCAGACTACACTAGCTTGGCCGTGTCTGCTGCATGGAAGATGGTTGCATCCCGAAAGTTATCTTCTACGGACAACTGGCAGATGGCAAAAAAAAAGTTGGGTGCAATGACTCTCCTAGTAGATGGGATTGACGAGTTGGACTTGCTGTTGCCACTGACGGCTGCCTGCCCTTATAGGAGGTATATACGTTGGTGCATTGGTATGTGTGTATGTATCTGGTACAATCTGTCAGGTTTCGTTTCATCTTATGTGGGTTTTAAATTACCCTGTTAGCTTCTCACAAAATTAAGATTATATCAGAGCTGTGCTTTCTGTGCTTCTCTATGGTGCGGAATGCTGGAGAGTTACCCTTTAGCACGCTGCATTAGAAATTCCGAAAACTTGCCCTGCCACTGCATTCTTTTTCACAACGCCCCATGTTTATAGTGGGTGACTTATAACGTCTATAGTTTCTGTGTTTCTTTGTCAATTGCTATCATTTTTTGAATTTATATAAATAAATGAATGATGAATCTGGTGATATAAAATTTGTTTTATTTATTTGAAACTATTAGATGTGATAGGAAGAGAGGAATGGAAAGATGAAAAAAAAAACGATAAAAAAATTTAAAAAATAATAAAAAAATTATTTAATTACAATTTTTTTTTTTAAATTACACAATTGTAAAACGGGAATAAGTCCTCAGGTACAATTATAACCCTTTAATATTTATATTAATCTTCTTTTTCTGCTATTTGGAAATGATCATTAAAATACACACAAAATATTTACACCATTAATGTTATTTCTTAACTAATGTGCTGGTCAATCATAAAAAGCCTCTATGCCAACTTTACATGTAGTGTTGGGCAGAGCAACCTAACCTTTGTGGTGAAGACAGGAGTACGACAGGGATGCCCCTTATCAACCACTCTATTTTTAACATAGACTGGGGGATGCGCCAGACAACAGAGGGCAGTCCAAGAGGAATAAGATGGACTACATTTTCTACATTGGAAGATCTGGAATATGCAGATGACATTGCACTACTAGCACATTCACATCAACACATCCAGAAAAAACAGATAGACTTAATAAGTATAGCCAGCAGGTGGGCTTGAACATCAATTTAAAGAAGTCAGAGGTCATGACGCTCAATGTGAGCAACCCTGAGCCCATATCAGTAAGGAATCAGCAACTGGTACAGACAGACACCTTCACATACCAAGGATGCATAGTAGCACCAGACGACGGGGCAAGCAAAGACATCAACAACAGAATGAACAAAGCAAGAACAGCCTTTTTTAGCCTAAACAACATCTGGAAGTCCTCTCAATACAGCACAAGCACAAAATTAAGATTATATCAGAGCTGTGTGCTTTCTGTGCTTCTCTATGGTGCGGAATGCTGGAGAGTTACAGAGAAGGAAATGTCGAAATTGTCCTCTTTTCACACAACATGCCTAAGAAAAATTCACCGAACCTTTTGGCCGAATACCATCACCAACCAAGATCTGCTTACTCGGAGCAAGGAAGAGGACATGCATACCATCATAGCTGGCAGATGCTGGAGCTGGGTTGGCCATGTCCTCAGAAGAGACCCCGATGCCATCACAAGAACAGCTATGCTTTGGACCCCTGAAGGAAAATGAAAGAGAGGCTGACCAAAAACAATTTGGCGGAGGACTGAGGAGGCTGAGATGCAAAGAATGAACCAGAGTTGGGGCACTGTACGAAGGATGGTCACCAATCGAGCAAAGTGGAATCAATTTGTTGTTGCCCTACAAGACGCCACTAGGCGTGATGGCCACTGACTGCTTTGACGGTCGGCGGCTAAGGATCAAAGAAGAAGAATAATGTGTTTGTAGGAATGTCTTTCGTTCTGGAAAATTTATTTACTTGAAAAAAGTCCTTTAGCAATTTTAATAAGTGTTATTGTTCTTTACACTACTGGATCTTGAACAATATCCTCTTGTATAGTAAAGTTAATGAATACTGGAATCAATATTACTACATCCCTGTTCTCTTAGTCCTGTGACTTTACAGATTACTGTCATCATTTGACTGAATTCTACCATAATTGGAATACTGTTGTAAAAGTTTGTTTCATATCACAAACATTGGCTGTTGGTTCATATATGGATTCTATCAGTGCCTTAATTGACACTTATCTTTGAATCTTGATAGTGCTGACACTGAACGGTCACTGTATTTATCAGCATTGGCAGACCCAGCAATAGGGGTACCAATGACCAGCTGTAGTTCACTCTTTGGGGTCCTGCACTTTTGTGGGATTGCCTCTGATGAACAACACAGGCTTCTGATACTTGACAGTCTGGTTTGAGTTGTTACATGAAACCCTCAGTCTTCAGAAACCAGACACTGGACTTAAATTATTTGATAGATTGCTCACAATTCAGATGGCAAAGGCGTAGTGGCAAACTCTGCATCCAGTCTGTCTCAAACTTTCTTTCAGTGTGTCCTTTCAATGTAGCGCTCCGCTTTTTATTGGCTCCCATCATACGGCCAAGAGGTACTGACGTCACAGTCTAAGACTAGGCCTGAAATTTTCATATCAAAATGGTGATTTTAGAAGAGGTGTGCGTTACTTGAAACTTTCCCTTCATCATTCTTAGCTTGTATACTATCTTCTTCTTCTTCTTCTTCTTGCGATCGCATCTTTGATGATTACACCGTCAGACGAGTTCTCATGATGAATTCGACTGTTGTTTGAAGTTCCTCTTTAACTCCATATAGCTTTGAGTTTAGTGTTGAGTCATTGGGCCAGTATATCTTTCTTAACTGGTCATACAGAGGACAATCCTGTAGAACATGCTCAGCAGTTTGTTCGTTTAATCCACATGTGCACAGTGGTGAAGCAGACAGTCGTAGCTTGTGCATGTGTTTGTTCAGTTTGTTATGCCCTGTCCTGAGTCGAAAAATAGTTATCTGTTCCAACCTATCTTGTTTTATTCAGCCGATTTAGATCTATCTTCCTATCCATATATTTCCACAATCTGTCACTTCTTTAATTTTCTGTTTTCAGCAGATGTGGGTTTTCATGCTTTCCTCTCAATTGTAGACACCAGTAATCAGCATTTATCTAATACATGCTAAACCACTACCGTTGTTCCTTATATCAATTTATTCACAATCCTCTCCTGGAATCAAAGGTGAAATCCTTTTCACAATAATTCCATTCTGATCCCTTATATCCCTTCCGGTCGATGACTAGTCTTCGATAAACCAATATATGTCTACATCTCCATTTTGCCTAATGCTTGCCGTTTGCGTCTGCGTGCCCCATGATTCCGTGATAGATGATTGGTCAGTAAGACTGTGCGAGGTCGCTTTACAATGTATTGTGAACAACTTTTGCGACAGTAATAGTGTGCTGTTACAGAATTTGATTCCAGGCTGAAAACCTGAAAACTTCACTCTTCAATCTACCAGCTATAAATGGATACCCGACTGTTCACTTGAGTTAGGGAATGCAACGGCTGTAATGAAGGGAACAGGTCACTGCATCTCATGAAGCTGGACCTAATATTATGACTTCACTCTCAATGTGCAGTATTTGCTATGGGAACTTGTTTGTTAAAGACTTCCATGTTTGGTTGACATTTCTGATTATACATGCCCTATTCCTTCTGGACATTTATATTATTTTCAGCAGGGGTCTAGAACGTACTGTATATATTGGCCAGAAATAAATTTTCCACCATAACTGGTCTACCACATTCTGTTAAGTTTTTTGGAGCTCTAATTGCAGAAAGTGAGTCTGTTAAAATTGTCTGTTTTTGTGGAGGGTTGTTGGAGAAGATTTCTTACGCACAGACTTAGCCATTCCTCTCCTCCCTTGGGTGTAGAGGTTTGTCAGAGAGAGTTCCATTCTATTCTATTGGCCATCTTTCTCCTGGCCTGTTTCTAATCTAGTCCTCATTCCTTCAGAGATTGTCTAATATTGTCCTCCCAGCAAACTCTGGGTTGTCTTGAAGATCTGGAACCCTGGCTCTTGGTTTCCCATATTTGTCATGGTAGCTGATCTTCTCCCATTCTGCAGACGTCGCCAAACCATTGTAAATGTGACTGTTTCCCTCGGGTCTGCAGGGGCTGGGTTTTGAGGCCATGATATATTATTTGGTTGCAGACCATGTCTCTTTTTGTTACTTAAACCACATTCCTCAGATACTTCCATTCTGTGGTTTGGAGCTGGTGTTTATTGGTTGTAGTCATTTGCTCATGACTCGCATCCATAAGTCTAGACTGGAACGTAGGTGGAGAAGATTTATAGTGCTTTTAATATGGCCTCCATATGTTTAACTCTTTGAATCCGGAGCAGTGCTCAGAGCCAGGTTCAGATTTGACACCCGTGCCACAACAATGCTCTGAGCATTGTTTTTGGTTATCATGATTAAATAATTACAGCACTGAGTGGAAAATAAATGCAGAGTCAAAGAGTTAAGAGCTGTGATGGTTTCCAGCTTATTGTACTGTTCTGTTCTTGCCTTTATGAAATGACTATCATTTCCAAAAGTTTAGTGGGGCAACCTATTTTCATAAGCATGTTGTAGTCCATTCCTGCTGACTTTGTCAAATGCCTTTGAGAGGTCAATAAATGTGATGTATATATATATATAAGTGTTTTTCTACTCTCTTGATTTTTCCTGAAGTTGGCATAGGACATTGCGTTAAATGGTTTTAAAACTCTTCGGCGCGACTCAAGCAGAAAACGAGAGACAGGTATAACAGTTTATATTTCCACTTCCCTTAATCTTTGCCGCAGAAATGATTTAGAGACAGCAGAGATAGAATGCGTATGGTTGGAAAGAAAGCTACCAAACCAGTGCCCATTTCTAGTGGGGTGTCTTTTTCGAAATCCTAGTGCAGGACCTATCTGGTACAAAGATTTCATCATCATGATGGACAATGTATTCGCCACCGTCTAGGAGGTTATTCTTCTTGGCGATTTCAATATCAATAAACACAATTCAAATGTAACATGGAAAAATATGATACTATCGTACAACTTAAAACAAATAGTCAACCAGCCTACAAGAGTAACACAAGCATCATCCACACTAATCAACCACATCTACATAACTTGTCCAGAAAACATCATAGATTGCTCTGCCCCTAATATTGCAATGAGCGTCCACTATCCAGTATGCTGCACATGGTCAAAGAATAAATGTAAAGTTCCCAAAATTAAACGTAAGTATTAAATTTAGAAGTTTCAAACATTTCAATCGGGAATTATTTTTAAATGACTTGCTAACTGCACCTCTCGCCAGTGTTTACCAACTTCCTGATCTGGATGACGGCATTGCAAACTGGACAAAGATTTTTTCTTGTGTTTTTCACACGCATGTACCAGCTAAGGAAATTCGCGTCAAACGACAATTAAAATCACCTTGGATCACGCAGGAAGTGTTTGGAGGCTATGAGTCATAGAGATCAAGCGCACAAACATAAGGACCTCAACACATACAGGGTTCAAAGAAACAAGGCTCAGTATTTAATTCACAAAGAAAAGAAAAATCACTTTAGAAATATGGTTCAGAACAAATCAAATAGTAAGGTGTGGTGGGTTTAGATGTTATGAATGTTGGTGTTATTGTTATAATGAAACAGAGTGAGGTCAAGCTGTGAAGGCCTCTGAGTCTAATAGATAATAAGGGTGTGTTCTCAGAGAACCTTTCTGCTACCACCCTACGATCTCACTCAGACTTATTTTTGACTAGTATGTCTGACAGCTACGTCTAATGTCTAGGGTAATGAAATTGTGGTATAATAAAGTGACAACAAATACACTTAAGAACTCTATAAAAAGTAATTATCAACACCCAGAGTTAAGTTTTAAATGTGAAATCTTTTTTTTTTACAATTTATTGTTCCAGTATCACAATTTTGTGTATACCGGAATATTGAACTCAAAAGATAATTCAAAGTATTTACATAAAATTAATTCAATTTATAACCGAGTATATTCTTATTCACAAATGTAATTAAATGTGTCACTCTGGAACAGTGTCAATTTATTCTTGCTCCTATGAATGGGTATTGATTACAAGAACGTTTGTCTTCATCACAATCTGAAAGTTTTAATACACATTTGGGAATTGAGAGTAGTTGAGTTTGATACATCAAGTGCCTGAAGACAATTTCTTAACTGAGTGGTGTCTGTTATGCAGGATGAATTTTGGTTAGATCACCAGTCTCCACTGCCAAGTAAGGATTCTGCTCTTGCAATATAACACGGAGGCACACAGTCGATACTGCCTCAATTCTTTAGATGCAGAAATAACGACAGGTATAGGTTGACCTGGGCTCACTTTGAGTCATAGATGAAACCCTGGAACGATATAAATGCGTCCTACTCAACCTCTCATATAACTCTCTCTTTCCCTAACTCTAAACATTTTTAATCATATTCAGACTCAGCATGGTAACTAAACAATTAGTTACTGTTTTTAATTGGTTGTATACCCCATTCATGGTCAACTAAACTTCAAACTACAGTTTGACACTTTCCTTGACAAAGGAAACATTTTAAGTTAATACGATCAAGTCATGTACAATCACGGTGACTTGCTGAAGAAGACGGCCAATGGTTTGCCTGGTCTTATGTCATAATACTGTACAACAATTTCCCCATTAATATTTAATTTTTCTTTCTCCCAAAATGTCAGAAAGCCTGTCTGGCTTTTCTACAACATGTTAATATATTTCCTAACAACTCTGTAAAACAACACAAAGTTTGATATTGACTTCCCTCTAGATACTTCTACCCACATAATTTTCATACATATTCAATAATACATGCATAATAATAATATAATGGTGATATAAATGTTTTCTTTCTTACCGCATCAGAGAAATATTAACACTAATAAGTTTGATTTGCGATAAATATGGTCAAATCCAGATCGCTTGCTGGTGCAGATCAGCACAGTCAAGATAGTACTATTATCTTGCTTGTAAAACAACTTTAGTGTAGAAAATTTCTTTCATAAGTGGCCCCGAACACTAACTACCAATTAGTTTTATTCCTCCATTAGTATATTAATCTCCAGCCAATCAGGGACTGTTTGGCTTCTTGCGTCGTTTTATTCAAAATTGAACTCAATTTTCAAATCTTGGGCTAACTTCCCCTCTATCCCTGTGGAGGACTTCTGATTCCAATGTTAAGGCTTCTTCTTTACTGGACTTCTGACACCAGAATGTTGAAGATATTTAATATGTTATATGATATATGTCTCTTATATTACCAGTCCCAGTCCTCAGGTTCTTTTATCCATTTTTACACAGATTCCGTTTTCGTGCACCAGTATCGTTATTTCCAATGTTACCCCTGGGATGTGTCAGTCCCTGCACATGCTTCGTATTAAAATCCCTTTATACCTGACTGACCTTGGTTATCTTCTTGCATTAATATCTTATTACCCGTGTGAGGCAGTGTGCTCGGGTATTAAAGTCACTGGTCATTATGGTTACATGTAACAGTTTATAATCGAACTCAAATATGTCAATGAAGTAAGAGACCAGCAGTTGACGACTTTAACATTTAATAAATAATCTCTCTCCCATGATTAGTCAGCACGACATTAAAGACATGGTTCAATACAATAGTCTATATGCTTGTTGCAAGAGTTCCTTCATCTACGAAGAGTGCATGTTCAATGATTCTATATCTCTGAGTAAGGGTCAGTTCCTTTGATTTGGCATATCACGCCAGGCTAATCTGCCCTCTAAATTAAACTGCGCTAAGAATACACGACTTACGTTTTCAATCCACGAATGTAATGCTCAATTTAGCTTATGAGCGACACATATGAATTCAGTGACTATGTCCCACTTTCCCAAGTGGTTAGACCACACAATATATATAAAGTGGCTAGGCCACACAATCCAAAGTGGCTGGGCCACACATTACGAACACTGCCATCAGGTCAGGGTCAAAGCCCACAACTCAACTGACGTTTTTATGCCCCATGCGTCATGCATAGAGATATGCGTACTATGTCGCCAATGTATATTTAGTCAAGGTGTTTGATGGTGCAATCATTCGGATTGACGCCCAAATCCAAATGCCTGCACCACACACACCAATCCTCGACATCGGTCGATAATATATATTCATTTGAGGACCGCTCCATGCTGCAGCATGAAACAATCCTCAACATCATCCCCCTCACTCCCAAACGTGACACTTGTGGCACGTGTGAGAATGGTGGAGAAGAAGTAAGTCTTCTACAACATGTGAGTATTAGTAATATCTATATATATAGATATTTATATAATCATAATCATAATAATTAATGAATACTCCAACAAGTTTCCGAATACACATTCTTAACACTCTGTCAAATATTCTAATAAATATTAGAACAATTTAAATAAAAGTCATGTGTAATCGTCCATCTGTCTTCGTCAATATCTCAGTTATATCCTACAAGTTTATAATTCTGACAAGTAATTAGTGATCCTGTTGATGTCTGTCACACAGTGGTTGTATTTTTATGCTATTATTTATTATATTCACTATTATCGTTTTTATTCTTCATTTCATCATAATTTACTTTTTCCTTCTACACTTATTCAATTAACATATTTTATTATTTTTGGGTTCTTCTATGGCAAGATAATATATCACACTAAGTAATATGTTAGGTATAATAACCAAATATTATCATTTTAATCGTCCCTTATTCTTTATTTCCATCTATCGTTCAATTGTGACAGTTAGTTTCACTTTCGAAATGCAGACGATAGTTTAAACGGACTCCATACATTCCCCCTTTCCAATTTTTCTCTCTCTCACTTTTTCTAAGAAAACTACAGCGTACGATAGCAGATGTTCAAACATGCCCTAACGACGGTAACCAAGGCCTGTAGTCTATTTTTCAAACCTAACCTATCCCTCGTGTGTAGTGTTTCAAACCAATTCTGTGACGTCGCCTTGTCGCATGCGATTCAAAAAACCAATGCTTGTCAAGGCTTTCATTCATCCCATATCTCTCCCTCCTACGTTTTCTTCTCTCACTCTGCCTGAAACGAACACTTAGCTGTCTGCAAAACGGCGTTTAGGTAATATTTAATGATTTGCATTACTTGTAAGTCTCAAGGACGAAACTAGGAAAGCGTGTAATATTTGACAGCAGGGTTATTGTCTAAGCATTACTACGGTATACAGTGCAGCGCTCTACTGGCGTAGGGGACGTAGATAGGCAACCACACACGGGCGGGTTTATTTATTTTCATAGGAGTAAAATCTTGCTGAATTTAGCGATTGTCTCACAGATTTCGCTACATAAGGAAATATGGAAGGCAATTAACACCTTAGCAAAAATAATGCAACACCCGTGTGTTACCGGGGCCCGAAAGGGGAGCAGCAGCAGAAATGAGGGAATATAAAATCGAGATTCTGGGAATGTGTGAAACAAAGTGGAAGGGGGTAGACAAGAAGAAACTTATCACAGGTGAATTGGTGCTGTCCTCAGGACATGAAGACGAAAGTTCACACCACAGTGAAGGGGTAGCTCTTATGATACCTAAAGAAGCACAGAAAGCACTCATTGAATGGGAAGCTGTTGGACCCAGAATAATAACAGCTACTTTTAAAACAGCTAAAAAGAAAATAAATGTAAATGTCATCCAATGTTATGCACCAACCAATGACAAAGAAGAGTCTGTGAAAGAAGCATTTTATACTAGACTACAGGAAATTATGGAAAAAGTAAAAAGAAGAGACATCACAATTTTGATGGGTGACATGAATGCAAAGATTGGTACAGTCAACACCGGCTTTGAAGAAGTCATGGGAAAACATCTTCTTCTTCTTTGATCCATAGCCGCCAACCGTCAAAGCAATCAGCGGCCATCATGCCTGGTGGCGTCTTGTAGGGCAGCAACAAATTGATTCCACTTTGCTCGGTCGGCGGCCATCCTTCGTACAGTGCCCCAACTGTGGTTCATTCTTTGCATCTCAGCTTCCACAGTTCTCCGCCAAGTTGTTTTTGGTCGGCCTCTCTTTCGCTTTCCCTCGGGGGTCCATAGCATAGCTGTTCTTGTGATGGTATCAGGGTCCCTTCTGAGGACATGGCCAACCCAACTCCAGCGTCTGCCAGCTATGATGGTGTGCATGTCCTTCTGGTTACTCCGAATAATGGGAAAACATGGGCTAGGAATAATGAATGAAAATGGGGACTATTCTCAAACTTCTGTGCTTCAAATCAACTTGCTATAGGAGGAAGCATGTTTCCACATAAGAGAATACACAAGGCAACATGGATATCACCAGACCATAGAACAGAAAATCAGATTGATCATGTATGCATAAACAAGAAGTTTAGATCATCGTTGCAGGATGTAAAGGTATATAGAGGAGCAGATGTGGCATCAGATCACCACCTTCTGATAGCCAAAGTAAAAATGAAACTCAAGAGATATGCACCAATGCAAAATTATAGACAACAATTTAATGTATGACATCTAAGAAACAAGAGACAAATTTGCGGTCACAATATCCAACAAATTCCAAGTGCTCCAACAGCTGGAAGATGTAGAGAATACAGAAGACTATTGGCAGCAAATCAAAACTGTATGGAATGAGACATGTGAAGAAATACTGGGGAAAAGGGAACAACAACAAAAAGCATGGATAACAACAGAAACCATCAATAAGATAAAAGACAGAAAAAACAAGAAAGCAGATTTAAACACAAGCAAAACCAGAAGTTCCAAAGCCAATGCTCAAGAAGTGTACACAGAAGCAAACAAAGAAGTAAAAAGAAGTATCAAAAGAGACAAGAGGAAGTATATTGAGTTGGCAAGAGAGGCAGAAGATGCTGCAGCCAAAGGAAATATGAGAGAAATGTATAGCAGCACAAAGAAGCTAACAGGGAAATACAAGCAAACAAGTTGCTTCATAAAAGACAAAAATGTAAAACTGCTCAGCAATATACAAGAGCAAATGAAGAGGTGGACAGAATATTTTGAAGACTTTAAGATCGCCAGAGTAGATCCCCTCTTCAAACCTGGTTCATCAGATACCAGAAACCGTGACAACTATAGACCAATTTCTCTGATATCATTGCTATCTAAACCACTGGAAAAGCACATCCATAAAACAACACTACAGTACCTATTTAGCAGTGACTTGCTAACTGACAGTCAGTTGGGGTTAGACAAAAGCAGTCATGTCACACAGCTGTAACTAAGATGATAGACAACTTGCACCTAAACATCAATAACGATAACATGTGGAGCAATCTTTATAGACTTTAAGAAAGCCTTTATATGGGTTAGATCACGCTGTTTTAATAAGAAAATTAGAAACAATTAAAGTTAACTTTAAACTAATTACATTATTTAAATCATTCTTGTCCCTCAGACAGCAAGTAGTGGCTTACAATAATTCCTTGTCAAGCCCAACTATTATTGACACTGGTGTTCCTCAGGGCTCTATTCTTGGTCCTCTACTTTTTTCCATTTATATAAATGACATTCCACTACACATAAAGCACTCATCCTGCGACCTATTTTCCGATGACTGTACCATTTACACCAGTGATAAAAGTTACAACACACTAGAAATATTATATAAAAGTGATACAGACAATTTTATTAAGCAGAGCAATGAAAATCGCATGCAAATAAATATCATTAAAACAAAATGTATGAAAATATCAACTAGACAAAAATGACAAAACTCACAGAAAACAACACTTCAACTCAATATTGGTACCTCACTAATTGAAAATGTAAATGAAAATAAAACACTGGGACTGATAATTGACCAACAATTAAGTTGGAATTCACATGTACAAGCACTGACCAAACAAATGGCACAAAAAGTTTACCAGTTAGCTAAAATTAAACATTTCCTATATGAAGAGACATGAAAAATGTTCTATACATCCCAAATACAAACAAATCTAGACTATTGTTCCACAATTTGGGATGGCTGCTTCATGTCCAACACTAAAGACTACTCATTACAAAAACACGCATTGCGCCTAGTTTCAGACAAAAACCTCACACAGTGTGTAGACCCATATACATTTCTTAACATATTACCACTAAGAAAGCGCTTTCTCTTCAACAAAGCCAAATTTATTCACAAAATCATATCACAGAATGCTCCAATGTATCTGAGGCTTATTTTCAAATACAATGGAAGATGCAGCCAATGCTTGAACAAATTACACTTGCCCAAGTATAGGTGTGACAAGAGGTTTTTGTTTATATATAGGTGATAGATAAGATATCCAGGTGTATCAGATGATACAAGGATAGAATGTCGGTCAAGAGCTCTGGTCTTAAAAGCAATACCCCAGTCTTAGAAATAAGCACTGGTGTATAGCTTTTAAGACCCAGAACTCTTGACTGGCATTCTACCCTTGTATCATCTGATACACCTGGATATCTTATCTATCACCTATATATACACAAAAACCTCTCGTCACACTGGGGCCTCGTTCGCAGGATATCTTTGATATTCCAGAGCCAAAATTCTATTTCTGCTGTCTTAGAAATTTTTTGGAAAGAGTAGAGATAATAAAGTAGGAAATACAATTTTTTGAGTACCATTGAGTACATATTAAGAAAGCTGTTTCATATATGGTGATGTCAGTTTAATTAACTTTAATTTTAATTAAGTTAATTATATTAAATTACGTTGAGTAAGACAGCTTGCCCTACTAGGCTACAGATATATCATGGCTGAATTGGTCAAGTTTAGGTCTGCTATATGCAGATGGGAAAGGAGCTAGGCCTGGGTGTTGATGCTCTGATCCAGTATGTCATGACTGAGTGTGATAAGTATATGGAAAGGGAAGGTAAAAAAAAAGGTAAAGGAACCCGTTACACGCCCATTGAGGCATATTGGGAATATGGTGTTAGGCCCATATTATCTTGACCGTCGGCACACGAGGGGTGATGTGGTCGGCATCACGCCGGCCGCCTTAACCTTCCCAGAGTAGCTCTGGTACCCATTCGGGGCTGGGTCAACCCAGGAGCCGTTTGTGGCCTAAAAATTTTTCCGCCTCATCTGGGGATCGAACCATAGACCACTGCGCTAGGAAGCCAGTGCACTAACCACTATGCTACCGCGGCTATGGAAAGGGAAGCAGAGAGAAAAGTAAAGAAATATGAAGCAGAAATGGAAGAAAAGAGACTTGTTGGAAGTTGAAGAAAGGCTGCAAGCAGAAGCAGAAAGGGAAGAAAAGAGGCTAAGATTGCAAGCGGAGGCTGAAGCTAAGGGGTTGGAGGCTGAAAGAGAGCATGAATTGAGGCTTAGATAGTTAGAACCAAGTTACTGTAAGCACTAGTGGAAGCCACTCACCTCACTCAGAAAGTAGTTCCACCCACAGCAATGCAAATGGATTTATGAATTTTCATCTGGATACATTTGTGGAAAAGGAAGACTCTATTGAGGCATATATAGACAGGTTTGAATGACTTGCATCTACATATGGGTTAGAGAAGGACAAATGGAGTGTTAAGCTCTCGCAAGGTTTGAGAGGGATTGCCTATGAAGTGTTCCTGAAACTACCTACAGAGGAACATGTAGATTTTGAAGCCCTGAAGCAAGCATTGGTTGTTCGCTATGAACAAAACTCAGAGGCTTATAGGAAACAATTCTGAACTGCTAAGAAGGAGGTGGGAGAGATTTATCAACAGCATACGGCAAGATTAGAAACTTACCTACTGGGATGATGTAAGTTGGAGAACTTTACCCAAGATTTTGAGGGACTTGAGGAGATGATTCTGATAGAACAACTCCTAGATGGCCCCGGAAACCAAGAAGTTCCTGATTGAGAATAGATGGGATAAGCTGGAAGATGTCATCTAATATGCAGAAAGTCATCAACTAGCTCACTCTCTGATACAAGGACTTAAGAAGAAGTCAGCAGAATGATTAAAAAATGAATCATAACTATACCCCAAGTTTGAAAGAAATGGATCTAACCAGGACCATCCTTATAAAAACAAGTCAAGATTTGACTATAAAGACAAGAACCCTGAGACTCAGGAAAAGAAACCCTACAAACAAGGAGATAAATGGTGCAAAAATTGTAAGATGAGCAACCACAATATTACAGATTGTAAAAGGAAAAACCCTCCTCATCACGCCTCATGTTTAGCAACAAGGAATAGGAAGGATAGGAAGGAACTGACAGTGAGTCAGAATAGCCTCTGTCATCCCCCTGTAAGTGAACTGGTGACTGTGAACGGCACTCAGGTCATGTGCTTATATGATACAGGTTTGGATTTCGATTCAGTCATAAGTTCAACCCTAGTGCACCCTGATCAGCTTACCTCAAAAACAGTGGAAATGCAACAAAGGGGACATCAACCATGACACTTCCCATAGCAAGGATCAATGTGAAATCTCACTACGTGGAAGGAGTGATAAGAGCAGCAGTGATTGATGAACCTATATACCCGCTGATACTGGGATGTAGATATGTCTGTTTGGGTGACCCAATGAAACCTATTGTCATAGCAGCAGTCCAGACCAGGTCGAGCACAAAAAAGGAGGAGGAAAATCCTATCAATATCATCCAGAGGAGATGAATAGGGCTCAGACAGCAGACAGCACACTGAAGCCTTGTTTTGGAGAATTACCAAAGGCCTATAACCCTCCAGAGAAGGGAAACTTCTATATGAAAAATGGATTACTATATAGAAAAGCTGTAAAGGACCTCAAGGGCATGGACAGCTGGTTGTGCCAAAATCATATAGGGAGAAAGTTATGGAGCTGGGGCATGCTATTCCATTTAATGGACACATGGGAATTGGTGCCACAAGTCAACGGATAGCTTGTCACTATTACTGGCCAGGGATCACAGAAAATATCAAAAGATATGTGAAATCCTGTCCAGAATGTTAGCATGTAGCCCCCAAGCATCGGACTGCACCAGCAACTCTAGGAGAGATGCCAGTCATGGGTACACCCGTTTGAGAGAGTTGCAGTGGATATTGTTGGACCTCTCACTAGGACCAAGAGAAGGAATAGTTATACCCTAACTCTGGTTGATACTTGTTCTATGTGGGGAGAGCAGTAGCCATGTAGTTGATAATGTGTTATTCTGTGTTGTTATTATTTTTCTTCACACTATCCTTTGGACACCCGAACCAAGATAGACGCTCTCAGATGTCGGAGGTGATGGAGATGAAGAGGTAGGGTGTTTCTGGACTGGTTTGCATTTGTGGTGCGCTGACATTATGTATGGAGGGATGATATGGATAAAGTTCCACCCAGAGCAACTGTATACTTGTTACATGGACGTCACACTGACTCACGACGAGTAAGCGAAAAATTAACAGCTGGTGACGTTTTCCAAACATTTATTAGGACGCCACAATAGGTACGCTGACACTGACAATCAATCACAAGCAATGTAGGGCATATCAATCAGCATAATGAAAAGTTCCTCAATAAATTGTGCATTCAAGTAAGCTGATCTCATAGATATGTTAGTTTCAGCAGGTTCAGCTCAAACATAAGCAATATGCGAGTTAAGCAACTCTTTCCTGTAACAAATGGATCATATAAATATAGGCAAGTCTCAATACAAGCCGCACGGAAATGGCGAGTTATGAATCCAGTTCACGTTGACCTTCTGTGGACATATTTTCTAAGTCTAACCTTCGTAGAGGCATCTCCGCTGGCATAGCGAAGTTCGATGAACATAATAATAACTGTTCTGTGGGCATAAGTAGCCTGAAACATAGATATATCAGGTATAGAGATATCTGGTGTACTTCTAATAACAGAGTCTCTCCTCTGCCTGATGATGCGAATGAGTCGAACAACAAAGTCTAACTTCACCGGCTACAGGACAAAGTAGGAGGAGCGATTACCTTTGTGTTCGAGAACACCACAATTCCACCCGTCTCCAGACGTTAGAATTAAACACATGGGACTAATGTTAATAGACCTGCCATCAAATTCACAGAAGGTTTTTCCCATGATGAAAGAAAAACTTGGGGACATCAGAACATGTCTTGCCCCGTACACAGATCACATCTCGACATGATGGAAGTTCCTTTTCAAAAACACACCCAGTCTGGGCATGCGCTAAAATTAACTTTGAACTATATTCAAGTGGGACAACTACATATTTACTTTCATTCGAAGCAAAAAATAAGTATTCGCCCTTTGACTAGAGTTCTAATCTTAGACCCAAAATATTATTAACAAATATTTTCAAATATACACAAGCATACAGACAAACAAATATCTTTCTATATATATATATTTCTATTCATTGCCAATACCAGAATCTGTGCGTAACAGACGTCTATAGATTCAAAGCATGTGGCAGAGGCACTGTTGATAATATTCATAAGATTAGGTTTCCCACATCAGATATTGACTGACAATGGTTCTCAGTTCAAGGGAAAGCTAAGTATTCAGTATATTCCAAGCCATACATTATCATTGTTCTCCTTATCATGCACAAGGAAATGGCCAAGTAGAGCGGTTCAATCGTACACTCATTACTATTCTTAGAAAGTGAAAAACCTGATACTTGGGATGTATACTCACCCACTGCATTATTTGCCTACCAGGAAGTCCCACACAATTCCACAGGAATGGCTCCAGCAACATTGTTGTTTGGCCGACCCATAAAAGGTCCACTGGAAGCATTGCTGCGGACATGGACAGATGAGAAGGCAGAGGAAACTTTCACCTCATCAATTCAGTACCGTATGTAAATGAGTTAACATCTTGACTGAAAGCTGGCTGGAAATTGGCTAATGACAACCTACATAGAGCCAGAAGGAAACTTGCTGAATACTACAACAAGAAAGCAAAGGATAGGGAGCTTGCTGTTAGAGAGAAAGTGCTTATTTTGCCCAGCAGTAACAACAAACTGCAAATTAGTTGGCATGGTTCATATAAAGTGCTAGAGAAAGTATCTAGGACTAATTACAAAGTTGATGAGAAGGGCAAAAAAAAGGTGTACCATATCAATCTGTTAAAGAAATATTATGACAGGACATCAACTGAGGTAGCCCATATGATGACTGGCCATAGCAATTAGATGAAGCATGAACCTCTCACCTCAACAGAGTATCCATTGAGACCGACTGAGACATACGAACAATTAAAAATTAGTACTCAGTTAACTCAGGAACAGAGGGAGCAAGTTAAAAAAAGTACTATAAACACATGCAGAGGTGTTAAAAGATAAACCTGGGTGTACAAATTTATTGGAATATGACATGAAAGTCATCGACCCAACACCTATCTGCATGAAGACCTACCCAATACCTTATGCTAAGGCGCAGGCATTGAAAGAAGAGATTGATTATTTGTTGCAAGAAAAGATCATCTCTAAGTCAGAATTGCCTTACAGTTCTAGTGTTGTACTTTTGAGGAACATTGACTCTTTATCAACTACCGAAAATTGAATGCGGTTACAGAATCACAAGCTGATCCACTACCGGATACCAACCAGCTGTTCTCGACTCTAAGTAAAGCAAAGTATTTCTCAAAAGTCGACTTAAGTAAGGGCTGTTACCAGATTCCTGTCAAACCCGATATCTGACATGCTGGTTTTTAGCTATTTGGTTGGTCACTTGTGGCGTAGCATAGGAAGGATAAGAAACTTATAGAAGTTTAGAAATAATAGATATAAATGAAGTGAAGTTTTGCCTGGATCACTCAGAGGAAGATTTGGCTCAAGAAGTCCTGTTGGGTTTCTCCACTGGTAGAAGGGAGACAAGAGTGTAAATTCTCCTAGCTAGGTCTGGAAAAGTTTGTTAGGAGATATTTGGTCTCTCGCTACCGTAGTCCCCTGGATCATTTCTTTGGCCACAACATTTTTCTTATACCCAGTCTGGTAAATCTGTGTTCTAGTTTTCCAGTTCACTAAAGATACGTCATTTCATTTTTCTCTCAGACTATTGATGATCACAGCAACAGTAGAGTCCACGGTTCTAATGGTTGGGTAGTGGACATCAAGGAACCAATGACACCAGGACCTGAAAAAGTAGACCAGCCTGGTTTATGTAAAGATGAAGGTAATGAATTTAATGAAAAGAACAACAGTCAAAACCTCATAGCTCCTCATGGAGATGTCCCCAGTAAAGACGCATGAAGCCTTCCTGTCATATGCAATCTATTCAAAATGTTTCCATAACTTATTTATTATGTTCATATTTGCCTCCAGTTCTCATCTCCATGTGGTTTTAGTTTCCTTTTTTTTTTCCCTTTTAATTTAGGCTTTCCCACTCCTCCCCCCTTTCCCTATTTATATGACAGGTATTAGCAGATCACCATTTTATGCCAGAGGAAAACACACACATGCACATCCACATAGTTTGACATGTTTATTTTACTTTACAATAATTTGAAAAGTTGAAATGATACCATGATCAGGTGCTGATAAATGAAATTATCTGGCCTTTGGGACAATATATATCCTGATTACAAGCAATTAGAGATTATTTGGGAAATTTTTCTTTATAAATTAAAAAAAATTATTTTTATAAAAACAACTTGATGTAGTAAATTTAACAACTGTAATATGAAACTTATTCTAGATGATAATTTCAATAAATAAAGAACTGAAGTGAAGAAAATACCTTTCATGAATAAATGTAACATTCTCATTCTCTCTTCTTACTTACTTAGTTGTTCCCCTTCTACCGTGAGGTGTAGAGGTTTGGAAGAGAGAGCGCATACTATCCTATCGGCTGTCTTCCTCCTGGCCTGGTTCCATTCTAGTCCTCGGTCCTTCAAAGATTGTCTAATGTTGTCCTCCAAGCGGACTCTGGGTCATCCTGGGGGGTCTGGATCCCTGGCTCTTTGTTTCCCATGCTTGTGGGGGTAGCCGATCTTCTCCCATTCTGCAACTCTCTTCACAAAACAAAAATTATTAGGCTATAACCATTTTTTTAAAGATAACATGTTACAACAAAATTCTGGCCATCCACTGTTAAGTGTATCAAATTATACCCAAGGATTACTTGATTCTTCAGATTTCATCTTTTTTACTCTTAGATTACTTATGTGTGTAATAATTTCTTTGTTTATTTGAATTCTTATATATGCAGTAATTTCTTTGTTTATTTGAGTTTTTTTTATGTGCATGAATTGAAGGATATATTACCCAGTGTTTATCACTTTACATGTTATTTATGTGACCATCCCAGTTTGTTGCATTTTGGAAATTCCAGAAAAAAACAGTATTGAAAGTAACCAGGCCATGCACCATATGGCTGGCCAAAGTTGTGTGGTGTATTGAGCAAACCTTATAGTGTAAATTATGTGTTATCTCTATGTTACTGAGACCACATGTTTTTTAAATGCATTCAGTCATGTCATATTTTTAAGTAATCCGGACCTGATGATAGGAAACTATACAGAGCATAACAGCAGGAGACAATCTGATCTGAAGCAGTCCCCTGCCAGACATGTTTCGGCCCTTTTCCCCTGCCAGACATGTTTCGGCCCTTTTATCACCTTGTCATAATGCAGGCAAAGATATTCTGGAATTGCCACGTAAACTAGTGTCTTTATGATAAATTATGAATTACACGCCAGTAATTCTGCTATAACTTTATGATAAATGCCCCGACCAGAAACATTTTTTGGGGATTTGAACAGAAACTACAAATACATGTAATTACGGTAGAGGGAAATCATTATCTTTGGTAATTGATGAGGAAATCAGGATTTTGTAAGAAAAAACATACAGCTGATTTGAAGTCCCACAAAAGTTACAAGCAGAAAAGTGAATACGGACATCAAAAAAGGAAAGGGTTAAATCTAGGTTGGGTATATAAGCCCACACAGATTCAATTCTGGACTGTCAAAATGTCATAGCTAAAAAGACATCCAGCGGACGGACGCGCGTTTGTCAAAGCCACATAGCCACAGCCCATAGCTTAGAAAAGCAAAGCTAACCTGCTTGTGAGCAGACTTGCATACATGATGCTCAGATCCGTAATACTGTGTCTGAAGGGTTCTTATTTGAGAGTCAAAAACAAAAACTTCTGGTAAGAAACATAGCAGACTGCAGTGTGTGATTCAAGGACCACCTCTACAATTTTGCTGGATAGTAGCATTGTGGCTACCTGTCTAGGTGATTTACATATTTTGGACATCAACACCTGATGTGTGATGAAAAGTGCTTGCAGTGAAACCTGAATTAGATAAGTTTTCATTACTTTGAAGAAACAAGATCCAGAAGTCACCTATTGCCCAAAATGATGAACAAAGACTTTGACAACATAAATTTTCCAACTTGTGATTTCTGTAAATACATATCTACAATCTTTACCAAACTTTTAAATTAATTAATAAATGTCCAGATATATTTTATAAATGGCAGTTGATTGATTTTGTTTAAATTCCAGTTCTGTTAGAATTTTTGTTGTGTGAAAATTAATATTTTAAAATTGGTAGAGTCCCAATTTAAAAGAAGCATAAAGAGACGAGAATACATCTCAGACGAAACACTGAAGTTGGTGGTAGAGAGAAGAAAAATGAAGTCCAAAAAAGATACAGAAAATCAGGAGTTGTACAAGGAATACACAGACAAGAAAGGCGACACTCTAACAGAACGTAAAGATATTCTGAACAGATGGAAGGAGTACTGTCAAGAAATGTATACGGAAATAAACAAAGCGGCAGATAACAACGTCATGAATGAAGCGGAACGTGAACCAGAACCTACCATAGAGGAAGTCCGGAATGCAATCAAACACTTAAAAAGTGGAAAATCTCCTGGTTGTGATGAAATAATAGCTGAAATGATACAGGCAGGAAGAGAAGGCAGCGCTCGTATATACCATGCATTATGCTGCAAGATCTGGCAAAGCGGAATTTGGCCCAAGGAATGGAAAAGATCAATTTACATACCCTTGCCAAAAAAGGGCAACCTGAAACTGTGCACAAACTACAGAACTATAGCTCTTATAAGCCATGCCAGCAAAATACTTTTACAAATCATAATGAAAAGGATGCAACAAAAGCTAGAAACAGAAATAAATGAAGTACAGGCGGGTTTTCGACCAGGTAGAGGCACTAGGGATCATATATTCAACATGAGGATCATCATAGAAAAGTGTAGAGAATTCAACGTTGACCTACATACTTGTTTCATTGATTACACAAAAGCTTTCGATTGTGTACAACATCAGCAGTTATGGGCTATTATGAAAAATATGGGATTTCCAAACCACCTTATACAACTCATCGCACTGCTGTACCAAGAACAACAGGCAGCCGTAAGAATAGAGGGGGAAACATCAGAATGGTTTGAAGTACAGAAAGGAGTAAGACAAGGCTGTACCCTTTCCCCTTACCTGTTTAACATTTATGCCGAGAATATCATGAGAAACGTAAGAGATGACCAAGAACACACAGAGTTTGACTCATTTAACATCGGCGGGTACCAGATCCCAGAAATCAGATATGCTGACGACACAGTCCTCCTATCGACCAACCCAGAAGGACTTGAACAATTACTTCTGTCCACCAAAAAACACAGCGAGGCCCAGAATCTATACCTAAACACCAAGAAGACCAAAGTATTGACAACAGACAAAGTAAAGACCAAACCAGAAATTGAAATTGATAACGAAGAACTGGAAAGTGTCAATGAATTCGAATACTTAGGATCAATCATTAACAGCTCTGGCGACTGTGCAGTAGAAATTAAAAGAAGACTTGCAATTGCTTCACATAAGCTAATACAGATGAAAAACCTATGGCAAGGCACAAGCAAAGAAACAAAGTTACAACTGATCAGAGCATGTATATTCCCAGTAGCAACATACGGCTGCGAGACTTGGACACTCAATAAAACAGTTGCAAGAAAGATTACATCATTCGAAATGAAATGCTACAGAAGGATGTTGAGAATACCCTGGACAGAAAAAAAGACCAACAGAGAAGTACTGCACTCACTAAATGTACAGGAACATTGGCTCCTAAATACCATCGCAATAAGGAAGCTGAAATTTTTCGGTCATATAAAAAGACATAATAGTCTGGAAAAAACAGTGATGGAAGGCATGGTCCCTGGAAAAAGGGGAAGGGGTCGACCTAGACGACGGTGGACCCAGGACATCACAGAGAGTCTGAACTTGTCTTTGGCTGATGCAGGTCGACTTGCCCAGAATCGTGATGCGTTCAGAGCAGCTGTAATGGAGACAACGTTCTGGAAAGAATACGTCACATGATGATGAGAGTCCCAATTAAGATGGTAGTCCCAATTAAGATGGTTTGGCCATGTCTGCAGAATGGGAGAAGATCGGATACCATGACAAGCATGGGAAACAAAGAACCAAGGATCCAGACCCCGAAGACGACCCAGAGTTCGCTGGGAGGACAACATTAGACAATTTTTGAAGGACCGAGGACTAGAATGGAACCAGGCCAGGAGGAAGACAGCCGATAGGATAGTCTGGCGCTCTCTCTTCCAAACCTCTACACCTCATGGTAGAAGGGGAACGACTAAGTAAGTAAGTAAGGGATAATTAATGAGACACCCTTGGAGCATAGCATATGTCTAGCGAGAAGGTGACTTACTCCACAGCTATTTTCTACAGCTACCATAAAAAACTATGCAATTAACTGCCTGACTTGTCCTGTGCCATCCCTACACTAGTTCACCAGCTCTCTTCTCCATTTCTGAAAACTATGACTTATTTTCTATCCCACTTCTGTCTCGCTACACGCCTTTACACTCTAAGGAAGTGAGCCCACTTTGGTGATGACTCCCAAGTGTCAGCCTCCTGTTGTCTTTTCCCTTCCAACACTTGGAATCAAACCCAATCAACCTTGGTTGTGACTTTTCATTTCACTGCTGGTTTTACCCATGCTGCCAGCTTGAAGCAATTATGAAAGCAACCATCATTTTGTATAAAAATTATTGTCTTAAAATCCACAACCTGTTGCAGTTGCTCCACAGTCAACCCAGTGCCATTTCCTCAGTTTCGCTGACTGTTAAATGCCCTTGACTGCCCTTTTACTCACAATAGTTTCAATAGATCATTCACTGAGGCAGCCACTAGATCTTTTGCTCCTGGTTATATCATTGGTGAAAATGATTATTGTGTGTAACTGTCTTGAAAGTAGCCAGACATACATAAGCCTCATATTTTTATGACTAGTCATGAATTTTTAAGTGCCCTTGTTCTTGACTATACTTTCACACTAGATAATTTCAGTAGATTGTTCATTGAGGCAGCCACTAGACCCCTTTCTCCTCTTTGCAGCTGTGGCGTTTTCTGTGATTCATCATGTCTCGAGTCTGGAACTAGTTCATTCAATTTGGCCAGTTTAAATCTCCCTGTCATTAGCACAGCCAACAATAGTCTGTTTGTTTTTTCTTGAATGCATTGATGTGAATGTGTGAGTAGTGCAATGTCATCTGCATATTCCAGATCTTCCAGTGTAGAAAATGTTGTCCATCTTATTCCTCCTGGACTGCCCTCTGTTGTCTGGCACATCACCCAGTCAATGACTGTCAAAGTGGTTGATAAGGGGCCATTCCTGTCGTTCTCCTGTCCACCTCAAAAGTTAGGTTGCTCTGCCCAACACTACATGTAGAGTTAGCATAGAGGCTTTTTATGGTGGAAACAATGCAGCTGGGAATTCCATAAGCCCTCATTATTTTCCATAGGCTGTCTCTGTGTTTACTGTCAAAAAGGTAAAGGTAGGTAAAGGATCCTGTTACATGCCCATTGAGGCATATTGAGAATATGGTCTTAGGCCCGTATTTTCTTGACCATCGGCACACTAAGGGTGATGTGGTCAGCATCATGCCAGCCGCCTTAACCTTTCCAGAGTTGTTCTGGTACCCAATTCATGAGCCTGGGTTGACCCCTGGAGCCATTTGCGGTCTTAAAAAAATCCCACCTCAACTGGGGGTCGAACCATGGGCCACCGATCTAGGAAGCGGTCAAAAGTCTTTTCAATATTAAAAAAGTTAATGTATAGTTGTCTCTGCCATTATGAGCACAGCTCTAATGATCCTGATGGTGAATATGTGATCTGCACATCTTTTGTTCCTTTTTGGGGTCGGAGTGGCTAAGAGGTATGGTGTCCACCTTGAATTATAAAGGACCGGGTTCGATTACCAGTAGGGAATATAATTTATGGACATTTTCTTTTTTCCCGAACCAGTGGTCCTAATGATGTCATACCTCCACCTGGTCTCGTGGGTAGTGAGAGTGGATGCCTAACCTTCTTGGATAAGGGCGAAAAATAGGAGCTCCTGTGTACAAGTTGTGCGCATTAAAAATCACATGGCAGTTGGAAACTGTAAAGAGTAGGCCATAAGGCAGCTGCCCTGACAAAATTTAAAAGCTAGAAATTTACCCACCACAAAAATATTTATAGAATGTGTGATTCCTATATACACAGATTGGGATTCTTGCCGGTGCTATGGGGTTCGTGCACTGTGCTGAGATCCTCCTTGTGTGATCTAAAAGAAGAGATGGGAGCACTGCTGGAGTTGTCTATGTGCAATGAAGATAATCCTTAAAATCAAACCAAACTGTTCTTTCTGAATCCTGCTTGTTCTTTCCTCAGTTTATGGTCTACTGCTTTTGAAATTCTCTGGATAGTTATCCTGCCTTGTATTTTACTGGGAACTGAGAGTAGAGTGATTACTCTCCAGTTGTTGCAGTCTGCAAGGTCGTCCTTCTTGGGTAATTGTACCAGTATTCCTTTATTCCATTCCTTTGGTTGTGTCTCTGTTTTCCAGACTTGTTGAAATAGTGGTCTGTCTTAAAAAACTCAGCATTTAAATTGTCATGACCAGGAGCTTTTCCATTCTTTAACCCTTTGATAGCTGTGATGACTTCTTGTCTTCGCGGAATGTCTCTATTTACATTTAGATCATTTTAAGCCTCAGGAACATTCAGCTGCATCTCTGATGGTTCCTTATTCAGTGTTTCTCTGAAGTGCTCTACCCATCTGTGGCATGAAAATCGAGCACCTTGATACTTTTCAACCAGACCGCTCAACGTGGTTTCTCGCAGGCTTCCTAATTAAGCATGCAAGTTAAATTATGCATCAGCCATATCTCTCGCTATTCGCATCACTTTCAGTTAGCCATGTCTACCTGTCTTCTTTTCACACGCTATCTAAGCAGATATTGAGATTCATAAACTGTCATTTTGTCATAAGAGGGCAGGCCAGGGGAGCCTGTCGGCTGTCATATTATTTCATGTCTGGCATTTCACCGAGATCTGAGAAACCTTTGGTGCTGATTAACACCAGGTAACAGAAAGGACCGAGAACCCTGTACACGGGGAAGAAATCACCGCTGTAGTGGCCATCCTGTCGGCAAACGGTGTGAAAAAAAGCTTTCATTCAGGAATTGACCAAAGAATCTGCCCTAGGTGCGAATTTCCGCATATAGGGGGAAAATCCGGCAGTTCTATATATCTCGCCTCCCCAAACTCAGTATCAATCTGCATCAGGAATTGTTGAAATATTCTAGCTCATCATCTTGGAGTTTTTTAATAGAGAATTACTTAGATTCATGGAGAGTTCATTTTTCCTGTGTTGCGGTAATTATATATATATATATATATCTATATATATATATATCTATATATATATATATATATATATATATATATATATATATATATAAACTTTGAGTGATTTAATTGTTAAAGTTTTTCATTATATTTCACTGGGATTTTTGTGTTAATTGAAATGTATTAAATAAACATATAGCTAATTTCTCCAGCTGTAAACGTAAAATTAACTACTAGCTATTCCCCAGGAAATATATGTTTAATTAATTAATAGACGCTAGGTGTTTGATAAACGACGAAGTATAATCATTTCTAATACATAAGTTGTAATTTTATAAACGACTAGTGTCCTTATCTCGTGTTAAAGCCGTTAAGATAAACCAGACACTTGTGGTGATTTTTAAAAATATATATATAATTAAATACCGGAGTGATTTACAGGTCAAACCTAGACGCATATGGTGTTAGAATATGATTGCTATTATGACTACATGTTAATCTACTTTCTACATATAGGTGGTCATACCCTTGCGAACTAGCGGTTTTACAGTACTAAGGTCCTATGTTCTTAAACATTCAGACACTGTTGTGAAGAATCTGTTGTTATGACCCTGGGTGGTCCACCTTCTCCATCACTGAGAGTGGTCAAAAACCAGAACAATAACAATAAAATCTGGAAGTAAGTAAGTAAGTATCACGGGATTATCCTCGAGAGAACTCACTGATCATACTTGGCTATTTACCTCAGAGAACAGCCGAGAAATAACATTCGTTTTCTTGTTTGAACATTTCATCAAATTGCCACCTGAGGCTAGACCACACTGAAAATATACTTACTACTTAGTCGTTCCCCTTCTACCGTGAGGTGTAGAGGTTTGGAAGAGAGAGCGCCAGACTATCCTATCGGCTGTCTTCCTCCTGGCCTGGTTCCATTCTAGTCCTCGGTCCTTCAAAGATTGTCTAATGTTGTCCTCCCAGTGGACTCTGGGTCATCCTGGGGGTCTGGATCCTTGGCTTTTTGTTTCCCATGCTTGTTGTGGTAGCCAATCTTCTCCCATTCTGCAGGCATGGCCAAACCATCTTAGTTGGGACTATTCTACTTGGGTCTGCAGGGGGTGGGATTTTAGGCCTTGACGTATCGTCTGGTTGCGGACCATGTCTCTTCTTGTTACTTCAACCACCTTCCTCAGATACCTCATTTCTGAGGTTTGGATCTGGCTTTTGTGGGTTGTGGTCATTGCCCATGACTCGCATCCATATGTCAAGACTGGGACACAGGTGGAGCGGTATACAGCCATCTTCGTTTTCTTACCAACCTCTCTCTTGCTGAGGAATCCTCAGTTTATGGCCTGAAAAAGTCTCCCAGCTGCTGCTTTTCGAGTGGCCAACTCTTCTCTGATGCCTCCCTTTCAGTCTATTATAGTTCCGAGGTATTTAAAGTGGTCGACCTGCTCCAGGATCTGTTCTCCCAGCTTAATCTGATGTACTCTTTCTTCTCGTTATATCACCATGGATTTTGTTTTAAAGCTGCTTATGACCATCCCTCTCTTCTCCAGCTCTTCCTTCCAGGCTTGCAGGTTGGATTGGAGATGTGCCTTTGATTTAGCAATCAGGACAACATCATCAGCAAATGCTAGCTCTGAAATACATACCTGTCTCATCTTCCAGTACCCCACTGAATACTTTCATTTCTCTCCTTACATGCCTTAATGACATCGTCCATGGGAGTATGAAACGATAAGGTGACAGGATATCACCTTGTCTTACACCAGTTGTGGTCCTGAACTCTTCTGACTTATGGTTTGCTCTCCTCACATAATTTCTGCAAGACTTGTAGAAGCTCTGTATAGCATGAATCGGAGGTGCTGGAATGTTCTTTTTTAGTCCACTGAAAATATATTTCTCTGTTAACTCACACGACGGTGCCATCAAAAATAGAAACACTTATCCAAAGCCAATACCTGCAGTGAAAGGAGTAATATCCAGGGAAAAAAAATACTAATGCATCAATTACAGCGACTCCCGAGAAATAGCAGTCGACAAAATCAGATAGTCTGGGGTTGCAATTTTCCACGAATATGATTGTACAGTATTAAATACTTGTTAGTGATTAATTCCTTGGAGTGTATGCTGCGTCAACATTTGGTAAGAAAATCTGTGAGTGGCCACTTTGTTTGTTGTGAGCGAACGGATAGAAAGATACTTAATTCTTAGGTTACTACTAACATACCCATCTTCTTTTTTTTTTATTATTATTTCTCACTAATCTGAGTGTCCATGGGATAGGTTAAATTAAGGACTTATTCTTCACCCATCCTGACTATTCCCACTCCCACTGTTAATTTCTTTGATCTATTTTGGGTTAACTACCTCTGTTGAGACTTTCCTTGTTTCCCTGTATAAGGGAGAGGGCCCTATTAGATTCTGTTTCATTTTGCCTGTAAACTATAACTCATTGATGTAAATGCTTTTCTTGATGTTGTGATATTTCTAGCGAAAATAAGCGTAATAAACATTAAGCTATAGTTTTTTTGGTCAAACCCCTGTCCTGCCCATATTTATGTTATCCATAGTTTGTTTTCACGTCTGTACGTATTTCTGTCACAAAATTGTGTGTGCGTGAGTGTGTGTAACTTGTACGTTGTACAAGAAGAAAGAGTGCGTTTACTTTATATAGAGTCGTAAAAGATAGGCTGGATTAGAGCAGTTACTCAATCCAAGACTGTTCTTCCTACACCATTTCTCCTCGTGAAACAGAGACTATTTCTTACACCTTCCTCTCACATAGCTATCACTATCACCTCTGCTAATACGGGACCATAAATACCTCCGCCCTATCTTATTAAAAATGACGACACCATCTTGTTTCCTAATTCTGTGCTATGGTGATGAGATTTCCTTGCTTGTCACTTACTAATGTAGTATTGTCTGTACCCCATTTTCCACTGATGGTTTTAGTTATTTTATATACTGTGCTTTGTTCATGTCTCAATGCTTCCTCTTTATTTTATTTCCTTTCTCATCACTATGGTATCTTTTGTTTCTGGTTGTTGCGCTTCGGGGTCTTTTAAATTTAAATTTATATTATGTTCATAAGTGGTACTCATCTGGTTCCACTGGCCAAGAAACTGCTAGAGTTTTATCACAAGACCACCGCACACAATCCACACCAAACTGCCATATTCAAGTAGTTGAAAGCGAAGTGGAAACGATTCACAAATGTTTAATAAAACATGAGATGATGCTCCATTATCAGTTACACAACCATTCAATATATAATGGCATTCTTTAAGCCGTCATAAACGAGTCTCTGTAATGTCATAGCTCAAAAATACCTGTCGCTACATCGACTTCACAATTTATTTAATTCTGACTCACGTTTTTCCCACAGAATCCATCTTCCCTTATTAAATATATCTAGTATCATCTAACAGAGGCATATTGATGATCTAGTGCTGGAACATCATAGGGATTATACACAATTAATATATATATTTCACGAGCTCAGAGACATACGTCCACTTGCCACAACTACACACATAGAAGAAGCTAGCAGACGATCGCCCACTTTTGGGGACACCAACTTTGGCGTCTGCACACTGAACCCAAAGGCAATGACATAACTTCCTGTTACCAAGGACTACCGATAATAAACAAATATGAATCCTAGTCAAACCATTTTGATATCGACAGACATGTTATGAATTTTAATCATTACACTGGTGTTATCCAATCTTGTCTCTTCCTTTCCTGGAAGCTCAAGCATGATTTACTTCTGTCCTTATATACAGTTGAAATGGTTTTGAATTTCTGGTAAACATCACCAGTTGCTGTCGTTTCCTGGCTATTGGCAGTCTTGTATCATCTCATAAAAGCTTTTCTGATAAGGGGGTCCTTCAGTTTGATGATGTCAAAACTTTTCCATTTAGTTACAGTTGGTCCAGCAATTCTGAGTTTCACCTTCAGTCTTGCTACTATTAAGTGGTGATTGCTTTCCACATCTGTACCTCTTCTTACTTTAACATCTTGTAAGGAATGCCTCCATCTATCATTGATCATAATGTGGTCTATCTGGTTTTTATCCTGGCTGTTTGGTGATTCCCATTTTAATTTGTGAATTTCTTTGTGTGGAAAATTCTGTTCCCCCAATGACCAAGTTGTTAATGCTGCAGAAGCTTATTAGTTTATCCTCATTCCCATTTACTGTTCCACTGCTGCATTTTCCCCATTACTCTTTCATTGTATTGTGCATTCCAACTTTCACATTGAGGTCACCCATTACTATGATAAGATCGTATCTAGGTGTGTTTTCCATTTCCTATTGTAGAATTTGTCCTTGACCTCTTCTTCGTTGTCATTTATTGGTGCATAGTATTGTATTATTGTGGTGTTGGTGAGTCTCCATCTCAGTCTTGTTTGTATCTGTCTGTTGTTGATGGGTTTCCATTTCAGTAATGACCTTTCTATTCCTTTCTTTAGGATTATGGCTACACCTTCATTGTGCTGTCCATTATCTCTTCCAGAGAAAAGTACTGTTTCTCCTGTTGCTGTTTTTATTCTCTCTGTTCCAGTCCATCTGCTTTCAATTATTCCCAGGATATGTAACCTGTAGTTTCTCATTTCTGTTGTGATCTGCCTCAGTTTTCCTGCCTCATTCATATTTCTGACTTTCCAGAATCTAATTCTGGTTTCATGCTTTACGATCAATCAAATCAATCAATACTTTTAGCTCCCCAAGGAGCATAGGCCTTCAACAAACACATGCCAAGTCTTCCTGTTCTGTGCCATCCGCTCAAGTTCTTTCCATGTTTTCCTCATCATTTTCACCTCTATTTCCAGTTCTCTTCTCCATGTGTTTTTCAGACTTCCTCTGCCTCTCTTTCCCTGTGGATTCCAGGACTGCCTTGTAATGCTATCAACAAGTTTCCTCAATGTGTGTCCTAGCCATCGACAGCGTCTTCTTCTCAACTCTTGTTCCACTGGCACTTGTCTGGTTCTTGTCATCAATTCCACATTTGTGACTTTTTCATACCATTTCAGTCCTTCTATTCTACGCAAGCACCCGTTTATAAAGGTCTGTAGCTTTTTGGTTGTTGTTTTTGTTGTTTTCCATGACTCAGAGCCATACAATAGGACTGACTTCACATTTGAGTTGAAGATTCTTATTTTCGTGTTGGACTTCATTTCTCTTGTTCTCCATATGTTTTCCAATGCAATGAAAGCTCCTCTTGCTTTTTGTATTTTTATTTTGATATCACTGTCTGTCCCTCCAACTTTGTCTATATTACTTCCAAGATATGTGTACGATTCTACATCTTATAGTGGTGTTTCTTCAAGTTCGACCTTGTTATCATTTCTTGCATTTATTCTCATAATCTTTGTCTTTTCCCTGTGTATTTTCAGGCCCATTTGTTGTGACCTCTCATCGAGAATTTTGATTTTCTCTTGTATCTGATTATGATTATGGGACAGAAGAGCCAAGTCATCTGCAAAATCCAGATCATCAAGCTGTTTAGTCAGATTCCACTGGATTCCATTTCTGTTGTGTGATGTCGATGTTTTCATAACCAAATCTATTGCTAGTAAGAAAAGAAATGGAGACAAGAGGCATCCCTGTCTCACTCTCGTTCTAATCCTAAACGGTTCTGTAAGTTGTCCTTCATGAAGAACTCTGCATGTCATGTCTTCATAGATCTTCTTTATTAAGTTAATGATCTTCATGGGAACTCCATAATGCCTCATCAATTTCCAAAGCGATTCTCTGTCTACACTGTCAAATGCCTTTTCATAGTCCACGAATCCGATGTATACCGGTAATTCCATTCCAGACTTTGTTCAACTATTATTCTCAATGTGGCTATCTGGTCTGTTCAGAATCTGTTTTGTCGAAAACCTGCTTGTTCATCTCTCAGTTGCTTGTCTATAGACTCTTTTAATCTCTCCAGGATGATTCTGTTTAATACTTTTGCTGGCACTGATAGTAACATTATTCCTCTAATTTGTGCACTCTTGTAAATTTCCCTTCTTAGGCAACTTGACCAGATAACCTTCCTTCCATTCTGCTGGTATTTCCTCTCTCTCCCAGACTTTGCCAAGTAGTTTGTAAAATATCTCTGCAGAGGTATCAATATCTGTTTTGATGGCCTCTGCTGGAACACAATCTGGACCAGCTGCTTTTCCATCTTTTAGAAGCTTTATGGCTTTCTTTATTTCTTCTCTGCTTGGTTGTTCACAGCTGATTTGTAGCTCCTCTTCTGCTGGCTGGATGTCTGGGGGATTAGTTGGAGATGGTCTATTGAGAAGTTCCTCAAAATGTTCTGTCCATCTCTTCATTTGTTCTTTTATATTACTAAGCAATTTTCCATTCTTATCTTTTATGAGGCCATTTACTTGCTTATATTTCCCTGTTAGCTTCTGTAACAGGTGCTTGGGTCCTGTAGTTACTACTGTTAGTTGAATATTAAAGTCACTCTTCGGCTTGTTTAATGTATGTTATTTTGTTGGTTAGCTCTGGCCATACATAAGTCCCTTCGACGTTCTAATTTGCATATTAACAATAGTTGATCTTCCTTGTGAGAGAGTTATCGTGCTCAGAAATATAAACATTAACAGCTGTGGAACCAAACCCGTAACGTAATGAATATATCAAGCCTTCAGTTAGAGTCCA